>CM060353.1:166212605-166845105 GCA_030545235.1 Helianthus tuberosus
AGATTCTGTTTTTAGCTTTTCAGCATCCTGGACAGAATTTCCAGTTAAGATCATGGTCGTGTAGACATTGATCTGATCTCTGATGGATCTTAATTCTATTTCTAGAATTTTTTCCTTGAGACGTAGAGCTTTAAGTTCTTCTTCCATACTGGAATTTTTTATAAAGACAATTCTTTTAGGCGTAAAGCCCTTAATTTTTTCATTTCTCTTTCTTTTTTCAAAGGTTTTTTGTGAATGAGAATGATGAATTTGGATGAAGGAAAGCCTTCAATTTATAGGTGCAAAGATGATAATGACCTCATTGCTTACGATTTCTGAAAATCTCGTGTCAAGCTATCTGTTAACACATTTTTGGCCCTGTGTTTGTTATTTGACACGACGACCCTGTTTATTATTTCCAAAAATATCTTTGTTTTCAGAAAATAAATAATTTTTGAATAAACAAAATTCAGAAAATCTTCGTTTTGTTTATCTTTATCCCCCCAACTAAAAGAGTGGTTGGACTTCATTCTGAGTCTTCTGTAGAAGAATCGGATAATATTTCTAATGCATATACTTGTGTATAGCCATCAAAAATATTTTCATAAGGAAAATATCCTTCAGTTTCCGCTTTCGAAATAATTTTTAATTTTTCTGGAAACTTTTGTCTGTTAGGACATTCGTTGGCATAGTGTCCTTCTTCAGAACATATCCAGCAACGACATTTTTTCTTACCTTGAGGACAAACCTTAGGTTTTTCTTTTTCTTTTGAAAAGTATTTTCCAGGAGAAAACTTTCTTTTCTTGGTTTTCCAAAAACGTTTTTTAGTTTTTGTTTTATATTTATTTTTATATTTCTTTTTGAAATATTTTTCATCTTTTACTGGTTCACAACCAAAAGTTAATTGTGGTAACTCAGTAAGTTTTTTACAACAGCTTTTGTTAAAACTTTTTAGCTGTTTTTGTTTATCAGAAAAATCACAGTAAACCGCAATTTCCTCTTTGACAATTCTTGTTGCAAATCCAAGAGAATGCATCGTGAACTGATTCTTTTCTTTGTTCCATCGTTCTTTGGCTTTTTCTCCAACGATAGGAATCTTCATTAAGTAAGCTTCAATCCAAGAGTGGAATTCACCTGTACTTAATTTGTATAGATTTGTTTCATAAAGACAAGTAAAATCATCTAATAAACAAATATCACAAATTTGTGCTTTTGCAAGATTTTGTCTTGCTTTTTCTAGCAATTTTTGATTTTCATGGTCTTTATTTGTAATAAGGTCAAGACCTAAAAACATCATGTATATTGCATTTATGATTTGATCAAAAAGATCTATACCATGCAAACTTTCATCCCAAGTTGTCCCTTTGATGAAATTTTGTACGATTCCTGCAGACTTATGTTCTAATAATAATAACATAGCCTTAGCATTAGAGAACTCTTCTGAATTAGTCTGAATAATTAGACTGATTTCAGTGTTCCATTTATCAATTACCTCTTTTCTTTTGTCGAGGTTGAAGATACAATCAATTTTAATAGTATTGATAGTAGTTGCACTACCATTGTCATTACTATTAGAATTAGGTATACCTTTATGATACGGCATGGAAAATTCCGTATTCTTTTTTCTATACCTGTTACCTTTGCTAGTAGAGGCATGGTAAGTTTTTTGTCTCGGAGACATTTCCGTATCTGAAGAACTTTCTTCAGTTTCGGGTTCTTCCTTTTTTACCGGGAAGGTTCTTAGTTCTTCATTTTTCAAAACAAAGACCTGTTCTTTATTTTCAGAAAAATATCTTTCGTTTAAGATTTTATTTTCAGAAAACTTTTGTTCACATTCTTTGTCACTCAAAGAAATGAGACTAACAATTTCTATTATCTGTTCAACTGGAAGGGTATCCAATTGTTCATCTAACATTTGTTCCAATTTTTGAGTGATGGAACTCATTTTATCCACAAGATAAAATAATCTTTTTATCTTTTAGACTTTTAATTTCTTCTTTCATAGAAGAATTTTTTCTTTTTAAATCAGTTAATTCAAAAAGTTTGTCATAAGGATGAATGCTCCAATCCCAATGTAATTCATTAATTCTTTGATTATTTCTTTCAATAAAGAAATAATGTCTTAGAGATCTCTAGATTTATGTTCCTTAAAAGGTTTTTCATTTGACCTTTATTGGTCATTTGAAGTTGATCCAAAAGGCCATGTCAATGCATTCGGACTTTTAGAACTTCCTAAAGATGGATTTCCAACGTTGAAGTTTGGAAATGAATACTTTTGAAAGCTTTTTTCATTATCAATTTTTTCTTTTTGCCTTTCGGGCATAAGAGTTTTTGAATCCATTTTTTCATCAATTCTGTCTGAAACATCTTTGATGATTTTTGCGGCAATTGCCTCAAGATTTTCGTTGGTAGATAGACTAGCCAACTTTTTTGTTAAGTCTTTAACAAGTTCCTCTAATTTCAAAAAGGCAGTCATGTTACAGATATAATTGCTTTTTTGGCTTTAAGCTCAATAATTTTTTGCTTAGAAGCAAAAATGTTTTTCTTAATATTTTTTATATTAAGAATTTTTGTTTTATGACTTAACATAATGTCATACTTAATTTGATTTATTCTTATAAACCAAATTTGTATATCCTCCTCTTCATAGGTGATTTGTTGATCAAGATATTGTAAATAATCTAAAATTGGTTTTGAAGACATTATTCTCCAATAACTCTTTTTAAAATTTTACCATATCCATTTATTCGTTCTGACATAGAACGAATTAATTGTTCAGTATTACTTGAATCTCCTATTTGTAAAGAGTTTCCAGCATAACTGTGTCTGGGTTTTGATAATAAAACCTGTTTATTTCGTGCAATATCAATTGCCCAATTTTCTTGTAATTGTGATGGCTCGGCAAATTTGCTGCCTTCGACAATTCCAATGTCAGAAAATATATCTTCAATAGTTATATTTTCATTTTCCTTATACTCGATTGAATGAGTACTGTTGGTTAAAGCATAAGAGATTAAATAATTAATCGTAAACACTTTATTACCTGGTTCCATAAGGTCAGTTCTTTCGCACTGGTGTATGAAACTTAAAGTTTTATCGAAATCTTTTGAATCTCGATGTAAGGCAAATTTAGGATAGACAGTAAACATAAATTTACCATAAGCTAAATTCCCTTGAATTGCTCCCAAAAGAGCATCTTGCCTATTGATAATTCTATTATCAACGAGTGCCATTTTTATAGGAAAATTAATTCCGTCTCTGAACTGAGCTTTAAGAAGGATTTTAACCGCTCCTATGTGTACCATATTGAGAGACTTTCTCAACTCTGGTTTAATGTGCAAAAGCTTTTTTGCTATTTCACCCTTTGTTAAGAGTGGCAAATAAACTTCACCTGCTGTGTTTTTAATGTCAACTGAAAGTTCTTCAGTGTTAAAACAATAAAATATTTTATTTTTTCTAGAAAAGGCTCTAGAAACTAAACTTTTTAAAGTTTTTGGTTGATTAAAAACCTGTTTAGTGTTAAGCTCAATTTTAAGCTTACTAATTTTTGTTAGTTGATCAGAATTAATCATGTAATCTGATACAAAACCTTTTTCGTTTTCACTAAAGTTTAAAACTTCAGTTACTTCTTGTTCTTTTGATTCTTCCGAATCTTCATATGAATTTTTAAAACTCATTTTAAATTTTTTCTTTTAAGAAAACGTTTAAAATTTATTTTAAATTGTTTATTTTTAAGGAATCAGGAACTAATCCCCTCTTCTTAAAAAAGAGCACATGGCTCTGATACCACTATGCGGAGTGACTTCAGAATTTTTGGTTCAAATTCAACTAAAGGGTTCATTAAGTCCTTTAGGGGTTTTGTGGTCGTCCTTTAGGGGTTTTGTGGTCTGGTTAAGACTCATTGTTTAGAAAACTTGTTTTTCTAGACTTTTTAGTTCTTCTTTTAGCCTAAAGCGATTAGCTTTAAGACCATTAAACTGAACATGTTCAGATCTCCTATTTCTAGGTGATCTCTTAAGAGACTGTTCTAATTTGTTAATTAGACTTTGATACATGGTTAATTCTTGATTAACCCGACGGATTTCTTTTTTAAGGAAATCTTGGTGTATACTCATTGTATACCTGGTTTTTGTGAGTAGTAAATATAGAATATAAAATTCATTTTACTAGACATCTTATCATGACAAAGTATATCATGATTGCCTTGGAAATTTTAATTCCAAAATATGTCGTAGAGACTTCATGGCTTTGAACAACTTTAGATATCAAAAGTAAAGTTGAAGTCATTATTAATTATCATGTCTAACATAATGAGTTATCATGACAAAAGATGCCATAAGACACCGAATGTTTACAAGACTTTGAAACATCTTGTTTACTAAAGCAAATGATTTTTGAATCGTTTGTTTTAGATTATGGAATCCATTATTTTTTGTAGTCATATTTTGACTAAATTTTTTAGATTTGAAAAATCATTTCTTTTTGTGTTTGTTTTATAAACATCATTTTTATTTTCTTTCGAAATCTTAGTTTTTTGTTTTAGAATTAAATTCTTTTTTGATTTTAAGGAGAGATATGAAATATCAATCTCGAAGTAATTAAACAGTTTGAAATAAAATCTATACCTTTTTTCTTCTTGTATTTTCTTCTTGAAAAGTTTCTACTTCTTTCTGCAAGGGACCAATCCAACCCTTATTTCCCTAACGGCCTCCTGCCTCAGCGGTACTTCAACGGGCTCCAGGACTCCAGGTTTTACAGAATAAAAACTTTCATGATAGAAATAAAAGATAGAGGTTTACAAAGGAGTTTTTTATTTCATAACTGTTCTCCCGAAGGAGAACTTCTTGATATTTACATCACCTCCTTAAAGGAGTTACTACTCCATCATTCTTACACTAAGAAAGCATAAAGAAAAAGTGATCATCATGATCACAAATGAAAGGTGGGTGAGAAAAGGAACGAGGGTGGTTGAGAGGAATTCTCAAATTGAGAATTGGAAAGTAGGTGTGTAGCCAGAGGTTACTTTTCCTAGACTTAGGATTCGTTGTCTCAACTCGAGATATCTTTTCCTTATGAGGTATTGCTCCTTATATAGACGGAGATTTCCTCTTACAAGACCTACCAATAATTTCATTGAATTATTAAAGATGTCTTTACAGCTGTAGTCGCTTGTCTTCTTTTGAATGACGTAAGTGCTTACGTTTTTCATAGAATTATTGTGAAGGACCCCTCACTGCTGGTAGTGGACAAAGCATCTGTTTTTGGTGTAGTGTCCCCATCAACTTTAGTGCATAATGCGCACTGATGGTCTTTGTCGACCTTTTGGAGCCTTTCACAAAGCATCTTCTTTGTGGTAGGACCTGCTAAGATCTGATTTTTTAAGATCTTGTCTTCAAGCGCTTGAATTGCGCGTTGATCTTCTTGACAGAGCGTCTTCCCTGTAGTGCTGGTGATCAGGCAATTTGGGTTGGCATAATTGACCTTGACTTTGCTTTTTGAATTAAGCTTTTGAGTCTTTTGGATTATGGAAATAATCTTTTCAACTCTGTAGGCATAGATTCCCATGCTGATGAAGTCGTCTTCCTCGTTTATGATTCTGGAAGGTTGAACTTCTCTTTTTGCCGATAAGCCTAGCTCAATGTAATGATAGGCTGGAAGGACTTTTCCATCTACCCAGTCTGGAATGCTGGATGTGACTTGGATGTAAATATTAGCATCCTTAGCAATTTTTTGGATGAATTTTCCAACTGCTATTCTTAATCCCTTAGGAAATAATCTTAATTCTTTAAGATCTTTGCTGGGATAAATGGTCTTGACTAACCCTGCACAAAAAGCCTGGTAAGTAAAGATTGCATCTGCATCAGAACAGATTACGAAAAGACTTCTGGACTTTTTATCGTCTGTATAAATCTTTTCTGCTTCATAATCCTTTATGGAGAGAGCTCTTGCTTTGGACCATAGGATTCTGAATTCTGAGAAGCTTATTCCTTCTATAATTTCTGAAGATGGAACCTTTGTTGGAGCTTCTTCTTTTTCTTTTGTGAAGAACACCTTTCTTCTTTGACCAGTATGATTCTGGACTTTGGGCACTAATATTGGTGCTTTGAAGATTATCTTCTTGCCTCCGAAGTTAGCTTGATACTTATCTGCTTCTTGTTGAGCTTGAAAAAGTGTCTTGTATTTCTTGAAGACGAAAGATGTCTCCTTCATTAGATTGGATACAATGTCCCAATCATCATATATACCTGCATTTGGACCATCAAATATTACGTAGAACTTTGAATTATCTTTTGCTGGCATTTTTGTCTTGTCCGCATAACTAGGCCGAAGACTAGTTTCTCCAACTTTTTCCAAGTTGTCAGGAATCAACGGATTTGACTTCTTAGCTTCAGAGCCGTTTGCATCTGAGCTGCTAGGAGAAGATGAACCTTCTCTTTCCATTTTTCGTAAATGGACAACCTCCGAAAATGTAGACCCAGGGGTCAATCGGATATTAGCCTTTTTTGAATGAAGGTCTCGCCTGGCTTGTGAGGCCTCTGGCATGCTTTTTCCCAAAGCATCAGGGATCAACGGATTTGTTGAGTCTTTACCAGTCGCCGTTTGCGCTGGACTAGATTCTGTTTTTAGCTTTTCAGCATCCTGGACAGAATTTCCAGTTAAGATCATGGTCGTGTAGACATTGATCTGATCTCTGATGGATCTTAATTCTATTTCTAGAATTTTTTCCTTGAGACGTAGAGCTTTAAGTTCTTCTTCCATACTGGAATTTTTTATAAATACAATTCTTTTAGGCGTAAAGCCCTTAATTTTTTCATTTCTCTTTCTTTTTTCAAAGGTTTTTTTTTGTGAATGAGAATGATGAATTTGGATGAAGGAAAGCCTTCAATTTATAGGTGCAAAGATGATAATGACCTCATTGCTTACGATTTCTGAAAATCTCGTGTCAAGCTATCTGTTAACACATTTTTGGCCCTGTGTTTGTTATTTGACACGACGACCCTGTTTATTATTTCCAAAAATATCTTTGTTTTCAGAAAATAAATAATTTTTGAATAAACAAAATTCAGAAAATCTTCGTTTTGTTTATCTTTATCCCCCCAACTAAAAGAGTGGTTGGACTTCATTCTGAGTCTTCTGTAGAAGAATCGGATAATATTTCTAATGCATATACTTGTGTATAGCCATCAAAAATATTTTCATAAGGAAAATATCCTTCAGTTTCCGCTTTCGAAATAATTTTTAATTTTTCTGGAAACTTTTGTCTGTTAGGACATTCGTTGGCATAGTGTCCTTCTTCAGAACATATCCAGCAACGACATTTTTTCTTACCTTGAGGACAAACCTTAGGTTTTTCTTTTTCTTTTGAAAAGTATTTTCCAGGAGAAAACTTTCTTTTCTTGGTTTTCCAAAAACGTTTTTTAGTTTTTGTTTTATATTTATTTTTATATTTCTTTTTGAAATATTTTTCATCTTTTACTGGTTCACAACCAAAAGTTAATTGTGGTAACTCAGTAAGTTTTTTACAACAGCTTTTGTTAAAACTTTTTAGCTGTTTTTGTTTATCAGAAAAATCACAGTAAACCGCAATTTCCTCTTTGACAATTCTTGTTGCAAATCCAAGAGAATGCATCGTGAACTGATTCTTTTCTTTGTTCCATCGTTCTTTGGCTTTTTCTCCAACGATAGGAATCTTCATTAAGTAAGCTTCAATCCAAGAGTGGAATTCACCTGTACTTAATTTGTATAGATTTGTTTCATAAAGACAAGTAAAATCATCTAATAAACAAATATCACAAATTTGTGCTTTTGCAAGATTTTGTCTTGCTTTTTCTAGCAATTTTTGATTTTCATGGTCTTTATTTGTAATAAGGTCAAGACCTAAAAACATCATGTATATTGCATTTATGATTTGATCAAAAAGATCTATACCATGCAAACTTTCATCCCAAGTTGTCCCTTTGATGAAATTTTGTACGATTCCTGCAGACTTATGTTCTAATAATAATAACATAGCCTTAGCATTAGAGAACTCTTCTGAATTAGTCTGAATAATTAGACTGATTTCAGTGTTCCATTTATCAATTACCTCTTTTCTTTTGTCGAGGTTGAAGATACAATCAATTTTAATAGTATTGATAGTAGTTGCACTACCATTGTCATTACTATTAGAATTAGGTATACCTTTATGATACGGCATGGAAAATTCCGTATTCTTTTTTCTATACCTGTTACCTTTGCTAGTAGAGGCATGGTAAGTTTTTTGTCTCGGAGACATTTCCGTATCTGAAGAACTTTCTTCAGTTTCGGGTTCTTCCTTTTTTACCGGGAAGGTTCTTAGTTCTTCATTTTTCAAAACAAAGACCTGTTCTTTATTTTCAGAAAAATATCTTTCGTTTAAGATTTTATTTTCAGAAAACTTTTGTTCACATTCTTTGTCACTCAAAGAAATGAGACTAACAATTTCTATTATCTGTTCAACTGGAAGGGTATCCAATTGTTCATCTAACATTTGTTCCAATTTTTGAGTGATGGAACTCATTTTATCCACAAGATAAAATAATCTTTTTATCTTTTAGACTTTTAATTTCTTCTTTCATAGAAGAATTTTTTCTTTTTAAATCAGTTAATTCAAAAAGTTTGTCATAAGGATGAATGCTCCAATCCCAATGTAATTCATTAATTCTTTGATTATTTCTTTCTATAAAGAAATAATGTCTTAGAGATCTCTAGATTTATGTTCCTTAAAAGGTTTTTCATTTGACCTTTATTGGTCATTTGAAGTTGATCCAAAAGGCCATGTCAATGCATTCGGACTTTTAGAACTTCCTAAAGATGGATTTCCAACGTTGAAGTTTGGAAATGAATACTTTTGAAAGCTTTTTTCATTATCAATTTTTTCTTTTTGCCTTTCGGGCATAAGAGTTTTTGAATCCATTTTTTCATCAATTCTGTCTGAAACATCTTTGATGATTTTTGCGGCAATTGCCTCAAGATTTTCGTTGGTAGATAAACTATCCAACTTTTTTGTTAAATCTTTAACAAGTTCCTCTAATTTCAAAAAGGTACTCATGTTATAGATATAATTGCTTTTTTATTTCTAAGCTCAATAATTTTTTGCTCAGAAGCAAAAATGTTTTTCTTAATAATCTTTATATTAAGAATTTTTATTTTATGACTTAACATAATATTAAATTTAATTTGATTTATTCTCATAAGCTCAAATTGTATATCAGCCTCTTCATAGGTGATTTGTTGATCAAGATATTGTAAATAATTTAAAATTGGATTTGAAGACATTACTCTCCAATAATTCCTTTTAAAATTCTACCATATCCATCTATTCGCTCTGACATAGAACGAATTAATTGTTCAGTATTACATGAATCTCCTATTTGTAAAGAGTTTCCAGCATAACTGTGTCTGGGTTTTGATACTAAAACCTGTTTGTTTCGTGCAATATCAATTGCCCAATTTTCTTGTAATTGTGATGGCTCAGCGAATTTGCTGCCTTCGACAATTCCAATGTCAGAAAATATATCTTCAATAGTTATATTTTCATTTTCCTTATACTCGATTGAATGAGTACTGTTGGTTAAAGCATATGAGATTAAATAATTAATCGTAAATACTTTATTACCTGGTTCCATAAGATCAGTTCTTTCGCACTGGTGTATGAAACTTAAAGTTTTATCGAAATCTTTTGAATCTCGATGTAAGGCAAATTTAGGATAGACAGTAAACATAAATTTACCATATGCTAAATTACCCTGAATTGCTCCAAGAAGAGCATCTTGCCTATTGATAATTCTATTATCAACTAGTGCCATTTTTATAGGAAAATTAATTCCATCTCTAAACTGAGCTTTAAGGAGAATTTTAACCGCTCCTATGTGTACCATATTGAGAGATTTTCTCAATTCTGGTTTAATGTGCAAAAGCTTTTTTGCTATTTCACCCTTTGTTAAGAGTGGCAAATAAACTTCACCTGCTGTATTTTTTATGTCAACTGAAAGTTCTTCAGTGTTAAAACAATAAAATATTTTATTTTTTCTAGAAAAGGCTCTAGAAACTAAACTTTTTAAAGTTTTTGGTTGATTAAAAACCTGTTTAGTGTTAAGCTCAATTTTAAGCTTACTAATTTTTGTTAGTTGATCAGAATTAATCATGTAATCTGATACAAAACATTTTTCGTTTTCACTAAAGTTTAAAACTTCAGTTACTTCTTGTTCTTTTGATTCTTCCGAATCTTCATATGAATTTTTAAAACTCATTTTAAATTTTTTCTTTTAAGAAAACGTTTAAAATTTATTTTAAATTGTTTATTTTTAAGGAATCAGGAACTAATCCCCTCTTCTTAAAAAAGAGCACATGGCTCTGATACCACTATTGCGGAGGTACTTTTAGAAATCATTTCTAAAATTTAAAATGGTCTCTAAAAATTCAACTAAAGGGTTCATTAAGTCCTTTAGGGGTTTTGTGGTCTGGTTAAGACTCATTGGTTAGAAAACTTGTTTTTTATTTTCTTTTTAGTTCTTCTTTTAGCCTAAAGCGGTTAGCTTTAAGACCATTAAACTGAACATGTTCAGTTCTCCTATTTCTAGGTGATCTCTTAAGAGACTGTTCTAATTGGTTAATTAGACTTTGATATATGGTTAATTCTTGATTAACCCGACGGATTTCTTTTTTAAGGAAATCTTGGTGTATACTCATTGTATACCTGGTTTTTGTGAGTAGTAAATATAGAATATAAAATTCATTTTACTAGACATCTTATCATGACAAAGTATATCATGATTGCCTTGGAAATTTTAATTCCAAAATATGTCGTAGAAACTTCATGGCTTTGAACTTTAGATAAAAGTAAAGTTGAAGTCATTATTAATTATCATGTCTAACATAATGAGTTATCATGACAAAAGATGCCATAAGACACCGAATGTTTACAAGACTTTGAAACATCTTGTTTACTAAAGCAAATGATTTTTGAATCGTTTGTTTTAGATTGTGGAATAAATCCTTTGAATTTACAAAATTCATTATTTTTTGTAGTCATATTTTGACTAAATTTTTTAGATTGAAAAATCATTTCTTTTTGTGTTTGTTTTATAAACATCATTTTTATTTTCTTTCGAAATCTTAGTTTTTTGTTTTAGAATTAAATTCTTTTTTGATTTTAAGGAGAGATATGAAATATCAATCTCGAAGTAATTAAACAGTTTGAAATAAAATCTATACCTTTTTTTCTTCTTGTATTTTCTTCTTGAAAAGTTTCTACTTCTTTCTGCAAGGGACCAATCCAACCCTTATTTCCCTAACGGCCTCCTGCCTCAGCGGTACTTCAACGGGCTCCAGGACTCCAGGTTTTACAGAATAAAAACTTTCATGATAGAAATAAAAGATAGAGGTTTACAAAGGAGTTTTTTATTTCATAACTGTTCTCCCGAAGGAGAACTTCTTGATATTTACATCACCTCCTTAAAGGAGTTACTACTCCATCATTCTTACACTAAGAAAGCATAAAGAAAAAGTGATCATCATGATCACAAATGAAAGGTGGGTGAGAAAAGGAACGAGGGTGGTTGAGAGGAATTCTCAAATTGAGAATTGGAAAGTAGGTGTGTAGCCAGAGGTTACTTTTCCTAGACTTAGGATTCGTTGTCTCAACTCGAGATCTGTGTCTCCAACTCGAGATATCTTTTCCTTATGAGGTATTGCTCCTTATATAGACGGAGATTTCCTCTTACAAGACCTACCAATAATTTCATTGAATTATTAAAGATGTCTTTACAGCTGTAGTCGCTTGTCTTCTTTTGAATGACGTAAGTGCTTACGTTTTTCATAGAATTATTGTGAAGGACCCCTCACTGCTGGTAGTGGACAAAGCATCTGTTTTTGGTGTAGTGTCCCCATCAACTTTAGTGCATAATGCGCACTGATGGTCTTTGTCGACCTTTTGGAGCCTTTCACAAAGCATCTTCTTTGTGGTAGGACCTGCTAAGATCTGATTTTTTAAGATCTTGTCTTCAAGCGCTTGAATTGCGCGTTGATCTTCTTGACAGAGCGTCTTCCCTGTAGTGCTGGTGATCAGGCAATTTGGGTTGGCATAATTGACCTTGACTTTGCTTTTTGAATTAAGCTTTTGAGTCTTTTGGATTATGGAAATAATCTTTTCAACTCTGTAGGCATAGATTCCCATGCTGATGAAGTCGTCTTCCTCGTTTATGATTCTGGAAGGTTGAACTTCTCTTTTTGCCGATAAGCCTAGCTCAATGTAATGATAGGCTGGAAGGACTTTTCCATCTACCCAGTCTGGAATGCTGGATGTGACTTGGATGTAAATATTAGCATCCTTAGCAATTTTTTGGATGAATTTTCCAACTGCTATTCTTAATCCCTTAGGAAATAGTCTTAATTCTTTAAGATCTTTGCTGGGATAAATGGTCTTGACTAACCCTGCACAAAAAGCCTGGTAAGTAAAGATTGCATCTGCATCAGAACAGATTACGAAAAGACTTCTGGACTTTTTATCGTCTGTATAAATCTTTTCTGCTTCATAATCCTTTATGGAGAGAGCTCTTGCTTTGGACCATAGGATTCTGAATTCTGAGAAGCTTATTCCTTCTACAATTTCTGAAGATGGAACCTTTGTTGGAGCTTCTTCTTTTTCTTTTGTGAAGAACACCTTTCTTCTTTGACCAGTATGATTCTGGACTTTGGGCACTAATATTGGTGCTTTGAAGATTATCTTCTTGCCTCCGAAGTTAGCTTGATACTTATCTGCTTCTTGTTGAGCTTGAAAAAGTGTCTTGTATTTCTTGAAGACGAAAGATGTCTCCTTCATTAGATTGGATACAATGTCCCAATCATCATATATACCTGCATTTGGACCATCAAATATTACGTAGAACTTTGAATTATCTTTTGCTGGCATTTTTGTCTTGTCCGCATAACTAGGCCGAAGACTAGTTTCTCCAACTTTTTCCAAGTTGTCAGGAATCAACGGATTTGACTTCTTAGCTTCAGAGCCGTTTGCATCTGAGCTGCTAGGAGAAGATGAACCTTCTCTTTCCATTTTTCGTAAATGGACAACCTCCGAAAATGTAGACCCAGGGGTCAATCGGATATTAGCCTTCTTTGAATGAAGGTCTCGCCTGGCTTGTGAGGCCTCTGGCATGCTTTTTCCCAAAGCATCAGGGATCAACGGATTTGTTGAGTCTTTACCAGTCGCCGTTTGCGCTGGACTAGATTCTGTTTTTAGCTTTTCAGCATCCTGGACAGAATTTCCAGTTAAGATCATGGTCGTGTAGACATTGATCTGATCTCTGATGGATCTTAATTCTATTTCTAGAATTTTTTCCTTGAGACGTAGAGCTTTAAGTTCTTCTTCCATACTGGAATTTTTTATAAAGACAATTCTTTTAGGCGTAAAGCCCTTAATTTTTTCATTTCTCTTTCTTTTTTCAAAGGTTTTTTGTGAATGAGAATGATGAATTTGGATGAAGGAAAGCCTTCAATTTATAGGTGCAAAGATGATAATGACCTCATTGCTTACGATTTCTGAAAATCTCGTGTCAAGCTATCTGTTAACACATTTTTGGCCCTGTGTTTGTTATTTGACACGACGACCCTGTTTATTATTTCCAAAAATATCTTTGTTTTCAGAAAATAAATAATTTTTGAATAAACAAAATTCAGAAAATCTTCGTTTTGTTTATCTTTATCCCCCCAACTAAAAGAGTGGTTGGACTTCATTCTGAGTCTTCTGTAGAAGAATCGGATAATATTTCTAATGCATATACTTGTGTATAGCCATCAAAAATATTTTCATAAGGAAAATATCCTTCAGTTTCCGCTTTCGAAATAATTTTTAATTTTTCTGGAAACTTTTGTCTGTTAGGACATTCGTTGGCATAGTGTCCTTCTTCAGAACATATCCAGCAACGACATTTTTTCTTACCTTGAGGACAAACCTTAGGTTTTTCTTTTTCTTTTGAAAAGTATTTTCCAGGAGAAAACTTTCTTTTCTTGGTTTTCCAAAAACGTTTTTTAGTTTTTGTTTTATATTTATTTTTATATTTCTTTTTGAAATATTTTTCATCTTTTACTGGTTCACAACCAAAAGTTAATTGTGGTAACTCAGTAAGTTTTTTACAACAGCTTTTGTTAAAACTTTTTAGCTGTTTTTGTTTATCAGAAAAATCACAGTAAACCGCAATTTCCTCTTTGACAATTCTTGTTGCAAATCCAAGAGAATGCATCGTGAACTGATTCTTTTCTTTGTTCCATCGTTCTTTGGCTTTTTCTCCAACGATAGGAATCTTCATTAAGTAAGCTTCAATCCAAGAGTGGAATTCACCTGTACTTAATTTGTATAGATTTGTTTCATAAAGACAAGTAAAATCATCTAATAAACAAATATCACAAATTTGTGCTTTTGCAAGATTTTGTCTTGCTTTTTCTAGCAATTTTTGATTTTCATGGTCTTTATTTGTAATAAGGTCAAGACCTAAAAACATCATGTATATTGCATTTATGATTTGATCAAAAAGATCTATACCATGCAAACTTTCATCCCAAGTTGTCCCTTTGATGAAATTTTGTACGATTCCTGCAGACTTATGTTCTAATAATAATAACATAGCCTTAGCATTAGAGAACTCTTCTGAATTAGTCTGAATAATTAGACTGATTTCAGTGTTCCATTTATCAATTACCTCTTTTCTTTTGTCGAGGTTGAAGATACAATCAATTTTAATAGTATTGATAGTAGTTGCACTACCATTGTCATTACTATTAGAATTAGGTATACCTTTATGATACGGCATGGAAAATTCCGTATTCTTTTTTCTATACCTGTTACCTTTGCTAGTAGAGGCATGGTAAGTTTTTTGTCTCGGAGACATTTCCGTATCTGAAGAACTTTCTTCAGTTTCGGGTTCTTCCTTTTTTACCGGGAAGGTTCTTAGTTCTTCATTTTTCAAAACAAAGACCTGTTCTTTATTTTCAGAAAAATATCTTTCGTTTAAGATTTTATTTTCAGAAAACTTTTGTTCACATTCTTTGTCACTCAAAGAAATGAGACTAACAATTTCTATTATCTGTTCAACTGGAAGGGTATCCAATTGTTCATCTAACATTTGTTCCAATTTTTGAGTGATGGAACTCATTTTATCCACAAGATAAAATAATCTTTTTATCTTTTAGACTTTTAATTTCTTCTTTCATAGAAGAATTTTTTCTTTTTAAATCAGTTAATTCAAAAAGTTTGTCATAAGGATGAATGCTCCAATCCCAATGTAATTCATTAATTCTTTGATTATTTCTTTCAATAAAGAAATAATGTCTTAGAGATCTCTAGATTTATGTTCCTTAAAAGGTTTTTCATTTGACCTTTATTGGTCATTTGAAGTTGATCCAAAAGGCCATGTCAATGCATTCGGACTTTTAGAACTTCCTAAAGATGGATTTCCAACGTTGAAGTTTGGAAATGAATACTTTTGAAAGCTTTTTTCATTATCAATTTTTTCTTTTTGCCTTTCGGGCATAAGAGTTTTTGAATCCATTTTTTCATCAATTCTGTCTGAAACATCTTTGATGATTTTTGCGGCAATTGCCTCAAGATTTTCGTTGGTAGATAGACTAGCCAACTTTTTTGTTAAGTCTTTAACAAGTTCCTCTAATTTCAAAAAGGCAGTCATGTTACAGATATAATTGCTTTTTTGGCTTTAAGCTCAATAATTTTTTGCTTAGAAGCAAAAATGTTTTTCTTAATATTTTTTATATTAAGAATTTTTGTTTTATGACTTAACATAATGTCATACTTAATTTGATTTATTCTTATAAACCAAATTTGTATATCCTCCTCTTCATAGGTGATTTGTTGATCAAGATATTGTAAATAATCTAAAATTGGTTTTGAAGACATTATTCTCCAATAACTCTTTTTAAAATTTTACCATATCCATTTATTCGTATAGAACGAATTAATTGTTCAGTATTACTTGAATCTCCTATTTGTAAAGAGTTTCCAGCATAACTGTGTCTGGGTTTTGATAATAAAACCTGTTTATTTCGTGCAATATCAATTGCCCAATTTTCTTGTAATTGTGATGGCTCGGCAAATTTGCTGCCTTCGACAATTCCAATGTCAGAAAATATATCTTCAATAGTTATATTTTCATTTTCCTTATACTCGATTGAATGAGTACTGTTGGTTAAAGCATAAGAGATTAAATAATTAATCGTAAACACTTTATTACCTGGTTCCATAAGGTCAGTTCTTTCGCACTGGTGTATGAAACTTAAAGTTTTATCGAAATCTTTTGAATCTCGATGTAAGGCAAATTTAGGATAGACAGTAAACATAAATTTACCATAAGCTAAATTCCCTTGAATTGCTCCCAAAAGAGCATCTTGCCTATTGATAATTCTATTATCAACGAGTGCCATTTTTATAGGAAAATTAATTCCGTCTCTGAACTGAGCTTTAAGAAGGATTTTAACCGCTCCTATGTCTACCATATTGAGAGACTTTCTCAACTCTGGTTTAATGTGCAAAAGCTTTTTTGCTATTTCACCCTTTGTTAAGAGTGGCAAATAAACTTCACCTGCTGTGTTTTTAATGTCAACTGAAAGTTCTTCAGTGTTAAAACAATAAAATATTTTATTTTTTCTAGAAAAGGCTCTAGAAACTAAACTTTTTAAAGTTTTTGGTTGATTAAAAACCTGTTTAGTGTTAAGCTCAATTTTAAGCTTACTAATTTTTGTTAGTTGATCAGAATTAATCATGTAATCTGATACAAAACCTTTTTCGTTTTCACTAAAGTTTAAAACTTCAGTTACTTCTTGTTCTTTTGATTCTTCCGAATCTTCATATGAATTTTTAAAACTCATTTTAAATTTTTTCTTTTAAGAAAACGTTTAAAATTTATTTTAAATTGTTAATTTTTTAAGGAATCAGGAACTAATCCCCTCTTCTTAAAAAAGAGCACATGGCTCTGATACCACTATTGCGGAGGTACTTTTAGAAATCATTTCTTGGTTTAAAATGGTCTCTAAAAATTCAACTAAAGGGTTCATTAAGTCCTTTAGGGGTTTTGTGGTCTGGTTAAGACTCATTGGTTAGAAAACTTGTTTTTTTTCTTTTCTTTTTAGTTCTTCTTTTAGCCTAAAGCGGTTAGCTTTAAGACCATTAAACTGAACATGTTCAGTTCTCCTATTTCTAGGTGATCTCTTAAGAGACTGTTCTAATTGGTTAATTAGACTTTGATACATGGTTAATTCTTGATTAACCCGACGGATTTCTTTTTTAAGGAAATCTTGGTGTATACTCATTGTATACCTGGTTTTTGTGAGTAGTAAATATAGAATATAAAATTCATTTTACTAGACATCTTATCATGACAAAGTATATCATGATTGCCTTGGAAATTTTAATTCCAAAATATGTCGTAGAAACTTCATGGCTTTGAACTTTAGATAAAAGTAAAGTTGAAGTCATTATTAATTATCATGTCTAACATAATGAGTTATCATGACAAAAGATGCCATAAGACACCGAATGTTTACAAGACTTTGAAACATCTTGTTTACTAAAGCAAATGATTTTTGAATCGTTTGTTTTAGATTGTGGAATAAATCCTTTGAATTTACAAAATTCATTATTTTTTGTAGTCATATTTTGACTAAATTTTTTAGATTGAAAAATCATTTCTTTTTGTGTTTGTTTTATAAACATCATTTTTATTTTCTTTCGAAATCTTAGTTTTTTGTTTTAGAATTAAATTCTTTTTTGATTTTAAGGAGAGATATGAAATATCAATCTCGAAGTAATTAAACAGTTTGAAATAAAATCTATACCTTTTTTCTTCTTGTATTTTCTTCTTGAAAAGTTTCTACTTCTTTCTGCAAGGGACCAATCCAACCCTTATTTCCCTAACGGCCTCCTGCCTCAGCGGTACTTCAACGGGCTCCAGGACTCCAGGTTTTACAGAATAAAAACTTTCATGATAGAAATAAAAGATAGAGGTTTACAAAGGAGTTTTTTATTTCATAACTGTTCTCCCGAAGGAGAACTTCTTGATATTTACATCACCTCCTTAAAGGAGTTACTACTCCATCATTCTTACACTAAGAAAGCATAAAGAAAAAAGTGATCATCATGATCACAAATGAAAGGTGGGTGGAAAGAAAAAGGAACGGTGGTTGAGAGAATTCTCAAATTGAGAATTGGAAAGTGGGTGATTGCAAGCCAGAGGTTGCTTTTTCCTAGACTTAGGATTCGTTGTCTCAAACTTGAGATATCTATTCTAATGAATTCGACTTCTTTATATAGGAGAAGTGAATTTTACAAAAGGTCTAAAATAGCCTTAAGCGTTCGTCATGCATGACGTTTTTTGGTCGACAAACCCATGTGTTGGGTCCAGCTCTCGCATGTCGTCTTCTGAAAAGTAGTTGTCTTTAATAGAGGGACCACTTTTGTCAGATTTTTCTTTGGTGTAGGATTCCTTACAGCTCATGTACTGATGGCTTTCCTGTGCACCTTGCATTATTTTGCTGAGTCTTTGTTTTGTAGTAGGACTCACATCAACTTTGTTGAAGATAATGCGTTGCTCCATTATTCCAAGGCTTCCTTTAGATAATGGGATTTCACTATGACTCGTGAAGATATGGAAATTGCTTTAGAGGAATTTCCTTTTTACCACAATCGGCTGAGTATCGAGTGGCTTCTTGTTGGGCTTGTAATAAGGACCCAAACTTCTTGAATGTTACCGGTCTTCCAGAAACATAATGAGACACTATGGACCAATCTTCATATATGCCTCTATGTTCTCCATCAAAAATGACATAAAATCTAGAATTAGATTTTACCGTTTCTTGAATATCTTGGGAGTAACTTGGTCTAAGAGAGACCTGTTCAGTTTTTGGCAAACTGTCAGCCATCAACGGATTTGATGTGCCTTTACCAGAGCCGTTTGCTACTGGGCTAGATGAAGATCGTAGTTCTTCATTAACTTTATATTTGCTTTTTTCCAAAGCAACAGGAATCAACGGACTTGATTTTTCTTTACCTTTAGCCGTTTGTAAAGGAATAGATTCAGATTTTATCCTTTCGGAATCCTGTTCTGAATTAACAGTTGTATCTAGACTTTCGTCGTAGAGAGCTATTTTTTCTTGAATAGCTTTTAATTCTATTAAAAGAATTTTTTCTTTTAGGCGTAAAGCCTTTAAATCTTCCATTTTTTCAAAAATTATGCCTTTCTTTTTGTAAGAATGAATGGTGATGCCTTTAGTTTGAAGGGTGTGTTCTTCTTTAAATAGGCATAAAAAGCATTTGATTTATAAAAATACGTATTTGATTACGTATTTTGAAAATCTCGTGTTAAGCAATCAGCTAGCACGTTTTTGGCCCCCTCAAGATGTTCAGTATCGAAAGAATATCTTGAAAACCACATTTGCCATCTGACAAGACGACCTTGTTTATTATCTCCAGAAATTTTTGTTTTCAGAAAATAAGTAAAATTTTTATTGTCAGTTCTGACTAAGAATTTAACTGGGGTTAAATAAATAGAGAACTTTGAAATCGTGTTTTTTACCGCCAGTAATTCTTTTTCATTACTGTGATAATTTCGTTCCGCCTGCTTGAAGCTTCCCGAAGTGTACCTGCAAATTTTTTCTCCATCTGCAGTTTTAGCTTTTAAAACACCTCCCCAAAAATCATGAGAAGCATCTGTTTCTATGATTAAAAAATCATTTTCATTAGGAAGATAAAGTTTAGGAAAACTGATTAAGTTTTTCTTTATCTTTTTAATGTAGTCAGTATCGGAATGCTTCCAATCCCATACATATTCCTTTTTTAGCTTAGCCTGTAAAGGTTTTCTAAGCTCTGCAAGTTTAGGAATATAACTTTCTGCATAAGTTAAAACTCCTAAAAATCTTTGAAGATGTTTTTTATCTTCTAAAGTATCTGGAAATTTATGTAAATTTTCCAAGATATGTTTTTGTGGACAATGTGTCCCTTGATCTATTTCAAGACCTAAAAAGTTTATCTTTGTTTTAAAAAGATTAGCTTTCTTTTTTGATAAAATGATTCCATATTTTTCAATTGTTTTTAAAACTGATAAAACATGATAATAGTGTTTATCTTCCGAGTTTGAGAAAACTATAATATCGTCTACATAGACGGTACAGTAATCTTCTAATCCTCTTAAAGCATTTTGCATATGTCTTTGAAATATGCTTGGTGCCTGTTTTAATCCAAAGGGAACTACCTTCCATTGATAGTGACCGTCTGGGCATGTGAACGCAGTTAATAACTGTGATTCATTGTCTAGCAGTACCTGCCAGAAACCACTTTTACAGTCGAAACTGGAAAAGATAGTCTTTCCTCTTAGAAGAGTTATTAATTCCTGCATACAAGGAAGATTATGGCTGTCTCCAACAGTGACATTATTAATTGCTTTGTAATTAACAACCATTCGTTTTTTACCTCTTCTTTTTTCCGCTTCATTTTCTACTAAAAAAGCAGGAGACATGTGAGGAGATTTACTAGGAATTATTAATCCCAAATCAAGAAGTTCTTTGATTTGTTTATTAAATTCTTCCCTATCCTGTGGACTGTATTTCATAGGTTTAACCCTAATAACAGTTTTCGGATCTATTAACTTAATAGATGCCTTCATCCAATTTTTTGATTTTTCAGGATCAATTGGATTTTCTGAACAAACTTTTTCTAGAAGTTCTTCAATTTTTTGAAATTTTTGTATTTCACTGAAAAATATCCTTTCTACTTTTATAACTTCTTGAGCTATATTAGTTCCAGGAATTTGTTTTATCTTTGAATCTTTTTTCATAGATTCAAGAAAATCTGGTTTTCCAATTTGAAAAGCCTCTTTGACCTTTTTAATCAAAATCATTTCTTGATTAAGATGAAAGGATACTCTGTCTAACCATTGAGTAAAGGGTCCATAAAGTTGACAGAAATTATTTCCAAGAAGTAAATCCATACCTGAATCTTGTTGGAAGATAGTAGGAATGGTAAATGATTCTCCAGAAAATTGGATGATAAGATTTCTACAAACCTTATTTAGCTTCATGACTTCTTTGTTAGCAATAATTACCTTAATATCTCTGGGAGCGTTTTCCCATAAGTCATTAGGAATTACGTGTTTGTTTGCCAAACAAAGACTTGCCCCTGTGTCAACATAACAATGTAGGGCAATTTTTTTATATCCTTTGAAAGAAACAGTTCCTTTGATATAAATTGAATTTGGATTAGTTATGTTTGAACTTGCTGAATCCAAATTATGAATTTGTTTTTCCTCATCCCCCCAACTAAAAGAGTGATTAGGTTTTAACTCGATATCTGAAGGGCTCTCTTCAGTTTCGGGTTTTTCCTGTTCATTTTTCATTGTAAAGATCTGTTCTTTAATTTCAGAAAAATATTCAGTTTCAGTTTCAGAAAACTTCTGTTTAATTTTAGGTTCTTCATCCTTTAAAACAAGAGTTTGTTTTTTATTTTTAGAAATCCTTTGTTCAAGTTTTTCTTTTAAGTTTTCATAAAACTTTTGTTTTCGTTCTTGGTTTTCAAAAGACATGAGCTGAACAACAAAGGATATGAGCTGAACAGGCTTATGAACTTGTTTAGCTGATGCAGTTTTTCCTTTAAAAAACTGTTTTATCTTTTGAGTAACAAGATTCATTTTATCCACAAGATAAAATAATTTTTGTCTCTCTAAGTTTTTGTATTTCTCTTCTCAAAAGAGAATTTGTTCTTTTTAAAGCAGTTAGCTCAAAAAGTTTTTCAGAAGGATGAATACACCAATCAAGATGTAACTCATACATTCTTTGATTATTTCTTTGTAAATCGAAATAATGCATAAAAATCTTTAGATTAATTTTTCTAAAAGATTTTTTCATTTGTCCCTTATTGGTCATTTAAAGTTGATCCAAAAGGCCATGTTTCATTAATTTCATTAGAAACTTCCTTGAAAATTTCCTCAATTTCGTAAGAAACTTCTTTAAGAATTTCGGTATTGAAAATTTCATCAATTTCATCAGAAATTTCTTTAAGAATTTCGGCATAAATTGTTTCAAGACTTTCATCTCTATAAATTATTGCCTTTTTTGCTTTAAACTCAAGAATTTTTTGTTTAGAATCAAAAATATTTCTTTTGGCAATTTTTAAGTTACGAGATTTTCTTTTATGATTCATCATAAAAGTAAAGACGTTTCTTTTAGCAATTTTTATGTTGCGAGATTTTATTTTTTGATTCATCATAAAATTTTTCTTTAATTGTTTTATTCGAATCAAAGAAAAATGAATCTTTTCTTCTTCATAGGCAATTTGCATATCAAGAAGATGTAGATGATTTAGAATAGGTGATATAGACATTAAGTCCCAATAACCTTTTCTAAAATTTTTCCATATCTGTCTATGTTTTTTGACATAGTTTGCATTAAATGCTTGGTGTCACAAGAGTCTCTTATTTGCAAAGAGGTTCCAGTAAAACTGTGTCTAGGTTCTAATCCTAGTATCTTTTTATTTCGTGCAATGTCAATTGCCCAATTTTCTTGTAATTGTGATGGCTCGGCAAATTTGCTGCCTTCGACAATTCCAATGTCAGAAAATATATCTTCAAGAGTTATATTTTCATTTTCCTTATACTCGATTGAATGAGTACTGTTGGTTAAAGCATAAGAGATTAAATAATTAATCGTAAACACTTTATTACCTGGTTCCATAAGGTCAGTTCTTTCGCACTGGTGTATGAAACTTAAAGTTTTATCGAAATCTTTTGAATCTCGATGTAAGGCAAATTTAGGATAGATAGTAAACATAAATTTACCATATGCTAAATTACCCTGAATTGCTCCAAGAAGAGCATCTTGCCTATTGATAATTCTATTATCAACGAGTGCCATTTTTATAGGAAAATTAATTCCATCTCTGAACTGAGCTTTAAGGAGGATTTTAACCGCTCCTATGTGTACCATATTGAGAGACTTTCTCAACTCTGGTTTAATGTGCAAAAGCTTTTTTGCTATTTCACCCTTTGTTAAGAGTGGCAAATAAACTTCACCTGCTGTGTTTTTAATGTCAACTGAAAGTTCTTCAGTGTTAAAACAATAAAATATTTTATTTTTTCTAGAAAAGGCTCTAGAAACTAAACTTTTTAAAGTTTTTGGTTGATTAAAAACCTGTTTAGTGTTAAGCTCAATTTTAAGCTTACTAATTTTTGTTAGTTGATCAGAATTAATCATGTAATCTGATACAAAACCTTTTTCGTTTTCACTAAAGTTTAAAACTTCAGTTACTTCTTGTTCTTTTGATTCTTCCGAATCTTCATATGAATTTTTAAAACTCATTTTAAATTTTTTCTTTTAAGAAAACGTTTAAAATTTATTTTAAATTGTTTATTTTTAAGGAATCAGGAACTAATCCCCTCTTCTTAAAAAAGAGCACATGGCTCTGATACCACTATTGCGGAGGTACTTTTAGAAATCATTTCTTGGTTTAAAATGGTCTCTAAAAATTCAACTAAAGGGTTCATTAAGTCAAAGAATACGGAATTTTCCATGCCGTATCATAAAGGTATACCTAATTCTAATAGTAATGACAATGGTAGTGCAACTACTATCAATACTATTAAAATTGATTGTATCTTCAACCTCGACAAAAGAAAAGAGGTAATTGATAAATGGAACACTGAAATCAGTCTAATTATTCAGACTAATTCAGAAGAGTTCTCTAATGCTAAGGCTATGTTATTATTATTAGAACATAAGTCTGCAGGAATCGTACAAAATTTCATCAAAGGGACAACTTGGGATGAAAGTTTGCATGGTATAGATCTTTTTGATCAAATCATAAATGCAATATACATGATGTTTTTAGGTCTTGACCTTATTACAAATAAAGACCATGAAAATCAAAAATTGCTAGAAAAAGCAAGACAAAATCTTGCAAAAGCACAAATTTGTGATATTTGTTTATTAGATGATTTTACTTGTCTTTATGAAACAAATCTATACAAATTAAGTACAGGTGAATTCCACTATTGGATTGAAGCTTACTTAATGAAGATTCCTATCGTTGGAGAAAAAGCCAAAGAACGATGGAACAAAGAAAAGAATCAGTTCACGATGCATTCTCTTGGATTTGCAACAAGAATTGTCAAAGAGGAAATTGCGGTTTACTGTGATTTTTCTGATAAACAAAAACAGCTAAAAAGTTTTAACAAAAGCTGTTGTAAAAAACTTACTGAGTTACCACAATTAACTTTTGGTTTTGAACCAGTAAAAGATGAAAAATATTTCAAAAAGAAATATAAAAATAAATATAAAACAAAAACTAAAAAACGTTTTTGGAAAACCAAGAAAAGAAAGTTTTCTCCTGGAAAATACTTTTCAAAAGAAAAAGAAAAACCTAAGGTTTGTCCTCAAGGTAAGAAAAAATGTCGTTGCTGGATATGTTCTGAAGAAGGACACTATGCCAACGAATGTCCTAACAGACAAAAGTTTCCAGAAAAATTAAAAATTATTTCGAAAGCGGAAACTGAAGGATATTTTCCTTATGAAAATATTTTTGATGGCTATACACAAGTATATGCATTAGAAATATTATCCGATTCTTCTACAGAAGACTCAGAATGAAGTCCAACCACTCTTTTAGTTGGGGGGATAAAGATAAACAAAACGAAGATTTTCTGAATTTTGTTTATTCAAAAATTATTTATTTTCTGAAAACAAAGATATTTTTGGAAATAATAAACAGGGTCGTCGTGTCAAATAACAAACACAGGGCCAAAAATGTGTTAACAGATAGCTTGACACGAGATTTTCAGAAATCGTAAGCAATGAGGTCATTATCATCTTTGCACCTATAAATTGAAGGCTTTCCTTCATCCAAATTCATCATTCTCATTCACAAAAAACCTTTGAAAAAAGAAAGAGAAATGAAAAAATTAAGGGCTTTACGCCTAAAAGAATTGTCTTTATAAAAAATTCCAGTATGGAAGAAGAACTTAAAGCTCTACGTCTCAAGGAAAAAATTCTAGAAATAGAATTAAGATCCATCAGAGATCAGATCAATGTCTACACGACCATGATCTTAACTGGAAATTCTGTCCAGGATGCTGAAAAGCTAAAAACAGAATCTAGTCCAGCGCAAACGGCGACTGGTAAAGACTCAACAAATCCGTTGATCCCTGATGCTTTGGGAAAAAGCATGCCAGAGGCCTCACAAGCCAGGCGAGACCTTCATTCAAAGAAGGCTAATATCCGATTGACCCCTGGGTCTACATTTTCGGAGGTTGTCCATTTACGAAAAATGGAAAGAGAAGGTTCATCTTCTCCTAGCAGCTCAGATGCAAACGGCTCTGAAGCTAAGAAGTCAAATCCGTTGATTCCTGACAACTTGGAAAAAGTTGGAGAAACTAGTCTTCGGCCTAGTTATGCGGACAAGACAAAAATGCCAGCAAAAGATAATTCAAAGTTCTACGTAATATTTGATGGTCCAAATGCAGGTATATATGATGATTGGGACATTGTATCCAATCTAATGAAGGAGACATCTTTCGTCTTCAAGAAATACAAGACACTTTTTCAAGCTCAACAAGAAGCAGATAAGTATCAAGCTAACTTCGGAGGCAAGAAGATAATCTTCAAAGCACCAATATTAGTGCCCAAAGTCCAGAATCATACTGGTCAAAGAAGAAAGGTGTTCTTCACAAAAGAAAAAGAAGAAGCTCCAACAAAGGTTCCATCTTCAGAAATTATAGAAGGAATAAGCTTCTCAGAATTCAGAATCCTATGGTCCAAAGCAAGAGCTCTCTCCATAAAGGATTATGAAGCAGAAAAGATTTATACAGACGATAAAAAGTCCAGAAGTCTTTTCGTAATCTGTTCTGATGCAGATGCAATCTTTACTTACCAGGCTTTTTGTGCAGGGTTAGTCAAGACCATTTATCCCAGCAAAGATCTTAAAGAATTAAGATTATTTCCTAAGGGATTAAGAATAGCAGTTGGAAAATTCATCCAAAAAATTGCTAAGGATGCTAATATTTACATCCAAGTCACATCCAGCATTCCAGACTGGGTAGATGGAAAAGTCCTTCCAGCCTATCATTACATTGAGCTAGGCTTATCGGCAAAAAGAGAAGTTCAACCTTCCAGAATCATAAACGAGGAAGACGACTTCATCAGCATGGGAATCTATGCCTACAGAGTTGAAAAGATTATTTCCATAATCCAAAAGACTCAAAAGCTTAATTCAAAAAGCAAAGTCAAGGTCAATTATGCCAACCCAAATTGCCTGATCACCAGCACTACAGGGAAGACGCTCTGTCAAGAAGATCAACGCGCAATTCAAGCGCTTGAAGACAAGATCTTAAAAAATCAGATCTTAGCAGGTCCTACCACAAAGAAGATGCTTTGTGAAAGGCTCCAAAAGGTCGACAAAGACCATCAGTGCGCATTATGCACTAAAGTTGATGGGGACACTACACCAAAAACAGATGCTTTGTCCACTACCAGCAGTGAGGGGTCCTTCACAATAATTCTATGAAAAACGTAAGCACTTACGTCATTCAAAAGAAGACAAGCGACTACAGCTGTAAAGACATCTTTAATAATTCAATGAAATTATTGGTAGGTCTTGTAAGAGGAAATCTCCGTCTATATAAGGAGCAATACCTCATAAGGAAAAGATATCTCGAGTTGGAGACACAGATCTGAAGTTTGAGACAACGAATCCTAAGTCTAGGAAAAGAAAACCCCTCACCTACTTTCCAATTCTCAATTTGAGAATTCCTTCGTTCCTTTTCTCACCCACTTTTCCTTTTTGATCATTTCATATGATCATTTCTTTCATGCTTTCTTAGTTTAATCATGGAGTAGTAACTCCTTTAAGGAGGTGATGTAAATATCAAGAAGTTCTCCTTCGGGAGAACAGTTATGAAATAAAAACTCCTTTGTAAACCTCTATCTTTTATTTCTATCATGAAAGTTTTTATTCTGTAAAACCTGGAGTCCTGGAGCCCGTTGAAGTACCGCTGAGGCAGGAGGCCGTTAGGGAAATAAGGGTTGGATTGGTCCCTTGCAGAAAGAAGTAAAAATTTTTCAAGAAGAAAATACAAGAAGAAAAAAGGTATAGACTTTATTTCAAACTGTTTAATTACTTCAAGATTGATATTTCATATCTCTCCTTAAAATCAAAAGAATTTAATTCTAAAACAAAAAAAAAAAAAAACTAAGATTTCGAAAGAAAATAAAAATGATGTTTATAAACAAACACAAACAGGAATCGATTAAACAATTATCGAAACAAATGATTTTTCAATCTAAAAAATTTAGTCAAAATATGACTACAAAAAATAATGAATTTTATAAATTCAAAGGATTAATTCCACAATTAAACAATTTCAAAATTGTTTATATTAGTCTACGTTTGTTGGCTAATAATTTCATATTCAAATTATCTATCGATTACTTTAAGTCGATTAATAATTCTAATATGAATATTATATTCAATAAATTGAATTCTAAGAATTCTATCGATTGAATTCAATAAATTGAATTTCAAGTTATGAATTTTATATTCAATAAATTGAAATCTAAGTTATCAATCGATTATTTTCAATCGATTAATAATAATGAAAGATTCTTTTCAAAGAAATCTTTAGAATATTATATTCAAAATACTATGCATACTATGCATCTTTTTCTTTTTAATCGACTAAAAAGAAAACAATTACTGTGCATCTTTTTCAAAAAGATTCATATAAAGAATTTTATATTCTATAGCCTATTAATTGGGTCAGTTGGTATCATAGCTTTTGCTAAAATACCGTCTACAAAAAATGATTTTAATCCACACAAAGGATTTTTAATCTACAAGTATACAAAAAAGTATGCTAAAAGGAAAAAGATTCCTTTCAACCAATGAGTCTTAACCAGACCACAAAACCCCTAAAGGACTTAATGAACCCTTTAGTTGAATTTGTCACAAATTCTGAAGTCACTCCCCAATAGGATTAACCCGACGGATTTCTTTTTTAAGGAAATCTTGGTGTATACTCATTACAAAGCATCTGTTTTTGGTGTAGTGTCCCCATCAACTTTAGTGCATAATGCGCACCACTATTGGGGAGTGACTTCAGAATTTGTGACAAATTCAACTAAAGGGTTCATTAAGTCCTTTAGGGGTTTTGTGGTCTGGTTAAGACTCATTGGTTGAAAGGAATCTTTTTCCTTTTAGCATACTTTTTTGTATACTTGTAGATTAAAAATCCTTTGTGTGGATTAAAATCATTTTTTGTAGACGGTATTTTAGCAAAAGCTATGATACCAACTGACCCAATTAATAGGCTATAGAATATAAAATTCTTTATATGAATCTTTTTGAAAAAGATGCACAGTAATTGTTTTCTTTTTAGTCGATTAAAAAGAAAAAGATGCATAGTATGCATAGTATTTTGAATATAATATTCTAAAGATTTCTTTGAAAAGAATCTTTCATTATTATTAATCGATTGAAAATAATCGATTGATAACTTAGATTTCAATTTATTGAATATAAAATTCATAACTTGAAATTCAATTTATTGAATTCAATCGATAGAATTCTTAGAATTCAATTTATTGAATATAATATTCATATTAGAATTATTAATCGACTTAAAGTAATCGATAGATAATTTGAATATGAAATTATTAGCCAACAAACGTAGACTAATATAAACAATTTTGAAATTGTTTAATTGTGGAATTAATCCTTTGAATTTATAAAATTCATTATTTTTTGTAGTCATATTTTGACTAAATTTTTTAGATTGAAAAATCATTTGTTTCGATAATTGTTTAATCGATTCCTGTTTGTGTTTGTTTATAAACATCATTTTTATTTTCTTTCGAAATCTTAGTTTTTTTTTTTTTTTTTTGTTTTAGAATTAAATTCTTTTGATTTTAAGGAGAGATATGAAATATCAATCTTGAAGTAATTAAACAGTTTGAAATAAAGTCTATACCTTTTTTCTTCTTGTATTTTCTTCTTGAAAAATTTTTACTTCTTTCTGCAAGGGACCAATCCAACCCTTATTTCCCTAACGGCCTCCTGCCTCAGCGGTACTTCAACGGGCTCCAGGACTCCAGGTTTTACAGAATAAAAACTTTCATGATAGAAATAAAAGATAGAGGTTTACAAAGGAGTTTTTATTTCATAACTGTTCTCCCGAAGGAGAACTTCTTGATATTTACATCACCTCCTTAAAGGAGTTACTACTCCATGATTAAACTAAGAAAGCATGAAAGAAATGATCATATGAAATGATCAAAAAGGAAAAGTGGGTGAGAAAAGGAACGAAGGAATTCTCAAATTGAGAATTGGAAAGTAGGTGAGGGGTTTTCTTTTCCTAGACTTAGGATTCGTTGTCTCAAACTTGAGATCTGTGTCTCCAACTCGAGATATCTTTTCCTTATGAGGTATTGCTCCTTATATAGACGGAGATTTCCTCTTACAAGACCTACCAATAATTTCATTGAATTATTAAAGATGTCTTTACAGCTGTAGTCGCTTGTCTTCTTTTGAATGACGTAAGTGCTTACGTTTTTCATAGAATTATTGTGAAGGACCCCTCACTGCTGGTAGTGGACAAAGCATCTGTTTTTGGTGTAGTGTCCCCATCAACTTTAGTGCATAATGCGCACTGATGGTCTTTGTCGACCTTTTGGAGCCTTTCACAAAGCATCTTCTTTGTGGTAGGACCTGCTAAGATCTGATTTTTTAAGATCTTGTCTTCAAGCGCTTGAATTGCGCGTTGATCTTCTTGACAGAGCGTCTTCCCTGTAGTGCTGGTGATCAGGCAATTTGGGTTGGCATAATTGACCTTGACTTTGCTTTTTGAATTAAGCTTTTGAGTCTTTTGGATTATGGAAATAATCTTTTCAACTCTGTAGGCATAGATTCCCATGCTGATGAAGTCGTCTTCCTCGTTTATGATTCTGGAAGGTTGAACTTCTCTTTTTGCCGATAAGCCTAGCTCAATGTAATGATAGGCTGGAAGGACTTTTCCATCTACCCAGTCTGGAATGCTGGATGTGACTTGGATGTAAATATTAGCATCCTTAGCAATTTTTTGGATGAATTTTCCAACTGCTATTCTTAATCCCTTAGGAAATAATCTTAATTCTTTAAGATCTTTGCTGGGATAAATGGTCTTGACTAACCCTGCACAAAAAGCCTGGTAAGTAAAGATTGCATCTGCATCAGAACAGATTACGAAAAGACTTCTGGACTTTTTATCGTCTGTATAAATCTTTTCTGCTTCATAATCCTTTATGGAGAGAGCTCTTGCTTTGGACCATAGGATTCTGAATTCTGAGAAGCTTATTCCTTCTATAATTTCTGAAGATGGAACCTTTGTTGGAGCTTCTTCTTTTTCTTTTGTGAAGAACACCTTTCTTCTTTGACCAGTATGATTCTGGACTTTGGGCACTAATATTGGTGCTTTGAAGATTATCTTCTTGCCTCCGAAGTTAGCTTGATACTTATCTGCTTCTTGTTGAGCTTGAAAAAGTGTCTTGTATTTCTTGAAGACGAAAGATGTCTCCTTCATTAGATTGGATACAATGTCCCAATCATCATATATACCTGCATTTGGACCATCAAATATTACGTAGAACTTTGAATTATCTTTTGCTGGCATTTTTGTCTTGTCCGCATAACTAGGCCGAAGACTAGTTTCTCCAACTTTTTCCAAGTTGTCAGGAATCAACGGATTTGACTTCTTAGCTTCAGAGCCGTTTGCATCTGAGCTGCTAGGAGAAGATGAACCTTCTCTTTCCATTTTTCGTAAATGGACAACCTCCGAAAATGTAGACCCAGGGGTCAATCGGATATTAGCCTTCTTTGAATGAAGGTCTCGCCTGGCTTGTGAGGCCTCTGGCATGCTTTTTCCCAAAGCATCAGGGATCAACGGATTTGTTGAGTCTTTACCAGTCGCCGTTTGCGCTGGACTAGATTCTGTTTTTAGCTTTTCAGCATCCTGGACAGAATTTCCAGTTAAGATCATGGTCGTGTAGACATTGATCTGATCTCTGATGGATCTTAATTCTATTTCTAGAATTTTTTCCTTGAGACGTAGAGCTTTAAGTTCTTCTTCCATACTGGAATTTTTTATAAAGACAATTCTTTTAGGCGTAAAGCCCTTAATTTTTTCATTTCTCTTTCTTTTTTTCAAAGGTTTTTTGTGAATGAGAATGATGAATTTGGATGAAGGAAAGCCTTCAATTTATAGGTGCAAAGATGATAATGACCTCATTGCTTACGATTTCTGAAAATCTCGTGTCAAGCTATCTGTTAACACATTTTTGGCCCTGTGTTTGTTATTTGACACGACGACCCTGTTTATTATTTCCAAAAATATCTTTGTTTTCAGAAAATAAATAATTTTTGAATAAACAAAATTCAGAAAATCTTCGTTTTGTTTATCTTTATCCCCCCAACTAAAAGAGTGGTTGGACTTCATTCTGAGTCTTCTGTAGAAGAATCGGATAATATTTCTAATGCATATACTTGTGTATAGCCATCAAAAATATTTTCATAAGGAAAATATCCTTCAGTTTCCGCTTTCGAAATAATTTTTAATTTTTCTGGAAACTTTTGTCTGTTAGGACATTCGTTGGCATAGTGTCCTTCTTCAGAACATATCCAGCAACGACATTTTTTCTTACCTTGAGGACAAACCTTAGGTTTTTCTTTTTCTTTTGAAAAGTATTTTCCAGGAGAAAACTTTCTTTTCTTGGTTTTCCAAAAACGTTTTTTAGTTTTTGTTTTATATTTCTTTTTGAAATATTTTTCATCTTTTACTGGTTCACAACCAAAAGTTAATTGTGGTAACTCAGTAAGTTTTTTACAACAGCTTTTGTTAAAACTTTTTAGCTGTTTTTGTTTATCAGAAAAATCACAGTAAACCGCAATTTCCTCTTTGACAATTCTTGTTGCAAATCCAAGAGAATGCATCGTGAACTGATTCTTTTCTTTGTTCCATCGTTCTTTGGCTTTTTCTCCAACGATAGGAATCTTCATTAAGTAAGCTTCAATCCAAGAGTGGAATTCACCTGTACTTAATTTGTATAGATTTGTTTCATAAAGACAAGTAAAATCATCTAATAAACAAATATCACAAATTTGTGCTTTTGCAAGATTTTGTCTTGCTTTTTCTAGCAATTTTTGATTTTCATGGTCTTTATTTGTAATAAGGTCAAGACCTAAAAACATCATGTATATTGCATTTATGATTTGATCAAAAAGATCTATACCATGCAAACTTTCATCCCAAGTTGTCCCTTTGATGAAATTTTGTACGATTCCTGCAGACTTATGTTCTAATAATAATAACATAGCCTTAGCATTAGAGAACTCTTCTGAATTAGTCTGAATAATTAGACTGATTTCAGTGTTCCATTTATCAATTACCTCTTTTCTTTTGTCGAGGTTGAAGATACAATCAATTTTAATAGTATTGATAGTAGTTGCACTACCATTGTCATTACTATTAGAATTAGGTATACCTTTATGATACGGCATGGAAAATTCCGTATTCTTTTTTCTATACCTGTTACCTTTGCTAGTAGAGGCATGGTAAGTTTTTTGTCTCGGAGACATTTCCGTATCTGAAGAACTTTCTTCAGTTTCGGGTTCTTCCTTTTTTACCGGGAAGGTTCTTAGTTCTTCATTTTTCAAAACAAAGACCTGTTCTTTATTTTCAGAAAAATATCTTTCGTTTAAGATTTTATTTTCAGAAAACTTTTGTTCACATTCTTTGTCACTCAAAGAAATGAGACTAACAATTTCTATTATCTGTTCAACTGGAAGGGTATCCAATTGTTCATCTAACATTTGTTCCAATTTTTGAGTGATGGAACTCATTTTATCCACAAGATAAAATAATCTTTTTATCTTTTAGACTTTTAATTTCTTCTTTCATAGAAGAATTTTTTCTTTTTAAATCAGTTAATTCAAAAAGTTTGTCATAAGGATGAATGCTCCAATCCCAATGTAATTCATTAATTCTTTGATTATTTCTTTCTATAAAGAAATAATGTCTAGAGATCTCTAGATTTATGTTCCTTAAAAGGTTTTTCATTTGACCTTTATTGGTCATTTGAAGTTGGTCCAAAAGGCCATGTCAATGCATTCGGACTTTTAGAACTTCCTAAAGATGGATTTCCAACGTTGAAGTTTGGAAATGAATACTTTTGAAAGCTTTTTTCATTATCAATTTTTTTCTTTTTGCCTTTCGGGCATAAGAGTTTTTGAATCCATTTTTTCATCAATTCTGTCTGAAACATCTTTGATGATTTTTGCGGCAATTGCCTCAAGATTTTCGTTGGTAGATAGACTATCCAACTTTTTTGTTAAGTCTTTAACAAGTTCCTCTAATTTCAAAAAGGCAGTCATGTTACAGATATAATTGTTTTTTTGGCTTTAAGCTCAATAATTTTTTGCTTAGAAGCAAAAATGTTTTTCTTAATATTTTTTATATTAAGAATTTTTGTTTTATGACTTAACATAATGTCATACTTAATTTGATTTATTCTTATAAACCAAATTTGTATATCCTCCTCTTCATAGGTGATTTGTTGATCAAGATATTGTAAATAATCTAAAATTGGTTTTGAAGACATTATTCTCCAATAACTCTTTTTAAAATTTTACCATATCCATTTATTCGTTCTGACATAGAACGAATTAATTGTTCAGTATTACTTGAATCTCCTATTTGTAAAGAGTTTCCAGCATAACTGTGTCTGGGTTTTGATAATAAAACCTGTTTATTTCGTGCAATATCAATTGCCCAATTTTCTTGTAATTGTGATGGCTCGGCAAATTTGCTGCCTTCGACAATTCCAATGTCAGAAAATATATCTTCAATAGTTATATTTTCATTTTCCTTATACTCGATTGAATGAGTACTGTTGGTTAAAGCATATGAGATTAAATAATTAATCGTAAATACTTTATTACCTGGTTCCATAAGATCAGTTCTTTCGCACTGGTGTATGAAACTTAAAGTTTTATCGAAATCTTTTGAATCTCGATGTAAAGCAAATTTAGGATAGACAGTAAACATAAATTTACCATAAGCTAAATTTCCTTGAATTGCTCCCAAAAGAGCATCTTGCCTATTGATAATTCTATTATCAACGAGTGCCATTTTTATAGGAAAATTAATTCCGTCTCTGAACTGAGCTTTAAGAAGGATTTTAACCGCTCCTATGTGTACCATATTGAGAGACTTTCTCAACTCTGGTTTAATGTGCAAAAGCTTTTTTGCTATTTCACCCTTTGTTAAGAGTGGCAAATAAACTTCACCTGCTGTATTTTTTATGTCAACTGAAAGTTCTTCAGTGTTAAAACAATAAAATATTTTATTTTTTCTAGAAAAGGCTCTAGAAACTAAACTTTTTAAAGTTTTTGGTTGATTAAAAACCTGTTTAGTGTTAAGCTCAATTTTAAGCTTACTAATTTTTGTTAGTTGATCAGAATTAATCATGTAATCTGATACAAAACCTTTTTCGTTTTCACTAAAGTTTAAAACTTCAGTTACTTCTTGTTCTTTTGATTCTTCCGAATCTTCATATGAATTTTTAAAACTCATTTTAAATTTTTTCTTTTAAGAAAACGTTTAAAATTTATTTTAAATTGTAATTTTTTAAGGAATCAGGAACTAATCCCCTCTTCTTAAAAAAGAGCACATGGCTCTGATACCACTATTGAAGCTGTTACTTCCATGGGATAGATAACATGCAATCATCATGATGCCATTATGCGTGAGGAGGTCAAAATGTACGCCACGGGGACAGAAACGGAATTAGATAAGGCATTTGATGGGATTCCGTAATCTGTGAGGTATGGAACTGAATTCCTGTGGATTCCTTTTGAGTTCTTTAAACAGAAGGAAATTTGGTATTCGCAAAATGCCCTTATATTGCTATATAAAAAGATGTATCAAAGGCAATTTAAAGACGAAACGAAATTGTTTTTGATAACATATGTCCATCTTTTTAGAATTAATTCTGCACATTGAACCCTTTTTTTTTATCATATACTAATGTAAAGTTAAATCCATTAGGGTTGTCCATTATGTCGATAAACTAGTATGATGCAATGCTCGCGTAGCGGTGCATGCATCATGGTGACAGGATGTATATATCATATATGTGGTACTTAAAAAATATCCGATCGATGCCCATGGCTTTATAGCCTAGTGGCATCTTGGTGGTGGGATAAGGCTTTGGGACCAATAGGTCCTGGGTTCGATTCCCACAAGGGGGGTTTTCCCATATTTATTGGGTTTCCTCCTGAATTGGTGTGGCATTATGCCTGGTGGAGATGGATATGATCGGGTGGTTCCTCTGGTGGCATGATGATACTCCAGTGGTCCGTCAGTGATCCAAATTTGTCGTTCAAAAAAAAAAAAATATCCGATCGATTGTATAATAACACCATACAAAATGTACAATCAATTATAGTCACGATTCGCACGTAATAACATAATACTACACAATAAGAGTTAATCTAGCCGCTAGTTTTCTATTTCCACTGCATAACACGTGTATAGATCGATATGTATAAAAAGTACAAACCTAAAAAGATTAAATTTACTAGCTTTAATATATGTGACAACATTGTTTTTAAATTAACTGAAGTAAATTGTATAAAAATACGTGTGCACGTTGGCTCGATCGGTTTTTATGCAATGTAACAAGAAATAACCTTCGTACATTTAACCCAACAACCAAACCGGTTTGAAAATCAAAACCGTCTTGCAACTGATAATCATAGAATCTGTTTTGGTAGGGCTGGCAAATCGTGTCTTATCGGGTTTAACAGGTCTCTGACGACGCGAATAGCGCGAGTATTAAACATGAATACAACTTGTTTAACTACATTATATCTCATGTCTATAACACAATGTTTTATGTACCAAGAAGAAAAAATGATTGATCGTAGCCTCCTAATTCTATTTATTTTTAAAAAAAGTAAAAAACCAAGTAGTGTACTTTTTCAGTAAACAGGTTTAATCGTGTCTTATACAGATATCTATTGCCAGCCCTAGTTTTGGACCCGACTGAACCCGTAGGTTTGAACCTGGTTTAAACCGAATTGACTCACACCCATAAAAAGCCGAATCGTTTGCTAATATCTACTCCCATCTTACTCTGGTCACTCGGTACGTTGATATTGCTTGGAGCGAAAGTTGTGGAAATTCAACAATGTAGAGTGAAGCTTAACAATATTAATATTCACTTTTGGGTTTTAATGTATAAACAAGAGTTAAATGCTTGGTTGGTCCTTGTGGTTTGCAAAAATTTCATATTTGGTGCTAATGGTTTACTAATTATACGCGTGGTTCCAAAAGTTTTCAAAAATGAACTCGTTTGGTCCCCTGACTTAACCTCTGTTAAATTTCTCAGTTAACTATTTGTGAAATGACTATATTACCCTTGAACAATTAAAAAAAATAAAATATATATATAAAGAAGATGGCTCACTATTCATCTTCTTCAACCTCTTTCTAAAAAAAAAACTCTAATACCATCACCTCCTCCACCTTTACTGTAACACCCCAACCGAAGGCAGAAGCACCGGGGCATTACTTTGGTAGATAGTTCAAAAGCACATGGGACTAAAGTTTAAATTTTAAATTAATACTGAATTATCCAATACACAAGTAATAGACAAATTGTTCACATAAAACAAATTAAAATTTTAAACTAAATCAAACAGCATCCTATGTGATCAGCTGTCTTGTAAGTATCTTTAGGGATTATTTCCTGTAACATGTGTAAAATAAAGGTCAACTAAAAAGCCGGTGAGCACCTAGGGTTAGTACGTATAATAGAAAAATAAAAGTTCACAATTCATGGTATAACATGTATCAGATAGCAATTGTATAACTTAGTTAACAAATAAGTGGTACATCCAAACCTTAGTTGACTAATTGTAGGAACCCAAAAGGTTAACCAAAAGTATGGTCGGTTTCTATCATTCCCAAAAGGTTCTCCCCCTAAAAAGGCCAAGGAGTGGGAATGGGTTGTCATACCAATAGATCTATCATGTACTACCGTTCGGCTTGTACGGAGTTAATGAATGTACATCTATCTACTATAATAAAAGAAACCAATAACTGACACGTGTCATTCATAGAAGACGTCTACATTTGTAATTTCCTGTCTTTTCATACTTATCTTATATCAATTAATTAAATAATAAATAATCAATTAATATTAAATTTTATCCTACTTTGAATGTCGGATAGAATCATTCTATTTTTTTCTAATAATATATTATATTCAAATTTAAGTTATAAATTAAAGATATTTTTTAAATAATAACACAAAACAATAATCTTAAACTTAAAAAAAACAATAATACGCTCATATAAAAAATTTTAAGTACAAACAAAATATACAAAATAACTTATTAGACATTAGATCAAACTTTAAAAAAACACTAATTAGGAAGAGAAGCTAATAATATAATTCTGTTTTTGATTTTTCAAATTGGGGTTCTAATCAATTCGAATTAAACTTAACCAAGTTTGTGATTTGATTCGAATTAAACCGAACCAAATTTATGATTTTTAAACGAATCTAATAGCATATTATTTACTATACAAAATTACATTTATTTAACCCGTGTAATACATGGTGTTTTTAAAGATATAACTTTTTTATTATTTAGTATATATTCGCCCCGCTTGTGATATACAAGGTTACAAAATTACATTTATTTAACCCGTGTAATACACAGTGTTTTTAAAGATATTTTTTTTATTATTTAGTATATGTAATTAGATTTATTCAACCCGTACAATACACGGATTTTTATTATTTGGTATATAAAATTACATTTATTCAGTACAATACATGAGGTTCTTAGAAATATAATTTTTTTATTATTTAATATATAAAATTACATTTGTTCAACTCGTGTAATAAACAAGATTTTTAAAGAATAATTGTTTCTAATTTAGTATATAAAATTACATTTATTCAACCCGTGTAATACACGGGGTTCTAACCTAGTTGGTTTATAAAATATTTGGCAAACAAGTACAACAATAGCAAATAAGATAGCAAGCAACCATGGAATTGAATTGTGCAAGTAGTTGTGTAAGATAGTATGTTTTGATAATGGACACATGAAACACCTCAAAAAGTATAAAAATAGTAGTAAAGGGGGAACTATGTACTCATCTGAACTAGCAAAGCAAACACACGAAAGCTGGTTGTATTTGAAGATGTTGTGTGAACTCCAAAGTGTTACCCCTAGGACATAAAGTATAAGAAAGTTGAGAATTAACTAGGGTTTTGATTGTATATTTAATGAAATATTGTATGGAAAATAGTTAGCGATTATTTGGTAAAATATCGTTATAAGATGGTAAAAATGATAACGTAGGTGTATAATTTATCTATTAAACATGTTAACTAATTAACATTTAATTTTATAAAACTTATTTATCAAAATAATTCCTACAAAAATGATTTTTATTCGTTTTATTAAGACTGCCTTATTTGATTGATTAAGTAGAATTAATAATGGAGGTGTAAACCGTTTGGTTACTAACTTTTTATTTAACAATTGAATTTAGATTTAAAAATAAACTAGCTTTTAATGAATTGGATTTTAAATTAAACGAAGTTTTAATTAACTGCTATATAATAAATTGGGTTGTAATTAGCTTGTTTTGTGAAATGAATGGTTAATAATAATGTTCAAAGTAGAAAAAGAAAAAGGAAAGAAAAAAATTAATAGAGGAACAAAAATTGCGAAAAAAAAAGATAGATGAAGGGCTGTTTGGCAATATCTGAATGGTTAAGTGCTGAACTAGTAAGAGGTCTGAACCATTAAGTGCTGAACCAGTAAGAAGTCTGAACCATTAAGAGCATGTATAATGCTTAACCGTTCAGAGGCAAATGTCTGACCAATTCAGATTAGAGGTCTTAGCCATTCAGACTCTGTATAAATCTTAACTATCCAGAGGCAAATATCTGAACCATTCAGACATCTACTCGTGAAACAAACAGTCTGAACCATTAAGTGGTGAACCAGTAAGAGGTCTGAACCATTAAGAGTCTCATTAAAAGGTAAACAAACACCCCGAAGTTGTAAAATGTCGTGCTGTTACATTTACCTATCACATTTATTTGATATTTTATTATTACATTATCTTCTATTTTCAATTTTCTCTCAAACTCACCAAGTGTCACTATTGTGAATTGTAGCTGGGTGAAATAAGAATTCGTCATGAGTATCTACAATCCAATAGTTCGAGGCGTGTTACATGATTTCGTTAAAGATGCGGTTATTTAACTTGGTCGAACCAATCGTTAGTTTAATGTTGCACCGTTGGTTTCTATAATTATCCTTGATGTATAATCCACATATAACTTCGATTGTCTTGAAACAAGTTTCACATCTTTACTCAATTGTACAATAGCCGGATAATTCATTTTGTGTATGATTTCACATTGTCTCTTGCGGGTTTTCAAATCGATGGTGTAACCTGTTATGATGCCCCTCATGTTAAAAATCTTGTGTGTTTTTACCCAAAGAATGGTGTGGGTGGTCGGTATGGGGATGATGGCATTGGTTGCGGATGCGTTGGGGATGAATTGACAATAATGCTAGTGTAAGGTAGCTAGAGTTCAACAATGGTGATAGGTGATCAGTGACAACTGTCAACGATGGTGATATGTAACATCCCGAAATTTCCTACTCTATATTATTTTGCGAGTAATAGCGGTCTTGCGAGCACAGAAGAGGTATGGGTTTAGACGCAACGGTTTTGTAGGGGGTGTTACGTATTTAATTGAAACTAAATAGGCTGCTTTGGGCTAAAGTTATGTAAGTTGAATACTTGAGGGGCTTAAGTGTATCTTGCAATTTAAATCATCCCTTTAAAAGCTCTCATCATCAACCTACCAAACCCTACCATCGGCAACTGCCGACCTCCACATTCTGCGACCATCCTCGCCATCGCAGACCAAGAAAAGAAATCGGAGACCATTCGATCCGTTAGTTCCAGACCATACTCTGGTAAGTACACGATCCCTAAACTGAATAAAACAATTGTCTTTTTTTTTTTTTTTTTTTAATTCCGAATGTGATTGTTTCTATTAAATCTTGAAATATTATGCTTTCTGCGTTTATGCTTATGTTAAACCACCCCATGTGTGAATAAAGCAGTTGTCTTTTTTTTTTTTTTATTAAAAAGGTTGTCCATGATTTTTCAGTGTTGCAGTAGTTACCAAACTTTTATTTTTATTTCAGTTTACCTTTGAACCCACAAATCTAATTGTTAGTTATATTAGAAGTTTTTTTTGTCAGATTCGCCAACAAGGATGAGGTTTATTAAGATCCGTCAAGCAAATCTCCAATGGCGTCTTGTTGAACGACACTCACAACAACAAGTATCTCATACGACGACGTGTTTTTGAGTTTCAGAAAGGTCAGTATTATATTAAGTTCACTTCTTGATTTATAGATACTGGTGGTCCGATGGATATACTATCATACAGTATTTAACAAATATAGATAAAAACAAAAATCTTCTCATTCGTGGTTGGGGTTAGTGATGGATGGGTTATGGAATTGTGTTTAATGAGGCTTTAAGTGTCGATTATTATGAGCTTTTATGTGTGTAATTGCTTGGAATTAGTCGATTATGAGTTATTGTGTTATTGAAGGTAAAACACATAATAGGACCAGAGAGGCGCGCAAATTATTTGGATACGATGAGTTGAAGGATAAGTCTTTTGACCGTATTGTTTTCAATGCCCCTCATTGCACTACAAGAAATTAACACTTTTAGCGGGGACACCATTAGCGGCGACATGCCAAAAGTCGCCGCTATTGGTCGATCCGCGTCCCGGAGTCTTAAACCAAACCCCGGCCGTTGATCCTTATACTGATCTAACGGTGGGGGATTTAAAAGGCATTAGCGGCAACAACAGCAAGGTCATTAGCGGCGACATCTGTCTCCGCTAAAAGTATGTGTCCCACATTAATCCACAACCACACATATCTTATCCTAGTTAACCTAATAGCGGCGACACTTTGTACACTATCCCTACCATATACATATATATATATACATAGGGGAATGCTAAAATGAGAACCACCTCGAGTTGTAAGAACCGTGAGAACTACACCGTAGGGGGCGCGGTGGACTAATTTTTTTTTTCATAAACGTAGATGCATGTATAAAAACAACATTTGTAGAAAAAAATTCAAAAAAAAATATCGTGTGTGTAGTTTTGAGCACCACAAGTTTGTATTTACGGGACCCGTAAATCTGGCCGGAAAATTTACGGTACCCGTAAATGCACACTTGAGGTGCTCAAAAACTTTTTTTTGAATTTTTTTTACAAATGTGCTTATAATACATGTATTTACGTTTATGAAAAAAAAATTGGTCCACCTCGCCCCGTACGGTGTAGTTCTCGCGGTTCTTACAACTCGAGGTGGTTCTCATTTTAGCGTGATCCTATATACATATATATATATATACATATATATAGGAAAAGTGTAAAATACAATACTGCTTAACATACATCACGTACGACAACGTGCGTGATTATGTGTATAACGTGCGTGATTAATGTTTTCATCATGCGTGATTTGGGTTTTTTAGTTTATAACGTGCGTGATTTTCAAATGAACGTGCGTAATTATCTGTCGTACGTGATGTACGTTAAGCCGTATTGTACGTTAACTGGCCTCTATATATATATATAATCATCTTCGTAAAATACAACGTAATTTACAGCAGGCCACCAACGAATGGAGCGGTGATGGTCCTCCATTTGGCCCGTATCAGGAAGCGTTGGGAGAGCGGCGAGGATGGTCCCGGGGGATGGGGCCTAAACCTTCTTCGAACACGCCCTCGAACTTGTCGTCTTCACAACCTCGGACTCAAGAACCCTTTTCTGAGGTAAACTACGCAATTTATAAAATGATAAACGAACGCATGTTTCCTTATTAAATATATGTTGGTAGCGTTAATTAATATGCTAATATACGTTTTCATGGGTATGGATATGGTAAAAAGTGCCTAAAATGTGAGAATGGTAAGAAGTGTTTTAAACCATTGGATATTTGATCTAATGGTTGAGATCAATAGGGTATAAAAATGTAAATTGTGTTTTAATTAGAAGGACCTTATGTAAAATTGAAGGGCAATAGTGTCTTTTCCAATGTTTCAAATATGGTAACCGTATCCTACACAACCAAAACCCCCATCAATCTCCTAAAAACAAGTGACGTTCCCATAAAAGCTAAATTCTTCTATTTCCGTCAACATAACAACATAGCAGAAAACCTAGAAGTGTTTTAAAGGTAATCGGAGCACATTCTTCGTCGCCTAATTCCTGTTGAACTAAAGGGTTTTATATTTCACTAATCGCATCGCATTCTTGTTCTATTAACAGTAAAATCAAGAATCAAACGAGTGTTCTATGGATTCAAACAAAGGAAAGAGGAAGCCATCGGGTTCGAAGAGGAAGCGAGAAGCAGCAATTTCGAAACCAGGTTAGTGTTTTATTGGGGATTTGATGTTCGGTACAGTGCATGGTTGTCAATGGCGTCTATAGATGTTTGGGATGTTCTTAACAACCCGGTTAGCACTTTAGGGTTTTATTTAGGGATTTTTGGGTTTTATTTGTGATGAAGATGGGGTGATAGTGTCATATAAGTAGAATAAAGTTTGTTTTAACGGGAGTTTTATTTAAAATCGGTCGGTGGTGTGTTAATGGTTTTTGATGATTGAAGGATGTTTTATTGGGGGTTTTACAAATGTAGTGTCTTTTGCAGTGTTATATGCAAGAATGGAGGGTGTTTTAATGGGGGTTCTATTTTAAATCGGTCTGTAGTGTTTTAATGGGTTTTGATGATTGGATTTTCCTTAACAATTATGAGTAGATCCGTTGAGCACCTGATTGCATAAAACACTACAAGTCTGATGGTGACATAGTGTTATATGTAGATGGTGGTGGTTGATTACTTTATTGCATAAAACACTACAAGTCTGATGGTGACATAGTGTTATATGTAGATGGTGGTTGTTGATCACTTTTTTGCATATAACACTACACGTCTGATGTTGACATAGTGTTATATGTAGATGGTGTCTGTTGAACACTTTATTGCATATAACACTACGGTTCTGATGTAGATGCTGTCTTCTGATCACCTTATTGCATAAAACACTATAAGTCTGATGGTGACATAGTGTTATATGTAGATGGTGGCTGTTGATGACAATATTGCATATAACACTACACTTCTGATGTAGTTGGTGTCTTCTGATCACCTTATTGCATATAACACTACACTTCTAATGTTTGACATAGTGTTATATGTAGATGGTGTCTGTTGACCACCTTATTACATATAATACTAGAGTTCTGATGTAGATGCAAAATGTATAGTTATAATTTGGAATTTCTGGTTGGATAACTAATTGTAAGAGCATTTAATTTTAGTCTGGAGAAGCGGCCGAATACCCAGATTCAAAATGGGAAAGGGATTCCATAACACAATTGGACAAAGCGTCTCGTTGAGCGATTCGGATAATGATAACGTAATGCAAGAAGGTATATATAAAATAGAAAACTACGCATGTAAAAAACAGTTTGATGGACACTTTAGTTTTAGTAATTTGTTATGCTATATCACGTTTTGTCGGAATTCTTGCACCATGTCTCGCAAAAAAATAGGACACTTTAATTTTAGTAATATGTTGTTTTAAAATAACGAAATGTGTTCAATTTGCAGCTACAACATCACCCGCTTCGAATAGCGATGACGACTTCGAGACACCGCTTCCAGTACCATTCGCGGAAGGTAAGAAGTTGATTAATTCAAATGAACTGTCGTTGTTTTTCGTATGATAGGGATCATAGTATAACATGTATAAATGTTTATTTTAGTTTCAAAAAAACACCCTACATCAGCTGATACAACACACCGTGACTCCATCGACGACGACTTCGTGACGCAACCACCAATCACAAATCAATCAGGTAACTTTGCACAAAAAATTTGGAACCAAATCAGTCTTTTCATTTCATTGTAAATATAGTCTAACTGATGTGAATATATGGGTTCCAGCTGCCAAATCACAGCCGGTCTGCGACGATGTTGACAAACAACAACCAGACGGAAAAAGACGTAAGTCAACAGCGGCTAGGAGGAAGTCGACAATACCTCCGGCGTCATTTCCATCAAAAAAATTTGAACCCTTCACCGGGGCAAAAATTAAACTGAGGACGTCTTCGGATAACCTTGTTATATTGGTCAACAACTTGAATAAAGCACAAAAAAAGAAGGTTATAGAAATGGGGTTCGGTCCATTGCTGAATTTCAACATACGACATGTACCGACCCGGCTTGCATATTGGTTGGCAAGCAACTATGACGACAACGCAGGAGTGTTGAACGTTGGCGAAAGCCGTGTACGGATCACAACAAATTTGGTGAATACCATATTCGGAATACCAAAAGGGGGTATAAAGATTGTAGAAAAAATAAGAGCAAGGGACAGCAATCTAGTTGTGAAGGAATGGAGGGACTAGTTCAACGATTATACTAAAGTGTCGCCACTCGGACTAAAGGACTTGATGGTGTCCAACACTTCAAGTGACCGGGCGTTTGAATTGAACTGGTTGGTGTTGTTTAATACTGTACCGGGGAAGATAAGCACATGCAACACAGTTAATCAGCGATTCTTGGGATGCGTGGACCGAAATGTTAAAATATCGAGCTTTGATTGGAGCAGCTACATGATAACCTGTTTAGACCGCACGACGAATGCATGGAACCGGAAGAGGAATGACCCTTTTAGAGGCCCAATCGTGTTACTAGTGGTATGTGACTCTACTCTGTTGTTCCTCATATGAGACTGGAACACTAAATGCATAAAACACCACAACACTTTAGTGTTCCAAACAAAAAATTGGTTATATCAGCTTCATTACATACAGAACCATTAAAGTGTTTTAAAACACTATTTCACTATGTCACTATGTAAAACACTAGAGTCACATGAAATATATTACAATTAGTCTGTTTGGAACACTACCTTTGATATACTCTATGTGAGACCATGTAAAACACTACAATCACTTATACAACCCTACATTTACAAACAATTCAATATATAAAACACTAAATGCATAAAACACCACAACACTTTATATAACAACAGAAAATTGGTTACATCAGCTTCATTGCATAAAACACCACAACACTTTACATGGCTACATAATTCTGAAAATTGAATGCTTATATGTGCAGGCTGCATATGCGTACGAACGTAGGGATGTTTTGAAGTGTGATAGGAATGGATCAAAACCGATTGAGTTGAGTGATGACGCGATGCTCGACGAACTGCTCGGAGAGCTTGACGAACCACATTTTGCAGACCACCTAAAGCATAACACCCCAATGATACCTAAACCTCATATAGATGAAGATAAGCCGATGAGTGAAAAGGTTAAGACGAAACCTGAAGACAAAAAATCATCAACCAACGCTAAAAATGCAGAAGGGGCAGCTGAAAAAAGTGCGGCAGACAATGAGGATGGGGGCAACGAAGACTACGGACCGTACGATGAAGGGGACGACGACCACCTGGGAATATACAAACATTGCAAAGATTATCTGTTGTCGCAGAAAAGTACACAAGAGTTGCGGTTTGTAGTTGGGGCAGACGGCGAGTTTCGGGTCTCAGTGGTATCATAGTATGGGACGCTGATGTGCGTAAAGTGTGATATATATTTAAGTATATTTTAAGCCCTTTTTACACGTTAGTCAAGTTTTAAATTTATAAAACACGATATTTTACTAACACCAAACACACATATGGGCAAGTGCACCCATCGTGAGCGTAGTATAGTGTTGGCAAGATACCGAGGTTGTTCAAGGACATAAGAGCTTTTAGTATCGGTTTATCCTCAACGTCTAATCAAATCAAAAGTTAGAAAAAGGTTTTTAAACAAGAAAAATAAAACTAACTAAAATGCTGAAAAATAAAATAAAAACAAAAACAGATAGACAAGATGAATCACTTGGCTCCGACTCGTGTTTAGTGTAACCTTTGATTATTTCCGCACTTTTGCACTTTTTTAGAGATTATCTTAGTTATTGTAGTAGGCCCCTCTTTTGAAGGTGACGTTACCTCAACCCAGTAGTTTGAGTCAGCAATGATACAATCTTAAAGGGTCGGATTATTGAAAGATAATTAATTCAGTTATTAATGCATATTATGGTAGACCCCTCTTTTGAAGGTGACGTTACCCTCGGCTAAGTAGTCTGAGTCAGCAGAGATACAATCCTAAATAGCCGGGTTAAAGTATTAATAGTAGCTTACATATGATGGGATCAAAGAGTTTGGACCCCCGCCATCCAATACCGGTGGGTATTGAAGGAGATCCTACTAAATTTGACCCAGGTCCTTGCAGGATCTATACACTGAACAAGGCAAGACTCTTACCAAACCGTTCCCTTAACCCCCGACCAGGTAGCCAACATATCTCCATATAGACCGTGGAGATATGAATGGTGAAAATCTTTTATTTTATATAGACAGTAAAATAATGCCAAGACACCACGGACAAACGATAATGAAGAATCACCTTCAACATAAGAAACTAGTTATTAAAGTCATTAATACATAACCAATTAAAAAGTGCGAAAAGATTAAAAATAAAAAGTATTACACTAGACACTTGTCTTCACCAAGTGATGTAAGAGACTTAGGCAAACATGGCCTTTGATTGTCAAGAACTCTTACGATCAATCTTGGATCCCGAGACGACTCACACACTCTATGATGGACAATGGATGATGGTGGTGGATGATGGTGTTGTGATGGTGGTGGGTGGTGGGTGAAGTGTGAGAGAGGTGGTGTGCCAAGGGATGGTTTGCAAATGAGCCAAGCACCCCTATTTATAGGCTGAACAGAGGCTCGGGCACGGCCCCGTGTCCACCTTCCTTCTCTTTCTTCATTAACTGCAGTTTGTCTGCATTGGTTGACCACGCCCTCGTGTCCGCTGGGCACGCCCCCGTGTGCAGAAGCGTATCTGTACTATCAAGATTTCCTCAGATTCTGCGAATCTTAGAGTTGACCACGGCCCCGTGTCCACTGGGCACGCCCCCGTGGTGGGTGATAGAAACTTCTACAGGTTTGTCTTTTCTGTTGACACTTGGGCACGCCCCCGTGCTCATTGAGCATGGGGCGTGTTCAGCCTTCTGTTCTCTTGTTTTGCTTGGGAAGATGCTGTCGGGGAGGCCGGGCATGCCATGTTTGTTCCTTTTTCTTGTATTTATGTTAGATTTAGCTGCCTTTTTGCTTCTTTTGTTCATTTGAGCTCATTTAATCCTGAAAATATAGAAGGAAAACAAAAACACACTTTTTCCAACATTAGTACTATAAAAAGGTTAGTTTTATGCCACAATTGATGTAATTTATATGTTGCATTTTGCACACATCAGACGCCGCCCGTCTACTCACAGGAAGAAAAAGAAAGTGAAGAGGTACAGAACTTGATAACCTTTTTAACGTTTGGTATGATATCATACCTCTTTATAATTATATACATCTAACAACGGTTTGGATGTCACTATATAATTTGGCTAACAGGATCATGCGCAAATTCTGGATGATGCATTTAAGGAATTTGAAGATTGCATTGAGAAGGTCAAAATTGCACTGGCGGAAGCTTTACGTTTGCACCCAAACAGTGACATGATATTGGGTAGGAAAGCGTCATGGATTGCAACGGTCCGCAAACATCTGAAGGACGTTGCGGATGATGAGGAAGGCGATGTTGTGTCAGAAAAAACCCCCACACCTGTCAAAAACACTGGACTGTTGACTCAAGGTAATCAATCTCCTTTCTCGCCCATGACTTCATCATTTTGCGCAGAACTGGATCAACTGATATCTGCAATACAATCCATACGACACCCAGGCACACGATCGAAAGCTGAGGGCATCCAACCAGTAAACTTGCAAAGTGAACTGGACAACGTCGCAACAACGTCAAGTATTCGTGACACTGAAAAAGAAGGAAATGCCTTATTGCAATATAAACTCCGGAGGCCAAAACGAAACACCAATCTTCCGGATGCGCTGAGGTCACCGTACGTGCAGCGTGTGGTTTCATTAACAGATAAACGAGAACAACTGGAATCTGCATTGGCTAGCTGTATACTCAGCGCAACGGGAAACAAATGGTAAGTATCGACAACACTCAAAAATTAAATAATTGAACGAATCTGCTTGCGAATTAATGATTGTATTTCGTGTTATTACGTAGGGATGTTATATTCGATTGCCCAGCAGGTGTCTCGATTTTGAGAGGCTCGTTTGAGACGATCTACCCGGAATTACAATTGGATGCAGATATTATATCAGCATGGGCTGCAGTCCTTAACCACGAGGAGCGGGTTAAGGACACCGGGTACCCCCGCGAGGCTGTTTTGCAATGCCGGAATGTTGGTAAGGCACTTTTCACACTTTAGAAACACTATTTGATAATGTAGGACAATATATAACACTACAACACTAAAAAAATAGAACACAATGTAACAATGTGTATAATTAAAAACACTTCAAAACAACTTATATAACACTATAAGAACAGTATATTACATAATATAACACTATAACACTAAAAAGAATTTAGAACAACTATATAACACTATATAAGAAGGTGATACATTAAAAATCACTAAATAAAAAAATAGGATAAGCATATAACACTATGTAATAATGTGTAAAACTACATAGCAGTTTAAATAAAAAGAAAAAACTATTTATAACACTATAAACTGCATTCAACCATCATATGTATCCTATGAAACTAAAAATTATGCCTTTATAAAACTAAACCAACTTATAACACTACAACACCATGTAACAATACAAAACAGTTTTTGAATATCGTCAAAATATCGAAGGGACCGAGGAACTTAAATCAATTTAAATCTGTGATTTATTATAAAACAGGTGACAACTGATTTTGAAGGGACCGAGGAACACAGAATCTCGAAGTTCTGTAGCGGGATGGAAGCAATATTAAGTCAGACAGAAAGCATGGACATCAGAAACTTCCAAATGGTATTCGTGTCGGTGCTGTATAATAAACACTACATTCTAGTGTTCTTCAATCTAGCACAATACCAAATATTGGTGATCGACAATATCGAGGGTGATGTCCCTATCAACATACGATACAGCGGCTACGTAGAAAAAATTGTAAGAACACTAACAGTAAAATAATAGTTGACATACAATATCTATAACTTTTAAAAAACCCCATTTGACGTCGTAAATTTTACAGATCAATGCATTCTGCTCGTATGTCAAAAACCACTCGCCTGCTATCGCTAAAAAACTGCGATCAACATCACCGGTTAGTCTGAAGTTCCCGTGGCAAACATTGTATAACGGCGTTGATTGTGGAATATTCGTCATGCGTCATATGGAGACTTTTAAAAGTGTTATTGTAATTATAGTTTAATTACTAAAGTTGAAACGGGCATGTACGCTAATTTGATTTGTATTTCTGTTCACTAGGGACAAGTGTGCGCGAATGGAACTGCTGGCTATCGCCAGAGCGAGACATCATGGGGGAGGTGTTGAAGGATCAATCGAAAGAACTATGTGACTTGCGAATAAAGTATTTATAAAAAATCTTGTTAAGTGACATAAACTCACTGCGATCTAAGATGGAGAAAGAAGTACATGAGTACGCAAATTTGAGTGAGTGAAAGACTGGAAAATGATAAAACTGCAAAGGAAAGGATCGAGTTCCGATTGAATGAAGAATAGCACATAGTTTCGTTAAAAGTGATATGTTTTGATACATGTTTTATTTTAGATATTAGCCTGGTTCTGATATGTTTTGATACATGTTTTAAATTAGATATTAGACTGGTTCATTTTGTCTGGGAAACAGAACACACTGTACAAAGTGATGGTAATGGTCTATTTTCTATAATATAACACTATAATTCAATATAAAACACTGCAGGTATAATGTGACAACATGTTAGTGTTTGATTCATGTTATTATTGTTGTGGTAGTTGAAACTATAATATAACACTACATTTAAATATAAAACACTATATTATAAAAAAAGAAATCATTTAAATCAATTTAAAAAAATGACAATTTCTTTTCATCTTGACAACCTACAAAATCATAAAATATAACACTATAATTAAATATAAAACACTATAAGTAAATGTAAGTCTTTAAACTAACTGTATAGCACAATAACACCGTGTCTAATACTGCATTTAATACAGATTACCAGCATGGTCACATTTGATTCATGTTATGTGAAATCGAACCTATAATATAATACTACAATTCAATATAAAACACTATATTTAGAATATGATAAACGAATTTAAGAAAACACAACGTAAAAAACATTATGTTTCCCATTCATGGCCAACGTGAAAGAAAAGACAAGTTCAAAATCTATAAAATCCAACACAAGGAATCCAACAAAAAAGTAAACGTCATTCAAAAAAAAGAAAAAAATAGCTCAAGTATGCATAATTTAGTAATCAACTACTACTGCTCTTCATCTTCTAGCTCCTCTTCGTCATCTCCTTCACCTGCCGCATCTTCTAGCTCCTCTTCGTCATCTCCTTCACCTGCCGCTTCATCACCTTCTGAGGAGTCGTCGTTCTTTTCCCTTGCCGGGTACGAGCAGGTACGTATATTATGCCCCCAACGCTTGCAATTGCTACATTCACGACCCTTTTTTTCTTAACAGATTGACTAATGGCAATTTCACGATTACTCTTCATTCTCGAAGGCTTGCCCATACCTTTAAATGTAGTGGTTTTCGGCATGCGAACAGTTACAAGTGTTTCTTGGGTGTATCCAGTTATTTCAGCAAACCTATCGCGACGACTCCTAGGGGGTGCGTTTACGACTGCCTGATCAGCCGTCGATTGATACTGGACAACATGGTCCCTGAAAGCGCACAACGAATCAAAGTTATGAACCAACCTGTTAATAAGAGACTCGACTGACCTTGTTATCTCCCGTACAACACCATTAACTTGCTGGTACCGATCATCACTTTCACTAATCCCTAATATCGCTCCAGGAGCACTATTAGGAACAGCTTCCCTGGTCCACCGTCGCATTATATACCTTTCAGGGAACTGCCTGATATCAAGAAACCGCAAAACGCGAAAAATGTGTGCGCACAAAAGCCCAAACTGTTCATACCTATTGCATGAACAACTCATGGTCATGTCTAGCTGCCGCATCATAACCTAATACATAAAAACAAAAAAAAATGAGAACAAAAATATATACTCAATTAAAAACTATAAGATAAAACACCATGTACAAGAAAAATTATAAACAAATAATTGTTACATTCTATGGTTACCTGAAAAAATGTAGTACACATTTGAGAAAAGTCCTTCACAGAGAAGTTCACAAAGTTATCCTCTCTTTCATCCCATTTTCCAATACCACACTTGTGAATGGCTGTCTGAATTTCAAGTTGCGCATCGAAGAAAATTGTCCGTGTGTATATGTTTGCCGCCTGTTGTTCTAAGACAAACTCTTTTGCAAATATTTGGGGGTTCGTGTGCCTAGTATCGTGATCATTCTTCATGTGCTCGTGTATTTAGGCTTCAATTGCAGAGTCAAAATTCCCCAAGAATTCAACAAGCGTACAGTTCGGGTTGCAAAACTGCCCAAAGAAATGGTTTTCACTCTCCGAACGTGATGAAGTACGCATCAGCCCAGACATGTGTTCATCACGATAGTACGCAGGGATCCATGTATCCCTAATCTGATAAATTGACTGTAACCATTCATGATTCACCAAATCAAAATCAGTCAATATAACACCCCATTCGGTTTCAAACTGTTCGGGTAGTAATACATCAGTCCAAACAATATCACACAACCTCTTCTTAAAATCGGTGCTATTGCATAGATTGGCGCCAACCTAATAAACAACGAGTCAACAATAAAAAAATTAAATATACAAAATACATGATAAAACATTATATAAAAGTAAAACAACATCGATAAACAAAAAACGACATATTCAGATATAAAAAAGTACAAAAAACCAACAAAAGAATTCCATTAAAACAATAAACGTCGTAAACAATAATTTTGGTATTTAATAAACCTTGGTACTAAGTTTGTCCATTATATGCCACATGCAAAGCCTGTGCCTACTTTTAGGCCAAGTATCTTGAATAGCTTTTCTCATCGCTGGGTCTTGATCAGTTACAATCACAGGTGGTGCGCACCCAAATGCCTGCCGAAATGCGTTAAGCAACCAGCTATATGTTTCGGCAGTTTCATTACCTATTATAGCAGCACCCAAGGTAACATTACGATAGTGATTGTCAACGCCGGTAAAAGGTACGAACATCATATTGTACCTACAAAAAAAAAAAAAAAACTGGTGTGATAACTGATTTGATATTGTAAAATCCATACAAGTGTAAAAACATAAAACAACCTACATTATTTAAATAATAAATTGAAATTAAAACACTATAAGTATGAGATAAACTTAACGAGTCTTTTCATGCATATCACAAAACACTAAAAACATTATCATGGTGATAAAACACTATGATATAGATCTATTATGGATGTAATGAATCTAAAAATAAAGGTAGGATACGAACTTCTTACGACGATAAGTAGCATCGAAGGACACAACATCCCCAAACATATGAAAATTTCTCTTTGTATCTCCATCGGCCCAGAACAACGCACGTAAAACGCCATCGTGAGTTGTTAGGTATTCCATAGAGAAATTGGGCATAAATTCCTTCTTCCTTCTTAGGCGTTTAATAACCATGTCAGCATCGTACTCAGCTATATACCTATTTAAGTCTCTCTTGAAGTTTTTGAAGTCAACTTTGGTGGCACCTACCTTGTTAAAACCTCCATAAAGAGTCCTCATAATGTTAAACGCTCTAACTGGACCAACGTTTATGGCACTCAAAGCATTTACGGCTTCTTCCTGTACGTAATTGATTCCTCTATTTTCAGGAAGCAGGTACCTGTCATCTTCAGCAACAAATGAGTGATTATGCGACTCCTCTAAGTAATAAACCTCGTAAAGATTATCCGGGGTTAACTTAACACGAATGCGCGCTTCACATCCGGTCCTTATAGAAGGAACCCTGCGAGTAATCTTAGACTTCGAGTTATCATTAGAACTACCGGCTTCCTGAGTCGAGTCAATCGCCTTAAAGGGTTTAGTACCCTCTTTTGAGCATAGGAACCATTTATTATGTATGACACCCTTTCGAGGCTCGTATTGAGTACCATTCCTAGCTGTGAAACCTCCCGCCTTAGCGTATCTTTGGTAAAAAAGAAAGGCATTTTCGAGCGAATCAAACCTCATATGCATCTGAGGTTTAATCGAATCATCGACATCTGGTATAAATGTCCTCCTTCCAGAATTTGGGGACACCTGAACATTACCAACGGGCTGGTATGTAGGGATATCTACAACAAAAAATCGACACATCAGTCGTTTATAAAACAGTGATAACAACTTGTTTCTGAATTTGATAAAACACTATATGAAGATATAACACTATCTGTTTACTGTAAAGACACTATACAGTTTAATTAACAATAATCTGTTGATTTAAAACACTTAATAATAATAAAACACTATGAACCATAAAATTAAGATGTCTGCACAGAATATAACAATATTGATGGGGAATAAAACACTATGAAAAAAAATTAAGATGTTTGTACTTAATATAACACTATTGATTGTGGATAAAAACACTATACATCTAAATATAAAAAAAAATAATAATAATAACTCTGTTAATGATAAAACACTACAAAAACTTACCCTAACACAATTCAATGTATAAAACACTATGAAGGGAAATTAAGATGTGTGAATAGAATATAACACTATTGATCATGCATATGACACTATACATCTAAATATCAAAAAAAAAAAAAAATAACTCTGTTAATGATAAAACACTACAAAAAACTTACCATTCAATGTATAAAACACTATGAAGGGAAATTAAGATGTGTGAACAGAATATAACACTATTGATCATGCATATAACACTATACATCTAAATATCAAAAAAAAAACCCTGTTAATGAAAAAACACTACAAAAACTTACCATTCAATGTATAAAACACTATGAAGGGAAATTAAGATGTGTGAACAGAATATAACACTATTGATCATGCATATAACACTATACATCTAAAAAATCAAAAAAAAAAAAAAAACCATGATCATGATAAAACACTAAAACAACAACTTACCCTAAACAACTTAATCTATAAAACACTACATACACACAAAATTAAAGCATACTAATAACCTGTAACACGACATACTAAAAAAACACGTCGAACATATAACACTACTTATCGCAACATGATAACTCTTAACAGATTAAATTACTATGATACACATGTACCTGCATCGCCGGAATCCATTGAAATTGATATAAAACACCAGAATCGAAGAAGGGCGCAGAAGGTAAACAACTGTATTGTCTCTGGCGATTTCATAAGACTTCATGTGTTTATAATTGATAAAGAATGATGCGTACATGAAAATCTTATTGGATCTTGCAAAAAAATACAAAATTTGAATCAATCCCTAAAAAATCTCATCGCCAGTTTTTTTTTTCTTGCAGTTATCTTGGAAATCAATTAATTGATAAGAATGCAAAATTACTAATACACCCTTTTGAATTAATTAAGATAAAGGACACTTGTCATTCCCAAATTATTTCTCACACTTCTCACAAAAGTTGGACTTTGTACAGGATCCTCTACCACGTTTTGATATCTATTATTGTAGGAATTTGTTAACTGCTTGTTCCAAACCCCGGCCTTTTTGAACCAACTTGACAACTATCTTGGTTCAAAAGGAAAAGGAAAGGCAAACGACTACGATTCTGATAACTTATTCGATAACGAAGATGAGGATGATTCCGACGAGTGACTTGTTATTTTTAACGGAGAATGATAGTGTAGGACTTAAACGTTGTTTGTAATAATATTACTTTTAGTATATGTTTATGGCGTACGTTTGCGTTGTTTGTAATTTGGCAGATTGTGTTTTTCGGCCGGAAACTGGCTGGGTGCAGCTGTATTCAGTTGCTGTGTGAATTTTTTTTTTTGACTTTTAGCGGCGACATGTGTCGCCGCTATTGAGTATACCTTTACCGGCCATCGTCATACCGACGACGCTTTAGCGGCCGCATGTCGTCGCTAAAAGTCAAAGTCAATAGTGGCGACATGGACCTTTACCGGCGACACCCTGGGCAATAGCGGCCCATTAATACCGACGACCCTTTAGCGGCCACACGTCACCGGTAAAAGGTAATAAGGGCGACAAAACAGGGTAATAGCGTCGACATCTGTCGCCACTAAAGGTGCTAGTTTCTTGCAGAGTTGTGGGACTTTCGGAAAGGAATGGAATCCGATCAATATCGAGTGTGCGATGGTTAACGGTCAATTTCTTTTATTGAGTAAGAGGTTTTATTTCTTTCTTTTATTGACAAACTTTGAAATAACATGGTTTTGTATTTTTCAGGAAAAACAAGAAACTAATTGATAATTTTATGAAGAGTTCTTCCGGCCACATGAACCCGGAGGGTCAAATTGACTTCAGCGTCAAGACTACCGGTCCGTTTGTGAAGTGGGAGGTTACGAAATTGGCTCGCAAAAACAAACTCTTTACGAAGAGGTAAGAGGCCTTCCCCGACTCGGAATACAAATACTACATTTGCAAGATGGGGGACGGGAATAACCTGGACAACACGTTTACCACCAAAGACATGCGTACTTTTATGTTTGATAAACGCGTTTGAGTCTTGTTAGTGAGATGTGCTTGTTTTTGGTTTTATATCTTTTGTTAGTTTGAACATGTTATATCTCATGAAAATCTAACGTTTTTGGTGTTATTCCTTATGGTGATATGTTGTATGGATGTTTTTTTTTGTGTTATTCCTTGGTAAGAAATATGCTTCAAATCACTTTCGGGTTTTCATCTATAGCAATGACAATAAAGGTTTTAGACTTAACAAAGGTTTTAGAAGCAACATTTGAGTTCTCTTCATCAATGATCAGCGTTGATTATTTCCCCAAATGTGTATAATTCGCTTTTAGTCCCTGAACTATTGATTTTCATTCATTAGTAACCCAAACCTTTGAATTCTAACTATGATAGTGTGAATGATCTTTTTTTAAGGTGTTTATTTTTAGGATAAATTACACTTTTCGTCCTTTATGTTTGTAGGTAGTTGCAATGGATGACCTTTACCTTTAATAATTACAGCCACAGTCCTTTATTTGCAAAACATGTTACACCTTAGGTCCTTTGACCCTAACCAGGTTAAAATTTTCAGTTAAGTTATATCACATAAGGGTAATTTAGTCTTTTAACAAATTAAATTAAATTAAAAATAGTTTAATAAAAAAACAATAAACTAAAATATATATAACACATCTCACATCTCACATCTCAGATCTGAGATCTCTTTCTCAACCCTTTCTTCCCCAACCAAACCCACCACCATCTGCCACCACACCACCACCGTTATGCGGCGTCGCCAAACTGCTGCCGCCACCACCACCACCCCAACCGGTTCCGTCACATCCTTCTCTCTCTCTCTCACATAACCCTAACCATTAAAACCCCAAGTATAAAACCCAGATCCGTCACATCGCAATAACATCAAATCCGTCCATCAATTCTCCAATTACACATAAATTATAAAACATGTTTCTCCCTGTTCTACCACCAAATTCGTCCATCAATTCCCCAATAACACCAAATCTGTATCCAAGAACCGCCACCACCAAAACCTTTATTTTGTCACAGATCTGAGCAAATGGGAGCCGGAAAAACTGATGGTGGTGAGGGTGGTAGCCGGAGGCGCCGCTGCCGTGAACCACAATCAGATCTGAACAAAGGGCCAGAAACACCACAATCAGATCTGAACAAAGGGGTTCTTCCTCTCTAACCTCTGTGTCTCCATATCTCTCTCACGCCGGTGATGGTGGAGTAGCAGCGGTAGACGATTTTGAAGCGGCCTCCGCCTATCTCGCCGGTGAGTTGATAGTCGTTTATAAGTTCCTTCATGTTTGGATGATGGTTTGTTGGATGGTTGTTACAGAGGGATGAGGCCTGAGGGTGTAGGGGGTTTTATAACGGAAACTTTGGGTCCTGGATTTTGGGTTACCAGATGGGAATATTACATAATTAGGAAGGTGAAAGTAGTTTTGGAATCATGGGGGTGTTTGGTGGTGGTTACAGACGGTGGTTGTCGGATCTAAGCTAAATTGGTGGTGTTTGGTAGTGGTTGTCGGTTTTGGATATGTCCAACTAGATTTTGGTAGTGGTTAGAGGCGGTGGTTTTATTTACAGAGGATTTAAAGATGGTTGAGGGGGAGAGTGTAACTTGAGAGAGAGATGGAGGGGGCTGCAGGTAAATATTAAAGTTTTTGTTCTAAATTTTAATTTAATTAAATTGGTAAAAAGACTAAACTACCCTTATGTGATAGGATTTAACTGAAAATTTTAACCAAGTTAGTGGTAAAGGACCTAAGGTGTAACAAGTTTTGCAAATAAAGGACTGTGACTGTAATTATTAAAGGTAAAGGTCATCCATTGCAACTACCTACAAACATAAAGGACGAAAAGTGTAATTTATCCTTATTTTTATATAAAATACTAGTCGCCCGTGCTACGCGTCGGGGAAAGATCGATGATTTTTAACAAAATTGTTAAAAGAATGTAGATAGTAAAAAGCACTACTCAACGAAAATTTTGTTTAAGAAAAAACAAAACCTAAAGGGAGTTTTAATCTAGGCTCAAAATTGATTTAAGCCGACTCGATTCGAGTTTTATACCCACCCACATGATCATACCTATTCTCATCATGTAGTCAAGAGAGTATGGCAAGGTAGTGAATTTGTAATTTTTACATGTCTTGTATGGTAGTTTGAACTTTGAACATCTAAAGTAGGCATGGTGATAGGTAAGGTTTAAATCATAAAATAATATGAAACAGCAACAGCTAGTTGGTGTGTTCAAGTTAACAAAAGGAAAATGACCTTTGATTATTGGGATGGTATTTACGACGAAGAAAAAAAAGAAAGAGATGTGACAAATGGTAAGTTGAAAACTCTAGTATGGGTGTGATCATTAGTTAAAGCATGTGTAAAATAACACAAAATTTCAGGAGCAAAAATTGATCTATTGTATATGTAAAAATAACAACCTTTACTTATAGGGTGTTTGTTTTTTGCTAGAAGTACTTCAGAACCTCTTATGTCTGCGCCGCGCAGACCACACGCAGACATAAGGGTCAGCAACTTGTTTGTTTTTTAGAAGAGGTTAGGTCTTCAAACCTCTTCTCAAGACACATCTCCTTCTCAAAACATATCTCCTCCTCAAAAACACAGAACGTCCAACCCTAATCCTACCAGCCACACCTGAACCTCCTCCCCCACCACCTTCACCTCCGGCGCCACCACCTCCCCCACCACCTTCACCTCCGGCGCCACCACCTCCCCCACCGGCTCCTCCTCCTCGTCGACATACACCTCAGCCGCACCCCCTCCTCCGGCTCGATCTCCAACCTCAGCCGCACCCAACCATCTGCGACCTCCACCCCCGGCGCCACCACCTCCCCCACCGGCTCTACCTCGTCATCGATCTCCAACCTCAGCCGACACAGGTATGAATTTAGGGTTTTCTTTTTTGCCAAATTTCATCTAGTTGTTCGATTGTTTACTTGTTTATTCTTATTCTTCGGGTGGTGGTGGTGGACGGTGAAGAATGAGGTGGTGGTGGTAGATGAAGGCAGAGATAGAGAGTACTGTGGTGGTGGTAGATGAAGGCAGGGGGTGGTGCTGGTTGCGACGGTGGACGGTGCTGGTTGCGACGGTGGACGGTGGTGAGTGTTAGGTGGTGGCGGATGGTTGTGGTGGTTGATGAAGGCACAGAGAGAGAGAGAAGAGTTGTGTCTGTTGTGTGTGTTGAAGAGTGCAGAGCTTTTTGTAGAAGTAAAAAAAACAAACCCTCTTCTCCTTGCAGACTGCAGACTTTTGGTCCACCTCTTCTCTTGCAGATGTCTGCAGATGTGGTCCGCAGACTGCAGACATTTTCCTGCAGAAAAAACAAACAGCACCTAAGGTGCTAAAGCATTATCCCAATTTGCGTTTATGAATCGCGACATTTGTTGGGACGAACTCGAATGGAAAGGCAAACACGTCCAATCACCCGCCATGGATGCTGTAACACCCCGAAAATATGAAACTTTATATTTTCAATATAAAGTATAAATAAACAAGAATTTACTAACTAGAAATTTTAACCTAGTTAGTTAAAAGACTAGAAGTAACTTAAGATAGGGTTAAAAAGCTACTAAACAATATGTTCAATAAAATTGAGGGGCTTAAGTTGTAAGAATTGAAACTAGAGATAATTAAAATTAAATAAAACAAACCAAACACCCCATAATAGGGATGTCTGGTCGATCAGAAGAACCAGGGGCGACACCCCCATCTTCCATGTCTCAAAAATCTGCTTGAAATCTCAAATTGGAGGTGCAAATCTGGTCCAAACGAAAATCCGAGTATAGAATCGTGATCCTCATCACAAGAGGATTACAAGGTATGTAAAATTTAAGAAAAACTCTCAACTTGAAATTTTCATGAATTGGGAAAAATCTGGAATTAGGGTTGCATGTGTATGTTATGATGATTGAGGAACAACCATATTGTCTAAGGACAAACCCTAGATCAATAGAAGTTGAAATCATAAGAAATTTTGGGTGAATCCATAAACACCATGGTAGGTGATTAGTGGGTCATGTGTATTTGGATGAACACTAGAAAGTAGATTGTTAATCTAGTGTAATTTGGCAATCTGGAAGTGATTTCAGCAATTAGAAGCTAACATTCATGTAAATTGGTTGATTTATATGAAAATAGGGTTAAATGATAAACTAAAGATGTGATGTTTAATCATGTAAAAATCTGCTTATGAAGTGTTTGTTGAAATGCCTCTATGAAGGCTTAAAAACTGAAATTTCGAGTTTAAACGCATAATCATGATGTTCGGTGTATTATGCGAATTATGATTTGAAGAGAGTTCTAAACATGTCTTGAATTGAACTCTATAGGACAAGATACCGGAACGTCGAGTGGACAAGCCGGTGGTGATTCGCGGTTGAAGGGCGTGCGCTAAGGTATGTAACTTGACCCGTTACATTAAGTAAATTTAGATCATTGAAATTGGTATAGTTGAATTTTAAAATACAAGTTGCTATGAACTAAAGCGACGATATCGCTATATTGAATATCTGGTCGAAGGTTGGTTAGAACCCGTTGGTAGTGGTCAAAAAGGAAAAAGTTCCGTAGACGAGCCAAACGGGTCGGATAATCAAGTGAGACATGATTAATGCTCCGGATTATGATAGGTTGATTGTTGATTTTGAATGTTATATAACATATTAGAATTACGGGATTTTAATGTGTCAATATCATAGAAAACTGAAATCCGAGAGTTGGAGTCTTGGTATAATGAACAAACAAAGCAAAATAGGGAATTCCAGGTACTACCGTAAATTACGGTAGTACCGTAATTTACGGTGGACATTATATGTTTACGGTGTGAGACTCCTGCTTTACGGTGAACCAAAATCTTCAGGACTCACCGTAAATTACGGTAACACCGTAATTTACGGTGGAGCAGAAAACCCTAATTTTTTTTATTTATCTTAAATTGATGATTTGATTATATGCTAAGTCTTATGTACTAAAGTCAAAACTAATGTTTTAAATGGTTTTGACCCTAGGTGATTAGATGGATCTTACGGATGGTAGTCAAGCAATGTCGAAGAACCGAACACGATTTTTGAAGCTTCCGCTATGTTTTAATCTTACTTAATAGTTGTTTTTGGGTTGTAAACAAATTCTAAAACAACTTTTGTATGTTCTAACTTAGTCATTAATTGACTAAGGTTTATGATATAGTTAAACTTATGTTAAACTATTATCTTTTGTATAAAAATTTACTTATATTCAAGTAAATTAAGAGGATGTTACAAGTTGGCAATCAGAGCTCAAGGGTGTCAATAAGTGTTCGGTTCAAGCTTGATCGATCGTCCGGTAAGAACTAACTTATTTTGTTAATAAATTATGTACTACGTAGAAAATGAGAAATGAACAAATATGCATGAAAAGAGTGAATAAGCTCACTCAAAAACAAGAAATGCATGAAACAAGAATTATTAAATCAAGTTACGAACTTGATTAATTTGAAACAAGAATGATTAAATCAAGTTACGAACTTGATTAAATTGAAACAAGAATGATTAAATCAAGTTACGAACTTGATTAAATTGAAACAAGAATGATTAAATCAAGTTACGAACTTGATTGAATTGAAACAAGAATGATTAAATCAAGTTATGAACTTGATTAAATCAAAACAAGTAAAGCATGTGTTATAAATGGAATGTTTAACAAACTATGTAAACATTTCAGAAATAGAGATGGCTGATGAAGGTAATGATAATGCGGTGCCAAGAGTCACCGAGCAAATGAAGGAAGTAATTGCTGAAGAGGTTGGAAAGGCGATCGAAAACAGCTTGTCGGGCTTTATTGATAAAATTCAAAACACAGTTTTATCAATAGTAGAAGAGAGAATCAAGAAATTGGAAGATGATTCCAATTCAGCAAAGGAAAAGCATGGTGGACGAAAGCCTTGTTCATACAAGGAATTCATGGCCTGTAAACCACCAATATATAATGGGGAGGTTGATCCAATTGTGTGCCAACGATGGCTAAGTGATATTGAAGGAGTATTCGAGAGAACTCATCGTGATGAAAATGACTACGTAGCTTATGGTACGGGTCAATTAAGAGGTCAAGCGAAGGACTGGTGGGATAACAAAAAGAAGGAGATTGGAAGTGAAGCGGCTAAGGCCATGACATGGGAGGAGTTTAAGACGCCGTTTCTTAAACACCATAGTCCCAAAGCGGTCATAAATAGAATCAAGGAAGAGTTCATGCAACTCAGACACAAGGGTGAATCCATAGACAAGATCACGGGGATGTTTATGGACAAGATAAAGTTCTGTGATGATTTGGTGACAAATGAAGAACAAAAGGTCTATTACTACCATAACATGCTAAGCGCGGAGTATAGAGAGTTCATAACCCCTTCAAAATACGAGACCCTTACCGAGATTGTCAATGCTGCTCGGGAAAGGGAGATCGAACTGAAGAAGAGCATAGAACGGAGTGAACGAAGGGCACAAGATGTGAATCCAAGCCCTACTAAGAAGGCACGAACAAATGAAAGCGCAAAGAAATCTGATACGAAAGGCCGGTCGCCAAGTTGTAGAATCTGCGGGAAAGGTCATAAAGGCGAATGTCGTTACAAGGATAAGCCTTGTCCCATATGCAAGAAAACGGGACATATGGCTATATCATGCCCGGAGAAAGTGACGGTTTGTTACAACTGTTATCGAACGGGTCACAAGAAGTCGGAATGCCCGGAACTGGTTGAAAAGAAGGATGGACAAGAATCGAAAGGTGAAGCCCCGAAAGCAAAGGCAAGATCTTTTCAACTAACTGCCGCAGAAGCAAAGGTTGAACCTGACGTGGTCTCAGGTATATTTGCTGTAAATTCAAATCCTGCACACGTGTTATTTGATACGGGTGCGAATAAATCCTTTGTTTCATATGGACTTATTCGACATCCTTCATTTGTTCTAACAAAATTACCTGTTCCTTTAGAAGTAGAGATAGGTAATAACAAAAGCTTTATTGTTTGTGATGTATGTGAAAATTGTAAACTGAGCATCGACGATGAAGAATACTTGATAAATCTAATCCCGATGTCGATGGGAGAATTTCAAGTAGTCGTTGGGATGGATTGGCTATCTCGACACCATGCAAAGGTCGTGTGCTTCCGTAAAGATTTAAAACTAACATCTCCGAGCGAAAAACACGCCACCATTTATGGCGAAAAAGGAGGCAACCCCATAGTATGCTCAATGTTGAAAGCTCACAAGCTAATGAAGCGAGGATGCAAGGCATTCATAATATACGCTAATGAGCCCGAGAAAGAATCACGAAAGATTGGAGATGTACCGGTAGTACGAGATTATGAAGATGTTTTTCCGGAAGATTTACCGGGGATACCGCCTGAACGGGAAGTAGAGTTCGGGATCGAATTGATTCCGGGCGCGAAACCCGTAGCAAAAGCCCCGTACCGACTTGCACCGTCGGAATTACAAGAGTTGATGTCCCAAATCCAAGACCTACTTGAAAAGGGATTCATAAGGCCGAGTGTGTCTCCTTGGGGCGCACCGGTATTGTTCGTGAGAAAGAAAGACGGGAGCATGCGCATGTGTATTGATTACCGGGAGTTAAACAAACTCATGGTAAAGAACCGATACCCGCTCCCGAGGATAGATGATTTATTCGACCAACTACAAGGTGCGAACTGGTTTTCCAAAATTGACTTTAGATCGGGGTATCACCAACTAAAGGTCAAAGAAGAAGATGTGCCGAAGACGGCTTTCCGCACGAGATACGGACATTACGAATTCCTCGTGATGTCATTTGGGCTAACAAACGCACCCGCGGCTTTCATGGACCTCATGAACCGGGTTTGCAAACCAATGCTGGATAAGTCGGTCATCGGCTTTATCGATGATATCTTGGTGTATTCGAAAAGTGAAGCTGAACACGCACACCACCTACAAGAAGTGTTAGAGACCCTTAGACGAGAGAAGCTATATGCAAAATTCTCTAAATGTGCCTTTTGGTTACGAGAGGTACAATTTCTTGGCCATGTCATAAGTGCCGACGGAGTATTGGTGGATCCGTCAAAGATAGAGGCTGTGTCAAAATGGAATTCCCCGAAGAACCCTTCAGAAATTAGAAGCTTTTTGGGGCTTGCGGGATATTATAGGAGATTCATTCAAGATTTCTCCAAGATTACGTCACCACTAACAAAGCTAACACAAAATAAAGAAAGGTTCATTTGGGGTGTTGATCAAGAGAAAGCGTTTCAAACGCTAAAAGAAAAGTTAACTCAAGCTCCGGTATTGACATTGCCGGACGGAGTAGAAGACATGGTGGTTTATTCTGATGCTTCACTATCGGGGCTCGGTTGCGTTTTGATGCAACGGGGCAAAGTTATAGCTTATGCCTCGAGACAACTGAAGATACACGAGAAGAAATACCCCACGCATGATCTTGAGTTGGCTGCGGTGGTATTTGCCTTAAAAATATGGAGGCATTACTTATATGGGGTAAAGTGCACCATATTCACCGATCACAAGAGCCTAAAATACTTCTTCGACCAGAAGGAGTTAAATATGCGACAAAGAAGATGGCTAGAAACGGTGAAAGACTTTGATTGTGAAATACATTACCACCCCGGAAAGGCTAATGTAGTGGCGGATGCTCTAAGTAGAAAAGCGGACTACGTTCCGATACGAGTAAGGTCGATGCAACTCGTAGTGACCTCAGGTATACTTGAACGTATTCGAGAGGCGCAATTCGAAGCAATGAAAGAAGAGAATTGGAAGAAAGAAAGAATAATCGGTCAATTGAAAGATTTGTCGGATGGGAATCACGGGTTAAAGACTCGATCCGGAAGGATATGGGTCCCACATACCTGTGGAGTGAAGGCACTTCTACTTAATGAAGCTCATAAATCCCGTTATTCAATTCATCCGGGTGCGACCAAGATGTACAATGATTTGAAACAAAATTATTGGTGGCCCGGAATGAAGAGGGACGTGGCGAAGTATGTGGAAAAATGCTTGACATGTTTACAAGTCAAGGCAGAGCATCAGAAACCATACGGCAAACTCCAACCGTTAGATATTCCGGTTTGGAAATGGGAACATATCACAATGGACCTACTAACCAAGTTGCCTAAAACGAGTCGTGGTTTCGATGCCATATGGGTAGTGGTAGATAGATTGACGAAAAGTGCTCACTTCATTCCGATACGTGAGACTTATACGTCAGAAAAGATGTCAGAAGTTTACACCAATGAAATAATAGCACGTCATGGGGTGCCGGTGTCTATCGTGTCTGATAGGGATACCCGGTTTACTTCGAATTTCTGGCGAGATTTCCAAGAGCAAATGGGGACCAAATTGTTCATTAGCACTGCGTACCATCCTCAAACGGATGGACAAAGTGAAAGAACGATACAAACATTGGGAGATATGCTACGGGCGTGTATAATCGACTTTGGAGGCAGTTGGGATGTTCACTTACCGTTAGTCGAGTTTTCGTATAACAACAGTTACCAATCTAGCATTAAGATGGCACCATACGAAATGCTTTACGGTAGGAAGTGTCGAACCCCGGTATGTTGGGGTGAAGTGGGTCCACGTGAACTCGCCCACCAAGATATAGTACGAGCCACGAATGAAAAGATCGATATAGTTCGAGCGCACTTGAAAGCGGCTCAAGACAGGCAAAAGGCGTATGCTGATAAGAGGAAAAGGCCAATCGAATTCCAAGTTGGTGACATGGTCATGCTAAAAGTTTCCCCATGGAAGGGCGTTATTAGATTCAGAAAAAGGGGAAAGCTAAGCCCAAGGTTTATTGGGCCATTTAAAATTATCGGAAGAGTTGGCAAGGTAGCCTACCGCCTTGAGCTACCGGAGGAACTAGGTGGAATTCACGGCACGTTTCACGTGTCACAAGTAAGAAAATGCCTAGCAAACGAAACGACCTATATCCACTACGATGATATCGAAGTGGATAATAGTCTGAATTATGTGGTGAGACCGGTAGAGATTTTAGATCGAAAAGTCAAACTTTTACGAAATAAACAAATTGACCAAGTCAAAGTCAAATGGGAGCATAGGAAGGGTTCGGACACTACGTGGGAGTCCGAAGAGGAGATGCGACGTCTTCACCCTACATTATTTGGTACGTACTTCGGTTTCGGGGACGAAACCCATTTCAGGGGGGTGGACTTGTAACACCCCGAAAATATGAAACTTTATATTTTCAATATAAAGTATAAATAAACAAGAATTTACTAACTAGAAATTTTAACCTAGTTAGTTAAAAGACTAGAAGTAACTTAAGATAGGGTTAAAAAGCTACTAAACAATATGTTCAATAAAATTGAGGGGCTTAAGTTGTAAGAATTGAAACTAGAGATAATTAAAATTAAATAAAACAAACCAAACACCCCATAATAGGGATGTCTGGTCGATCAGAAGAACCAGGGGCGACACCCCCATCTTCCATGTCTCAAAAATCTGCTTGAAATCTCAAATTGGAGGTGCAAATCTGGTCCAAACGAAAATCCGAGTATAGAATCGTGATCCTCATCACAAGAGGATTACAAAGTATGTAAAATTTAAGAAAAACTCTCAACCTGAAATTTTCATGAATTGGGAAAAATCTGGAATTAGGGTTGCATGTGTATGTTATGATGATTGAGGAACAACCATAGTGTCTAAGGACAAACCCTAGATCAATAGAAGTTGAAATCATAAGAAATTTTGGGTGAATCCATAAACACCATGGTAGGTGATTAGTGGGTCATGTGTATTTGGATGAACACTAGAAAGTAGATTGTTAATCTAGTGTAATTTGGCAATCTGGAAGTGATTTCAGCAATTAGAAGCTAACATTCATGTAAATTGGTTGATTTATATGAAAATAGGGTTAAATAATAAACTAAAGATGTGATGTTTAATCATGTAAAAATCTGCTTATGAAGTGTTTGTTGAAATGCCTCTATGAAGGCTTAAAAACTGAAATTTCGAGTTTAAACGCATAATCATGATGTTCGGTGTATTATGCGAATTATGATTTGAAGAGAGTTCTAAACATGTCTTGAATTGAACTCTATAGGACAAGATACCGGAACGTCGAGTGGACAAGCCGGTGGTGATTCGCGGTTGAAGGGCGTGCGCTAAGGTATGTAACTTGACCCGTTACATTAAGTAAATTTAGATCATTGAAATTGGTATAGTTGAATTTTAAAATACAAGTTGCTATGAACTAAAGCGACGATATCGCTATATTGAATATCTGGTCGAAGGTTGGTTAGAACCCGTTGGTAGTGGTCAAAAAGGAAAAAGTTCCGTAGACGAGCCAAACGGGTCGGATAATCAAGTGAGACATGATTAATGCTCCGGATTATGATAGGTTGATTGTTGATTTTGAATATTATATAACATATTAGAATTACGGGATTTTAATGTGTCAATATCATAGAAAACTGAAATCCGAGAGTTGGAGTCTTGGTATAATGAACAAACAAAGCAAAATAGGGAATTCCAGGTACTACCGTAAATTACGGTAGTACCGTAATTTACGGTGGACATTATATGTTTACGGTGTGAGACTCCTGCTTTACGGTGAACCAAAATCTTCAGGACGCACCGTAAATTACGGTAACACCGTAATTTACGGTGGAGCAGAAAACCCTAATTTTTTTTATTTATCTTAAATTGATGATTTGATTATATGCTAAGTCTTATGTACTAAAGTCAAAACTAATGTTTTAAATGGTTTTGACCCTAGGTGATTAGATGGATCTTACGGATGGTGGTCAAGCAATGTCGAAGAACCGAACACGATTTTTGAAGCTTCCGCTATGTTTTAATCTTACTTAATAGTTGTTTTTGGGTTGTAAACAAATTCTAAAACAACTTTTGTATGTTCTAACTTAGTCATTAATTGACTAAGGTTTATGATATAGTTAAACTTATGTTAAACTATTATCTTTTATATAAAAATTTACTTATATTCAAGTAAATTAAGAGGATGTTACAGATGCCACAAAGCCTCATTATTTTCTTGATCTTGATGTCGAGCAAACAGTTGAGAATTTTCTCGAAAATGTGCCCGAATTTTGGTCATCTCATGAGTTTGCCGACACATTAAAAGACGGTGATATCTTGTTTCTGGACATGAAGTTCTTCGTAAACATGTTTTTGAGATTAATGTACAAAGAAGATATGGAAAATTGTCACTACAAGAAATTCAAGTATTAGCGGCGACATGCGACATCTAAAAAGTCGCCGCTAAAGGTCTTGATCCAGGAAACGGGCTTTACAAAAGATCTGGGCCGTCGCCGCACAACCTTGGTTCTGCTGGAGCACCGCCGCACCACCTTCACTCTGCCGGAGCACTGCCATCTCTTTCCGCCTTAATCTCTGACGCCACTCGACAGTACGTACAATCCAGCCGAATTTCTTTGCAATTTCAGTGCATATGTTGATAATTTGTGTAGCTTTTTGCCAACAATGAAACTGTAAAGTAGATGACTTGAAAGAGGAAGATAAACAAACATATACTGTAAATTTAGGGTCGATGTGCGTATGTAATTCGGAAATTGGAATGTGCGTTTTCTATGTGGGTATTTGGAACAGATTCGGAAATTGGAAGACAAACATATACTGTAAATACATATACAGTATTTGGAATGTGCGTTTTCTGCTACGTAGAGGGTTTTTTATTTGCGTTTTGGAACTGATTATGTGATTAAATTGCAATATTTGGTTCTTTAATGTTTGGATAAGCTTTTGCATTTATCCTCTTTATTGCGAATCTGCATGGGTTTGAAGGCTTTTACTAAAGAATGTCCTGCTACAAAACTTTTTGCTAAGCATTTGAAGATTGAAGAACAGGTAGTACATACTTTTAAGAACCTTATTGAACACTTGTCGGTAGCTGATGCTGATTATCAAAAAGGGATTATATTTTGTGTATAGACCTGGCAAACGGGTCGGGTCGGGTCATGGGTCAAAACGGGTTTCGGGTTGGGCCGGGTTGATTAAAAAAATGTCTTTTTAAAAAAAAAAGTGATTGTACATCAAGGGGCAATTTTGTCCGGTTAAAACGGGTCTGGGTCGGTAACCTTCGAAGTATGTAATTATGTTCAATTTGATTTGTGGCTTAGCATTCATGTCTTCGAGCGAGGTTTGTTGTTGAGGAACTTAGGAAGTATTTGAGACTAATTGTTGAATTACCGATCGTGTAAGTGTTGATCGATTAGTATTGTATGTTTTCGTCATGTTGTTAGCTATAATTGATACGTTTTTGTGATTTTATGATTGCAGTTATGTTCCATTTGATATGTAGTTCACTATTCATGTTTAGATTTAGCTGATAATTGATAGTCTCCCTATTCCTTTTTGTAACTTGAATCTAACTTATAAATTGTTGACTCATAACCATAGTCACATAATTCGCTAGGTTACCCACGATCTACGATCCAGTTCGCACGATCCCATTCGCGGTACGTTCGCGATCCCGGATCGACCCGGATCGCGATTTCGATGTTGAAATTGGCGTTCCCACCTACGGAATTAAATCGTATTACAAGGTATTGGGATCGCGATCTTCCATAATTCGAGACACGTATGAAAATCCATTGGAACATCGAACCGAACCAGAATTGGAAAGTTGGCCGCATGTCCTTGCCTAAGATGCAGCCTTGAACCGCTTTTGTTGTTGCCGGAATATCTGGCAGAAGCAACGGAAGCTCTGGCTACACTTAATCTCTCTGATGGAAGATGAAGATGAGAAGGGAGAAAGAATGTACAGAGCGGCGCTCTCATCATCGTTCTATTTTTTAGGGTTTTAAATCAACTTACTTTTTTTTTATCACTTTACACCCTCTAGTTTCCTTTATTATACTTTTAGAACTAATTTATAACAAAGAGTTTAGTAAAAAGTTGCTATTTCTCCATTAACTCCCTTTATCTTGATTAGTTTATGTTTAGTCCTTTAACTTATAAATTTATAAAAATAGCACGTAGTTTAACCAGTACGGTACATCGTACCACATTATATGATACATCGTACCGGATCGATCCGAAATGAGCCTACCCCTCCTCGTACCGAATTTTAGGGACCTAGCGAATTGTGATCCCGTTCCACGTTCCCATACCGGAGCGAACCGCGATCCATGTGACTATGCTCATAACGCACGTTGGTTTATATAATCAATATATCATAGCATACTCCAACACCAACACCAACACCAACACCAACACCAACACCAAAACCAAAACCTAACCTAAACGTTTTTTTTAATTTCATCCTCACGTTGGTTTATATAATCGATGATGAAAATAAAAACACAAACTGCACAACGTTATCCCCAAAATCTATCTAAACTCAATCTTATCCCCTGTATCCATACCATAATATTACCGCACCCAGACTCCTTCAATCAAATCATAAAATAATACCCCTTTTATATTTTAAGTTTACTGATATCAATCATATAGATGGTTTATAGCTCCAAAGGAGAAGGGAAGAGAAGAGTAGAATGATACTAATTACCAATAAATTGATAATCATTTCACACAATTAGCTAATTAACTAATAGTGGAGTAGAATGATACTAACTACCAGTAAATTGGATCTCACAACACCTGGAAGTCCTTGGAAAATTAAGCACTTGTGCAGCTAACCGCTTTTGTTCTGTTTTGCGTAAGTTTTCCCAAGTGATTGTTACCATCTTCAAAACCTCTGCATTCCTCAACAAGTATTTCAGAAGCTCCATATCATACTTCCTCCCGTCGCATTTCAAATATTTCAAGGTTGTAAGGCTCCTCCGGACACAAGCAGGAACCCACTTCGGGTAACTCCAAAAATCTTAGCGGCGACAAATGGAAGTATTAGCGGCGACAAAAGTCGCCGCTATTGCCAGAATTCTTTGTAGTGTGTTCACACCTTCTAATCGCACTTAACGGGAAAGATCTGTGTGTTTTTCTAGATTTGCTTAAAAATGTTCTTGACCCAAATACCAAACCTAAAGATTCCGGTGACACGCGTCACTATCTGGAGGTCATACTTCCCAGATTCAACGGTTTAGATTCGAATTCGAATTCGATCGATGGGTTTCTTTTGTTGAATACGGTTATAAATCGAGGGCGTCAGTTAGTGCAGCTTTTACAAGAAGACGAACACCAGGAAGAAAAGACTCAAATCAAGGATATCGTGCAAAAGATTTGCACTTTACCAGAAAACCCTAATTGTTTAGTTCCGTTAATTAAACGCTGCTTCATGAAAAAAAGCATAAATTCGATAAAATTACTCGGGTTGCAGTCTTGGGCTCTTCATTACTTCATGTCAGAGGGATATCGGGCTTCTGAAGAGTGGGAATCTTTATTTAACAGAAATGGAGTATGTTTTCGCCATGCTGGCAAGCATGAATTGTTGCATGATAAGATGTTAACAGATGAGAGTGACTCCGATTCAAGAAGAAAAAAGAAACGGAAACATAGAAAGAAAAGAAGGAGAACGACGCGCAATGACGGCTATGATGATGATTTTGTGGATTTTGATTTTGAGTATAACAGGATGGATTTTCAATCTAAGGGCAGTTGTTGGTTGTTATCTACTGATGGATATTCTACTTCATGGAGCAGTGTAAGTTCACTGAGTTCGCATAGTTATTTATGCTTCTTCTTCTTCTTATTATTATCAGTGCATATATAGACGGGTTGTGTAAGTTTGTAACGGGTTAAAACGGGTTTGGGATGAAACAAGTAATTTTTTAATGAGTTGAAATGGGCTGGGTAACGGTTAGTAAATAACAAATGTGTTAGTTACTATTACTGTATATAACAAATGTCAAATGGATGAACATTATTACTATTACGATTACGTTACTTTACTTTACTATGATATATCCTTACAATTACAAAGGAGATGTACAGTACTTATATTATTAATATATTCAAATTTTATATCCTCAAAATGCTTTTAAAGTCATAAATTTGTACACATAGTAATACTATTTTATTTTAGTTTTGTTATATATAGCAATATTTATTTTTTTAACTTTTACTTTTACTATTACCATTTTATTAATTTTTCTTTATTATATTTTGTTCTGTTTTTTATTTTATTATTATAGTTACTTTTGAGTATATTTTGTTTTTTATTTATAACTTTGTTCAAACGAATTAAATATAATTTCTTTGTTGTGAGGAACCTGACTGATATTGTTTGAACAACATCGGTATCGGTATTGGTAATGTTTTCGTTTAATGGTTTTCTTGATATGGCGGTAGAAAGTTGGTTAAAAATGGAGCTGTATTTATAATAGGTTTTTTTTTTTTTTTTTTTCTACCGTAAGCTATAGGAGTGCCGGTATTGTACTATAGCAACTTTAGCATGACAAACCGAACTGGTACAAGATAACATTGGTACCAGTACCGGTATTTGTTTTTATGGTTTTCAATAGATGTAACACGTGTCAATATCCTATTGCGGGTGTCTCTTTCGGTTGTTACTCCAAGTGCCGGTACGTATCGAATCTAACTGATACCTACCGAACCCCGCTGCAGAGCGCGGGTAATCCCACTAGTTATGAATACAAAAACGATATTATTGGAATTATAATTCTAATCTTTGTGTGAATAAAGTTTGGTCGAGTTTAAACCTATTCGACCCCATTTGAGATAATAAACAAACCCATCGCCCCATTCATAAGTAAATGGGTCGAAATTGGCACATGTAAGTTAAAGAGTTCCTAACATCACCTTTTCTAATCTCTCTGATCACTATGTAATTTTTCAGGCTGATTTACCAGAACACTTGTCAAAGCATTGTTTTTCCACTTGGATGAAGTGGGGTTTTTATAGATGGGGAGATTCAGCTTCATAATATCATAGTGGATTCATCATGTTGTATTCAAGGTACATAATATTCTTTTAAACTTGCTTAAATTTAGGCTTGAGCTCGGGCTTGAGCTTGTTTAAGCTCAGATCGCTTTTGAGCTTTTAGCCAGCCGATCTCGAGTGGCTCATGAGTAGCTCGGCTCACTTTCACCCCTAGACCTGCACATTTTGCCACCTCTATGTCAGTATATAAATACTTTAATATTATTTTTCTCATACATTTATTGTTTGTTATTATTAATTAACTTTGGATTCTTAAATTCTTTAGGGTTGATTAATCTTGAGCCTTGCTACAAATTGGTCAAGTGAAGCTGCTACTTCCATGGGATAGATAACATGCAATCATCATGATGCCACTATGCGTGAGGAGGTCAAAATGTACGCCAAGGGGACAAAAACGGAATTAGGGAAGGCATTTGATGGGATTCCGTAATCTGTGAGGTATGGAACTGAATTCCTGTGGATTCCTTTTGAGTTTCTTTAAACAGAAGGAAATTTGGTATTCGCAAAATGCCCTTATATTGCTATATAAAAAGATGTATCAAAGACAATTTAAAGACGAAACGAAATTGTTTTTGATAACACATGTCCCATCTTTTTAGAATCAGTTCTGCACATTGAACCCTTTTTTTAATCATATACTAGTTTATTATAATTACCAATGTAAAGTTAAATCCGTTAGGGTTATCCTTTATGTAGATAAACTAGTATGATGCAACGCTCGCGTTGCGGCGCATGCATCATGGTGACAGGATGTATATATTTGGTACTTGCAAAATATCCGATTGGATTGTATAATAACGCCATACAAAATTTACAATCAATTATAGTCACGATTCGTACGTAATAACATAATGCTACACAATAAGCGTTAATCTAGCCGCTCGTTTTCTATTTCCCCCGCATAACACGCGTATAGATCGATATGTATAAAAAGTACAAACCTAAAAAGATTAAATTTACTAGCTTTAAATATATGTGACAACATTGTTTTTAAATTAACTGAAGAAAACTGTATAAAAATACATGTGCACGTTGGCTCGATCTTTTTTTATGCAATGTAACAAGAAATAACCTTCGTACATCTAACCCAACAACCAAACCGGTTTGAAAATCAAAACCGTCATGCAAATGATAATCATAGAATCTGTTTTGGACCCGACTGAACCCGTAGGTTTGGACCTGGTTTAAACCAAATTGACCCGGACCCATAAAAAGCCGAATCGTTTGCTAATATCTACTCCCATGTTACTTTGGTCACTCGGTACGTTGATATTGCTTGGAGCGAAAGTTGTGGAAATTCAACAAAGTAGAGTGAAGCTTAACAATTTTAATATTCACTTTTGGGTTTTCATGTATAAACAAGAGTTAAATGCTTGGTTGGTCCTTGTGGTTTGCAAAAATTTCATATTTGGTTCTAGTGGCTTACTAATTACAGGTATGGTGCTAGACCGGTGTCGAACCGAAAGTAACGATTCTGAAAACGCCAAAAGGTGGGTACCAAATTGGTACCGAAAATGATTTGGTATAGTAAATTTGGTACCGATACGATACCAGTTTTGATTACAGGATTTGATACCATTTGCTCATCAATAATTTAAATATCCAAGTTAATTTTACATGTTACAATTCATTCATTACAGAAAAATACTAAAAAGAAAACAAAAGAAGTTGTGTATATAAAACTTCATTCAAACGAAATACAATTTACTTACCACGTGCATGAAAAACAATCTAAACGGTGCAATACTTGCGTTGCTACGTGGCATGAGCTCAAAGGTGATGTTAGGGATGAGTTCGGTACCGAAAACCCCTAAAAGTGGGTACCGGTATCGAATATACCTGGTATGGCACCGGTACGGTACCTGTATTTGAGAGTAAAAACCGGTATCGAAAATGTCAAAAGTCGGTACCAAATCGGTAACGAAAATGTCAAAAGTCGGTACTGAAAATGTACCCAGATTGATAAATGTAATACCAGTACCGTACCGGTATTTGAGAGTAAAAACCGGTATCGAAAATGTCAAAAGTCGGTACCAAATCGGTAACGAAAATGTCAAAAGTCGGTACTGAAAATGTACCCAGATTGATAAATGTAATACCAGTACCGATACCATTTGCATACGGTGTAACTATTCATATGGTTGTGTTACTATTCATTTGGTTGGGGTTTTAATATATAGGTAAATATTGTATGGAAAATAGTTAGCGATTATTTGGTAAAATATCATTATAAGATGGTAAAAATGACAACGCAGGTGTATAATTTATCTATTAAACATGTTAACTAATTAACATTTAATTTTATAAAACTTATTTGTCAAAATAATTCCTACAAAAAATGATTTTTATTCGTTTTATTAAGACTGCCTTATTTGATTGATTAAGTAGAATTAATAATGGAGGTGTAAACGGTTTGATTACTAACTTTTTATTTAACAATTGAATTTAGATTTAAAAATAAACTAGCTTTTAATGAATTGGATTTTAAATTAAACGATGTTTTAATTAACTGCTATATAATAAATTGGATTGTAATTAACTGCTATATAATAAATTGGATTGTAATTAACTGTTAATAACAATGTTCAAAGTAGAAAAAGAAAAAAGGAAAAGGAAAGAAAAAAACTTTTTTTTAAGGGTGACTTTCTATGTACAGGACCTAGTGGTTATCGAGTTCTTGTCAAAGACAATCCCCCGTCAGCCCCGCATTCGGACGCGATGTTCTATCGGGCCCCGACCGTCGTGCAAACTGACCTTCGCCCGGAAACCATACTGCCCCTACACGAGAACCTCGTTGGGGTAACAACTGGGTAAAAACTAATAGAGGAACAAAAATTGCGAAAAAAAAAGATAGATGAAGGGGCTGTTTGGCAAAATCTGAATGATTAACTGCTGAACTAGTAAGAGTTCTGAACCATTAAATGCTGAACCAGTAAGATGTTTGAACCATTAAGGGCATGTATATGCTTAACCGTTCAGAGGCAAATGTCTGACCAATTCAGATTAGAGGTCTTAGCCATTCAGACTCTGTATAAATCTTAACCATCCAGAGGCAAATGTCTTAACTATTCAGACATCTACTCGTGAAACAAACAGTCTGAACCATTAAGTGCTGAACCAGTAAAAGGTCTGAACCATTAAAAGGTAAACAAACAGCCACGAAGTTGTAAAATGTCGTGCTGTTACATTTACCTATCACATTTTTTAGATATTTTATTATTACATTATCTTCAATTTTCATTTTTCTCTCAAACTCACTCACCAAGTGTCACTATTGTGAATTGTAGCGGGGTGAAATAAGAATTCGTCATGGGTATCTACAGTCCAATAGTTCGAGGCGTGTTACATGATTTCGTTTAGACCTGGCAAACGGGTCGGGTCGGGTCATGGGTCAAAACGGGTTCGGGTCAAAACGGGTCAATTAAAGAAAGGGTTGCTTTGGTTCGGGTCGAAACGGGTTCGGGTCAGAACGGGTTTCGGGTCGGGTCGGGTTGGTTAAAAAAATGTTTTTTTAAAGTGATTGATCAACGGGAAATTTATGTACTTCTGTTTCTACACCTTTTGTTTTTACTTCACCTGTCCACTCGTGACATGTTCTTTCTTTTGTTAATTCTCTCTGGAGAAGAAATGATTATTATAGAATTAGACGATTAATGTAAATCTTGTATATGGTTATGGAATTATGGGTATTATCGTTTCTGAACTGTTACTGTGACTCGAAGTTGCTGTAATTTTGCCGGGGACTAGGATTTTGATTATTCCGGGTCGAAACGGTTAGCGTCGAAACGGTTCAATTCGAAATGGTACTGGTCGAAACAGTATTGGTCGAAACGGTTCGCGTCGAAACGGTTCCCATCGAAACAATACTGGTCGAAATGGTACGGGTCGAAACGATTCGCGTCGAAACGGTACGCGTCGAAACAGTACGTAACTCGTTCCGACCTGAAACTCGTCTCGTGCGGAAACTCGTGTCGGCCCAAAACCCGTTGCGATCCGAAACCCGTCCCATGCAGAAACCCGCATCGGCCCGAAACCCGACCCGAACCGACCCGGTTCCGATCCAAAACTTGCATCGTGCCAAAACCTGTCTCGGCCCGAAACTCAATTTGAACTGAACCCATTCCGATCCGAAACCTACCCCGTTTCTTTAAGACACTAACCCACACATCGACCCATTTCTTTAATGTTGTCGACCCGCTTTAACCCGAAAATAACAAGATGAAATTTAAAGTGACCCATTGTGACTCATTTAGTTAAAATATCTTACCCAAACCAACCCATATAATTTTAAAAGCAAAACCCAAACTGACCCACTTGAGAGACTTTGGGTCAAGATTGCCCCCTCTAATTTTGTTAAAGATGCGATTATTTAACTTGGTGGAGCCAATCGTTAGTTTAATGTTGCACCGTTGGTTTCTATAATTATCCTTGATGTATACTTCACATATAACTTCTATTGTCTTGAAACAAGTTTCACATCTTTACTCAGTTGTACAATAGCCGGATAATTCATTTTGTGTATGATTTCACGTTGTCTCTTGCGGGTTTTCAAATCGATGGTGTAACCTGATATGATGCCCCTCATGTTAAAAATCTTGTGTGATTTTTACCCAAAGAATGGTGTGGGTGGTCGGTATGGGGATGATGGCGTTGGTTGTGGATGCGCTGGGGATGAATTGACAATAATGCTGGTGTAAGGTAGCTAGAGTTCAACAATGGTAATAGGTGATCAGTGACAACTGTCAACGATGGTGATGTGTAACATCCCGAAATTTCCTACTCTATATTATTTTGCGAGTAATAGCAGTCTTGCGAGCACAGAAGAGGTATGGGTTTAGACGCAACGGTTTTGTAGGGGGTGTTACGTATTTAATTGAAACTAAGTAGGATGCTTTGGGCTAAAGTTATGTAAGTTGAATACTTGAGGGGCCTAAGTGTATCTTGCAAATCATCCCTTTAAAACCTCTCATCACCAACCTACCAAACCCTACCATCGGCAACTGCCGACCTCCACATTCTTTGACCATCCTCGCCATCGCAGACCAAGAAGAGAAATCGGAGACCATTCGATCCGTTATTTCCGAACCATACTCCGGTAAGTACACGATCCCTAAACTGAATAAAGCAATTGTCTTTTTTTTTTTAATTCCGAATGTAATTGTTTCTAATAAATCTTGAAATATTATGCATTCTGCGTTTATGCTTATTTTAAACAACCCCATGTGTGAATAAAGCAGTTGTCTTTTTTTTTTTTTTAATAAAAAAGTTTTCCGTGATTTTTCAGTGTTGCAGTAGTTACCACTTTTTTTTTTTAATTTCAGTTTACCTTTGAACCCACAAATCTAATTGTTAGTTATATTAGAAGTTTTTTAGTCAGATTCGCCAACAAGGATGAGGTTTATTAAGATCCGTCAAGCAAATCTCCAATGGCGTCTTGTTGAACGACACTCACAACAAGAAGTATCTCATACGACGTGTTTTTGAGCTTCAGAAAGGTTAGTATTATGTTAATTGCACTTCTTGATTTATAGATACTGGTGGTTCGATGGATATACTATCATACATTATTTAACAAATAAGATAAATACAAAAATCATCTCATTCATGGTTAGGGTTAGACCTAGGGGTGTACAAAATGCTCGCGGCTCGCTCGAAACTCGCTCGAAAAATGCTCGAAAAAAGCTCGACTCGAAAAAGCTCGATTTGCTATCGAGCCGAGCTGGCTCGATTTGTAAACGAGCCGAGCTCGAGCTAGGGTGATCGGCTCGTGGCTCGGCTCGCAGCTCGCAGCTCGACTCGTTGGCTCGGCTCGTTGGCTCGGCTCGATAACTCGACTCGTGGCTTGATAAACATATGTTTTATATAATAAATATTAATTAATAATAATAATATACACAATTATTAAAGCTGGCTCGGCTCGATAACTGGACTCGTGGCTCGGCTCGGTAACTCGACTCGTGGCTTGAACGCAACAATATGTGAAAATTATACAAAAGAAAAGAAAATCGAGCTGGCTTGTCGAGCCTCGAGCCAGCTCGAGTTTTTTCGAGTCGAGCTCGAGCTAAAAAAACTAGCTCGTTTTCAACTTTCGAGCCAGCTCGGCTCGGCTCGAATGCTATCGAGCTCGAGCTAACCCTGGCTCGGCTCGTTTACACCCCTAGTTAGACCACCCGTAGTGGGGCGTGGTTTTTAAAAAAAATAAAAAAAAAAAACGCCGGATAACGCCCCCCATTACACCCGGCGTTTCCGGGCGTTATTTTCGAAAAAAATTGAGTTTGGCGTTTTATTTAAAACGCTGAAATTGTATTGGGGTGCGAGATTGGACCGTTGCCAACGGTCAAATGTGTTTATTTATTTATTTATTTTAATTCAAAAATTTACCCACTATATATAGATCAACCCACTTTCTCCTATTTTTTATAAAAAACCTCTTACTTTCTCTCCTACTTTCCCCTCTTTTTTATAAAAAAACCCACTTTCTTCTATTTTTTTATACAATCATGCATTCATTCCGACCCCCTTTTGGTGTCCCCGCAAGACCCACGAACCCGAACCCGATGTCGATGTCGTGCCGGAGACGCAACCCGAACCGGTGCAAGAGAAATCGAAACGCGGCAGAAGGTCGCATAAGAAGGAAAAGGACGAACCTCGACGTACAAAAACTACCATTAAATGGACGAAGGACGAGGAATTCACGTTGACTCGGGCGTGGCTCGACATTTCGGAGGACGAAGAAACCGGTAACTCTTTTTTTTTCTTATATTTTTACTTTTATTTTTAACATACAACTTATATTTTTATTTTTTTTAATTTGTAGCAAACTTTCAAACGGGCCCCGTTTTTTGGGATAGGGTTCGTGCACTCTTTTTTAGCACGTGGGGTCAAGGCGAATATCGGGACAAAGATTCCATTTCTAGCAAATGAACCGACATCAACAACAAGTCTCACGCGTTCCAAGAAGTTTACCAACGTAACTACGATACTCGCCCGAGCGGTGAAAGTGACGTCGGGGTTTTAACGAGGACTTTGGAAGAGTTCGAGAGGACGAAATGCCCTTTCCCGTACTATAAGTGTTGGGATCTACTACGAAAAAGTCTAAAGTGGGCGCTAGTTAATCCAATGACGTCTAGTAGTAGACGTCAAGCTAAAAGGTCAAAAACATCATCCTCCGTTGACCCTTCAACTCCGACATCGGATGCCCGCAATGTCGATTTAAATGAAGTGGTGGACGTTGACGAGGAACTTCAAGAAGAGTTGACCCGACCGCCCGGTAGAAGTAAGGATAAGCGAACCGGGAAAAAAACGGTCGAGTCGTCTTCCGATCTCGAGTTAAAGGAAGATTTCGAGGAGATGAACCGTCGTCTCCAAGACATTCGCGACCTCGGCCACCAACGTTATGAGATTATGAAAGAACGAGTGGCCGAAACCAAAAAGTTTAACGAGATGCAAGAGGCGAGGCAAATGGAAAAGGACATTGAGTTTTTGTCCAAACCTATCGACCACCTCCAAGGCGATGCGTTGATCTTTGCGCAAATGCGTCGCCAAAAAATTCGAGAAAAATATGGACTCTAGATCATCTTCTTTTTTTTAACTTTTTTTTTCGGTTTTTTTATTTTCTGTTTTTTTATTTATGTTTTTTTTCGGTTTTTTTTTTATTTCAAGTAGTGTAATTTTTATTTTAAATTAATGAAGTTTTTTATGTTATGTTTTAAATTAAAAAAAAATAATTGGGAAATGATTGCATGGGCGTTATTGGAATAATGCCCCACTACACCACTTTATGCTATAATGCCCCATGCTGACTGGGATGACACGTGTCGAATAATGCCCCATGGTGGGGGCATTATTTTGATTTACCACTACACATGGTGTTAGTGATGGATGGGTTATGGAATGGTGTTTAATGAGCTTTAACACTCTGTTCCCGAGTCTCATTTAACAGGGGAGGAGAGGGAAAAGAGATGAAAATATGAAAAACCATGTTCTCGAGTTGAGGGAAAATGGGGGAAAAAGGAAGAAAATTTATCCATATATTCATCCTCCCAAATTGGAGAGATTAGGAGAGAAAATCATATAAATTACTAAATTACCTTCCAACCTAATTAAAATGTTTTATGTTTAAAGGGTATAATGGTAAAATTGTTATTTTCTTTTCTTTTCCTCCTAACTCGGGAACACATAAAATGCTTGATTTCTTCTCTTTTCCTTTACATTTCATTAAACTCGGGAACACGAAAAAAATCACATCTTTTCTCTCTTAATTCATTTTCCCTCTCCTCCCCCTCTTAAATGAGACTCGGGAACATAGTGTAAGTGTCGATTGTTATGAGTTTTTATGTGTGTAATTGCTTGGAATTAGTTGATTATGAGTTATTGTGATATTGTAGGTAAAACACATAATAGGACCACAGGGGCGCGCTAATATTGAATACTTGCCGTTCAGGTCCATGTGCTCAGGGAGGCCTGGCACTAGATGACACGCCACAAGCACTTCCTCCACGGCTCGAACTGTAGCTACGACACCCACCGTGATAACAATGGATTCTGAGCTTACCCGTGTACTTAGATACCTGCATACCCATCATGAACTCAATGCCAACAAATGAACTGTTTGCATAAGTGCAAGTAGTAGTTGCTAGTCTTGTGCACAAACACAAAATACTGAATACGCCTTGCATCAGACTAGCAAATACTACTTGCACTTGTGCAAACAGTTTGTGTGCAACTATCTTTGGTCTTGGTTGTAGTGGTTTCTAGGATATTCAGATCTACCTTTCGAGGTAGATCTCAAGAAAGTTTATAAGCTTCACGCTGCTCAGCAAATTGCAAAAGGAGAAAGGTAAGAGGAATCACTTCATTTCATTCAGTATATACACAAATTGTTTATTCAATTGGTATCAAATTGGTTCATGAAATTCAGTCAAAATTTGGTCAATTTATTTTAAGAAATCATGAAATTGAGTCTAAGTTGATACACAAATCGTTTATTCAATTGGTATCAAATTGGTTCATGAAATTCGGTCAAAATTTGGTCAATTTATTTTCAGAAATCATGAAATTGAGTCAAAGTTGATACACTCACACACACACGCTCGAGCTCATACTATCGCTCGTTTAATGTACGAGCTCGAGAGCTTTTATTTTATATACAATTTTTGTTTATCAAATATATAAAAATATTGAAATTATTATTATATATTAAATGATGATAAACTTAATTAAACAATGTATATTATTGTTTATAAGTAATGTACACCTATAACATATATAAAACAAATGTAAAAACATGTAATGTAAATATATAAAATAAATTAAAAATATATAAATAAAATAATTAATTAAAAAACGAGCCGAGCTCGAGCCGAGCTCGAGCTTCAAAATAAAGCTCAAAACGAGCCGAGCTCGATCCCGAGCTCACTAAAACTAAAACGAGTTGAGCTCGAGCCTAGGCGAGATCGGGCTCGGCTCGGCTCGTTTACACCCACGCTTTATTTTGTATTTGTGTCTTTATTTTTTGAGTCCCTCGCTTTTTTTGCGCCTATCGCGTAGGCCCTAGGAGGAGCTAATCGCCTTGAGTGCGCCTCACGCCTTTGATAACTATGAGGTTTCAATATATATATCAAATTGGATTTTTTTTCCTGGGGTAGATGGATATGTTTGAATGGCCTTCGCATGATGAAAGACTATTGACAATATTAGCCGATGTCCGTGATGAAAACGATGTTTCTATGGGGACAAACACCAACAATGCTTTTTATAAAAAAGTTAGCTAAAAAACTTACATTCGATGAGGGTATTGATATATCAGTTGATGATGTTGCCGACCGTGTGCGTCACCATTCACAGTTATAAGGTGAGTTTTTATCAAAGTCAAGCTTAAAAGTGTCAATATTTTATAGGAAAAACTGGTTGCTAAAAATGTACATCTTTTGTGATTTGCAGGGTAATGCAGCTAACTTCCATCATGTTCATGTTGAGAATCTTGCATACTCTGATCTTCTTAAAAGATGCTTTGCGGTTGAGAAGAAGACCATACGAGTCCCTCGAAATCTCGGAAGTAGGCGATCTTCCAGTTGCACTAGCACTTCCTCCACGGCTCGACCTGTAGCTGCGACACCCACCATGATAACAATGGATTCTGAGCTTACCCGTGTACTTAGATACCTGTATACCCATCATGAACTCGATGCCAACAAATTAACACAAAATAGAAACATCTGAGAAAAGAGTATAACCATCACACACACAGGCGATGATTAGCAACGCATTTGAATTCGATGACCTTGAAGCTGTTAAGTGGTATTATGAGAAAAGAGTTCGAATTTGTATGGATATGATGGGCTATAATGTAGAGCCTCATGAGAAGCAGTACCAAAAGAAGGTGTTTAACCCCTTGTGGAGATATATTGCACGCGTAATCTTACGGTGCATGTCTTGTAGAAGAGACAACTTCGAAGAATTAAACCAACGGTTGGCGTCAATGATGATAGCGTTTGCATACCAACAGGAGTTTAGTTACCCCAGTTACATCTTCTATGAACTATGCAATCATATTCAATCAGAATCAAAGTTTTTATTGTTTCTTCGATTTCTGCAACACATTTTCAATTAGAATTTTCTCAACTTGGTTCATGGAGGAAGTTCTTTAGATTTATCTCATTTGATAGTAAAATGTCAAGTTTTTATTTTTTATAACGATTTCCATTTTAAGAAACTTTATCGATTTATAAAGCAAAAATGGCATAAAAAAGGATCCAATGAGATATGTTTTGAAATCTAAGCATTAGTAATGACTTATAAACATATTTGGGCTAGAAAGTCATTAAATTAACATTGATTTTGGTCACACTTAGTATTTGCAAAGCACTCAAGGATCCCACAAAAGTTATCACAACCACACTCGATACGTGCGGTAAGTATTTTGAAATCGTTTTTTTATGTGTTTGTGTTTAAGATATACGGATATTGATCCATAAAGAATAATTATGTTCAATAGATGAGACATGCAACAAGTATACGAGAGCGGCAGATCATATCATGATGTTCGAAAAGTTAGATGTAACAATTTTGTTCGGAATCAATGGAACCAAATTATCTGGATACGATGGGTTGAAGGATAAGTCTTTTGACCGTATCGTTTTCAATGCCCCTCATTGTGGGACTTTCGGAAAGGAATGGGATCTGATTAATATCGAGTGTGCGATTAGAGATGGCAATGGGTCGGGTTTAGGTAATCCCAAACCCAAACCCGGTTAGATAAGCTTGTCCCAAAACCCGTCGGGTTTCTAGCGGGTAAATACCTATCAGTAGGGGTGCAAACTCGCGAGCTACTCGAGCTCAGCTCGAAAAAACGCTCGAACGATCCGAGCTTAAACGAGTTCGAGCCCGAGCCTAAAAACATGCTCGTTTAGTAAACGAGCCCGAGCCCGAGCTTCGCTTATCGAGCTCGAGCCGGCTTGCGAGCCTAATTGAGCTTTCCATTTATATATTTTTTATTAATATATTAAACATATATTTATATAATAATAATTACCATTTATATAAATATAAAAAACAACTAAATTATATGTATAATAATAATTATAATTAATATAAATTAATTAAAAAATATACTAAACGAGTTGAGCCCGAGCCGAGCTCGAGCTTGAAAAATTACCTTCGAGCCGAGCTCGAGCTTCAGAAATAAAGCTCAAATCGAGCCGAGCTCGAGCTTTCATATGTTAAACGAGCTCGAGCTCGGGCTCGGCTCGGCTCGTTTGCACCCCTACCCATCAGGTATCGGGTATACCTGCGGGTTTCGGGTAAACCCGTTAATTTATAAAGATTACTCGTTGGGTATACTAATCTCAAAACCCATTGGGTATTTATCGGCTAACTACTAACTAGTTACATTTTGTATTGTCATTATAAAAATATATATCAAATAACTACAATGTATACGGAATAGAATACCTATATGTGTAAAAAATGGATGTATCATATATATATATATATATATATATACATATTTAATAATATAAAATAAATTATATCGGGTATACAATCGGGTAAACGTGTACATTTTATCGGGTAATTGGGTCGGGTAAACGGGTATATCACTAAATCCCAAACCCGTCCGAAACCCGCGAAAAAATAAAAACTATTCCCAAACCCGATTAACCGACCCAAACCCGTCCCAAATGTGTCGGGTTTCGGGTTGACCCAGCGAGTTCGGGTTTGATTGCCATCCCTATGTGCGATGGTTAGCGGTCAATTTCTTTTATTGAGTATGAGGTTTTATTTCTTTCTTTTATTGGAAAACTTTGCAATAACATGGTTTTGTATTTTTCAGGAAAAACAAGAAACTAATTGATAATTTTATAAAGAGTTCATTCGGCCACATGAATCCGGAGGGTCAAATTGACTTGACCGTCAAGACTACCGGTCCGTTTGTGAAGTGAGAGGTTACGAAATTGGCTCGCAAAAACAAACTCTTTACAAAGAGGTCAGAGGCCTTCCCCGACTTGGAATACAAATACTACTTTTGCAAAATGGGGGACAGGAATAACCCAGACAACACGTTTAGCACCAAAGACATGCGTACTTTTATGTTTGATATACGTGTTTGAGTCTTGTTAGTGAGATGTGTGCTTGTTCTTGGTTTTATATCTTTTGTTAGTTTGAACATGTTATATCTCATGAAAATCTAACGTTTTTGGTGTTATTCCTTATGGTGATATGTTGTATGGATGTTTTTTTCTGTGTTATTCCTTGGTAAGAAATATGCTTCAAATCACTTTCGGGTTTTCATCTATAGCAATGACAATAAAGGTTTCAGACTAAACAAAGTGAGTGAAACTTAACAATGTTAGTGAAATAGTACACTCAGACTTCCATGTGTGCACTTTAGAAAAAATAGTGCACATAATATTTTGAAGTATGCACTTAGACTTTCATGTGTGCACTTTAGTGAAATAGTGCACACTCTGATGAATAATGACACTTTCTTGTGTGCACTTTAGTGAGAAATAGTGCACATGAGACTTCCATGTGTGCACTAGTTTGTCTCATGAGACTCCTCTTTTTAAATCGGTAATAATTCCTACCTAATTTAGTAACAGTAACGTTGACCAAATAGTCAGCGTTGACTAGAAACAACATTTGAGTTCTCTTCATCAATGATAAATGATCAGCGTTGACTATTTCCCCAAATGTGTATAATTTGCGTTTAGTCCCTGAACTATTGATTTTCATTCATTAGTAACCCAAACCTTTGAATTCTAACTATGATAGTGTGAATGATCTTTTTTTTAAAGTGTTTATTTTGATATAAAATACTAGTCGCCCATGCTACGCGACGGGGAAAGATTGATAATTTTTAACAAAATTGTTAAAAGAATGTAGATAGTAAAAAGAACTACTCAACGAAAATTTTGTATAAGAAAAAACAAAACCTAAAGGGAGTTTTAATCTAGGCTCAAAATTGATTTAAGCCGACTCGATTCGAGTTTTATACCCACCCACATGATCATACCTATTCTCGTCATGTAGTCAAGAAAGAGTATGGCAAGGTAGTGAATTTGTAATTTTACATGTCTTGTATGGTAGTTTGAACATCTAAAGTAGGCATGGTGATAGGTAAGGTTTAAATCATAAAATAATAGGAAACAACAGCTAGTTGGTGTGTTCAAGTTAACAAAAGGAAAATGAAGTTGATTATTGGGATGGGATCATTTACGACCAAGAAAAAAAAAGGAAAGAGATGTGACAAATGGTAAGTTGGTAACTCTAGTATGGATGTGATCATTAGTTAAAGCATGTGTAAAATAACACAAAATTTCAGGAGCAAAAATTGATTTATTTATTTTTTTTAACGGCGAAACTTCTATATATATCTATAATCTATAATCTATAATACTATATAAAGTATTTCCTTAGGACTAATATGTAATTTCCTCCCAAAATTTTAAGACACCCATTGGAAGTGATAGCTATTTTTCCTGAGTTTCACCCCACGCTTCCAAATATGCCCCCATTCAATTAGGTTATAATGATTTTTTTACTTTTCTTTATGTGGCAGATTGAATCATGAGCTCAAAGGTTTATCGGTTATGGCAATGAATAGTTGCTGGTTGATGATCAATTGAAACATCCGGCAATTAATGGAAACCAATGCTGGCAGCAACTTGAAGAAATAAATTGATTCCAGGTCTCCAAGGCAAATTGAACGACCTTTCTTTCTCTCAGTTGTGTAATTGAAAGTTAAAACCCTAATATGCGAATGTGAAGATTGTTGTTACGGGAGGAGATGGAGAAGGTGGAAGGATTGCAGATTTGGTGTCACGACTGCGTGGTGTTTGGTGGAAATCTAACGAAGGTGACAAGGGCGTTCGTGGCCGATGATGGCAAAGAGGCGTCGTAGGAATAAGTTGGTGGCGATGAAGAAGCTTATAAGACCTAACAGCCACCTCCGGCGTTGATGGCTAGGGTTCCGACGAAGTTAATGGCGGTTTTGTTTCAACTATCAGAGGCGACTGAGATTATCAGGTTCAAGAGGTAATTTTAATTAGGTATTAGGGCCCAGAATCATTAGTTTGTCAGTAATTTCGAGTGATTTTTGAATGTTCACGAGGTAATTTAATTAGGTTAGTTGATACTTGATATCAGTACAAGGGGATGCAAATAGGTTGATATGAAGATCATCAACAATGGTGAGAGCACCTTGCGTGGACAAAAACAGCATCAAGAAAAGAGCTTGGAATGAAGAAGACGATAACCAACTAAGAGCTTATGTTCAACATTACGAATTGGCGTGAACTTCCCAAATACACCAGTACCATTGTTAATGCTTCACCCATGTTGTTCATATATGTTTTATTTCAGGTTCTTGATAATATTTGTGGCTGTTGATTATGCCGGTTTTGTTTTTAGATCTAAGATACATCATACGTGTTAATTTTGTTCTATTTGAGACTTGCGAGCATAACCTAATTTGAACTATTTGTACAGGTGTATGTTATGGTTTTGATGTTTAGCTCTCTGGATACTTGATGATTTTTGGTGTTATTGAAGATGTCACATGTGTCTGTTGGGAATTTGGATCCAAGGGTTAGTGAGCAAGAAATCAAGGATGAATTTCGCACCTTCGGTGTTATCCGCAAGTAAGCGTGGAGATTTTGTATTCAATTTTTGAAGTTTAAGTTGTTAATTAACTTCTGTTTGGTGTAAGTTGTTATTGTTGATTAGTGTGGGAGATCACTTGTGATGTTATCTTGAAGGGAACTGTTAAGATTTGATTATTGTTCACTATTTAATTTTTTGGACCTTCTTCTTCCTTTTTTTGTTTCGACTTTGACAAACAGAGACAGACAACAAAATAACCAGTGCCAAACTGTCACTATGGTCGGAAATAGCTCCAGCAATACCGCCAGCAAACCTATCCGTTGCAAAGGTAAGTTTCTGAACCTCAAGTTAATCAATTCGGTTTAAAGTTTTTTTTCCGTCAAGACGGGAAAATAAACTAAACAGAATTCAGAAACTGAATTTATATTCATTTTGGTATTCAGTTTTCCATGGAATAAATAAACTGAATAAATTGTTTTTAATTTATTTATTGTTAATGTTTTATAATGGTGTTTGTTATTGGATTGGGTTGGGTTGGGTTGGACTAGATAAGAATAGGATAAGCTTGTAACTGCAAGTTAAATGAAAAAACTAAAATAAGCACTATTTGATATTAAGTTATATTATAGTTTAAAAAACGATAGAAAAATTACACAAGAATGGCAGGTAAACAGGCAACAAGCTGCGCTGCAACCCTTTTGAATAGCACTATTTGATATTCAGTTTATTCGGTTTAATCCGTTTGAAACCGAATAATGAACACTCGTAGTTGTTGGCAATGACAGCTGCGATTGTTCGGAAACCAGGGGAGCCGCTTGTGATACTACTACTATTCTATGCATTTATCTAACATAAAAACTATACTTTTACCAGGCGTAATTCATTAACAGCTAATTTATATAATCTTAAGCCCTTCGTGAATTCATCTAAAGCAAGAAACAAAAAACTCACCATACTTTTCAACAATCCTGACCTTGTTTATCTTCTTTGTTTGCAGATAACATTTGCAAGAGTATAATGTTTGCCTATGCTACATGTAGAAGACAACTTCAAATGCAAGTTTGTGCTACAAAAGTGAGAGCAACTGCCACTTTTATTGCAGGTACCCACATTCCTTTCAAATATTGTTTAGATGTTCAATTTTCTCTAGACTAGACCTAGGTTTCTCTGTTTTCGTTTTCATGCAGAGTTAGGGGTGCCTAATGGGTGAAAAGGTAATTTAATAGTATGGTTGAAACGAGCGAGTCAGTTAGAACAGGTTTGGCTTACTTTCTAACGGCTTTTTAAATGCTAAAAATAAGTAATGTGTAAATTATGGTTACAAAAACTATCATTACAAAGTTAAGTTTAATGTTCTCTTACAAAAATTCCGTGTTCCTATATGCGCCCTAGCTTCGCATACCAATATGGTAAATTTTTATTTAATATACAAAATATAACTACAAGTCAGTTTGTATTCTGTAGGTTATCATAAACCGAAATAATTTTATAATGATTTGGTTTCTTGCACTGCAGTCATTGCTATGTGACCCGAACCCAAATTCACCAGCAAACTCAGAGGCAGTGTGGTTATTTAGTGAGAATAAACACGAGTATAACAGGAAAGTGAGGGAGGTTGTGGATCAGAGCTAGATAGCTGGCTAACCAGGTGTTTGGTTCATGTCTCTCTCTTATCTCTTCATGGTCTGTATCTCTGTAATATTGGTATTATAGAACCACTTAAAACAATAATAACGAATATTGTATTGTGGGAACTTTGTTGGTTTGAAATTCAGCTTTTATTATCTTTTAACTGTGTTATACTAATTCATAACTAATGAGGGGCATAATGGATATTACATGCTGAAACAATTATTTGTATTGAAAATTATGAAGTTGGTCCCTAATGTTTTCATCCCAACTTTGGGGTTCTGGACCTATGGTTATTGATATGGTCATGTGCTTATACTATGCGTAGTGGTATGGGTGAATAATGCCCCATCTTTGTGCGTTTTCCGCCATGTCAGTCAGCAAGGGCATTATTGGGTGTTTTTCTAAAATGGGTGTAGTGGGGATGTGGGCATTATGTTAAAAGGGTGTAGAGAATTAAATAAAAATAAAAAAAACCAACAAAAAAAGCTATTGGCCAGGAAAATGAAGATTAAATGTGATTGGCCATTCAAAATTGCTCCAAGCGTGATTTGAAAAACGACAGGGTTTTTTTTGAAATAAAACGCCCAAACACGCAGGCGGGGGCGGTGGCGTTTTTAGGCGTGTTTGGGGGAGAAGACGCCCACTACGCATGGTCTTAGTTAAAGTTTTTTGATCGACCAGTTCGTTTTTTGTGTGTTTGTGTTAGGTTTATAGGGGCATGAATGATGATCTGGTCATGTGCTCAGTTAAGGTTTTTTTATGGACCAGTTTGTTTTTTGTGTTTGTATTAGGTTTTTAGGGGCATGAATGATATACAAGGTATAGTGGAATATAATCCCTTTGTTGGGCAAAAACTGGTTACTTTTAGATTTCATTTCTTTTTTTGTTTTTTTCAACTTTTTAAGAAATAGACCAATATGGTAATCTATGTTAAGGGTATTGTAGATGGTAAGGGTTGATGGTATGTTCAAACCTCATATTGTCGACTCCGCGGCAACGCGCGGGTTTCCCACTAGTATATTAAAAAGGAGAAGTGATGTACAAGATGGTAATTTTGCCACGTGTATCAATTTTAAAGCAATATGTACAACAAAGATAAAGCAGGCAAATTGAGAGAATCTCCATATTTTAGGACGCTAGATGGGGTAATTCAGACAATTCCTTCTTCTCTTTCATGAACACTCAATTCCTTAAACCTCCTATTGAATGTTGCGGCCGATCGTTTTCATCCGACCCCTGATAAGAAAAGTGTTACAATGAAAAGAGATGCTTTATATGCAGTTCCACAGAAGGGAAGGGAAGGGGACGGAGCCGATGTGTCCAGCAACGGCGGTGAAGCGAGCTAGGGCTTCTAACGACAACAATTCACTTTTGTAATTTTGGGTTTTGGTGATCTTCTATTCTGCTCGCAAGCAACCTGGATTGAACATCTACTCTGTTTGATGACAATTAGGGTTTGGAGTATGCGATTCAGATGGAAGATGCCTCCATGTAAGTTCACACGAAATTAGGTAAGTGTTGTTTGTGCTCTTGATTTCCATTATATTTCTTCGAATTGAATTCGAATTTAGATTTACAAGCCATTGATAGTTGGTATGTGTGTGCTTACTGAATGTACAATATTTTGCACATAAATGGTACGCTTATTTACATGATTTGAAGCCTATTTGGTTGGTGGTTGTGTGAGGGATTTACTTCTAAACAGTCCGGCCAAAGATTTTGATGTTATTACTACAACTGTTCTTAATCAGGTTTTCCTTTTCTAAAACTTAAAAGTTAAAACTACTTCATTTCTGTGCTGTTCGATTCATTGCATGTGATGTTGGTGGTTTAAGTACAAGTGCTAATTTTGCAAATTAAAAAGCAGTTTCATCATTGTATAATTGTTGGACACAGGTTTCCTATATGTAGAATGCATATAAAGGGATCAGTTATCGAGGTACGTTGTATTCACTTTTAAATTTCTGTATGTTGTATACCAGGTCTCCAGCTTTAAGACGTTGGCGAAAGATTCTTAAGAAAAAGAAAAATTTCTCGTATCTCAAATGCCTAGAGGCTGTGACAAGTTTGACCTTAATCTCTGGAAAAACTCTTTGCATCGTGACTTCACTGTTAACAGGTATTTTGTGTATGGTTTGTGTACTTGTTTGTGACAAGTTTGACTTTTTTTAATGTTGCGGTGGATTTGTGAAAACAGCTTGTTCTTTGACCCTCTAAACTGCAAGATATATGATTACAACAATGGAATGAAAGACATACTGGAGCTAAAGGTTAGACATACTCTTCTGCATTTTTTATTTTATTTTGAACTTTGTTAGTTATTGGAAGGGGTAATTTCAACTTATTAATATAATATTGGGTCGATTTGAACTATGTTATATTTCTAAGGGGTCAAACATGTATAAAACTTTCTATATCAGTTTGTTTAAAACCCTAGATTACTATTGTAGTTATATAATTGTTATGTCATGTGGTTTCAGCTACGAACATTAGTACCTGCTCATGTGTCATTCACAGAGGACTGTGGTTAGTTCATCACTTTTCATTTTAAATCTTTTTAGCATGAAACTTTACGCTTTCTATGAGTTTATGGTGGCATATTCGAGTTTTCATCTTAATAAAATAACTCTAAGTTTCGATAATGCTCTTCTGTAATCCTTTTCAGCAAGAATTCTTCAGGGACTGAGAATTGCCGCTCGTCTTGGATTATCATTTTCAAAGGATATCGAATCCGCAATTCATAAACACGCGTCATCTATTTTGAGTTTAAGCACGGTACAGTTTTTTTAATTACCTATAGAGTACTGTGATCAAATGTATTTTATTATTCGTGCTTCTTTTGGATCTGTTACTGGTCTTGTTTCAGTTGTCATATAACTATAAGCTTGTTTATTCAGTTTAGGATAATGATGGAGATAGATTATATGCTTTCATACGGGGCTGCAGAATCTTCGCTCCGTCTACTTCATAGATTTCACATTCTCAAGATTTTGCTACCAATTCAGGTAACTTATAATAATGCTTCTGGATTATTGTTCTAAACGAATATAGTTACAACAAGCTAATATGTTAACGTTATTCCCCCTATGTGTCTTATCATTATGAATAAAGTAAGTTACATGAATTGAATTATATTCTTTCCTTCGTTGGCAAAAGTACACAATGGTCCCTGTGGTTTTGCCCTTTGTAACGCATTTAGTCCATCCTTAGACCTCCTGAAAGGCTGAAATCCTTAACTTTGTTGGTTGGGGACTAAATGCGTTACAAAGTGCAAACCACAAGGACCATCCGTCAACTTTTGGAAAGCTAGGGGCCAAATCCAAAATTTTAGTTAACCATAGGGACCATCTATATACTTTACTCTTTTTTTAATTGCCAGATGAATTTTTTTTTTCAGAAATTGTTCTCATATGGATGAGTTTGTTAGTTGTGATCAGCCATACACGTGTTGCTTATGGTAACCGATTTCAATCATTAATCATTTTTAGTCAAAGTTTAAAGTTGACTTAACTCTTAAGCGCTTGTTGTTTACTGCAGGATTGGACTTTTGTGCACAAGGAAAACACCAAGTGGTTCATGATGAGACGGTTCGTGACGAGTAACTGGGTATTTATTTCGAAAGGACTTGTTCTAAACACAATGTTGGGTCAACTATTAATTTTATATTTTTGCGTTTTGCAAGTTTTTTTTATACCGCCGCAACGCGCGGGCATTTCCACTATATATACTATATAAAGCATTTCATATGGACAAAAATGTAATTTCCTTTAAATTTTTAAGACGTCATAAAGAAAGTCATGCCTTATTTCCCAGTTTTTCATCCCCACTTCCAAATCTGCCCTTCTTTAAAGAGGATTTAATGATTTATTCGGTTTATTTGATAATGGAGTGTGTAACCGATGGCCTGATTGAATGTTCATTCAATTTCTCGCATTGAATATAATTGAAGATGTGGGTTGAATCTCATTTAACCTTTACAAGAAACTGTGAAGAAGTTAAGACGCCCCTTTTATTTACTCATCGTCACCCTGCCACCATTTACATCATCAGAAGCAGCAATAGTTACAATCAACAAATCCATAAGCATTTCTCTGTGTCTCCACAAATTCCCAATTTCTCATACCTGAAGATAAAATCTGGCATGTAAGTTTTATCATTGTAACAATTTATTACGACTGGGTTTGTTGAAACTTGTAAAATAAGGGCTTGAAATTTGTGAAATTGAAATTAGGTTGTTTTTCTTGTGTTGAAACAGTCCTGACCACCATAGGGGTTGGTCGATGGCGGTTATAGGTGAGGGGAACGCCGGTGGTGATAATATCGCAAACGTGGTTAGGATTTTAATTAGAGGTGCTCGATTGCCGTGAATAGAAGGGTGGCAACAGTTAAAGTTGATGAAGGACTGTGACATGGCAAAAGGATGGCGACGGAGCCGGAGAAAGGTGGATGAGGTGATTGCAGAGGTCCGGCGATGGGGGCAGCGATAATGGTAAGGTTACATTTTGAGGGGCTTTAATAAATCAACATTGAATGGAAATAAGGTTCGCAATATGGCAGTACATTTTTTGAATCATCGTTTTGTCTTGAAAAACAGGCTTCGGTCATGACCCTGCGGATATTGCTGGACTTGAATCTGCTCTAAATAACCACAAAGTGTACAACTCCATGCTGAATTGATCTAACCATCCGACCTGGTGATAAGAAGTACCTACGCAATGGTAAGAGATGCTTTATTTATATACGGTTCCACAAAAACAATGGAAGGGAAGCAGAGCAGACGCCATGGGTCCGGCAGCGACGGTGCAACGAGCTAGGGCTGACGACAATTCACTTTTGTAATTAGTTGATTGGAAAGTATTTTGTTAATCGGTGTCTTTTAATTTGAAACAAATCAGTTGGAAGATGGGAGTAAGGTTGAGCATCTACAAGAGCAACGGTGTCGGGCCAGACTTGATCATTTGGAATCTGCTGACTGTGATGACATGTCAGAGTGTAATAACATGCGATTAAAGCGAATACCGGTGGACTATATGTTGAGAATGTCATATTATGATACTGCCACAAAGCTTGTTGAAAGAAGCAATATACAGGTATGGCATTGAACTTTGCTGAAAATTAGTATTCTTATTCAACCAAAAGAGATTAAATATATGTTGTATCTTAATAGTCTGTTCTTCATAACGCGTTACATGCATGAGCTGTGTTTAGAATCATGTAAAGCTAAAAAAATTAGACTTTTGTATAAGTACGTTTTGATTAATTGTCTTAGCAAATTCGTATTAAAAAACAAATAACGTGAAACCCGAAAAATACCCGCGGCATCGCGCGGGCCAACCCACTAGATTTCTAACAACTATTCATGATATTAATGATCCAGATGGTAACTGAGGTCGAAAAGATTTCTGTAGGTGCACAATTTATATCACTCCATAAGCTGTTTTTTTCAGTCTTCTGTGATGATGCAACAGCTGGTGATGTTTTTATCGTACCTCTTATTATATATCACGCAAATTAGCATATATGTAATATTATAGTTCTAACTTGTGCATAAAACTGCAGGAATGGTAGTTCCAGTAAAAGACCTCCACAAGAAGAATTAATGAGGTTAGACTTTAAAGTCCTTTGGTCTTTATCTTACTCAACTTTTTCCTTTATTTTTTCCTCCATTTTGTTTTATTCTTGCTCATATTCTATATACGTAACGTGTTATAAGTATAATTATAAAAATCATGTTATTAAAAGTATAATATAATTATCTCTGAGGGTGTAAGCATTTGAATTCACATTTGACTTATCAAACCGGTTTGACCCGTTCTATTTTTAGCTAAGTTTTCAAATTAAAAAGGCTCAAAACTATATTATCCACATGCCACGCCTCTCGTTAACGTATATATGAGCTTGAATGTACAACTGTGTAGTTTGTGTTTCTAAGCTTATGTGTGTTTTTTTTTCTTCTGGCTGCTGGTGACAATAATATTTGGAACATGAAAATAGCGGTTTTTACACACGAAACTGGTGGAAACAGTTTCTCGGTACCATATGAACTGTTGGTCTCAATCTCAGGCATTTGTTATTGAATTTCTTTGATTGATATATTTGAACCAAATTGACTCCAAATCTGCCTCCATGACAGTTTATTAACAATAGCATTAGAATTTTACTTAATGAATCATGGCTAATTTGATACCTGTAAATATCAAATAGGAATTATTTTAAAGAGACCAAAACTTTGGTTATTATTGTTCGTCCAAAGTTGTGACTTGTTTTTTTTTTGTTGTATCTATGATGATAGATGTGACGCCGTCTTCACCAAATCAAACCCTAGAGTCATGACAGCATTTGGTAACTATGCTTTCATGGATTTTATCCTCACATGGGTGAAGCACTTGACATATTTGGGCGTTGAGAATCTTCTAACTAGCATTTCCGATAAAGGCGTTCGAGGTATATTTGAGGACAGAGACAGAGAGTATGAGGTGGATGAGATAAGGGTGTGACGTGGATTAGAAGTGCTGCTATGACTTAAATGTTTTGTTTTAAGTTTGGGTCATCCGATGGTACTTGGATAGTTATAAACATATAAATGCTAATTATAATATTTTTGAACAGTAGGTTTTTATATTATATTTAAGGACTACTATTAATATATAACCTTTTTATATGTATATTATTTTTGAGTACCTTGTCACGAAGCGCGGGTACTTCTATATGAATATACAACTTCTATATGATTTTTTTTTTTTTTATCATTTTAAGGTTTAAGGTTTAAGGTTTGAGTTATGTTTCCTCCTCATATTGTCGACTCCGCAGCAACGCGTGGGTTCCCCACTATATATATATAATATAGAACCCAGCAAGGAGCTGAAACAAAACAAAATCAATTTTATATAAAATTTGATTTATTGTATATGTAAAAATAACAACCTTTATTTAGTCATATTTATTTAAATTATATAAGGTTTATTGTATGATGCTTCTGAGTTGTACGGGTATATATTTTAATGCTGAAGTGTGCGTTCTAGTGAAATAGTGCTTTGAGACTTTCATGTGTGCGCTAATTACAGAAAATTAAGTCTAGTGTACGTTTATGAGATTTGACCTCACATTTTTAAAGTGTTTATTTTTATATAAAATATAGTTAACATGACATGAACTAATCCATCGAATTGAGCTCACTCATTTAATTAGAAAATTACTATATATTACTATATACTAGGTTAGAACCCCGCGTAATACGCGGGTTGAATAAATGTAATTTTTTTATATTAAATAATAAAAAAAGTTATATTTTTAAGAATCCAGTGTATTGTACGGGTTAAGTAAATTTAATTTTATATATTAAATAAAGAAAAAGTTACATTTTTAATAACCTCATGTATACTCGATATATGATGGATAAAGTGACTGTGGTGATGGTTCTTATAAATGTCACGTAAACATAGTGAATGCCGTATTTGAGTTGAGAGTTGAACACGAAAATAAAAGTATAGAACCAATAAACATTGATTAATGTTTTTGTAAACATTTTCGAAATATGTTCTACCCATAACTATTTTAGTTTAATAAAATAAATAAATCATTTACATTATATTAATTTATATTTAGTGTATTTGTTTTGTTAATTTAAAGATGAATAATTTTGAAATCTAATAAATATTTCAAAATATTATATTATCTCTTATACGAATTGTTTAAATTTATATTAAATTTAATTTTATAATTATCTTTTAATTAATATTAATTACTAATAGATGGCTCCAATGAAAAATATGTGTCCTCTCATTATTTTCTTTTATTATATAGAGTAAAGATTAAAGAAATAAATAAATAAATAAAATACTTGAGTGAAATGCACGAGCCCAAGCTCTATAAAAATATGGACGCACCCATGACAAATAAAAACATTACACGGTTAAAATGTTAAACAATATGATATATAATTATCATTGAAATTTGAAAGCATGACAAATAATCAAAATATATTAAAATATTATAAACATCCCACGGTTCAAATGTTAAACAATGTGATATATAATTATCATTGAAACTTTCGAGTTAAAAAATCAATTTCAGATTATTAAAACAAAAGAGATAAATAGATTTAGTTAAATTGATGTTTAATATTATTATTATTATTTAATAAAAGAGATAAATAAAAAAATAAAGGTGAGAAATTACCAGAGAATGACACGTGTCCAAAAAGGATTTTTGTTTATTAGTATAGAAAGATTAATAAACAAATTGAAATCAATATTGATTTTAATATTATAATAATATATAGTTTTTTAATACTTTTATTATTTTAATATTATAATAATAGCTATTTTCTTTACTTTTTAACTGTAATCATTTTTTAATATCAGGGGTTGGGATAAGCTTGGTGTCAACCGGTATCGAACCAGTACTGGTATTGAAAATACCGGTACGGTCCTGTTCGGTATCAGTACATGAAGATAAAAACCGACACTAAAACAGAAAACACCAAAAGTAGGTGCCGAATTGATATTGGAAATCTTTTGGTTTGGGAAATTCAGTGCTGCTACCCGGTACCATTTGCTCATCCCTAATCACGGTTACCGTACGAACAACAGTATCGTACAACTTTTTTTTGTTGTTGATTTTCTTCAACTTTTATTTTTTTCTTTTTTTAGTTTCAGGGGTAGTGATGAGCTCGGTGCCAACCGATACAGAATCGGTACTGATACCGAAAATACCGGTTACGGTACCGGTATATGAAGGTAAAAAACGGTAGTGAACCGGTACCAGGAAAGCCAAAAGTCGGTACCGAATTTGTACTTAAGATATTTCGGTTCGGCAAATTTAATACCGGTACCCAGAACAATTTGATCATCTCTGACAGTGGCGAAACCAGAACTTTGTGATTGGAGGGTCAAAATAGAAATGTTTTGCAAAATTTATAGTTTGTATATTTATAGGAAAACATAACCTTTTGGTTGACAAGGGCCTTTGGTTATGTGAATTTCTTACTTCTTTCCTGCGTTTTAATCGGATAATTATTAATTGACTTCTTTTATTATTATTTTCATTGGATTTTAATGGACTTGATGAAATTTTGATAGTGGTTTGGGTCTTTTATCAAAATATCTTTATAAATATGCATTTTTACACATAAAAATAATAGCAATTTGCAAATTATGATATAAAAGAAACTTATATCAATTAATAATCTAATTATATCAAATAATAATCTAGTTAATTCATAAAATATCTTCAAAGTTGAAACACAAAAATACGTTTAAATAAATAATCGGTACACATTGCATAATTTAAGTATCTTTAATAATTAAATAATAATAGAAAATAAAAAAAAAAACTTACTTCATGATAGCTTTTGGTAGAGGATTTGACCATTCAAGAGATAAAGTCTTGAGATTGGAGAGAAACTTTTCTTTTACAGCGGCGGGTATAGGGTTGTAAAGAGAGACATATTACTTTTGAGTAACTACCAAAATAAAAAGAAGACCATTCAAGAGATAAAGTCTTGAGATTGGAGAGAAACTTTTCTTTTACAGCGGCGGGTATATGGTTGTAAAGAGAGACATATTACTTTTGAGTAACTACCAAAATAAAAAGAATTATGTTATTAATTTTAAGATTGGGCCAAACTCGTTTTTAAAGCCCATGATAATAATATTACAATATTTAACCCAATAATATTAATCATTCACACATATATCTTCTTCTTCTCGAGAAAATCAGAATTCATAGCTACTGTCGCACCACCGCTTGCTGCTTGCCGCACCACCGTCTCCGCCTGGAAAACCTTCAAACATCCCGTTTTTTTGTTTTGTTTTGTTTTTTTTTAATTTTAGCCTTTACACAAGAAAAAGAAGAGGGTAAAGCATAAGAAACGTTTTTGGGTTCAGTACTCCGGTAAGCTTAGATTTGGCTGGCCGGAGGGTCAGCTGACCCCCCTGACCCTCCTGTGGTTCCGCCTCTGATCTCTGACCACGAGTTTCATACGAACAACATCGTTACCATACAACTTTTTTGGTTGATTTTTTTCGGTTATCTTTTAGTGTTGTTTTCTATATTTTCTTTTTATTCTTGTTAGCAGTTCCATTCGCAACACGCTCGTAATGATTTCAAAACACATGTAAACACATACTAAATAACAAAAGAAATTCGCCGCAACGCGGCAAACTTCTTTAAACCTAGTTGTACTAATTGCCAATATTTAATATGATGGAAAAAGATTTAAATAATAAAGTTGAAATTTGTCAAAAAGCTTAGGGGAAAAAGAAATCATGTAACCAAGTGGATTTAATTAATTGGTGGGCTAATATCCAAATTCAAGTTGGGCGGCATCATCATCATCAGTAAATCTCACCAATAGCAAAGCTAAGGTAGGATCTGAGGAAGGTAAGATGTAGATAGCCTTACCTCTACCCCGTAGGAATAGAGAAGCTGCTTCTAGTGAGACTCGCAGCTCGATGTTACGTAGCTATCAGTTTGCTAATTAATTCGTGACTTTGATGCGAGTTTAGTAGTCTCACAAAATGAGAATCGATGTGGATTTGATACTATAAAAGAAATCATGCAAAACATCAAATATCAATGGATTTGAGTTTCAGAAAGGTCAGTATTATATTAAGTTCACTTCTTGATTTATAGATACTTGTAGTCCAATGGATATACTATCATACATTATTTAACAAATAAGATAAAAACAAAAATAATCTCATTCGTGGTTGGGGTTAGTGATGGATGGGTTATGGAATTGTGTTTAATGAGCTTTAAGTGTCGATTATTATGAGTTTTTATGTGTGTAATTGCTTGGAATTAGTTGATTATGAGTTATTGTGTTATTGAAGGTAAAACACATAATAGGACCACAACCAAGTTATCTGGATACGATGAGTTGAAGGATAAGTTTTTTGACCGTATCGTTTTCAATGCCCCTCATTGTGGGACTTTCGGAAAGGAATGGAATCCGATCAATATCGAGTGTGCGATGGTTAGCGGTCAATTTCTTTTATTGAGTAAGAGGTTTTATTTCTTTCTTTTATTGGCAAACTTTGCAATAACATGGGTTTGTATTTTTCAGGAAAAACAAGAAACTAATTGATAATTTTATGAAGAGTTCCTCCGGCCACATGAACCTAGAGGGTCAAATTGACTTGACCGTCAAGACTACCGGTCCGTTTGTGAAGTGGGAGGTTACAAAATTGGCTCCCAAAAACAAACTCTTTACGAAGAGGTCGGAGGGCTTCCCCGACTCGGAATACAAATACTATATTTGCAAGATGGGGGCCAAGAATAACCCGGACAACACGTTTAGCACCAAAGACATACATACTTTTATGTTTGCTAAACGTGTTTAAGTCTTGTTAGTGAGATGTGTGGTTGTTCTTGGTTTTATACCTTTTGTTGGTTTGAACATGTTATATCTCATGAAAATTTAACGTTTTTAGTGTTATTCTTTATGGTGATATGTTGTATGGATGTTTTTTTGTGTTATTCCTTGATAAGAAATTTGAGATTACATATTTCAAATTTGAGATTGGTTATTTCACTTTTGGGTTTTCATCTATAACAATGACAATAAAGGTTTTAGACTTAACAAAGTGAGTGAAACTTAACAATATTAGTGAAATAGTACACTAAGACTTTCATGTGTGCACTTTAGTGAAATAGTGCACACTCTAGTGAATAATGAGACTTTCTTGTGTGCACTTTAGTGAGAAATAGTGCACATGAGACTTCCGTGTGTGCACTAGTTTGTCTCTTCAGATTCCTCGTTTTAAGTCGGTAATAATTTCTTCCGAATTCAGTAACGTTGACCAAATGGTCAGCGTTGACTATTTGACTCCTAAACGCCCCTTTGAGCAGTAAAAAAAGCATACTACAAGGTGTGGATGGTTTATCTTGGATAGGTATTGATACTACGGCAAGACATAAAGTCGCATAAAGTGCGGGCTATCAGATACAAATTCAGGATATTAACTATTGCATTAACTCGAGTGCTTAATATCCTTTGTTAAAATAAACAGAACACATTCGCTAGGTCTATCCTTTGTTAAAAGAAATAGAACACATTCGCTAGGTCTATGGGTTAGGTTTAGTTCGTACATAAGTCACCCGCTTATATTCTTGACCCTATGCACACCTTGAATTCTCATGTGCACTATTTCACTACAATGCACTATTTCCCCAAATGTGTATAATTCGCTTTTAATCCCTGAACTATTCATTTTCATTTATTAATAACCCAAACCTTGTATCCGCCTTTGGTGAAGTATAATAATTTTGTGGTCATTTAAAAAAGATGTTTAAAGTTTACTATTTCTTCTTCTTCTTCTTACAAAAAACCCATAATTTCAAAGTGAAAACCAATATTTTTATACCCACATGATCACATCATCATCCATCATGTAGTCAAGAGTATGGCAAGGTAGTAAATTTGTAATTTTACATGTCCTCTTTTTAAGTCCTTCCATGGGTTCAGTGATTCGGTTGTTGACTCGGGGAGAATTTGAAACGGTTAATTGTTTGAAATGTCTTGTTTGACAATTTCATAGACATATCACCCTAGTATCTCTTGTCTAGCAAGGTGTGGATGAACATTAACTGGATAATGATGTTTAGCCCACTTTTAATATATGTATCCTAATTTAAAATCTAAAAAATCAACTATATGTGATATAATATTAAAAAATAAATGTATTCAAATGTTACGGTCCAGATCGCTTTGAAATTTTTGAATCCGTAAACCAAACCAACCGATCAAAAGTTATTAAAAAAACCAACTGGGAGACCAAACCGATGAGAGGAAACCGTGAACATTAACCATGGAACGAATCATGTTGGAAGATGATAACTCAACTTTATCCGAGTCAGATTTCATAAATGACATCCCGGATTTGCTATGATAGCATATAAGAAGTCTAAGATCTGTAGATTTCATCGGTCTTGAACTCGACCATCACATCGTCGGGCAATCTGTTCCACTGACCAAAAATTTGGTCACCGGTGATGTCACCAAACCGAACCCTGACTGTCTCAGGTGGTTCCGTCTGGATCAGATGATCATCAGCGCCGTTCTCACTAGCTGCTCTGATCAAATCATGCCTATCATCTCCTCCACTGTGACATCCCGCCAAGCTTGGGATGCTTTAAACTCCAGTTACGCTAACACCTCTCGCTCCCAGATTGTCTCGCTCAAGTCCCACCTTGCTAAAACCCCCAAAGGATCTCGCTCCATCACGGAGTTTCTACACGATATGAAGTCCATCTCGGACGATCTAGCTCTACTCAAAATCCAGTCGCGGAAGAAGACATAGTACATTGCATGAATCAGTTGGGTGACGAATACGCTAACTTTGTTGCCGCACTCAAAACCCGTGACACCTTCATCACCTTCCTTGAGCTATTCGACAAGCTCCTAGATCATGAACGCACCCTCAAAGAAACAACTCCTGACATGCTTCTCACACTACTAGAAAATTGCTAATATCCCTACCAAAATTTCCTACACATTTCCTACAAACGAAAATGTCGACACTTTTTCCACGAAATTCCTACCAACAAGAAAGAGTCTTAGTTTTGTGACAAAAAGTCACAAGTTGTTATGCGTAGGAAAAGTGCACCGAGACTTCCATGTGTGCACTTTATAAAAATAGTGCACATGATATTTTGAAGTATGCACATGAGAATTTCATGTGTGAACTTTAGTGAAATAGTACACTAAGAATTTCATGTGTGCACTTTATAAAAAATAGTGCAAATAATATTTTGAAGTGTGCACTTTAGTGAAATAGTACACTAACACTTCTATGTGTGCACTTTATAAAAAATAGTGCACTTAATATTTTGAAGTATGCACTTAGACTTTTATGTGTGCACTTTAGTTAAATAGTGCACATAAGACTCTGAAGTGTGCACTTTAGTGAAATAGTACACTAAGAGGGGTGGGGATGCTCCATTTTCCATCACTCACCACACTGAATCATGTTTCGCCACGTCATCAAACTTGGTTCAATCACTAGTGATGGATTTTAGTGGAGTTGCCCATTGCTCACCACACCCAATCATGTGAAGGAGGAGGAAGTAGGGAGTGTTTGGGAAGAAATCTTCAACGCGTGGTCACAACGACCGGTGGCGGTGTTCCACATGTGGTCACCTCATCATCACGCTCCATCACGTAGCACCCCCTCCTCTCTAAGACTTCCATGTGTGCACTCTAGTGAATAATGAGACTTTCTTGTGTGCACTTTAGTGAGAAATAGTGCACATGAGATTTCCATGTGTGCACTAGTTTGTCTCTTGAGACTCCTCTTTTTAAGTCGGTAATAATTCCTACCTAATTCAGTACCATTGACCAAATAGTCAGCGTTGACTAGAAGCAACATTTGAGTTCTCTTCATCAATGATCAATGATCAGCATTGACTATTTCCCCAAATGTGTATAATTCGCTTTTAGTCCCTGGACTATTGATTTTCATTCATTAGTAACCCAAACCTTTGAATTCTAACTATGATAGTGTGAATGATCTTTTTTTAAAGTGTTTATTTTGATATAAAATACTAGTCGCCCATGCTACGCGGCGGGGAAAGATCGATAATTTTTAACAAAATTGTTAAAAGAATGTAGATAGTAAAAAGAACTACTCAACGAAAATTTTGTATAAGAAAAAACAAAACCTAATGGGAGTTTTAATCTAGGCTCAAAATTGATTTAAGCCGACTCGATTGAGTTTTATACCCACCCACATGATCATACCTGTTCTCATCATTATCCATCATGTAGTCTAAGAGTATGGCAAGGTAGTGAATTTGTAATTTTACATGTCTTGTATGGTAGTTTGAACATCTAAAGCAGGCATGGTGATAGGTAAGGTTTAAATCATAAAATAATATGAAACAGCAGCTAATTGGTGTGTTCAAGTTAACAAAAGGAAAATGACGTTGATTATTGGGATGGGATCATTTACGACCAAGAAAAAAAGCTGGTTGGTGTGTTCAAGTTAACAAAAGGAAAATGACATTTTCATCTTAAGTTAGGATTGAGTATTTGTTTCATGATATTCATGTTTTTTTCTTTCAAACTGAACTTTGGTTTTTAATTAGTTGAAATGTTGAAACATGTTTGATGTATTTGAGTATAAAAATGAGGGGGGGGGGGTGTTAAAATGATAAAATTAATAGCCATGTTATTTTATTTGATCATATTACTTCATTTTTATACTTTACGTCTCATACTATGTTTTTGTTAATTTATATTTCATGACTTTCGTGAGTGGGCTGGATAAATGGATGCTACTGGGCTGCTGCTGGATTAATATAAGATGCAGTTGGGCTATGACGTATTGGGCTGAGTTCAGAATAGCTAGCGACTGGATGGGCTTAGGGCCACTTGTATGGAGCTGCTATATAAAGTCGCTGCAGGCTTTAGTTAGATTCAATTATCAGTCTTCACTCTAGGGTTTCGTATTCATTCAATTATCGATTTCAAAGAGCTAGCTGCAGTTGTGATTTTCAATTCCAGCAGGCTAGGCTACATGAGTAACCATACTCCGGTAACTACACGATCCCTAAACTGAATAAAGAAATTTTTTTTTTTTAATTCCGAATGGGATTGTTTCTAATAAATCTTGAAATATTATGCTTTCTGCGTTTATGCTTATGTTAAACAACCCCATGTGTGAAAGGTTTTCCATGATTTTTCACGATCCCTAAACTGAATAAAGCAGTTGTCTTTTTTTTTTTTTTTTTAATTTATAAAAAGGTTTTCCATGATTTTTCAGTGTTGCAGTAATTAGCGAATTATGTATCATTACTTGAAGATTTGAAACAAAACAACCTACACCTAATCTTGATCTGCTTCACTTCTCCAAACTTTTTTTTTTTTTTTAATTTCAGTTTACCTTTGAACCCACAAATCTAATTGTTAGTTATATTAGAAGTTTTTTAGTCAGATTCGTCAACAAGGATGAGGTTTATTAAGATCCGTCAAGCAAGTCTCCAATGGCGTCTTGTTGAAGGACACTCACAACAACAAGTTTCTCATACGACGTGTTTTTGAGTTTCAGAAAGGTCAGTATTATATTAAGTTCACTTCTTGATTTATAGACTAGGTTATATGCCCGTGAGCTTCACGGGTTAAGGGTTGTGTTAAAAAATCTATATCTATAAAAGTATTTTTTTGTATGATTCTATATAGACATATCGAGGCAGAGCGGACGTGCAAAAAACCGAATTAACCGGTATATGTATAAAAGACTCTAGTACATGATGATATACTCCCCTACACTTGTTGAAGTGTACTCTCTCACTAAGGTTGTATGCATACGACAACGTATTTCGACGTTAAAAATAAATATTTTTAACACTTTTATCAATTAAAGATATACACTTATATTTGTGTAACAAATATAAAGTCTCGAATCAAAGTATATACCAGAAACAAATGCCAACATATTATTATCAAATTACACAAGCGTTCCAAAAACGAAATGAAAATAATAAACGTTCAAGATGAACAACGAGTACAAGGTCTAGGAAGGACCGACGTGTCTAATGAGTTAGAACCCTTGTAGGTTGACTCGCGTTTACGGAACACGGTAATTGAATATCTCTCTCAGGAACGCAAAGCTGTGAGTTCATGTCCCCCCTTTCTCTTAAATGTTTTCGAATTTATAACTCTCGGAGGTGGAATACATGTCTCAATGGTATGGTTTAGCTAGGGAATGAACTGTTTGATCATGTGAGCGAATAGTAATCTCTCTTAAGTGTCATTAATCTTGTATAAGACCGGGGGCAAAAGTGGTAGATCTATCGGGTGTAGCGAGCCCCACTCTTGGGTCCTTGTGCGGCCCATGTAGTGCTTTTGTTGTTCTGACCTGGTGGACCGGGGGAAATCCGCTAGGGTTGAGTGCTTCCTATGTCGCCACACATATTAATGTCCTTGCAAAACATTAATGATCTGTTCATAGACGCTATACATACTTGTTTGTTATAAAAGATCTCTCTCACATGTTTAAAAGTTTATTTGGAGCTCACTCAAAACACATGAATTTGCTTAACTTTTGTTGATGTTTTCAAACTCACATGTATTTCGGGAAACCAATGGAACTTGGGTGCTGGTGTTTACTATGAAACTTTTGGATTACAAGTCATCGATGTCATCCTTTTGGAGGGTTTGGTCCATATATCTCATCTTCAATGAGATATAGGATGCAAAGCCTTACGTTTAAAACTTATGTTGAACTCGTCTTTTGTAAAATTTATAACTTATGTCGTTTTGTATTTTAAACAACTTATGATGTGTAGTATTGTTATTATGTCAATGGATGAACATCATATGTTTTTAATCATGTAGTTGTTCACTTATATCGTATGTAATGAAAACTAATCGAGTTCACACCGCGCGCTTCCGCTAATGAACGGGTGTGACAGATTGGTATCAGAGCTTCGATTGTAGTGAACTAGTATTCCTTCTCGAGTCTAGTCTACAATGTGACAACTGCCACTTTCGGGTAATTTACTTACATTTAAAACGATGATTTACATTATACAAGTATGTGTTTTGAATATTCGGACTGCATGATTACATGAAATACATCTTAGAAAACTCATGGAATATTCATTTATTATTACACATGATTCACTTTCATTGGGTACATTTGAAATAGTGCAAACAATTCACCGAAACAACTAGAGTAGTGCCTAGTGAACTAGAGTGCTGACGAAAACTCCGGATCCGCAGAAAACATCTAAAATGACATCTTTAGGACTCGGATGAGAGTCCAATATCAATTATATATTACACCCTATATGGGAATACAAGAGTTCGGTTAATACTTTAGCAATGCCCGGTAGCACTAAAAACTGTCCGAAATGCGCTAAAAGTGACCATTTCATGAATTTTCCGCAAAATTCAGCAATTGTATTTTATTACAAGATGCAAAAATTGATGTTTAGGTACCAATTTCATATAAAAATAATTATGGAATATCCATTACACACATAACTGGAATTTTTCCTACAACTTCCATAAGCGTACCTTTCGACTATTTACTAGCGAAACGAGCGCTAAACATTTAGCCGAACTATATTTTGGCACATGTATCGAACTAGTGATTATTATTTTTGGTCTTATAAAGCTAGTTTATGGTCATTTCAAGTCAAGAAACATCTCGGAAAATTGCAAACCCTTAACACCTTAATACTTACATCTTATACTTCATTTGAAACTTTAAAAATAACTAAGTTATTTTTACCACATAAGAGCCCCCCCCCCCCCCCCCCCCCACTTGTAACCGTGAACAAGGGGTCCCACCCCCTTGTTTATTATGGTAAAATATCTAGATATTATTTATCTAGTTACTAGTGGATGAGAATGTGATTAATTTCTACACTTAGTCACTAAGTTACTACACTTTACTCTATCATCTTTCATCATCCAAGAACACCCTAACTATCTTCATCTTTTCCTCAAGAACACCCACCATAAACCCATTTCTTTTTATCATCTCCTTCATGATCAAGATGGATTTCTTTGGAACATAAGGTGATCTAAAGCTATTGGAAGTATAAGGAAGGGTTTTCATCCATACAAAAGTGTTCTACCAACAAGATCATCATCTTCTTAGTCTTAATAATCTTCTAAGATCATCCCTAGCTTTGTGCTAGAAGTAAGCTTCTATAACTATTTTTTTTTATACAAATATATTATGTTTATGATTGTTATTATAGCTAATAATAACTAAATATCATACATAATAAACATGAAAAAAAATACAAAGAAGCAAAGAATAAAAATCATGATATAATTATGTTTGTTTATATTGTGATCTAAGACTTGTTATATGCTTATTTAGTCTTGTTATGATGTTTATGATGCAAATAAATTGTTAGAAGATATTTTAAGATATGATCTAAAAATTATGCATGTTTATGTTAAAGGGTTTTTAACATAAAGGATGAAATGGATGATCATAACTATTGATCTTGTGAAAGTATATAAGGTTTTTATTTAAAAACAAGACTTTCACAAGATTATAAAAAGTAACATACAACTAGAGATTTTTATAAAAGTTGTTAAAACAAAAATTAAATTTGGTTTTTGAACTTGTTAGCATATGAAATGATCATGGTTAAAACCCTACATGATTTGGATATCATCTTGATAATTTCATGTTATAAAAGTCTCATATGTTTAGTTAAGATGTTGAGTAAATTGGTGGTGATTTGATAAAGAAAATGATATGTTTATAAAACATGGTTAGAATAAAATACAAAGGTTATATAGCCATTTTTCATAAAAACTTTATTTTATAAAGTAACAACATTTTTGGTTAATTTTAGACAAGATAAATATATATTTTTTTGAAAATATATATTTAGTTACTTTAACAATTTTTGTGTTATGTATTACTTGGTGTATTAGTTATATATATCAAAGTAGGAATATGCATCTAATGTCACATTTAAACTCAAAACACTTCATAACAAAAGTCCTACAAGACTTCACATATATACGCCTTAAAACGAATTACGGACAATCCGGATGAGCGGACACCATTTATGGTCAAAACGGACGACGGACGACAGACGAATCCTTAAACGAATCACAAATCCGAGGAGTTACTACGACGTTTAGACGATCTTTCGACACGAAAATATACATACACTATCGATAACAAAGTTCGGATGTTTATAAACTTATAAAAACTAGTATGTTTTTATTTACTAACAAGTAATACTTAGTAAATTTTTATAAAAAGGTTTTTATAAAAATAAATGGGCTTATTATACTAGTGGGTTATTTTTATAACAAATGGGCTTATTATACTAGTGGGCTATTTTTATAACAAATGGGCTTATATTACTTAATGGGCTATTTTCTTAATGGGCTTATCTTCATAATGGGCTTAACATAAATTCATGGGCTAAGCCCAAATACTAAACATATGGGCCAAAGCCCAACACTATTCAAGCCCAACACTATTCAGGCCCAACACTATTCAGGCCCAACACTATTCAGGCCCAACACTATTTGAGGCCCAACACTATTTGAGGCCCAACACTATTTGAGGCCCAACACTATTTGAGGCCAACACTATTTGAGGCCCAACACTATTTGAGTCCCAACACTATTGAGGCCCAACACTATTTAAGGCCCAGCACTATTTAAGCCCAATAACTTGAAAACATGGGCTTGGCCCAATGATACCATTATTGTAAACACAATCATACAATTGATACATATAAGACACGAGATTTAGAGGACTAAATCCGACTATACAACTCACAAGATACAAGATGACATATATATATATATATATATATTTGGTGAAATATATATATATAACAGATTAACAACTCATTCATCTAAATAAACCGTTCAACGAACAGTATAGACATACAAGTCTTACACACATATAAGACACAAGACTTGTACTCAAGTTATTACAAAGACCGAAGTGTCTAACAAAAATAAGAACATTTGTAGGTCGCCACGCTATTCAGGACGACCGCACGTGAGATCTTATTTTCATCTATTCACAAGACGCGATACAGTGAGTTCATGTTCCCCTATTCATTTAAATGTTTTACAACTTTACAACTATCGGGGAAGATACATGTTCAAAGTATGTTAAAGTTAGGTAATGAAACACCTTAGATCATGTGCGAATTAGGGCCATACTATAAGCACCATTAATCCAGTTTGGACCAAGGAACAAAGGACTAGATCTAATGGGTTTTGGCGAGCCCCACTCTTGGTCGTGGACCCATACAGAAGAGTGCGTTTGTGTCCCAGTCGATAGAAGTCGACATAAAATCGTCTAGGGTTGGATTGCTTCCTTTTTCGTCACACATATTAATGTCCTTGCAAAACATTAATGATCAACGATTTCATTGACGCTTTACATACTATAACTCACATTTTAAATACATCGTTTACAACTAAATTGCATGAATTCACCAACTTTTGTTGATGTTTTCCAAACTTAACATGTATTTCAGGGAATTAAAGGACCATGTCGGATTTCTCAGTCAAGATAACAAGTATCGGAACTCCATGCCATCTTTTGGAGGGTTTAACTATTATATTCCGCCTCTTTGAGGAAATATGATGGTTTAACCTTTAGTAGGTTATTTCATGTTAATGTATGAAACAATAACATTTTACTTTTATGTTAATGGTTTGTAACCGACACACTAAACTTATGTTGTAACCTTTTGGAAATACTTATGTAATGGCAATGGAGTATGTTTATTCATATAGTTTGTTCATGTACATCGATATTTATGCAATGAAAACCATACAGATCACACCTTGCGTTTCCGCTACGAGCGGGTGTGACAGTTTGGTATCAGAGCATCGATTGTAGTGAACCAGGATTCTTTATTGAGTCTAAGTCTACAATCACTAGGGATCTCTCATGAAAACCATCTAAACACAAACACATGTTTTCATTTGCATAAACATTTTTCATGGTCCCTTTTCAACAAGAATTCATCTCATAACAAATCAAGCAAGGACATTAGTGTCTTAGTCATCTAAATGGTAGACATGCAACTTTAAGTTAATCCACACAACTCAAGTAGGATAACTTAAAATGAACTCTATGTGAAAACTACATTTCGTGTATATATGTAAAATAACAAATGCTCATACGTGTCGAACAACTTATTTCTCAGGATATCATGTCTTCCTCTGAAGGAAGCAACATATACGACGACGTAGACCCGATGGAGCTATCCTCCGACGACGAGTATGTACCGGCAGTCCAGGTCATTACGTCCGACAGCGAGTCGGCATCTGACGATGATTTGGATGACTTTCAGCCGTTCGCGATTGTTGATGACATTATCGACGCAGACGGGTTAGGAGACATTATTGATGATGATGTGCTAGTTATGCCCCCTCTACTTAACGAGATAGTTATCATGGGTCACCCGGAGGGTGAACATGTGGTCGAGGTTATACCCTGGGATGTCCTTCCTCTTGCTATTATGCCTTTTATTGGCGACTTCGACGAGGATGACGACGCTGTAGTTCCTGTGATTCCAGTGGAGCATTTAGGTGATGAGTTGGGAGACGGGGATGTTCATGACGTGGTCATTTTGGAGGTCGCTGCACCGGTAGTCCCGGTTATTGTCATTTCTTCTGACTCCGATACCGATTCAGATGCTTCATCTTATGCATCTGTTACTTCATCTGCACTGCAGGCCATTGGCCTACAGCGCAATGCAGACATTGAGATGGATGATGTCCTACCAGACGATCCAGTTGTCCCTGCACCTGAGCATATTGCCCCTATTCTACCATATATAGACCATACTGACGAGGCAGGACCCTCTGGACATGCTCATATACCACCCGGGGACATGGACCTATACCCACATGATATGCCCATCACAGACCCATACCACCCAGTGCATTACCCTGCTGCTACTACAGAGTTACGTGCTCGTGTGTTGACACTTGAGCATCAGATAGACTTTGTTATCCGTTGAGTTAGTGAACTCGAGGATGAGCTGACTCACCTGATTGGTTTAGTACTTCTGGCACCACCACCACCACCAGGGTCACCACCATTACCCCCACTACCACCTCAGATGCCACCAGTGGATCTACCGCCAGTTGAATTACCTGCTCGTATTCTGACGCTCGAGCAGCAGATGGTATTCCTGAACCGTTTGGTTCTAGATTTGGAGGGTAGGGTTTCTGATGTTCACAGGTTGTTGTTCCCGATTCCACCACCGGTTTTTCCCCCACCATAGACTATGTTTGCAGGTATTATACTTTTGGGACGGGTATCTATATCCGTTTGTGTACATATTGACGCTACACCAAGTTTTGAAGACAACCGACAAACAGTGGATCACACAGTTGGAAGGAAGATCTTGTTATCTCTTTTGTTGTACTAGACTAGTATGACCGGGTTATGTAGCCCGAGTCTATTTTTGTTCCTTTCAAACGATTATGTAACTGGTTGACTATATATATGAAAAAAAACTTGGTGTTATCTATTAAATGCATCTGAGTGGTCTGGTTGGACATATCTTATCGTTTATATTAACTTATTTACTCGCATTATATGTTTGGTGGTGATATTGCTATTAATGTTATGAATATTTTTTTTTTACAAACCAAATCAACGTCTAATCTTTATCCTATTTCTCCTTTGGAAGAATCATGCCACCGAGGAGAGTCTTACGTTCACGGACTAATCCACCCCCACCTCCACAAATGCCTACGACCGAGGCGGAATTGAATGCACTTATAGAACAGAGAATCGCTCAAGCTATTGCACTGTATGAGGCATCTCGTGTCGAACAAAGTGGTGGCACCGGCGGATCGGGAGGCCAGGGTCCAAGCGGTCCTTCAGGTGGAACAAATATTACGGGTAACGTTTATTCGTTTTATTACAACTCATCAAATTTCTTTCTAAATCTATTCGTACGATTCACTATTTGCTCATTCAAAATCCGTTGTCCAATTTCAGGGTGCACATTCAAGCAGTTTCTGGACTGCAAGCCACTTAACTACGATGGCACAGGCGGTGCCGTGGCTTACGTGAGATGGACTGAGAAAACGGATTCCACTATCAGAATGAGCAGATGCTCCGCTAATCAGCAAGTCACTTTCGTTACTGGCTTGTTTCTCAACGAGGCCCTTACCTGGTGGAACCTACAAGTGCAAACTTTGGGTGAAAACGCTGCTTATGCGTTGACTTGGGATGAATTGAAGGAACGTATGAGGGATAAGTACTGTTCTCGTGCTGAACTCCAGAAGTTGGAGAACGAGTTTTGGAACCTTACCATGGTCGGAGCTGATATAACGGGATATACGCAAAGATTTCACGATCTGTCCCGCGTGATTCCTTATCTTGTAACACCCGAATACAAGCGTATCGAACGCTACATCTGGGGACTTTCTGACAAGATTCGAAGTTTGGTTACTGCAGCTAAACCCACGACTATTACTCAGGCGGTGACTATAGCCGTGAGTCTTACTGAAGACGGGGTCAGGATGAAGATATTCACTGAGAAAGGTGATGACAAGAAGGAAACACATGTTGAGTCTTCCAACCGTGGGAAGAGGAGTTACTCGAATTTCAAGAAGGGAACCCGCGGTAATAACAACAACAACAGTAACAACAACTACAACAACAATAACCCCAACAACAACAACAACAACAACAACAGGCGACAGAATAACCCGCAAAAGGATGCAAGGGCGTTTGTAGCCACAAACGACACTGGTCCTAAGAAGTACGCTGGTACTTTACCTAAGTGCGAGCGATGCAAATTTCATCACTTGGGTGATTGTCGGGTTGTCAAGTGTGACAAGTGTGGCAAGACTGGCCACCGTACTGAATCATGTTGGGGAACGGGAAATAATACTGGATCAGGAAGTGGTTTTGGTAACAAGAATGGGAACGGGAATGGTCGTGGTCAAGGATGCTTTGGATGCGGAAGCAAAGATCACTACAAGAAAGACTGTCCTAAAGAAATTCAAGCTCGTGGTCGATCTTTTGTGATTGGAGCCAAGGATGCGCGCCAAGACCCTAATGTGGTCACTGGTACGTTTCTCCTCAATGATCATTTCGCATCCATATTATTTGATACCGGAGCCGATTTTAGTTTTATCTCTATAGAATTTAAAAAAATTCTGCGCTTGGAACCTAGTAAACTAGATGTTCCATATTCTATAGAATTGGCTAACGGTAGACTAATAGAGACGGGAGAAGTTGTTAAGGAGTGTACCTTAGAACTTGGTGAACAAAAATTCAATATCGATCTCTTACCCGTCGAATTGGGTAGTTTCGATGTAGTGGTTGGCATGGATTGGCTATCCAAAAATCGAGCTGAAGTCGTTTGCCACGAGAAGATCATTCGCCTACCACTACCGAACGAAGAGACACTTGTTATACATGGAGAGAAGCGTGACACCCCATTGCGGATCATCAATTGCATGAAAGCACAGAAATACTTAAGGAAAGGTTATATTGCTTTTCTAGCGCATGTAGTAAATTTAACCGGAAAATTTACGATACCCGTAAACACAAACTTGTGGTGCTCAAAACTACACACACGACATTTTTTTTTTGAATTTTTTTTACAAATGTTGTTATAATACATGCATCTACGTTTATGAAAAAAAAATTTGGTCCACCTCGCCCCGGATCAAGTAGTTCTAACGGTTCTTACAACTCGAGGTGGTTCTCATTTTAGCGGACACTTATATATATAGGATAAGGATCATTACAGAACACTAATTATTGCGAGAACAAAAAGAACAACTCTAAATCACTAAATTTTGGAATTTAAAGTTCATATTTCTTAATTTTTATGTTTCTTACATTCATAAGTGTATTATATACACATAAAAAAACATATATTTTTCCCTACACATAGTCTACATACATGTAGATAATTTAGCCTACACATAACCTACATGTGTGTAGGTTATTTAAAAACTGAAGATTTTTCATATTTTGTTATAAATTCTAGTGTGAGAAACAATAAATATTACATTTATAACATTTACATTTAGTTTTTAGGGTTTTAGGATTGAAAAAATGAGTGATTTATTTTGTTCTGCGTGTTCTCGCAATATTTAGTGTTCTGTATAGAACCTTCCCCTATATATATATATATATATATATATATATATATATATATTATATATATAGGGGAGGGTTCAATGGGGAACACTAAAAAAGTGGGGAACATGGGCATTTTTGTCCAACTATATTTCATTAACTTCACGTATCAAAAACACCACTCTATCTACGGTTGCAAACCCTACCTCCTCTGAACAACTACCACCACTACCGCCACCACCGCCACCGCCACTAAGAAAGCCTAAGTCGTAACCCTAGCTCCTCCACTGTTCGATCGTACCGACGCAAGGTTCTAGCGAATTGAGTTGTATTTACTCATGACTCTGTCGATGGAGACACGACATTTAGCGAATTGAGTTGAATTTCGGTCGATGTTTGGATGCATCAACGGTTTCTTGAACTAGGTTTGTCAATCTAAATTTAATTGCATCTGTCTACTAAATTTGATTGATATTGCAACTAGAAACATCACGATTTGTCTGGAATTGAAACTCTAATCAGTGTTGTAGTTAGTTACTATGATATTTCAGTTCGATTTTGGTGATTGACTGCTTGTGCTTGAAATTGAAGGACGTAGTTTTATAAGTTGATGAGGATTCGTAGATTTAAGTTTTTGAGATGAACTTTGTAGGTTCTTTGAAATTGACAGCATTTTCAGAAATTACAACATAATTGTAAGTGGATTGTTCATTTGAGGAGGAGGATTTTGACAACACATTGTGCTTTCTATACTTCAATTTAGTAGTTAAACCCTAATATGTGTGCCTGAACTACTGTATGGATGCCTAATAAGTTGGTTTGTTTGACAACTAGGTGTAGATATGCCTAATTAGCATATCACGATTTGGACCTGTGGATGGGCGAATCGAATTGTATCCTTTGATTTGTGAGCTCTGAGATGGTGGTAGCTTAGAGTTCACTCTCCCGGTTGATCTTACTTACTGAATTTGCCATATTATAGGTTTTCGTTATGTATTTTTTAGCAGATCGTAACTAGTTACATCCATCAAATTGGGGTTTACGTTTGAATTATCGATTTTTGTTTGCAGATCAGGCTTCTTGTGCTTTTATGAGTTTCTACTGTTGTATTATTTTGCTTGATCCTATTGTTTTTCGTTATCTGGAATCTGAATATTAGGTTAATTTTTTGCACCTTTTGCACGGAGTTAATTAATTCATGAGTTACTTTGATGAATTTGTGGAAATTGAGATGAGGATCGGAATGGAATTGTGATAACAACGGCAAGTCGGCAACCTTATTTCTTCAAATAAGCCCATTATCTATGGTAGTGTTGTTTGAAAGGTTTGTAATGAGTCTAGTTACTGCTCCTTGTTGAAATTTAAGCATCTTAAACTTCCTTTATGCTACCAAAATCTAAATCCTCATGTACTTGAAGGAGACTATCTCTCGTTATTATGTTTCCATTTAAATAGGCATGTGGAAATTGTCAGCCAGATGGCTACTGCCCTATGCTCTTATCTGGTTAAAATCTTGCATCTTAATATTATATAGAAGTAGAGTTCCTGTTCCTAAACGAGTTAATTTAATTGGGTAACAGGTTATGATTTTGAAGCTTTTTGTTGAAGAGGTTGAAGAACCTTCAAGATTGGCCATAGAGGATAAAAAGAAGCCCAGTTCAAAACAACATGGTGTTTTTCCTAGTTAGAAAGGTGACATTTCTCTTTTCATATATTTGCAACTTGAATAGTTACATTGATTATCTATTGTTCATCAAACAATATTTTTGTTACATGGTTCTTGTTATATAAAGATCTAGCAAAGTTTCATGTGAATGGGATGGATCTGATACTATTTCTTTCTATCTTGATTACATGTATCACTGCTTTGGTTCATTGTTTTGGGATATACATGCTATGCTGGGTCGGGTTGGGTTTAGGGCAGCTCAAAGAGCGAGTTCAAGTAGAACTAGCATAAACTCTGGCCGGATGTGATAATTATATGAGCTAAGTCAATTGGATTTGATATCTCAATGGGCTGAAACTGAGCTTCTATTCGGCTTAATTTCAACTTGATCCTGCTCATGGCTCGATTTGATAATATCTCAAATAACAAGTTAACAACAATCATTGTTAGAACAACCTTGAAGCGTATAAGTTTCAAATACAAATTTCATGATTTTATATGTTCTCTTTTCTTATACAAGAAATTTATCTATTTAGAATAGCCTATTCACCTAGATTTTCATAAACTCTTGGATATAGCTATACGAGCACGCATAAGCTCCACACAACTTTATTTTAATATTTTGAACTTTAATTCGAAATTCAATAAATAATTTGGTAAAATAAAGTTCAATCAAACCTAGTTGATCAATGCAAACTCTCATATAACCTGTTCGGTCAAATAAGGTCGAATCGAGTTTAGTAGAATAATGCAAACGCTTATTTAACATGTTAAAATTATTTATTTTAATATTTTGAGCCCCGATACACTTAAGACGAAACTTTATTTTAATATTTGAACTCTAATCCGAAATTCTATATATAATTTGGCCAAATAAAGTTGAATCGAACCTAGTAGATCAAAGCGAACTCTCACTTAACATTTAACATGTTAAAGTATATCATGCAAAACTTATTTTAACATGTTCGGTCAAATAAAGTCGAATTGAGTTTAGTTGATCAATCCAAAAGCTCATTTAATATGTTAAATTTATTTATTTTAAAATATTTTGAGCCAGGATAGACTTCACACGAAACTTTATTTTAAAACTTTGAACTTTGAACTCAATATATAATTTGGTCAAATAAAGTTGAATTGAACCTAGTTGATCAATGCAAACTCTCATTTAACATGTTAAAGTTAATCGTAGAAAACATGTTTGGTCAAATAAAGTCGAATCGAGTTTAGTTTATTAATGCAGACGCTCATTTAACATGTTAAATTTATTTATTTTTAAAATATTTTGAGCCCGAATAGACTTCACATGAAACTTTCTATTAATATTTTGAATTCAAAATCGAAATTCAATATATAATTCGGTCAAATAAAGTTTAATCAACCTAGTTGATCAAAGCAAACTCTCATTTAACATGTTAAAGTTTATTATGAAAAACTTATTTTAACATGTTCGGTCAAATAAATTCGAATCGAGTTTAATTGATCAATGCAAACGTTCATTTAACATGTTAAATTTATTTACTTTAATATTTTGAGCTCGGATAGACTTCATACGAAACTTTATTTTAAAACTTTGAACTCTAATCCAAAATGCAATATATAACTTGGTCAAATAAAGTTGAATCGAACCAATTTGATCAATGCAAACTCTCATTTAACATGTTAAAGTTAATAGTAGAAAACATGTTTGGTCAAATAAAGTTGAATCGAGTTTAGTTGATCAATGCAAATGCTTATTTGACATGTTAAATTTATTTATTTTAATATTTTGAGCCCGAATAGACTTCACACGAAACTTTATTTTAATATTTTGAACTCTAATTCGAAATTCAATATATAATTTGGACAAATAAAGTTTAATCAAACCTAGTTGATCAAAGCAAACTCTCATTTAACAATTTAAAGTTTATAATGCAAAACTTATCTTAACATGGTCGGTCAAATAAAGTTGAATCGAGTTCAGTTGATCAATGCAAACATTCATTTAACATGTTAAATTTATTTACTTTAATATTTTGAACTTTAATCCGAAATTCAATATATAATTCGAGTTAATTACATAGTCCCTGTGGTTTGCACAAAATAACATACTTAGGTACTAATAGTTTAAAATCACCTTCTAGGGTATTAACTTTTCATTTTGTAACGTTTGGAGGTATTAACTTTTAGGGTATTAACATAGTTAGTCCCTGTGGTTTGCTCAAAATAACATACTTAGGTACTAATAGAATGTGATTTTAAACATACAAATAACGTTAATACCTCCAAACGTTACAAAATGAAAAGTTAATACCCTAGAATGTGATTTTAAACTATTAGTACTTAAGTATGTTACTTTGTGCAAACCACGGGGACTAACTATGTAATTAACTCTATATAATTTGGTCAAATAAAGTTGAATCGAATCTAGTCGATCAATGCAATCCCTGATTTAACATGTTAAGTTTACTTGTTTTAATATATTTAACAAGCATAGACTCGATTTCCTTCTTATTGCTACAAAAATGCCACAAACCCTACCAAATCCATCCTCACACAAAACTTTAATATAATTTTTGAACTCCAATCTGAAATTTAATATGTAATTTGGTCGTATAAAGTCGAATTGAATCTAATTGATTAATGCGAACTTTCATTTAACATGTTAAGATTATTTGTTTTAATACATTGAGCCCGGGTAGATTCTATTTCCTTCTTCCTGCAACACAAATGCCCTAAACCCTACCAAATCAATTCTCACACAAAACTTCATTTTAATTTTTTAACTCTAATATGAAAATATAATTTGGTCAAATAAAGTCGGATCGAATCTCGTTCATCAATTTAAACTCTCATGTTAAATATATTTGTTTTAACATTTTGAGTCCGCATAACCACACAAATGCCCAAAACCCTACCAAATACATTCTCACACAAAACTTTATTTTAATTATTTGAACTCCAACCCGAAATTCAATATATAATTTGATCGTATAAAGTCGAATCGAATCTAGTTGATCAATGCAAACCCTGATTTAACATTTTAAGTTTATTTATTTTTAATATATTAAGCCCGCATAGACTTTATTTCCATCTTCATGCTACACAAATTCCCCAAACCAAATTCATCCTCACACAGAACTTTATTTTATCTTTTTAACTTCAATCCGAAATTTAAAATATAATTTAATCGTATAAAGTTGAATCGAATTTAGTTGATCAATGCAAACCCTGATTCAACATGTTAAGATTATTTATTTTAATATATTGAGTCTGCATAGATTCAATTTCCTTTTTTCCTACTAAACAAACAATAATTTTTAACATGTTATATTAATTTTTTATAAAATATTTAAAATGCTAAATACATAGTTCCTTGGTTTTTAAATTTTTTTTACCGTTTATTTAACTGTTTTATGCATTTTGTGAAAAAACAATTAGTTTTGTCTTTATTTTTTTTTATTAAAAACGCTTCTAGATGTATTTAAATGCAAAAGCTTCAATTATTTTTTGAAAAAAAAATTAACATGTTAAATCTATTTTTTATAATATATTTAACATGTTAAATATATGGTTCCCAGTTTGTAATTTTTTTTTTACCTTTTATTAACTGTGTTTAGGAATTTTTTTTATTTTTGAATTTTTTTTATTAAAAAGGCTTCTAGATGTATTTATATGCAAAAGTTAGAAAAGTTTTTGTTTTGAGAAAATTAATTTTTAACATGTTAAATTGAACTTTTATAATATATTTAATATGTTAAATACATGTTCCCCACTTTTTTCAAGGCAATCTATTGAACCCATCCCTACACAATATAATAAACTAGATGGATAAACACGAATTTTTATAAAGCATTGTCGATGGGTGTTTTGTCAATTTCGAGACACTTTTGAAAACTTTGTTGTTTCTGTGGCATTATTAAGAATTTTTTGAATTTTTAAGCCTCGAAACTTTTTTTTGAATTTTTTTAACATGTTAAATTAAATTTTTATAAAATATTTATAATGCTAAATACATTGTTCCCTGGTTTTTAATTTTTTTACATTTTATTTAACTGTATTTATGCATTTTTTTTTAAAAAAAAAAACTTAGTTTTGACTTTATTTTTTTTATTAAAAAGGCTTCTAGATGTATTTATATGCAAAAGTTTCAAATGTTTTTTGAAAAAAAAAAATTAACATGTTAAATCTATTTTTTATAATATATTTAACATGTTAAATATATGGTTCCCAGTTTCTAATTTTTTTTAACCTTTTATCAACTGTTTTTAAGAATTTTTTTTATTTTTGAATTTTTTTATTAAAAAGGATTCTAGATGTACTTATATGCAAAAGTTACAAAACTTTTTTTTTTTGAGAAAATTAATTTTTAACATGTTTAATTGAACTTTTATAATATATTTAATATGTTAAATACATGTTCTCCACTTTTTTCAAGGCAATCTATTGAACTTACCCCTACACAATATAATAAGGCTCAAACTATCTACACACCAAGTGTGTAGATAGCCAACCCAAAAATGTGTTTTTTATCCTACGTGTATACCCTGCAGTGTCGAGCTGTGGCCAAAGCGCGGCGTTTTGGTCTGGTCAACCAGACAAAGACTGACGGGTGTCTGACGGGTCTGTTGACCGGACCAAAACGCCGAGCTTTGGCCGCGTTTTGGTCCTGTCAACCAGACCAGGTGTCAGTCTTTTGTCTAGTTGACAGGACCAAAACACGGCCAAAGCTGGGCGTTTTGGTCCGGTCAACAGACCCGTCAGTCCTTGTCTGGTTGACCGGAACAAAACGCCGCGCTTTGGCCTCAGCTCGACATTGCAGTGTGTGCATATATGACAAAAAAATCGTTTTGGTGTGCCAATAGGCAAATGGGAGTGCAAATAGGTACACCCTATAATAAACTAGACGGATAAACACGAATTTTGATAAAGCATTGTCGATGGGTGTTTTGTCAATTTCGAGACACTTTTGCAAACTTTGTTGTTTTTGTGGCATTATTAAGAATTTTTTGAATTTTTTAAGCTTCGAAACTTTTTTTTTGAATTTTTTTAACATGTTAAATTAAATTTTTATAAAATATTTATAATGCTAAATACATTGTTCCTTGGTTTTTAATTTTTTTACCTTTTATTTAACTGTTTTTATGCATTTTTTTTAAATAAAACCTAGTTTTGAATTTATTTTTTTATTAAAAAGGCTTCTAGATGTATTTATATGCAAAAGCTTTAAATGTTTTTTGAAAAAAAAAATTAACATGTTAAATCTATTTTTTATAATATATTTAACATGTTAAATATATGGTTCCCAGTTTGTAATTTTTTTTTTACCTTTTATCAACTGTGTTTAGGAATTTTTTTTATTTTTGAATTTTTTTATTAAAAAGGCTTCTAGATGTATTTATATGCAAAAGTTAGAAAAGTTTTTGTTTTGAGAAAATTAATTTTTAACATGTTAAATTGAACTTTTATAATATATTTAATATGTTAAATACATGTTCCCCACTTTTTTCAAGGCAATCTATTGAACCCACCCCTACACAATATAATAAACTAGATGGATAAACACGAATTTTTATAAAGCATTGTCGATGGGTGTTTTGTCAATTTCGAGACACTTTTGAAAACTTTGTTGTTTCTGTGGCATTATTAAGAATTTTTTGAATTTTTAAGCTTCGAAACTTTTTTTTGAATTTTTTTAACATGTTAAATTAAATTTTTATAAAATATTTATAATGCTAAATACATTGTTCCCTGGTTTTTAATTTTTTTACATTTTATTTAACTGTATTTATGCATTTTTTTTTTAAAAAAAACTTAGTTTTGACTTTATTTTTTTTATTAAAAAGGCTTCTAGATGTATTTATATGCAAAAGTTTCAAATGTTTTTTGAAAAAAAAAATTAACATGTTAAATCTATTTTTTATAATATATTTAACATGTTAAATATATGGTTCCCAGTTTCTAATTTTTTTAACCTTTTATCAACTGTTTTTAAGAATTTTTTTTTATTTTTGAATTTTTTTATTAAAAAGGATTCTAGATGTACTTATATGCAAAAGTTACAAAACTTTTTTTTTTTGAGAAAATTAATTTTTAACATGTTTAATTGAACTTTTATAATATATTTAATATGTTAAATACATGTTCTCCACTTTTTTCAAGGCAATCTATTGAACTTACCCCTACACAATATAATAAGGCTCAAACTATCTACACACCAAGTGTGTAGATAGCCAACCCAAAAATGTGTTTTTTATCCTACGTGTATACCCTGCAGTGTCGAGCTGTGGCCAAAGCGCGGCGTTTTGGTCTGGTCAACCAGACAAAGACTGACGGGTGTCTGACGGGTCTGTTGACCGGACCAAAACGCCGAGCTTTGGCCGCGTTTTGGTCCTGTCAACCAGACCAGGTGTCAGTCTTTTGTCTAGTTGACAGGACCAAAACACGGCCAAAGCTGGGCGTTTTGGTCCGGTCAACAGACCCGTCAGTCCTTGTCTGGTTGACCGGAACAAAACGCCGCGCTTTGGCCTCAGCTCGACATTGCAGTGTGTGCATATATGACAAAAAAATCGTTTTGGTGTGCCAATAGGCAAATGGGAGTGCAAATAGGTACACCCTATAATAAACTAGACGGATAAACACGAATTTTGATAAAGCATTGTCGATGGGTGTTTTGTCAATTTCGAGACACTTTTGCAAACTTTGTTGTTTTTGTGGCATTATTAAGAATTTTTTGAATTTTTTAAGCTTCGAAACTTTTTTTTTGAATTTTTTTAACATGTTAAATTAAATTTTTATAAAATATTTATAATGCTAAATACATTGTTCCCTGGTTTTTAATTTTTTTACCTTTTATTTAACTGTTTTTATGCATTTTTTTTTAAATAAAACCTAGTTTTGAATTTATTTTTTTATTAAAAAGGCTTCTAGATGTATTTATATGCAAAAGCTTTAAATGTTTTTTGAAAAAAAAAATTAACATGTTAAATCTATTTTTTATAATATATTTAACATGTTAAATATATGGTTCCCAGTTTGTAATTTTTTTTTTACCTTTTATCAACTGTGTTTAGGAATTTTTTTTATTTTTGAATTTTTTTATTAAAAAGGCTTCTAGATGTATTTATATGCAAAAGTTAGAAAAGTTTTTGTTTTGAGAAAATTAATTTTTAACATGTTAAATTGAACTTTTATAATATATTTAATATGTTAAATACATGTTCCCCACTTTTTTCAAGGCAATCTATTGAACCCACCCCTACACAATATAATAAACTAGATGGATAAACACGAATTTTTATAAAGCATTGTCGATGGGTGTTTTGTCAATTTCGAGACACTTTTGAAAACTTTGTTGTTTCTGTGGCATTATTAAGAATTTTTTGAATTTTTAAGCTTCGAAACTTTTTTTTGAATTTTTTTAACATGTTAAATTAAAATTTTATAAAATATTTATAATGCTAAATACATTGTTCCCTGGTTTTTAATTTTTTTACATTTTATTTAACTGTATTTATGCATTTTTTTTAAAAAAAAAAACTTAGTTTTGACTTTATTTTTTTTATTAAAAAGGCTTCTAGATGTATTTATATGCAAAAGTTTCAAATGTTTTTTGAAAAAAAAAATTAACATGTTAAATCTATTTTTTATAATATATTTAACATGTTAAATATATGGTTCCCAGTTTCTAATTTTTTTTAACCTTTTATCAACTGTTTTTAAGAATTTTTTTTATTTTTGAATTTTTTTATTAAAAAGGATTCTAGATGTACTTATATGCAAAAGTTACAAAACTTTTTTTTTTTGAGAAAATTAATTTTTAACATGTTTAATTGAACTTTTATAATATATTTAATATGTTAAATACATGTTCTCCACTTTTTTCAAGGCAATCTATTGAACTTACCCCTACACAATATAATAAGGCTCAAACTATCTACACACCAAGTGTGTAGATAGCCAACCCAAAAATGTGTTTTTTATCCTACGTGTATACCCTGCAGTGTCGAGCTGTGGCCAAAGCGCGGCGTTTTGGTCTGGTGAACCAGACAAAGACTGACGGGTGTCTGACGGGTCTGTTGACCGGACCAAAACGCCGAGCTTTGGCCGCGTTTTGGTCCTGTCAACCAGACCAGGTGTCAGTCTTTTGTCTAGTTGACAGGACCAAAACACGGCCAAAGCTGGGCGTTTTGGTCCGGTCAACAGACCCGTCAGTCCTTGTCTGGTTGACCGGAACAAAACGCCGCGCTTTGGCCTCAGCTCGACATTGCAGTGTGTGCATATATGACAAAAAAATCGTTTTGGTGTGCCAATAGGCAAATGGGAGTGCAAATAGGTACACCCTATAATAAACTAGACGGATAAACACGAATTTTGATAAAGCATTGTCGATGGGTGTTTTGTCAATTTCGAGACACTTTTGCAAACTTTGTTGTTTTTGTGGCATTATTAAGAATTTTTTGAATTTTTTAAGCTTCGAAACTTTTTTTTTGAATTTTTTTAACATGTTAAATTAAATTTTTATAAAATATTTATAATGCTAAATACATTGTTCCCTGGTTTTTAATTTTTTTACCTTTTATTTAACTGTTTTTATGCATTTTTTTTTAAATAAAACCTAGTTTTGAATTTATTTTTTTATTAAAAAGGCTTCTAGATGTATTTATATGCAAAAGCTTTAAATGTTTTTTGAAAAAAAAAAATTAACATGTTAAATCTATTTTTTATAATATATTTAACATGTTAAATATATGGTTCCCAGTTTGTAATTTTTTTTTACCTTTTATCAACTGTTTTTAAGAAAATTTTTTTATTTTTGAATTTTTTTATTAAAAAGGCTTTTAGATGTAGTAATATGCAAAAGTTAACAAAACTTTTTTTGTGAGAAAATTAATTTTTAACATGTTAAATTGAACTTTTATAATATATTTGATATGTTAAATACATGTTCCTCACTTTTTTCACGGCAGTCTATTGAAACCACCCCTACACAATATAATAAACTAGATGGATAAACATGCATTTTTATAAAGCATTGTCGATGGGTGTTTTGTCAATTTCGAGACACTTTTGCAAACTTTGTTGTTTCTGTGGCATTATTAAGAATTTTTTGAATTTTTTAAGCTTCGAATCCTTTTTTTTTGAATTTTTTAACATGTTAAATTAAATTTTTATAAAATATTTATAATGCTAAATACATTTTTCCCAGGTTTTTACCTTTTTTTACCTTTTATTTAACTGTTTTTATGCATTTTTTTTAAATCAAACTTAGTTTTGACTTTATTTTTTTATTAAAAAGGCTTCTAGATGTATTTATATGCAAAAGCTTCAAATGTTTTTTGAAAAAAAATTAACATGTTAAATCTATTTTTTATAATATATTTAACATGTTAAATATATGGTTCCCAGTTTGTAATTTTTTTTACCTTTTATCAACTGTTTTTAAGATTTTTTTTTTATTTTTGATTTTTTATTAAAAAGGCTTTTAGATGTATTTATATGCAAAAGTTAACAAAACTTTTTTTGTGAGAAAATTAATTTTTAACATGTTAAATTGAACTTTTATAATATATTTGATATGTTAAATACATGTTCCCCACTTTTTTCACGGCAGTCTATTGAAACCACCCCTACACAATATAATAAACTAGACGGATAAACACGAATTTTTATAAAACATTATCGATGGGTGTTTTGTCAATTTCGAGACACTTTTGCAAAGTTTGTTGTTTCTGTGGCATTATTAAGAATTTTTTGAATTTTTTAAGCTTCGAATCTTTTTTTTGAATTTGTTTAACATGTTAAATTAAACTTTTATAAAATATTTATAATGCTAAATACATTGTTCCCTGGTTTTTAATTTTTTTACCTTTTATTTAACTGGTTTTATGCATTTAAAAAAAACCTAGTTTTGACTTTATTTTTTTTTATTAAAATGGCTTCTAGATGTATTTATATGCAAAAGCTTCAAATGTTTTTTGAAAAAAAAAAATTAACATGTTAAATCTATTTTTATAATATATTTAACATGTTAAATATATGGTTCCCAGTTTGTAATGTTTTTTACCTTTTATCAACTGTTTTTAATAATTTTTTTTTATTTTTGAATTTTTTTTATTAAAAAGGCTTCTTGATGTATTTATATGCAAAAGTTACAAAACTTTTTTTTTGAGAAGATTAATTTTTAACATGTTAAATTGAACTTTTATAATCTATACTATATAATAAAAGAAACCAATGAAGGGATACTTGTTATTATTCTAAAGCATCCTTAATTAAAGATAAGAATTATTTAATTTAAATTATTAAATATTAATTGCATTAATATAAATCTTATATACAAAAATAATATCGGATAACCTCTTTTGCCACATATCTATTAAATATTAATTGCATTAATATAAATCTTATATACAAAAATAATATCGGATATTTTGCCACATAAATTCGGTATTCTACAGTATTCATGTGAAAGAATCGAAACCGACCCCATTAAAAAAAACAAATTAGATGTTGATAGATTTTCAAATTTATATTTAATATAAATAATAACTAGGTTATAACCACGTGTATTACACGAGTTGAATAAATAAATTTTATATACTAAATAATAAAACAATATTCTTTAAAAACCTACTTTATTGCACGGGTCGAATAAATGCAATTTTATATATTAAATAATAAAAAGTTATATATATAGGAACCATATTGTACGGGTTGAAAAAATGTAATCTTATATACCAAATAATAAAAAAGTTTCTATTGGTTTGATGCTACCAAGACGATTTCTTTATGCCCATCAAAACATCGTTCATGTCCATTATAGACAGCGACTTGTTCTATTGGTTTGATGCTACCAAGACGATTTCTTTATGCCCATCAAAACATCGTTCATGTCCATTATAGACAGCGACTTGTTCTATTGGTTCAATATGCACTTGTTCTATTGGTTTGAGGCATTTTAGGGCCCCTCTTTTATCTCCCTTAAAGTCCTCTGTTGGTTTGATGCTACCAAGACGATTTCTGTAACGTGCAGTCGTCCCGAGGCATTTTAGGGCCCCTCTTTTATCTCCCTTAAAGTCCTTTATGGATTTCAAGTCGGGAATAGAGCTGTGACTTATTCGGCGCTATATCACAATTCATTCATTCTCGGGCATAGCTGTTCACGAAACGTGGCGTGGGACATCTGTCGGCGGCGGGTTAATTCCGAGCGAGAGGTCAAACCAATCCCATTCATCCTGGTCTGATCCGAACGGATCTTGTTGAATGAATTGATCCATTGTTCTATGCCCTAATTCTTAGTTCATTTTTTCCTACTCGGACCCGCCGTACTTCCTTTGACTACTCCTGAGATATAGTGGAAACATTTTGTTATGGTGGAGAGTGGGGAGTGAAAACACCAATGCAACATAGAACGACCACATGAATCGGAATCCGCTTAACTTATTAAGACAGACGACCGAGAAAGAAAGGCTCCGCGTTCTCCAAGTGGTTGATCTTAGCTTAGCGTGCTAGCCGCTGCTTCATTTCGTATAGTGATAACGCTTTCTCTTTCTTAGCGCTCCGCCCCCCCCCCCCCCTTGTATAGTAAGGGGAACTTTGGTTGCGCGACTTTCTCTTATACTTATAGGGGTCTATTTTCTCTGACTTGACTCAGCTTGACCTACTTGACTCAGCGGTTAGAGTATCGCTTTCATACGGCGAGAGTCATTGGTTCAAATCCAATAGTAGGTAAAACCGACCGAAAGCCCCGCTTTTGCCAGCATGACAGCAAGCACGGACTGGCAGCAAGGAGTCAACTGAATGACCAAAGCATCGGTTGCTTCCGCTTGTGGCCTTCTTCGAGCGCCTTGACACCTTAATATCAACTCACCTCCCTCTTCCACAAGTAGGTGGAGCCAGGAGAGCCGGAAACCCCAACGGGAACCCTTCACCGCGCCACGCGATTCTTTCGCGAAGCGCTCTCTCAGATGTTTCCACTCCTGCCCCCGCAAGCGAAGAGGTTTCAAGATACCAGTCGACCGGGTGAAAGTGAACAGCTCCGAGCAAATCTTCTAGAGAGCGTACCCTTTGTTTCTACTCTTTCTCTCTTCTAAAAAGAACTCAAAATCGAAAAAAGAAAAAAGAATCTTTTGTTTTTGTTTTTTTTTTCCTGTTTTTGGCCGTCGGGACTCCTTGAAGCTCAATCAAAGTACATTTTCCAGCCCCTTTTTATCTCGATCTGCATAACTTATTCATCTGGTAAGTCTGTTGCCAGAGGTGAATCATCGGGGATAGGATGTGCTGCGAGGAAGTCAGCCAAGATGGTTCCATAGATGGGTACAGAATAGAATCCGTCCAAAGTTAGGTACCTGAGACAGATGTCGAGAGCCATCGCATAAGGAAGATATTGATAAATAAGCTTCGAGGGCACTCCGGCCGGTGCTTGCTTCCTCAAGTCGGGTATCCGTATCGGTGGCTGTTGGCAATTTCGTTAATGGAGGAAAGACTTAATAGGAACCCCCTGCCGACGTCAATCCGATACCTTTTTTCTCGTTTTTTCATTGATTTTCTTGCTTTATTTCCACTATTAACATGGAAGGGAAAAGGTACCACTGAACACAAACTTAATCTATCTTTTTTAGCCGAAAAACATTTTGAAAAGGTGAATTTAGGATGTTTAAAGTTTTATATTCCAGGTTTTTCGAGTTAGGTTCCAGTATTGCATATGGTTTATATAATGTTAGTAGTTAAGGCTTTGTTAAGAAGTTTCTTTCTTTGCACCTTTAAACCTGAAGGGAGTTATGGCATTTGAGTTGAGTTACTAATAAGGGAGCAATGCAGTGTAGAGAGATAATAGCAGTCTAGGGAGGGAGTCGCTGTCTATAAAGAGAATAGCTTGAGAGTGAGATCAGAGTAGGACCTGTTAGAATCATACCGAAGCCATACCCAGGTCATACCCGAACTCACCTCCCATCACCCCTTGAAAATAGGGCTTGTAGACCAGCTGCATAACTAACCCTTGTTCTATTGGTTTGATGCTACCAAGACGATTTCTTTATGCCCATCAAAACATCGTTCATGTCCATTATAGACAGCGACTTGTTCTATTGGTTTGATGCTACCAAGACGATTTCTTTATGCCCATCAAAACATCGTTCATGTCCATTATAGACAGCGACTTGTTCTATTGGTTCAATATGCACTTGTTCTATTGGTTTGAGGCATTTTAGGGCCCCTCTTTTATCTCCCTTAAAGTCCTTTATGGATTTCAAGGGTTAAATAAATGTGATATTGTTTACCAAATAATAAAAAAAAGTTATAACTTAAAAAACCCTCGTGTATTACACGGCTTGAATAAATATAATTTTATATACCAAATAATAAGAAAATTATATTTAAAAAAAACTAATGGATAAAAATAATAAAAAAATCCATTTTGATTTAGAAAGAATTTTTTTTAACAATAAATAAACCCGTGTATTGCACAGAGTTTTTAAAGATAGAACTTTTTTTATTATTTGCTATAGAATATTAGATTTATTCAACCCGTACAATATACAGAGTTTTTTTTAAATATAACTTTTTTATTATTTAGTATATAAAATTACATTTCTTCCACCCGTGAATACACAGGTTTTTTGAAAAATATAACTTTTTTATTATTTGGTATATAAAATTACATTTATTCAAACCGAACAATACATGAGGTTCTTAAAAATATAATTTTTTTATTATTTAATATATAAAATTATATTTACTCAACACGTGTAATAAAATGGGTTTTTTAAAAATATTTTTTTATTTACTATATAAAATTACATTTATTAAACCCGTGTAATACACGGGGTTCTAACCTAGTATATTTAATATGTTAGATTCAATTTATTAAACCCGTGTAATACACGGGGTTCTAACCTAGTATATTTAATATGTTAGATTCATGTTCCCCACTTTTTTCAAGGCAATCTATTGAACCCACCCCTACACAATATAATAAACTAGACGGATAAACACGAATTTTTATAAAGCATTGTCGATGGGTGTTTTGTCAATTTCGAGACATTTTGCAAACTTTGTTGTTTCTGTGGCATTATTAAGAATTTTTTGATTTTTTTAAGCTTCGAAAATTTTTTTTTGAATTTTTTAACATGTTAAATTAAATTTTTATAAAATATTTATAATGCTAAATACATTGTTCCCTGGTTTTTTATTTTTTTACCTTTTATTTAACTGTATTTATGCATTTTTTTAAAAAAAAAACTTAGTTTTGACTTTATTTTTTTTATTAAAAAGGCTTCTAGATGTATTTATATGCAAAAGCTTCAAATGTTTTTTGAAAAAAAATTTAACATGTTAAATCTATTTTTTATAATATATTTAACATGTTAAATATATGGTTCCCAGTTTGTAATGTTTTTTTTACCTTTTATTAACAGTTTTTAAGAATTTTTCTTTATTTTTGAATTTTTTTATTAAAAAGGCTTCTTGATGTATTTATATGCAAAAGTTACAAAACTTTTTTTTTTTTTGAGAAGATTAATTTTTAACATGTTAAATTAAACTTTTATAATCTATACTATATAATAAAAGAAACCAATGAAGGGATACTTGTTATTTTTCTAAAGCATCCTTAATTAAAGATAATAATTATTTAATTTAAATTATTAAATATTAATTGCATTAATATAAATCTTATATACAAAAATAATATCGGATAACCTCTTTTGCCACATATCTATTAAATATTAATTGCATTAATATAAATCTTATATACAAAAATAATATCGGATATTTTGCCACATAAATTCGGTATTATACAGTATTCATGTGAAAGAATCGAAACCGACGCCATTAAAAAAAACAAATTAGATGTTGATAGATTTTCAAATTTATATTTAATATAAATAATAACTAGGTTATAACCACGTGTATTACACGAGTTGAATAAATAAATTTTATATACTAAATAATAAAACAATATATCTTTAAAAACCTACTTTATTGCACGGGTAGAATAAATGCAATTTTATATATTAAATAATAAAAAGTTATATATATAGGAACCATATTGTACGGGTTTAAAAAAATGTAATCTTATATACCAAATAATAAAAAAAGTTATATTTTTAAAACCATGTGTATTACAAGGGTTAAATAAATGTAATATTGTTTACCAAATAATAAAAAAAAAGTTATATCTTTAAAACCCCTCGTGTATTACACGGCTTGAATAAATATAATTTTATTTACCAAATAATAAGAAAATTATATTTAAAAAAAACTATTGGATAAAAAAAATAAAAAAAATCCATTTTGATTTAAAAAGATTTTTTTTTAACAATAAATAAACCCGTGTATTGCACAGAGTTTTTAAAGATAGAAATTTTTTTTATTATTTGCTATAGAAAATTAGATTTATTCAACCCGTACAATACACAGAGTTTTTTTTAAATATAACTTTTTTTTATTATTTAGTATATGAAATTACATTTCTTCCACCCGTGAATACACAGGTTTTTTGAAAAATATAACTTTTTATTATTTGGTATATAAAATTACATTTATTCAAACCGCACAATACACGAGGTTCTTAAAAATATAATTTTTTTTATTATTTAATATATAAAATTATATTTACTCAACACGTGTAATAAAAGGGGTTTTTCAAAATATTTTTTTATTTACTATATAAAATTACATTTATTAAACCCGTGTAATACACGAGGTTCTAACCTAGTATATTTAATATGTTAGATTCATGTTCCCCACTTTTTTCAAGGCAATCTATTGAACCCACCCCTACACAATATAATAAACTAGACGGATAAACACGAATTTTTATAAAGCATTGTCGATGGGTGTTTTTGTCAATTTCGAGCCACTTTTGCAAACTTTGTTATTTTTGTGGCATTATTAAGATTTTTTTGAATTTTTTAAGCTTCGAAACTTTTTTTTGAATTTTTTTAACATGTTAAATTAAATTTTTATAAAATATTTATAATGCTAAATACATTGTTCCCTGGTTTTTTATTTTTTTACCTTTAATTTAACTGTTTTTATGCATTTTTTTAAATAAAAAATTAGTTTTGACTTTATTTTTTTTATTAAAAAGGCTTCTAGATGTATTTATATGCAAAAGCTTCAAATGTTTTTTGAAAAAAAATAACATGTTAAATCTATTTTTTATAATATATTTAACATGTTAAATATACGGTTCTCAGTTTGTATTTTTTTTACCTTTTATCAACTGTTTTTAAGAATTTTTTTATTTTTGAATTTTTTTATTAAAAAGGCTTCTAGATGTATTTATATGCAAAAGTTCCAAAACTTTTTTTTTTTTTGAGAAAATTAATTTTGAACATGTTAAATTGAATTTTATAATATATTTAATATGTTAGATACATGATCCCCACTTTTTTCAAGGCTGTCCATTGAACCCACCCGTACACAACATAATAAACTAGAAGGATAATCACGAATTTTTATAAAGAATTGTCGATGGGTGTTTTGTAAATTTCAAGACACTTTTGCAAACTTTGTTGTTTCTGTGGCATTATTAAGCATTTTTTGAAATTTTTTTAAGGTGTGAAAACTTTTTTTAAAATAATTTTTAAAATGTTAAATTAATTTTTTATAAAATACATATAATTCTAAATACATTGTTCCCTGGTTTTTAATTTTTTTTACCTTTTATTTAACTGTTTTTATGTATTTTTTGAAAAAAAAATAGTTTTGACTTTATTTTTTTATTAAAAAGGCTTCTAGATGTATTTATATACAAAAGCTCCAAACGTTTTTTGAAAAAAAAATTAACATGTTAATCTATTTTTTTTAATATATTTAACATGTTAAATATATGGTTTTCAATTTGTAATTTTTTTACCTTTTATCAACTGTTTTTAAAAATTTTTTATTTTTGAATTTTTTTTATTGAAAAGGCTTCTAGATGTATTTATTCCAAAAAAAATAGAAAATTAATTTTTAACATGTTAAATTGAATTTTTATAATATATTTAATATGTTAAATACATGTTCCCCACTTTTTCCAAGGCTGTCCATTGAACCCACCCCTACACAATATAATAAACTAGACGGATAAACACGAATTTTTATAAAGCATTGTCGATGGGTTGGAAGCCCTACGAGATGAATAGTCCAAGCTTAGGCACGACGACTGAAGAGGGAAGGGGTTTGAATACAAGTTTAGAGAGGCTACAAGCTTATTCACATACCTATAGTGGAAACTATGTCGAATCTACATAACAAGTCTAACTATAGTTTGGTACCCCTAGCCCTCGAGTCAAAGTTAAAAGACTCACTTGGACATAATAAAACTACAGTGCTTATGCCTGAGGACTTGCCATATAACCTCATTGTTCTGCATTTTGTAATGACTTTAGAATTCACCTATAAAGAAAGCCAAGATCTGAGTATGAAAACAGATATACCTGGCATTTGCACAAACTATTAGAGCCAAAAATTAATGATATCATATTGCAAATGTGTTCCCAATAAAAACATAAAAGAAAAATCTATCTATCTAAAAGAAAAATATCATATTGAAAGTACTTCCCTATTAATTCCGGCATCAACAAATCTATCTAAAAGAAAAATAAAAGTTTTGTGTTGCTTGAGTAATAAGAACTTACAGTGGGAGACCATATAAGTTGATGTTGCTTCAAAGTGGTACTGATATTTAGTGCAGAAATTACACATGTATGATGCTTATATGAAAGACGCCCAACCCATATGAGTTCTTTCTCATGAAGAATCACCAACACCGGTTCAATGTAACCTATAAACTCAATGTTATCAAACTCATAACTCACCAAGAAACAAAAAAATTGAACATTAATCCAAACACATGCTCTTCAAATAACATGAATCAACCGAAGTTAGTTATTAAAAAAACTCATCCTGCAGGACCAACATCTTAACTAGGACTTAGAAGACTGAAACGAGTTCACACATGTTTAAAAAATTGAACATTCACAAAGATGAACTATAACCAAAAATTGAAATTACCAGAGAAACTGAACTAGGACTTAGAAGACCGAAACGAGTTCATACATGTTTAAAAAATTATGACATGTAAAAACGACATCGCCTGATTTTTTTCTCATCCTTCGATTTTTACGTATAACACGAGCATCGCCATATTTTTTTCTTATCTTTAACACTTATAGGATCTATGTTAGTTTTTTTATGCCTGCAATTCTATTAAGCTTTACAATATCCTCTGGAGTAGTCATGGCTACCAATAAAATTACTTTTATTCTGAACCACATGTTTAATAGCTCCATCATGTTCTCACGGTTCTTAAAGTTTTGCAACGAAACTTCATGAATGGCAACTTTACTGTCAATAAAATTACCTCATTGCCGTTCAAAAAATAAAATAAAATTACCACATTAATGTTGTTTATTCTATAGTTGAAACTTCATTCAAAGGAAATATCAAAGTGAACGACTGATATTTCTATCCTTTCATGAACTCAAATCCGAATTCTTTGTTCAAATAAAGTCGAATCTACTTGATCAATGCAATCTCTCATTTAACATGTTAAATTTATTTAGATTAAAACTAAACCTTCGGAGTCGTCAACTTCGGGGCTATCTTCCTCATCACCACAACTGTAGGATCTGGCTGCAACTGCTACGACTTCAATTGCTCATCGTTTCTGCTCCTAAACAACAAGCATCCGACGACGGTGGAGACATAGCTACAGGCGACGATGGCGGAGTTTGAAACTACTCGATTTAGATGGCGGTGGTGCGAGTGATGGAGAAGGAGGTGGTGAAGAGAGATTCAAACTTGAAACAAATGACAGCGACGGTGATGTCAACCACCTCCACCGCTTCCGTCGGAAACACGGTGGAGGATGATCGGAAGGATTAGAGGCAGCGGTGGCTCAGATTGAGAGGAGCGGAAAGGAAGATAACAGCATGTTGCAAAGGTAGTAATTCTGAATAAAACAGCATACTAATATAAATACTATCTTCTAGGCTGGAGCGAACTAGTTTTAATTGAAAACTCCGCCTTGCTGTTGCCAGTTTTCCACAGCCACCCATCTGCTGCCCCAACATAGCCAGAAGTTGTTACCACTCGTCTCTTTTAGCTGGCGACTGCAAACAACAGCGTGAACCTGTCCTTAAGAGGCTCATCCCTTGTCCAGTTAATTATACATTTAAAGACCAAATTTGAAACAAGATTCCATACAATCTCTATAAATAAGAATCATAAGTGTCAGATTGTGTTTTTCAATTAAAAAATTTAATTGCAAAATTGCACAAAACTCAAAATGTTACCTCTAGCTTTATAAATGGTTTCATTATAAGAAATGGTTTATTTTCAAGACAAGTATATGAGTGATATGTTGACAAGATTCACATATCATATTACGATCTATGATTCAAAATATACACATAAATTTAACTATTTCAGTAAACAAGCTATTCCAATACAATATATAAATTCTGAACATGATCACTTCAGAAATTAAATACAAGGTAAACGAGTCAAACCTTTGCATTCAAATGATTCTTGTTGCTACTTTTCCAGCTCAACAACGCCTCCACCATCGCAACCATTCATCTTGTGACTTGAAAAGCTAGATTTTACATGTTAAATTGTAGTTAATTATACATGTAAAGGAGCCTAGCTATTAAATGATTTACTGATTATCATTTAGAAAATTGTTAGAAAAGTTAGATTTAACATGGTAAATGATTTTCTGATTATCATTTGCAAGTAAGACATAACACAAAACCTAGAATTGCTATTTATTTTGAAGTTTTTTACATTAATTTTTCCTGTTTGAATTTGAATAAGTATCATACAAATGTTTAAAAGATAGTTCAAATAAGTTTAACATGTTAAATTAAAAGTGTTTTAATTAAAAACATTGCAAATGACATAAACTGTCTGCATTTTTTGCAAAGAACAAGAAACAAAGGTCACAGGAATGATGTATTATACCTGCTAATCCAGTAAATCAACATGACGGTTGCTCGTTCCATCTTCGTTACACTCATCACGTAACCTAATTCACATCTTTCACTTCCTTTTCACTCTCACTTCCTCCAAACCCTAACGTTTTGTATTTCTAAACCTTAGGACATTAGGAATTACATCAGAATGGGAACAAACAGTTTGTCTCCGTGTTTAATTGCTTCAAAATCAGAATCTTTATAGAATTGGCAACGGTGAGAATTGACAGTTTAGGGTGGTGGTAGTGGTTTACGGCAGCCAGAGATATGATTATTGTTGCTATGATTCCTATTGTGACAGAGATTCCGAGCTCCAGCGTCGATGAGTGATTCTCTGGAGGAGCTCCGCCGTGGTTCTACAAACAGAACCCTAGATCTCTAAGGGATGAAAACTTTTCTGTTATTCCAGAAATACCCCTCCGCTTTTTTCCTTTAATTTTTAGCTTAAAAAGTTTGATTCAATCTCAGCCTTTAAAACTTTAAATCCAAGGGCTCTTAGGTAGGTTCCCCGGTTCCCCACTTTTTTAGTGTTCCCCAATGAACCTCACGCTATATATATATATATATAAATCGGTTCATATCGGGTCAGGACATGTAAAACAAAAAAAATCAAACTAAAATTTATATAACTATCAAAAACACGTCAAACATCATTATAAACATGTTTAAAATTGTACCCTACAGGTTTTCATTTTTTGAAATCTATGCAAAACATAATCTAGACTTACTTTTCTAATGGTTTCTCATGAGAAATGTCGCCAAAAATTCCCTACTCATTGTTTCTATTACATATAAATCGATCCATAATTTTGAATTTTAATTTTTAAGCCCTAGTAAAGTCTAGAACAACAAAAATTTATCAAAACAACAAAATCATGCTACTAAAGTCTAGAACAACAATTTTTTTTTTATGAAAACAATTAAAATTTCAAACCCTTTTAACATCTCTATAACTCTGTCTCTCCTAAAAACCACATAAAACAAAAATAATAAGGGACAATTGCATATTTTCCCTTAAAAAACTGCTTAATTGCGTATTTACCCAACTTAAAATTAAAATTGCATATATCCCTTCCTTAACTAATAAAATTGCAAATTTACCCATTTTGATTTATTTCATTAAAAACAAGTTATATAATGACTTTTTTACCATTATTTTTACTAAGACTTAAAAAATACATATTTATTCATTTTTACTAGTTTTTGTAGATTTTTACTAGTTTAGCAGTTTTTTCAGTGTTTAAGTTTTAGTAAAAATAGTAAAAATGAATAAATATGTTTTTTTAAAGAATTGTGAAAAATCCACAAAGACTAGTAAAAATGAATAAATTTGTATTTTTTTAAGTTTTAGTAAAAATAAGGGTACAAAAGTCATTATAAAACTTGTTTTTAATAAAATAGATCAAAATGGGTAAATTTGCAATTATATTAGTTACGGAAGGGGATATATGCAATTTTAATAGTTAAGGAAGGGAATATATGCAATTTTAAATTTTAGTTGGGTAAATACGCAATTAAGCAGTTTTTAAGGGGAAATACGCAATTTTCCGAAAAAATAATAAAAAATGAAGGTACCTCGTTAAATTTTGTATTCCAGGTAGTGGGGCGGCCGGGATCAAGCTTTTCCGTTGAGAATGCAGCCGCTGGCGTCGTGCCTGTTAACTGCTTTCGTGCGTGGGTTGCTACGCGATCAGAAGAGTAAGGTAGTGTTTGGTATGCAGGAATGAGAGGTGGAATGAAATGGACCATTGCGAGGGAATGAAGAAAAGAGTGATTGGTTGGTCGATGGAATGGAATCGTCCATTCCAAAATACATTCCATTCCCTGAAAATCATTCCATCCGCCACCCCTGTTTTTTTTTCCATTCCATTCCCTCTTCGCCCTTTATTAACAACACCACAACCCACCACTGTTGCCACCACCCACCACCACCGCCTGCCGTCGTCACCCACTTCCTCCGCCACCCATCGCCGTCACCGCTACCAATGCCAACGCCGCCAACTCCGACCACCACCGCCGCCGCCCACCGACGAAACCACCACAGCCAACACTGCCACTGCAACCATATCCGCCACCACCGCCCGACCCGCCACCTCCTCTATCGCCACCTGCCGCCACCCACCTTCGTCCCCACCACCGCCACCGGTGCCACCCATCGTCGCCACTACCACCTCCGATCACTGTCGCCACCGACCTCCGCCACCTCCAATCACTGTCGCCACCCACCTCCGCCACCACCGTCGCTGCCACTTTCGATCACTGCCACCACCCACGTCTACCACCACCCACCATCGCCGCTACCCACCTCCGATCACCGCCACCACCCACCTCCGCTGTCCACCGTTTTCGCCACCACCCATTGTCGGCACCACTACCACCTCCGACCACCTCCCAACCACCATAGCCACCGCCACCACCACCATCGCCACCACCGCTACCCACCTCGTCGTCACCCACCACCACCGCCGCCATCACCACCTACCACCGCCGCCACCCACCGTCGCCGGTACAACTGTCACCTATCACCATCCACCGTCATTGCCCACCACTGACCACCAGCATCCAATTTTATTCACTCGTCTTTTCTTGCCAACCAAACAACAAAAAGGTAAAATGATTCATTCCATTCTCACATGGTAACCAAACAATACATGGAATGGTAATGATCAATTCCATTACCTCGTCCATTCCATTTCACTACCTATTCCATTACCCCATACCAAACATACCCTAAGAGTGGAAGAAAGAATTGGAAGGGGTGGTTGGGTTGGATTGTTTTATTTAATTTCAAATTTAATTGGGTTGGGTTAATTGGGCTTGGGTTACAATGGAATGTTTAGTGGACTAATGGCTAAATTGTTATGTAAAGTGGTTAAAGAATAATTCTATACACTATGTTATATTTTAATAAAAATCAAAGTTTACATTTTTTTTAAATTCTTAAGATTTTTTTAAAGGGGGCGGTTGAAAATTTCCAAGGGGTGCGGTTGAAAATTTTCAAGGGATGCAGTCGAGATTTTGCACGAAATTTAACTCCAATACCTTTTTTTAAGGGGAGCGGCCGCCCACCCACCCAAGTGGGTAGGTCCGCCCCTGGTTGGTAACTCTAGTATGGTTGTAAAATAACAAAATTTCAGGGGCAAAAATTGATTTATTTCATATGTAAAAGGCTCCCTTTATTCCCACATACCTATATCTTATTTTCACACCCCCTATTGTATACGGGCCGTATACAATTATACGGCCCGTATAAAATGTTTTTGAATAGGAAAATGCGCAGGGAATGTTTTTTTTTATTTTATTATATACGGCCCGTATATAGTTATACGACCCGTATACATGTGTATACGATTTGTAAAATGTATACGGCTCAATGGAATTATTTTTGTGGGGTTTTTGATGTTACCACATGTATACGGGCCGTATATAATATAATGGTGTTTTTTCAAGTATCGCGTTTTTCCCCGTAAAAACACAATCATTCTAGGGTTTAAATCGGAATTTTTCCCCGTAAAAACTCTTAATCACCTTTAACAATGTCGATAAACGTTGATCGGAACACGCCGCTTAAATCGGAGCACATGTAGAGTAACATTACCGATCACTCCGTTGATGGAAAGCTTAGCGATCGCAGAGATCTCCGTGTTGGTTATTTATTGATTCCGATTAACTACCAAGGGTGATTATGGATTGGTTACAGAAACCACTAGCAGAAGAACCCGACACGTCTTTTATGATGATCCGAAACATTCCGAATAACTAGTAGAAGAACCCGACACAAACAAGTTCTCCACAGTTTGTTATTCAGATCTCTATTCGGACATCTTTCCAAACTACAACACACGATAACTTTAAACTTTATATTGTGTGATTTGACCAGTAAATGATTAGAGGTGATTGCTACTTTTAATAAACGAATTGTTGGACTTTTTGTTCCAAATTCACACCTAAATTCATCTTTTTACTATTTTCTTCGATTTCAACAAATCTTTTCCTTTTTCTTCAATTTCTAGAACATCCTCCGTAACATGAAGACGTGTCGGGTTCTTCTACTAGTGGTATTTTAATGAAGTATTGAAGATTGAATGTGCAAACCGCAACCATTTTTTTACTACGGAAACGGTGGCTATGCGAAATACAAACCGCAACCGTTTTTACTACGAAACGGTGGCTATGTGAAATACAAACCGCAACCATTTTTAGTACAAAAACGGTGGCTATGCGAAATACAAACAGCAATCGTTTGTGACTATGGGAAACACAAGTTTTCTTTTTGAGCTTGATAGATGTCCATTATCTCAGTTGAGGCGTGCACTGTTTAAAATGCAGCTGTAGTACTGGGATCACTGGACCAGACACATGTCACATAGTTTCTCCTTACATTACTGATATGGAATTGGACAACCGCAACCGTTTTAGTGCTTCTCAATCAGATATTATTTATTGAATCATAACTGAAACAGTCAGAAAATAACTAAACCGAACCAACATAATTGAAGGTGCAATCCACAAATTTCAACAAAAGAAGGGTTTACAGTTTTAGGTAGGTTGAAAGAGGTGAATGTTCTTGAAATATTTATTGAAATCGAAGAAAAGAGTAACTACCAGAAGACGTGTCGGGTTCTTCTGCTAGTTATTCGGAATGTTTCGAATCATCACAGAAGACGTGTCGGGTTTGTATTTCCCATAAACCCTCGTTTCTTTATCTTCATCTTCAAGAACAATGATGAACAGATGATGTTTTTTTTTTCGCAGAACCGTTGGTATACGTCGACCACAACGAGAACAGTGCAGCGACAGTTGAGTCTCCTCCTTCGTGGTGGATTGCGGTGGTTTGGGTCTAGGGTTGTCAGAGAGAGAAAAGGAGGGGGGAGAGTTTGAGACAACAACAGATAATGAACAGATTATTGGCCATTATCCAGATTTAAACAATGCACGTCTGATTCAGATCTTTATTCGGTCATCTTTCCAACAAATTGTGTCTAACAAGTTCACCGATTTTTTAGTTGATTCTCTTGTTAAGTGAGACATTTCGTAGAGAACAAGTTCACAGCAGAATGAAATTTTATTGAAAACTTATAATTTCTCCACTCACCGTGAAATCGAACAGTTTCTGTGTCGAATAGTGTTCTCAAAACAAGGATCGTTCTAATAGATTAAAGAGAATAAACCATTTTTTACCATTCGTTCTCAAAACACATCTAGATGAAGTCAAATGTGATCAAACTTAGACATCAGACGTAAATCTTGAAGCAAATATGTGGTTCCCAATTGGTTACAGAAACCACTAACAGACATGTCGTGCATTGTTTAAATCAGAATCAGGTTCTCAAAACAAGGATCGTTCTAATAGCAATAAACCCTTGAATCCCAATGCTTCTCTAAAAACCGGTTTCAACATCAAGGGTTGTTTTTCACCCTCTGTGAGCATCAACATTGAATGATTAATATGAATAAGATACCTTCGAGATACTTCGTGTTAGTTTGATTTGAATTTTGAAAGTGACAAATTGATGTATCTGGTGGGGGTGATATAGTAATTTTCAATAATGTAGGAAGGATTGTAGTAGTAGGACATTGAAACCACATATTGTTACGTGTAGGAATATTGGAACCACAGCCGCAACTTACAAAGGTTGGTCATGTGGCGGTGGTTTGGGTCTAGGGTTGTCAAAACAATGATCGTTCTAATAGATTAAAGAGAATAAACCATTTTTTACCATTTTTTAACCATAGTATACGACCCGTATACAATCATCGTATACATTGTATACGATCTGGTAATTTTTTTTTCACTTTGTGTATACGCGCCGTATAATTGTATACGGCCCGTATTCATAGGGTAAAAAATGGTTTATTCTCTTTAATCTATTAGAACGATCCAAAAAACGAAAGGGATTTCGAGCAGTTGGTATTAAACCAATCTTTTGTTGATGTATATAACAGAGTAACCCTCACTCTCAGTCATATCTATAGAGAGAGTTGGGTTTTCAACAAATCTTTGAGAAGTTATTCGGAATGTGTATTTTCAGTTATTTCTGTTGATCCACAAATTCCAACAAATTGTGTCTAATGCAAGGATCTTCGAATGTGGTGTGTACGTTAAATACCGTTGTGTATCTGAATCAGGTTCTCAAACAAACACTACGAAAGATGAGTTGGTATTGAACCAACATTCCTTCAAACATTCTAAACCCTACCTGAAAACTGGTGTATGTGCTTGTGCTGTAGTTAAACAGACTCTTTCACTTAAAGTTAATATTCACTGTGGTGGATCCAAGCATAAAGTTAGAAAAATACTCAAGAAGATTGAAGGTACCAGTACCTAGAGAGAGAGAGAAAGTCCACCTCGCTCGGTTTTAAAACCGCAATCTTTTGTGACTATGAGAAACACAAGTTTTCTTTTTGAGCTTGATGGATGTTCGTTATCTCAATTGAGGCGTGCATTGTTTAAATCTAAGTATAACTAGATGTTACGTGTAACTTCATTAAACCAAGAACAAAGCCTATTTCAAAACACATGTAGACGAAAATAATAAAACAAGCAGGTTCTTCTGCTAGTTATTCGGAATGTTTCGAATCATCACAGAAGATGTGTCGGGTTTGTATTTCCCATAGCCACTGTTTCCGTATACAAAATGGATGCGGTTTACATATTCAATCTTCATTGCTTCATTAAAACTACAACAGACGATAAGTTTACACTTTATAGTGTGTGATTTGACCACGGTGCAGACACGTGGGAAAAAAGTCATTGGACTGCCGCAGATGAAGTCAAATGTGAAACTTGGAAACAAACCAACAAAATCCGTTGTATTTTTAATTATTTACCATTTTTTATCCATAGTATACGGGCCTATGAAGCAAGTTTCTGTCTACAAATTCCAACCAATTGTGGGTTAATAGATTCCGAAGCTGTTATTTCAGTTATTTCTGTTGATCCACAAATTCCAACATACTCTTCTCCAGACGCTTGGAAAATTATATCGTTCTAATAGATTAAAGGTGTCTCTAAATTGCTTGGAAAATTGCATCAACTCTCCTATATCAACATACTCTTCTCCAGATGCTTAGTTGTTATGAATGACAACTTGAGGGGTCTAGTTAACTTTCAGATTCAGATTCAGGAAGCAGATGATTTGTCAAAAGACTTGGTCAATGTAGTAAAATGTGAGCTTTTACACCAACCATATGGAGATATGTCATGTCTAATTCTCGAAGAATCTCGTAACGTATTATGGTGAGATTTTTCAACTTTGCACAGTGGGAGAAAATACCAGCACCCCTGTCAGTATTGTCCTTTAAATTCGCATAAACATATATTCGTTTCATAAAAGCGCTTCTTTGTTCAGTACTTGCCAGAGAACATTTTCAAGTGAGTCGTATGAAACCGCATTGTTTAAATCAGAATCAGGGTTCTCAAAACAATGATCGTTCTAATAGATTAAAGAGAATAAACCATTTTTTACCCAAAGTATACGGCCGTATAACAGTATACGGCCCGTATTCATAGGGTAAAAAATGGTAAAAATCTCTTTAATCTATTAGAACGATCCAAACAACTGAACGTTCATTACAACTGAATGTTCATTACTGATCTGGAATTGGAGAACCGTTGTGTATCTGAATCAGGTTCTCAAACAAACACTACTAAAGAAGAGTTGGTATTGAACCAAGAATACTTCAAACATTCTAAACCCTACCTGGAAACAAACCAACAAAATCCTGATAGTGAAAAACATCAGCAACCATTTTTTCTTTTTCTTCAATTTCGAGAACACTCAACCCTGTAGACGATTTAAGTGTCGATTCACTTCGACAGGGACACAAAAGCACTCTAAGTGGCCGCACCCGCATCCGTAACAAATCTGACTCAGAACCTGCTGGATTTGACCCGTAACTTGATCAAACAAGGAGCAACGAAAGAAATAATAATAAAAAAAGAGGTGACATAACCCAGCCACCACCACTTGGAAACCGTTAATTACCGGTTGTCACAAACCCTACTTGGAAACCGGTGTATGTGCTTGTGTTGTAGAAACCGGTGGTGAATTTACGTACACAACTGAAGGTTCAGTGCACGAAAAGTTTCTTACGAAATTCATGTGACAAAACAAGGATGTTGGGAATTAAACGCATGTACTTGACAAAACAAGGATCGTTCTAATAGATTAAAGAGAATAAACCAAGTACAAAATCATCTGCTTTCTGAATCTGAATCGGAATGTTAACTTTGACTCATAAACCCTTGAATCCCAACGCTTCTCTGAAAAAAATTGTTTCTTTCCTTTTCAAGAGGTAAAACCTGTTTCAACATCAAGGGTTGTTTTTCACCATGTATGAGCATTGGAAGCCCGACAAACAGTCTTGCAATTACGTCTTTTCAATCAAGACCACATTGTTAATTTTAATGATGATTCGAAACATTCCGAATAACTAGCAGAAGGGGTTTAAGGTTGTTTGGTAGGTTGAAAGAGGTGAATGATGTTCAAACCGGTGGTGAATTTGCGTACACAACTGAAGGTTCAGTGCACGAAAAGTTTCTTACGAAATGTACGTGATAAAACAAGGATCGTTCTAATAGATTAAAGTTATTAAACCACATACAAATCATCTGCTTCCTGAATCTGAAAGTTAACTTTGACTCATAAACCCTTGAATCCCAATGCTTCTCTAAAAAAAATTTGTTTCTTTCCTTTTCATGAGGTAAACCCGGTATCAACATCAAGGGTTGTTTTTCACCCTGTGTGAGCATTGGAAGCCTGACAAACAGTCTTGCAATTACGTCTTCAATCGAGACCGCATTGTTAATTTTAATGATGATTCGAAACATTCCGAATAACTAGCACAAGAACCCGACACGTCTTCTATGATGATTCGAAACATTCACGAACCACAATGGACTCAGACTCATACTACTCACCCTCCCCTGAGGAAAAATTTTCCCGACGACTCAAGATAAAACAATGGACTCAGACTCATTGTTGCGAATTTGGTTTCTTCGGTACAGGCTGATGAAACCGAAGCTATTAGTTCGGTTGTTCAGTACTTTCGAGACGATTCAAGTGAGTCCTATGAAGCAAGTGTCTGTCTATTAAATTGAGAGGGAAACACAAGTTTTCTTTTTGAGCTTGATGGATGTCCGTTATCTCAACACTTCTCCTCACAACTCTCATCAAATGCCTCACCCTTCCTTTTATTCTGTAAATATTAAATAAAGAATAACACCATGCCCGTAACCCCGCGTTGATAGCTTCCGTTTTATTACAGTCATACGACGCGACTTTTTGTTCTTCAATCTTTGTTACTTGTTAATGTTTTATTTTTTTCTACTTTTAGAAAGGTTTAACAACCTCACCACTGTAAAATGTCTCGTGTGATTGGCACCTTAAATCCCTTAAATACTTTGAGATAAACCTAATTTTCGAAGAATACGGGCCGTATAACAGTATACGGCCCGTATAAAGCGTTCGTATACATTGTATACGACCAGGTAAATTATTTACACATGGTGTATACGGGTCCTATAATGTTATATGGCCCATATAGAATTTAAAAAACTAACAAAGTCTATTAGGACCCATGTAAAAATAACAACCTTTATTTAGTCATATTTATTTAAATTAGTATAAGGTTTATTGTATGATGCTTCAAATCAGGTTATCTTTCATTGTTTGGGTATATATTTTAATGTCGAAGTGTGCACTCTAGTGAAATAGTGCATTAAGACTTCCATGTGTGCGCTAATTACAGAAAATTAAGTCTAGTGTACGTTTATGAGATTTGACCTGATATTCTGTTGGGTGTCACTTTTTTAAAGTGTTTATTTTTAAATCATAAAATAATATGAAACAACAGCTAGTTGGTGTGTTCAAGTTAACAAAAGGAAAATGACGTTGATTATTGGGATGCTATTTCCGACCAAGAAAAAAAGAAAGAGATGTGACAAATGGTAAGTTGGTAACTCTAGTATGGCTGTGATCATTAGTTAAAGCATGTGTAAAATAACACAAAATCTCAGGAGCAAAAATTTATTTATTTTATATGTAAAAATAACAACCTTTATTTAGTCACATGGTAAATAACTTTTTAAGTCATTGTGTTTTATAGGTTTTAACCACTTAAGTACAAAAGCAAAAAGTTTAACGACCTGAGTCCCCATAAGCATTTTCTATAACCATTTGAGTCCAAATTTCTAATACTTTTAGAATTTTTTGATTAAGTATTGTTAAATGACCAAAATACCCTTATATTTAAAAAATAAAAAAACTCTCTCTCTCTCTCTCTCTCTTTCTTCACCCTTCATCTTCAATTATATTACCAACAAAGAAGTAACCAATGGTATTTTCGATTTTGTTGCAGGTTAATTGTGTAATCAAAGATAAATCCAGTTTTGTGAAAATAGAAAGGGAAAACCACGAAAATAGCCAGTGCAACGCCGTTTTTTCCAAATTAGCCAACTGACACCCCTCACCAAGCTGTTTCCACATGCTGAAACGACACAAAAAATACTTTCAACGCTCAGCCAACCATTCAACGCCACGTGTCCGACCAAGCCTGTAACGGCTTGAAGCTGTTTCAGAAGACTCCACGTGTCCGACAATTGTTGAAAGAACTTAGCCAAGCCGTTTCAATCGGCTTCTGTTGAAAGAACTTAGCCGAGTACCTTCAGTGAGCCAAGCCGTGTGCTTGGGTTGAAGCCGAGCCGTTACCGTACACACGTGGACCCCACTGCTGCAAGCCAAGCCGTTTCGCCCATTGTTTGTGCCGTCTCATCAGCTTTTTAAGCCGTTTCAGCTGGCTCCGAGCCGGTACAGCTGCGTTAGTTTATAGATTTATATTTGCTCGTTTTTTTGTGTGTTTGTGCAACTGATTCATCTAAAGTTATCAAAACATTTAGGTTTTATAGAAGGAACTTAAAATTATGAAGATTCGTTTGGTTGTATACAGCGGCGGAAAGTGGGAAATAGTTAACGGAAAGTTGGAGTATGTTGCTGATGCTGATTCAAGTAGACGTGGTTTAGAAATTGAACCTAACCTTTCATACACTGCTCTTTTAAGTAAAGTTTCAAAGATGTGTAGTTCTACAAACATTACGAAGTTATCGTATCGGTTGTCTTTGTTTAGTGATCCAATCGATATAATAAATGATGAAGATCTTGCAATGTTTTATAATTTTGCTATGTAAAATATTTTTGAAATTTATAAATTATATGTCGTTGAAGGGTTTTGTGCTGGGTCATCTAGTTTTTCACCTCCAAATAAATTTAAAGTTCCTGATTTGAATCTCTGTATTGATGAAGAAAATTATGATGTTTTAAACGACTACCAACCAAATCCCGATAATTCATTTGAAAAGTGTTTGCCATCTTTATCAATTACTTTTGAACCAGGGCACGTATTTTATAACAAAGAAGAAATGAAACTTGAGTTGGGAAAAAATGTTTGTTAGAACGCTTTGAGTTTAAAGTAGATAGATCATCTAAAAAGCGGTACGAAGTGTCATGTTTGGTGGACGATTGCGTTTGGCGTTTTCGTGCATACAGTTTTGGGGATAGTGGGTTGTTTTTTTGTTAAGAGTTTTAACGATAAACACATGTGCTCGAAGACGCTAACGTACCCACATCTTCGTTAGGCAAACCCAAAGGTTGTGGCTCACTATTTAAAAGAACCTTTAAAAGACAGTGGTAGAATATATCGTTGTAATGAAATAGTAAAAGATTTTAGACAAAGATTCCAAGTTGAGATAACCACTAGTCAAGCTTGGCGTGGAAAAAGTCTGGCATTAGAGCTTTTACAAGGAACAAGCAGAGATTCGTTTGCAGAACTACCATTTTACTGTTACAATCTAGAGCGGGCAAATCCTGGTTCTGTCACTCATATCAAGACTGATGACGAGCTTTGGTTTGAAATGGTCTTTGTCGCGATTGGTGCTGCGGTAAGTTACTGCAGTCTCTGTTTTTTTTTTGTCAAACTACATCTTCTTGACGTTTTTTTAAATAATTTCATTTCAGATTTGTACCTTTATCTGTAATCTAAGACCGGTGGTGATCATTGATGCTGCACACCTAAAGGGTGAATTTAAAGGGGCGTTATTTTTAGCAGTCGGGATGGATGGAAACAACCAAATTTTACCAATTTCCTATGGAATAGGAAAATCAGAGGATGATGAATCTTGGACATGGTTTCTGTCAAAGCTTAGAGAATGTATCGGTGAAATACCGACATGGTGATAATATCGGATATAGCGAATTCTATACACCTAGCTGTTAGAAACGCCTTTCCACATGCTTATCACGGGTTATGCTGTCGTCATTTAATGATGAACCTACGTTTACCCTCTGATAAAAACAAAAAGAAAATGAGAAGTTGTGGTGGAAGACATGCAAATCGTACCAATTGTCTGATTTTAACAAGTCATTGAATGCACTTTGTCTTGCCGTTTCTAGAGTACGTCACACTCTGACAAGTATTGGGTTTGGTAGATGGGCAAGGGCGCATTGTCCAGGCAATCGATATCATTATATGACATCTAACAGCGCGGAGTCTATTAACGCTTTATCAAGACACTCGCGTAAAATGCCGGTAACGCAACTCTTAGAGTTCTTCCGGCAATCTGTACAGAAATGGTTTTACGATCGCCGTTTGCAAGGTATTCATGAAAAACATTTACTTACACAATGGGCACAGAAGAAATTTTTTTAAAAAATTGAAGGGTCTAGAACCTGGACGGTTTCTGGGATTGGGTTAAACACTTATTCTGTTGCAGACAGTGGAAAGGGGGGTTTAGTTGACTTTATTAATCGAAGTTGTAGCTGTCGAGTTTGGCAGGTTTTTGGTTTACCGTGCGGGCATGTTATTGTCGTGTTAAAATTTTTAGGTGAAACCGATTGTAGTAAGTATTGCTTCACGTGTTACTCAAACGAAGTGTATAAAAAAACTTATGAAGAAGCGATTAATCCTCTTCCTCATAGATCTGAATGGGAGTCTCCAGAAGACCTTATCAATCTTCAACCGCCGCATATGACAAAACGCCAGACCGGTTGTCCTCGAGAAAACCATCGGATCTTATCCCGCGGGGAAGAACCTAGTCCCCTATATTGTTCCCGGTGTAACTCATACGGTCATCATCGGGATGTCTGTCGGCAGCCCATGCCGTCAGAAATTCGTACTCGCAAAGGCCCAGACAAAGGGAAAGGGAAAGAAACCGATGATCCTGATCATTTTACACAATCTCCGTCTAATTATATCTTTCCGTCTTATAACTTGGGTGACTTTTAATACTATAATTTCTTTTTTGTGTATTTTAGTTTCTCAAATAACGTAGTAAATCTATTTAGTTGCAAATAATTAATATTGAAAATCATTTCATTACAATATGTTATTTTTTTTATATTACATGCATACATAGAACCATTAAACATTAACAGGTGTGAAGCGCCCGGCGTAGAGTTCATCTGCCATGTACCATCTGTATCTGAAACAAGCATCCTGAAGGTTTCCTTCGTTCCATGTTAAAGAACGATCCCAAACAAGTTTTTCCATTAGCATACATATGATGACTCCTGAATTTCTGCCAATACGATCTGTGTGATCAGGCCACAAGACATCCCCTACTATTTGCATGACACCCGTCTCATATATTTCTGAGTGTTGCCAGTACGATATACGTCCGAGAAACCACAAGAATAGAGACTCAAATTCTAGCACAATTTGATGTACTCTTCTGTGTACGCAAAATGAATCTCCGCAATTAATCGTGTCACAAGTATTGGCAAAAAAAAATTCTTAATTCTAGTGACTTTAGATTTATTTTAAAAAGCAACCAATTTTGTTCCTTGTCCGGTATAGGAATGTAAACCTGCAAAAAGTGTATAATCTTAGGTTGTAAATCAATGTTGTAAATAAAAAAAATTCTTAGCAAAAAAAAAATATTACATCAAACACGTTTAAGTTCTTATTAAAAAAAAAACCCTGACATTTATAAAACTAAACTAAGCTAGTCGGTATGGTCTTCCGCTTCAGAATCATACTCTACTCCTTTTTCCATTTTCCGCACGATAAGCTTCAAAACGCACTTCATCGTACATTCTTTCGAAATCGAATTCCTCGTCTGAGTCTTCGTCAGTAGTAACCGTTAAACATTCTTGTGGAATAATCTGGTCCAAAGGACGTTGTCGTTCATCGGTGTTAGGTAACGGCACAAGCGCCTGACACTGACCTGAACCGCTAAATGGTGCTTCACGTGTTGGCTGTTACACCGGGTTTGGGGGGTTACAAGTTTGGGAATTGTTTGGTTCGGGGTTATCTGAGGGTGGGTTTGGGAGGTTAACCGTTTGGGAAATGTTGACGTTGATATGAATGTGTAGATGAATGTTGTGTTCTTGATTCTCCATGAGGTAGAAAAAAGGGGGATGCCAGTTGAGTAGTGGAGCAACATGTGTTTAAATAGGTGTGGAGTAAGAATGAGACTCGTGCTTCGGTATATACGGTATAAGTATTTACAATGTAAAACAACAGTAAATATAAAATCTTAATGAAAAATGAATATAATAAAATAAAAAAATTGATTAAGCCTATCGTATCAATTTCCCAGAATGGAGGATATGTTGCTGTAGAACCATCTGCGTATCTGGTTGCATCAATATCTTGTTCATTTAACATGTCGAAGAAATTTGGCGGTAGAACTGTCCAACGATAATCGTTTGACGACACCGTCCTTGCATTTATTTCAATCTCTCTTTGATACATGAGTTTGTTACACCATGCTTTTACGTGCTAAAAAATAACGGTAATTTATTTATTACAAAAATAATTAAACTGAGTTTTATTACGAAATTATTTATTATTAAGGTACCGTTTTTTGAATAAAACCCGCTCCAGTAAATCCAAGCAGTCCCCCCCCCCCCCACCAAGCTTTTCCTAGTGGTGTTATCCCCGTGTATGAAGAATAACAAGTAGGATTATCGCCATCATAGTAAAATTCAAGAACATTTGGAGACCACTGGCGATCCCGATCCTGTTGATTGATCCAAACTGTGTTTTGTAAGGAAGGAGGAATGCTTGTCATTGGTAATGTTTTAACACATATGTCTTTGTATGAAGGTGGAACACACATATATACACACATAGAGAGCAGTACAAATGTATTTAATTTTTTTAAACCAAAACAATACAATTATCTTACAATTACGGGTTCATCATCAAAGACGTTGTCACTTGTACTATCGGGTAACAAAGAATCATAAAATAGTAAAGCTAGTTGACGTCTCATTCGTTCCGCTATTTTCTGAGTATCTTCACCATCGTTCACGGTTTTTTATTTATCAACCTGTCAATATATATGCAAACCCAAACTCCACAGTCTCCCAAAGGTCCGGACTGTTGAGGCGCATCGGTTGCATAAATAACTTCGAAGGGATAATATAACAGTAATGGTCTGTCAGCATTATAACCATGAATTCGTAGCCAATGGTCGAACGTAAAATTTATATGACACACCACATCCGCTCTTTCTTTTCCAAAGCATTGTAGCTTAAAAGGCTAAAACCGCAACAAATTAACACAGTTAGCAATATGTATTTTGGAGTACTAATCAGTTAAATCGGGCTAATACATGTCGTATATCGTCAGCTTGTAATCGACAAGGTTGAAAACGCCTAAAAACCAGTGGAGGCCTTGTATATACAACGGTACGTAAACCTATATAATTATTATACGCAAAATATTAAATTAATTTAATACGAAATACATTTATCCATTAATCAATAAGTTCGTTCCACATTACCTCGTCAACAGTATCTATTCGTGGAAAAGGTTCAACCTGCCCAGTGAAATAACCTTTGAAGGTCTGGTCGACGGCCCGCGATCGAAAAAAAATCTGAAAATATGGGGGTAGAATACTCCAGCGATCACTTTCATTTCTTGAATGATACAAGTGGATCATCCACCCAAATATATGATGTTAAACATTCTAAAGTTAGTTTGAAAACAATATACAAAAAAATATAAATTTATTTATTTATGGTTTTTATATACAGACGCCATTACTTACATCATCGCTTAACCAGCCGCGACCGTCCTCGCCCAGCAATGACTCCCAAAAATTTGGACCGACACAATTCCCCACTATTAGGGAAAGATGTTTATTGCCGCTATCTGGATACCACAGCTTGATGAACGCAATTTGTCTATCCTCATTCCTTAACTTTTTGACTTGTTTATCTTTCAATCTTTTGTAAGCCACATACGGGGATAGCAAAGCTGCAGCGGGCTTTACAAGCCTTTCAGATCGTCTCAATTTGATTATTTCAGGATCCTCATTCTACAAATATTGTATATATGTATTAATTTCAAACATAACCGATGAATAGAAAGTTACTTTAAATTTTTTATATTAACTTTTTTTTAAACAATTAAATCATACTGAATTTTTATATATTTATAGTGGTAATAAAAAAATGTGACCACTAATAACTACTTATATTGTAACATCCCGAAAATATAAAACTTTATATTAGAGTTATAAAGTATAAATAAACAAGAATTTACTAACTAGGAATTTATAACCTAGTTAACTACAAGTCTAGAAGTAAGTTAAAGTAGGGTTAAAGCAATCAAACTTTAAGTTAAACAAAAGTGGAGGGGCCTATGTTGTTAAAAATTGAAACTTATATTATTAAATTTAATAAAACAAAAACCAAACACCCCATTTTGAGGGTTGGTTCGATCAGGAGAAGGAGAAGGGCGACCCCCCACTCTCAAAACCCTAACTATCACAAAAACCACGAATTGAAGGCTCAAATCAAGTTCAAATCAAAATCTGAATATAGATTAGTGGTCTCCTTGTTATAGGGATCATAAGGTATGTAAATTTTGGTATTTTTGATTCATCTCAAGTTCTAGACAAATCATGAAAAGTTGAAATTGAGCTTGCATTGTGTCATGCATGAATGAAATTGGAAGTGATATAAGGTTTAGGGACAAACCCTAGATGAATTCTTGTCAAAATCTTGCATGATGTTTGTAAGGTTCATAATCACCATAGTGGATGATTAACAAGTTAGTAGAACTTGATAAACACTAGGATTAAGACTTTTAATTTAGTGTAAACTGAAATTATGTGAAAACCTCTGAAATATTGCTGTTGAAAATATGTATATATTTGCCTAATTGAAGTTGATTTAGACAAGTTAACAAGTCATGAACTTGGTAATAATCATGTGAAGATTTGACCCACTAGGTGTTTGTTGAAATGCCTAAGTGGGAATTAATATGTTGAAAATCGGATAAAAACGCATAATTGACTATTGTGGCAATTTATGTGTTAATAATTATGAAAAGGGTTCCAAATGTAAGTTGAATTGAACTCTTTAGGCCAAGCATCCGGATCGTCAAGCGGACAAGCCGGAGGAGGAGATACGCGCTTGAAGGGTGTGCTCTAAATGTACGTGACTTTAGTCTCGTTAAATTACGCATATATGTTTGAGTTTAGTGTATTGATAGAATCGTAGTGTAAAGGATGCGTTGACGTGTTCTAAAGTAGCGTAGTTCACTCGAACATCAAACGGGTCAAAATAAAGACTTGGGATTGGGTTTGGCTTGTTAATAAAGTGATGGATTTCACTAGAAAGTCAAACCGGTTAAATAGATGCCATAAAAGGAATCATGACATAGCGATATGATGGTTTCGTAAGCTGTTAGGTGTTGGATTGCACTATGCTTATGAATCTAGCTATGATACTTTAAGTTGTGAATCCAGGATATTGGATCAAATAAATGAAGGTATGTTGCAAAGGCCGTTTAAAACGGAATGTTGAATTCCGAGGAAACGAGCTTTTAGTTCCAAGGAAACATAAAGCCATGAATAGCGCAAACACACCAAGATGTACAAGCCCGGGAACTTGGGTAATGGCATCTAAAAGGTTTTAGAATAAGAAATCGGAATTATACACTTATAGTTAGAATGGGTCGAATAAATGATAATATAGTAACTTTTAGCCGTATGATCGGTGAGTCAAATGTTGGTATGTTAGTCGAAATGAACATGTCCGTAATGAATTTATAGACATACAGGAAAGAAATAGCCTAAAACGGCATGCGGATTAGGGCGAAATCCATAAAATAGTTAAATGGCAAAGTTACAGAGTCCACCGTAAATTACGGTCTCCACCGTAATTTACGGTGGAAAACAAAAGTCTTACGGTGAATCTCTACTGATTTACGGTAGACCAAGACCATTCAGTGTCTACCGTAATTTACGGTAGATACCGTAAATTACGGTAGAGTCCAGGAAACTTAGTATTTTATTTACTTTTCGATGTCGGAATTCGTTTATATGTACTATATTAATCTCAAAACTAATGTTTTTAGTGGTTTTGACCCTAGGTTTGGATGGGGTCCTTCCGGATGGTGATCAAGTACGTTGTCAAGAACCGAACACGCATTTTAAAGCTTCCGCACCAAACTTAACCTTGTCTAGACTTTAATTATGTTGTAAATGGTTTGTTAACCGTGTTTTGAATCCTTTAAACTAGTTGTTAGTTGACTAGCAAGGGTTAACTTAAAACTTGTTATGTACTATCTTGGATTTGTTTTGGGTACTATCACAAATATGTATGGTCTTTAAACACGAAAAGTTTTTTGTAAACTCTGATTAGTATGAAGTTCATATAATTATTCAATAATTTTCCGTCCAGTATTAAGGGTGTTACAAGTCGGTAATCAGAGCTCAAGGTTGTTAGCAAAGTGTGTTCGGTTCAAGCTTGATCAAGCATCCGGTAAGAATTAATTGTTCTAAGTAGAGTTACTAAGTATAAAAAGGGAATAATGAATAGATATGCATGGGAAGAGCGTGTTAATACACTCAAACTCGGAAAGTGCATTAAATAAGAGCGGTGAAAACAAGTTATGAACTTGAATAAACCGAAGTAAATAAACCATATGCTATAGATGAAATGTTTAACGCTCGATGTAAACATTTCAGTTAAAGATGACGGATAAAGGTAATGACGATGCGGTGCCAAGAGTCACCTAGCAAACGAGAGAAGTGATTGCTGAAGAGGTAGGAAAGGCAATCGAAAACAGTTTGTCGGGCTTTATAGATAAAATCCAAAACACGGTATTATCGGTGGTGGAAGAAAGAATCAAGAAATTGGAGGATAATACCAATTTAGCAAAGGAAAAGTCGGGAGGACGAAAGTCTTGTTCATATAAAGAGTTCATGGCGTGCAAACCGCCAATTTACAATGGGGAGGTTGACCCGATAATATGCCAGCGGTGGCTAAGCGATATGGAGGGAGTATTCGAAAGGACTCATTGTGATCCAGACGACTACGTAGCCTATGGCACGGGTCAGTTAAGGGGTCAAGCGAAAGACTGGTGGGATAACAAGAAGAAAGAAATTGGAAGCGAAGCGGCTAAAGCTATGACATGGGATGAGTTTAAGACGCCGTTTCTTAAACATCACAGTCCCAAGGCAGTCATTAACAAGATCAAGGAAGAATTCATGCAGCTTCGACACAAGGGTGAATCTATTGATAAAATCACGGGAATATTCATGGATAAGATGAAGTTTTGTGACGAATTGATAACAAATGAGGAGCAGAAAATATATTATTAATATAATATGTTGAGCGCCAAGTATAGGGAGTTTATGACTCCTTCAAAGTATGAGACTCTCACCGAGATTATAAACGTTGCTCGGGAACGGGAGATAGAGTTGAAGAAACAGATTGAAAGAGGTGAAAGAAGGGCGCATATAGTCAATCCAAGCCCAACGAAAAAGGCGCGCACAACAGAATCCTCAAAGAAACAAGAAGGGAAAAGCGGGTCATCAAACTGCAAGATATGCGGGAAGGGGCACAAAGGTGAGTGTCGGTTCAAGGACAAACCGTGTCCTATATGTGGGAAAACAGGGCACACGGCTGCATTGTGCCCGGGGAAGGTGTCGGTGTGTTACAAATGCTACCAGCCGAGTCACAAGAAATCTGAGTGCCCAGAGTTGATCGAAAAGAAAGATGACAAAAATACACACACTGAGACACCAAGAGCAAAGGCAAGATCTTTCCAGTTAATAGCAGTGGAAGCAAAAACAGAGCCCGATGTGGTCTCAGGTATATTTGCCATAAATTTAATTCCTGCACATGTGTTATTTGATATGGGTGCGAATAAATCCTTTGTTTCACATGGATTTATTCGACATCCTTCTTTTGTAGTAACAAAATTGCCTATGCCATTAGAAGTAGAAATAGGTGATAACAAAAGTTTCCTTGTGTGTGATGTATGTCAAGATTGTAAGATAAGCATTGACGATGAAGAATATTCAATAGACTTGATTCCTATGTCGATGGGAGAATTCCAAGTAGTAGTCGGGATGGATTGGCTATCCCGACACCATGCGAAAGTCGTATGTTTCCGCAAGGAGATAAAACTAACATCTCCAAGTGGAAAATTTGTTACCATATACAGTGAAAAGGGGGTAATCCCGTTATGTGTTCAATGCTAAAAGCTCGCAAGCTCATGAGGCACGGTTGTAGGGCATTCATGATATACGCAAACGAACCAGACAAGTGATCACTAGAGATTGAAGATGTACCGGTGGTACGCGAATATGCCGACGTATTTCCGGAAGACCTACCGGGAATACCGCCAGAACGGGAGGTAGAGTTCGGGATCGAATTGATTCCGGGCGCGAAACCTGTGGCCAAGGCGCCGTATCGACTCGCGCCATCAGAATTACAAGAATTGATGTCGCAAATTCAAGATCTGCTAGACAAAGGGTTTATCCGGCCTAGTGTGTCTCCGTGGGGCGCACCGGTGCTATTTGTGAAAAAGAAGGATGGGAGCATGCGTATGTGTATCGATTACAGGGAGTTAAATAAACTCACGGTGAAGAATCGATACCCACTCCCAAGAATCGACGATTTATTTGATCAATTGCAAGGCGCAAGTTGGTTCTCCAAGATCGACCTTAGATCGGGATACCATCAGTTGAAAGTCAAGGAGGAAGATATACCGAAGATGGCTTTCCGTACACGGTATGGACATTACGAGTTCCTTGTGATGTCCTTCGGGTTAACTAATGCACCCGCGGCTTTCATGGACCTCATGAACCGGGTCTGTAAGCCTATGCTAGATAAGTCGGTAATAGTGTTCATTGATGACATCTTGATATATTCAAAGAATGAAGCGGAACACATAAATCATTTGCGTGAAGTATTAGAGACGCTCAGAAAAGAGAAATTGTACGCAAAGTTCTCGAAGTGTGCTTTCTGGTTGCGAGAAGTACAATTTCTCGGGCACATCATTAGTGCAAACGGGGTGTTAGTAGACCCGTCAAAGATAGAAGCCGTGGCGAGATGGGATCCACCGAAGAATCCTTCGGAGATCAGAAGCTTTTTGGGGCTTGCGGGTTATTATCGAAGATTCATACAGGATTTCTCCAAAATTTCTATGCCATTAACCAAATTAACCTGTAAGGACGAAAAGTTTTTCTGGGGTGATGATCAAGAAAGGGCGTTCCAAACGCTTAAGGAAAAACTGACCCATGCACCGGTATTGTCATTACCGGATGGAACAGACGACATGGTAGTTTACTCAGATGCATCACATTCGGGACTTGGCTGCGTTTTGATGCAACGAGGCAAGGTTATAGCCCATGCCTCGAGGCAGCTAAAGACTCATGAGAAGAGATATCCTACCCATGACCTCGAGTTGGCGGCGGTGGTGTTCGCCTTGAAAATATGGAGGCATTATTTGTATGGGGTGAAATGCACTATCTTTACCGACCATAAAAGCTTGAAGTATTTCTTCGATCAGAAGGAATTAAATATGAGGCAGAGGCAGTGGTTAGAAACCGTCAAAGACTTTGATTGTGAAATACATTACCACCCCGAGAAGGCTAATGTAGTGGCAGGCGCGTTGAGCCGAAAGACAGATTATACGCCTATTCAAGTACGATTGATGCAATTAATTGTGACATCGGGTTTGCTTGAGCAAATCCGGAAATCTCAAATTGAAGCAATAAAGGAAGAAAATGTGAAAAGGGAAAGAATAGTTGGGCAGTTAAAAGATCTGGTGGATGATAACCAAGGACTGAAAACTCGATTTGGGAGAATTTGGGTTCCAAACTCATGTGGGGCCAAGGCACTTCTACTTGACGAGGCCCATAAATCTCGTTATTCGATACATCCAGGGGCGACAAAGATGTATAATGATTTAAAAAAAAATTATTGGTGGCCCGGAATGAAAAGAGACATCGTGAAATATGTGGAGAAGTGTTTGACCTGCTTGCAAGTCAAAGCGGAGCACCAAAAGCCATATGGTAAGTTGCAACCATTGGACATCCCAGTTTGGAAATGGGAACAAATCACCATGGATTTGTTGACCAAATTACCCAAAACCAACAGCGGGTTTGATGCTATATGGGTAGTCGTGGATAGATTGACGAAAAGTGCTCACTTCATTTCGATTCGTGAGACTTATACATCCGAGAAGATGTCAGAGGTGTACACCAATGAAATCATAGCACGTCATGGGGTACCGATATCCATTGTGTCAGACAGAGATACTCGGTTCACTTCGGATTTTTGGCATGACTTCCAAGAACAAATGGGGACTAAACTGTTCATTAGCACCGCTTACCATCCACAAACGGATGGGCAGAGTGAAAGAACAATACAAACGTTGGAGGATATGCCGCGGGCTTGCATTATTGACTTCGGGGGTAGTTGGGATATCTATCTACCCTTGGTCGAATTTTCATATAACAATAGCTATCACGCGAGCATCAAAATGGCCCCATATGAGATGTTATATGGTAGAAAGTGTCGAACCCCGGTATGTTGGGGAGAAGTGGGTCCACGAGGACTAGCACCTACTGATATAATCCGAACTACGAATGAGAAGATCGACATGGTCCGAACTCACCTAAAAGCGGCTCAGGATCGACAAAAGTCGTACGCGGATAAACGAAAGAGGGCGATTGAATTTCAAGTGGGCGATAGGGTAATGCTGAAAGTATCGCCGTGGAAAGGAATAATACGGTTCAGAAAAAGAGGGAAGTTGAGCCCAAGATTTATTGGGCCATTCAGAATCACCGAACGGGTTGGTAAAGTAGCATATCGTCTCGAACTACCCGAGGAGTTGAGTGGGATTCATAGCACATTCCACGTGTCACATCTCCGAAAATGTTTAGCAGACGAAACTGCTCGTATCCACTACGATGATATCGAGGTGGATAACAGCCTCAACTATGCAGTAAAACCAATTGCAATTTTAGATCGTAAAGAGAAGAGTTTGAGGAACAAAGTGATTAACCAAGTGAAGGTTAAATGGGAACACAGGAAGGGTGCGAATACCACATGGGAATCCGAAGAAGAGATGCAACGGCTCTACCCCATATTATTTGGTACGTAAATTCGGTGTCGGGGACGAAACCCTTTTTAAGGGGGGTGGACTTGTAACATCCCGAAAATATAAAACTTTATATTAGAGTTATAAAGCATAAATAAACAAGAATTTACTAACTAGGAATTTATAACCTAGTTAACTACAAGTCTAGAAGTAAGTTAAAGTAGGGTTAAAGCAATCAAACTTTAAGTTAAACAAAAGTGGAGGGGCCTATGTTGTTAAAAATTGAAACTTATATTATTAAATTTAATAAAACAAAAACCAAACACCCCATTTTGAGGGCTGGTTCGATCAGGAGAAGGAGAAGGGCGACCCCCCACTCTCAAAACCCTAACTATCACAAAAACCACGAATTGAAGGCTCAAATCAAGTTCAAATCAAAATTTGAATATAGATTAGTGGTCTCCTTGTTGTAGGGATCATAAGGTATGTAAATTTTAGTATTTTTGATTCATCTCAAGTTCTAGACAAATCATGAAAAGTTGAAATTGAGATTGCATTGTGTCATGCATGAATGAAATTGGAAGTGATATAAGGTTTAGGGACAAACCCTAGATGAATTCTTGTCAAAATCTTGCATGATGTTTGTAAGGTTCATAATCACCATAGTGGGTGATTAACAAGTTAGTAGAACTTGATAAACACTAGGATTAAGACTTTTGATTTAGTGTAAACTGAAATTATGTGAAAATCTCTGAAGTATTGTTGTTGAAAATATGTATATATTTGCCTAATTGAAGTTGATTTAGACAAGTTAACAAGTCATGAACTTGTTAATAATCATGTGAAGATTTGACCCACTAGGTGTTTGTTGAAATGCCTAAGTGGGAATTAATATGTTGAAAATCGGATAAAAACGCATAATTGACTATTGTGGCAATTTATGTGTTAATAATTACGAAAAGGGTTCCAAATGTAAGTTGAATTGAACTCTTTAGGCCAAGCATCCGGATCGTCAAGCGGACAAGCCGGAGGAGGAGATACGCGCTTGAAGGGTGTGCTCTAAATGTACATGACTTTAGTCTCGTTAAATTACGCATATATGTTTGAGTTTAGTGTATAGATAGAATCGTAGTGTAAAGGATGCGTTGACGTGTTCTAAAGTGGCGTAGTTCACTCGAACATCAAACGGGTCAAAATAAAGACTTGGGGATTGGGTTTGGCTTGTTAATAAAGTGATGGATTTCACTAGAAAGTCAAACTGGTTAAATAGATGCCATAAACGGAATCATGACATAGCGATATGATGGTTTCGTAAGCTGTTAGGTGTTGGATTGCACTACGCTTATGAATCTAGCTATGATACTTTAAGTTGTGAATCCAGGATATTGGATCAAATAAATGAAGGTATGTTGCAAAGGCCGTTTAAAACGGAATGTTGAATTCCGAGGAAACGAGCTTTTAGTTCCAAGGAAACATAAAGCCATGAATAGCGCAAACACACCAAGATGTACAAGCCCGAGAACTTGGGTAATGGCATCTAAAAGGTTTTAGAATAAGAAATCGGAATTATACACTTATAGTTAGAATGGGTCGAATAAATGATAATATAGTAACTTTTAGCCGTATGATCGGTGAGTCAAATGTTGGTATGTTAGTCGAAGTGAACATGTCCGTAATGAATTTACAGACATACAGGAAAGAAATAGCCTAAAACGGCATGCAGATTAGGGCGAAATCCACAAAATAGTTAAATGGCAAAGTTACAGAGTCCACCGTAAATTACGGTCTCCACCGTAATTTACGGTGGAAAACAAAAGTCTTACAGTGAATCTCTACTGATTTACGGTAGACCAAGACCATTCAGCGTCTACCGTAATTTACGGTAGATACCGTAAATTACGGTAGAGTCCAGGAAACTTAGTATTTTATTTACTTTTCGATGCCGAAATTCGTTTATATGTACTATATTAATGTCAAAACTAATGTTTTTAGTGGTTTTGACCCTAGGTTTGGATGGGGTCCTTCCGGATGGTGATCAAGTACATTGTCAAGAACCGAACACGCATTTTAAAGCTTCCGCACCAAATTTAACCTTGTCTAGACTTTAATTATGTTGTAAATGGTTTATTAACCGTGTTTTGAATCCTTTAAACTAGTTGTTAGTTGACTAGCAAGGGTTAACTTAAAACTTGTTATGTACTATCTTGGATTTGTTTTGGGTACTATCACAAATATGTATGGTCTTTAAACACGAAAAGTTTTTTGTCAACTCTGATTAGTATGAAGTTCATATAATTATTCAATAATTTTCCGTCTAGTATTAAGGGTGTTACATATATATGTTAACGTATTACCCAAACAAAAATTTAACACTGCCACAGGCTAAATTACGTATTGAAAAACTAATTCGTGACATTAGTTTTTCATGGTTTTATAAGAATAAATACTTTTTAGATTCATAAATATAAAAATATATAAAATTCAAAAACTTACAAAATCTACATTCATCATTGGCGACATAGAGACGTGGTAGGCATTATCGGCATTATCGTAGTTGATAAATGAATTAGCAACAGCCGACAAGAAAGCATGACGGTTAACTTAAGGGTTATTAGTAGTTATTGTTATTATAAAAAAAATTATTCACAAAGCACATTACATTATTACTCTGAGTGTGCGACTGTTCTTTTGGCGTTCGTACGGTCGCCGGAGTCCTGACAGTTTTTTGTTTTGGGGAACAGCGATATGTTTGCAATAACTCTGACATGAATATATCGGTTAGTCTCCGGTTGTTCTCGTGCAGCTTCTCGTCCAAGAGTGATTTAAATTGTGAAATCAGCTCATTCTCGTAATTTGATCCAAACGGGGACGGAGGGGGAACAAAATTCTGTTGCAGAATTTCCTGTCGCTCCGGTGCCGGATTATAACCTTCATTCGCACCATCGTCACCAAACAAAGTGTTCATTACAGGCGCCAACTGTTCTTGTGGGTTGACACCGGGGGCAGGCTGCATTTCAGGTTGAATTGGACCCGTGAACCCTGTGGGCATTTGATTGGGTATTTCGGTGGCCATTTGAACCGGATTCTCACCCGGCATTGCACTGGCATACATCCGATGTTCAGCGTCTAAATAATCTGAACTAGACAAATACCACGCGCTTCGCAACTCATTTTCAGTGGGCAATATAAACAAAGACGGCCTAAATTCACGTTTCTGCAATGTTAAAACAAAAACCATTAATAAAAAATTAATATCTCTCTCTCTTCCAACTACCCAACCCAACCAAACCTTTCACACTCATTACTATAAACTTTATTAATATAAATAGTAAAAATGTTTATTTTTTAAACTTTATTACTTTGGATATGAAAAGCTACTAAAAATATTAAAAAACAATTAAAAAGTTAAAATAATTTTTTATAATATTTACATCCGTATGTTCCCACAAAAATATATAAGAATGTGATTTTAGAATGTTAAAAACAAGAACATTTTAAATTTTATAAGTTTAACAGCCTAAACAGTTCAACTTTTAAATTTTGTTGGGTTTCCTGTTAACGGAATATGAGCAGCCTAAACAGCCCACACATTATACTGAAAAATATAATATACGGAATTATCTATATTTAAAGATAAAGATTTTTTACCTTTGCAGCTAGTTGAAGCATTCCGTCCACAGTGACCCTCAAAAACTTCTTCCCTTCTTTCCATCCCAAAAATCTGGGAATCGTCTCACCTTGATACCATTCCCTTGAATGCTTAAATTGAGGAAAAATCTCCAACACCCACATCTACATAAGAGAATTTATTGAAATTTTATATGATTTTCGAAATAACTATATTAATTGACATTCACGGGTACTTTGAAGGGCCAGACAAATCCTGACAAAGAAAAACCTTTAGCGTCTTCTTTTTGCCGATTGTGCAAATTGTATATGGCACTATTAGTACTTTCCCAAAAATAATTACCCCATGGATATTGTCTGAATTCTTCTAGATTATCCACAAGGTCTAAAAGCATATTATCAACAACATTGGTTTTTTGCCAACCCAAAAAACCTTAACCGATAAGCATGAGGAGACATATCCTCGTGGCGTCATCTTCGTTAAGTTGCCCAACGTTGTCGAATAAAGACATTATTTTTCCAAAACTAACGGTTGATCCAAGTCGAAAATATATGTTCTTAAATGAGTTCGGGTGGTCTATAGGTGACCAAGAAGTGTGCCCAAAATGTAGCCCCGTTATTAGACAAAATTGTTTAGGGGTGAATGTAAATAGGTCCCCTCGTAATCTATACGAAATACCAAGACGGGGAAAAGGAGTCGATATTTGTAGTTGTGCAACGCCTATTAAAAGAAGGCTATCACATATGGTGCATCTATTGTCTAAATATGGTCCGAAACACGTTTGCCTAATCGCTGTTTCGATCGCCGGAGTCATCACGTCACGCAAAGATTGTAAAACACACCACTTTTCTCTTACTTTAATGGTTGATTGCTATATAAGAAGAAAAAAACCAAATAAAAATAGCATGCGAATTCAAATAAAAATCTTATCTTTTATTCAATAATCCGTAAACATTACCGGGCATGAAGGGGGGGTCCATGGAAGCTTCTTCCATCTCTTGGTCGTTTGGCATGTTCCCGAAATCATTTGGCATGTTCACTTGTCGGTTGAAGTCCATAGTGGGGGGCCCACAACTAATGTCGAAGAAGTGTGATTAGTGGTCCCAGACGGGTCAACGATCTTTTGGATCTTCAACGTTGGGTCTTCAAGTTAATTGCTTATTGCTTTGCTCCAAAGTGGAGAAAAAGTTTGAAAGTGTTTTGGTGTTTGTCACATGTATGGAACACGGCTGCTCGTTCTTGTTAACCCGGCTTGAATGTCGTCTGACGGGGAACAATAATTTTATTGGAACACGTGCAGTCAAACGGCTTGGACATATGGTGGAAACGACATAAAAAGCACCTGCAATTGCTTGGCCAGTTAACTAAAACCGCTCGAATAAGGACTGACGTGACAACGAATTAATCAGAATGAGTGAACTGAAACGGCTCGGGCATGCAGCGGAAACGGCTCGGGCATGCAGCGGAAACGCATGAGCTTGTTGACCCGGCTTGGACTTCTTTATTGGGCCCTGTGCGTTGAAACGGCACATGCATGGTGTGGTAAAGGCTTGGAATTTTTACTTTATTGGACCACGTGCAATGAAACGGCATAACATTCAATTCCTTGGAAGGTGTAGCTTTGAAACGGCTCGGGCAGTTACTTGAAACGGCTCGGACAGTAGCTTTATTGAAAAGAGTGTGTTGAAACCGCTTAGAAAATATTTTTTTTCAAGTTTTTTTTTCATGTTAAATAAGATCGCAAAATATTCGTACAACGCCATTGAGAAGCCTTGAAACTCCATTGAAACAAATAATGGCTGACAAAAACAACAGTGACGTATACTGCTCTCAACCAGTTAGTAAATCATCAACGTGGATTCTTAAGAAATGGAGGGCACCTAGACACTCGGCTGAAACTTCATCGTCTGAAGCTTCACAGCCGCAGGTGCCGGAAGAAAACAACTTTGTAACTAATCATCAGAGCTTACACCCGAACAGAGGAGGAAGATGGGCAATTCCAGACGACGAATCTGAGAATTGGTCAAAAGATGTTGCAGCATTTTACAGTAATGGGGATGCCCCATTCTGTTATTCAGCTGTTTTCACTCGTTATGTGGAGTTGGACAAAAAAATTTGGGGCACTCTGTTAGGCTATCGTTGTAATGGCTACCTAACAGCAACGGTAATTTCATTAGAACTTTTTTATTAACAAAATTTGTATTTTTACTGTTTATTACATGTAACTTGTATTAATATAATATTCATTAAACAGCATATTGACGGATGGACTGGAAGACTAATGGCTTGGAGAAGAAGAAAGCTACAAAGGGATCCCACGTTAAATTTGCGGTGGACAATTCTTCCACCTCAATTCTATGACACGTTACTACAATCCGTTCCTAAGAGCATGGTTGGTTATGGGAATGGTAAAGAAAACCCATTTCCTTCCTTTTTTGACGTGGATTTTGTGTTTTTCCCACTGCCGATTGACAATAACGAATGGCTGTTGGTACGATTAGAGTTGGCATCCCAGGAATTAGTTTTGTACCCGTTTGAAAACTTTTGTGGACGAGGAGACAAATTTAGGGCAGTTATAATTCCACGGTTGACGAAGCTCAAGGTGTATTTAACTGGTTTGCTGGTGCATTTGCAGTATTGGAAAAAGACAGGCAAACCAGAATGCTGCATAACTCATGAGCTAAACGATAACTACGTGATTTCTAACAGGTCAATCGTAGGCAATGAAGCTGTCTATCTGTGTATGCTTATGGAGCATCTCGTTACGGACAAACCAATTAACATTACTGGAGACGTAAAACAAATATGTTTGTCATATAGACGATTCATGGTTGATAAACTGTATTTTTGGCGGTGTTGGTCACACCCAAGTGTTGTTAAATAAAATAACTCTTCTTTTTTAATATGTTTTAATATTATATCCTCCCATTTAACCCCATTCTCATTTCAAAGCTATAAATACATACATTACTCCTCCCATTTAACCCCATTCTCATTTCAAAGTTCCCACTAACAAAAAAAATGGATTCTTGGACCGACGAGGAAGATATTGTTGCTGTCGTTTCATACGTTGCCGCTCGTGATCTGGGCACTTATTCAATTTCCGATACTGCTTTCTGGGGGCAGGTTTTCAACTACTTTTGCATTCACCTACAAGAGACGACCCGAAGTGTCGATGCCTTGACGACTCGTCTTGCTTTTCTACGCTTTAAATGTAACCGGTTTTTAGGAAGGTGCAAAAATGTCAAAAAAACTCATCCGAACATGGAAGAAAAAGAGGTCGTCGAAGAGGCCCTACTCGATTACGCAATACTTTACGACGAGGACTTTGAACACCTTTCAGTGTTTGAAACTTTAAAAAATTATCTGTAATTCACGAAATTAATTTGTAATATTTAATTTGTAACGTTCAACTTAAATTTGTAATGTAACGTCACCTTTGTTTGACTTGAAACCATCACCAAAAATACGAAAATAAAATAAAATAAAATAAAATCTATATAATAATATAGATTTTCTGGTGATATTTGGGCCCAAACAGCCCACAACGTTTTATAAAACATATTCGGGCCTAAACAGCCCAAACGCTATATTTGGACGACCCAAAAGATTAATTCTCTAATGTTTGGACCCAAGCAGCCCACAACGTTTTAAATGAACGGCCCATTTTATTTTGTAATACTTGGGCTCAAACCGTTTGTTAACGGACTTAAACATTATAAAACATAAATTTAAGCCCCAACCGTTTGTAGACTTTATTTTGTTAGATTTTTTAAAAAATTTTTAAGTTATTTTTTAACGGAGTCAAAAACTTTTTTATATTAATATAACACACATAAATATTAAACATTAAACATAAGATAATAAAATTAAACACTAAAATATTAAACAAAACATAATAAAAAAAAATTCTAAAACCATATCCTAATAGCCTCCCACTCCGAGATATGTTTGAATTCATGTCCCTCTTCATGACGGTAGTTGATGAGGGCCACCTCCTTCTGATCGTCCTCACCAAGGTCCGACATTTCTGTCTCCACCTTCTTGTAATATCGGTCATACCTCTCACATTCCAACCGCAGGACACGAAACCTGGAGGATAACGCGTCGACGGTCCGGTTGTGGTCCGGACCACGTAGTTGCCCAAAAATTTGTTGAACACGAACCCAGAGTACCCCCTGTCCGCGTTGTAACACCCCGTGTTTTCACAAGTGAAAGTCAAAGTCTAGGTCAAAGTCAACGACCGATCTCGCGCAACTTGATTCGTAGAGATGTTTTTATTTGATTTATATTATGTGGAGTAAGTGTTGTTCATTACAATAATCGAATCGTGTTAACCGTATTTCAATCGACTCACGACTGTGAACTATAGGAAGTAACAATGCGATAAAGTTAATCAAGCTATGCTAATCAAATCGACATCAAATCGTAACTCCAGCTATATATTTTACTTGTCATTTATACGTGTGTGTGTGCCCTACGTGTTACCTGTGCATGTTTACGACATCAAACCGTACGGATAGTTCACACGCACGATCAGCCATCCTAACCACTCTCACTTTGTACTGTTTTTCCATGCCACTTATCTTTACGCTATCGAATCTATTCAGGCTAACCATACTCGCTGAAAAGCGCTCCCTTCAATCCATTAATCGCTGTGAGTATACTCGAACCCTTTTTGCTTTAGCACTTTTGGGTGTTACATACGTTACGAATATTCAAACTACAACTATCACACTACTCAAGCTATTTTAACGCTAAACCATTAATGCATGTTATACGTGGCTTATGAATGCTTGTTTGTTATGTTTACACATGGAATGTTGTCTACCTGCCTTAGCAACGATAGTACTATAGTTTGGACTCAGCACCCGTTCACCCGGGGGTTGTTAAGGATCTTTTACTTGCATGGATTACGGTGGTAATCATGTATTGCGAACTGCCTCGGGCAATCAACCCGCAGTCATTGGTATCGATGGATCTATGTCGATAACTAATGTGCTTCATTTCACTATGTGTACGTGTTGGTTATGCGTAAACGAATTCGAACTCTATATGCTATTATCAAACTTGTATGCTCACCTTTACATTATATGTATTGACTTAATTTTAACGTATGTGACAGGTGTTTAGGTTGCTTGTGTGCCTAGCTCACTGTGAACTTGAGGCTAGGAAAGGTCTAGGATGCTCTCTGTGCTGTGATGAAATTGAAGCTAGGAAAAGAGGTCCTAGAAACCAACAAATAAATTAGTTATGTTTAAATCTGAGTTGTCGGAACAGAATATTTGTCTTGATGCTTGTCTGTAATAACTATTTAACTGTTTGAGATTCGGTATGGGATGAATTATTTAAATTAAATGGTAATGATAGTTGTTATGGAAACTTCTGGACAATCTGTTTCGCTCAGTGCCGCGCCCCGATGATTCCGCCATCGGTTGGGGTGTGACAGATTGGTATCAGAGCCATAACTATAGGGAATTAGGCAAGACTCGACCTAGTTCGAGTCGAAGTCTTAGAAACCTAGTCTATAGTTAAGAACCAACAGACCAACTCACGCGTATGCGTAAACTCGCCACTATCACTCGCTCTTTTCTATCACTGCACTCGAATTTTCAAGTTATGAACAGGTAATGAGGCCGAGAATAGGTGTCAAAACCGCAAACTCTCGACTAAAGTTGCCTAATCAGCTTGCATTTTAGCTACAAACGAGGAAAATCATACCAAATTAGGAGTGAAATCCATATTTTGATGAATAATCTCCTCAAAATTTTATCAAGAACAAGGACGGAAGTTGCAAGATAGGGGTGAAACCCTAACCTTGACGACTCGTCCTGCTTTTATACAAAAACTCCCACCAAAGTTTCGATGGACTCCAACGATCTAAAGACACAATATAACCAATGGGAATTGCGCCAACGCCCAAGAATCGAGGCAAATGCATAGTCCTGGAGGTAATTGTGCACACAGGATCCTTGCGAATAGTCGAGCCACTTTGGTTAGTCGAAGTCTACTAGCCGCAGACAATCCATTCTCGATTTTACGTGTTTTAAATTTTCGTCGCTTTTACATGAAATACGTGTTTTATGCTTATTTGTTAACGTTTTGAGGTACTACCGGTTTCAATCTAATACTTTTTGGCCTTGACTACCCACACAACACATCATCAACGAATCGCTCGCACTACACTACGTTCGAACGCTCGCGAACTTTGAATACTAGGTTTCTGTTTTCTAAATGCCTTAGTGACTAGGAGCGTATGTGTTTTGCTATTGTGCTTACATGTTTAGGAATATTGTGATTATGTGCTCTATGTGTTTATGTGATTTTGTGCAATTCTGTGATTTTGTGACTATATGCGTTTACATGGTACGTGTTACTGAGCTTTAGTAGTAGTAGACGTGTGAGGTGAGATTCGAATACATGTGTTGAGTTCCGTGGCGATGTCTATTGCAGACGATATCGTCTGGATCTCGTCATCCGCTCTCTCGTCAGGAAAAGAGGGACAGACGCCTTGCTTCTATCATCGCGAAGAGTGTAGCTAAAGCCGTGAGTGATGTGTACGAGAATGCCAGCAAGTCATCCGAGGAATCAAGGACCGATGCTCCTAAGACTACCACGAGACCCTTCAGTTTCAAGCAATTCAAGTCATGTGGGCCAAAAGAATTCACTGGCGAAGGAGGTCCTACTGCACTATTCCCCTGGTTTGACTCTATCGAGGTTACTCTACGACAAAGTGGTTGCCCTGATGACCTTCGAACTCTGAACGCTACCGGCGTCTTCCAGTCCCGTGCTCTAGACTGGTGGACGGCCGAGAGGAACAAGCGAGGGAATGATGCAGCCTACGGTCTGTCGTGGGACGAGCTCAAGGAAGTCATGCTAGAGGAATTCTGCCCTCCTCACGAGTGTCAAAAGCTTGAAGATGAATTTTGGCACATACACCAGAAGGATGGAGACAATGCTGGGCTTACTGCTCGTTTCAAACAGCTCAACATTATCTGTCCCGACCAGGTCAAGACTACCGATATGACCATCAAGAAGTATATCCGAGCTTTGCCCGACTGCGTTGTTGATTTCGTGCAAGCGGCTAAGACTACCACGATCGAGGAAACCTATCTGCTAGCCGCTGAAATCAACGACAAAAGGGTTAAGGCTGGGGTATGGGATAAGACCTCCAAGCATCTGCATCAAGCTACCGCTACTGCACCAACTTCCGAAACCACCACATCAAGCAACAAGAGAAAGAACAAGAGAAAGAACAGCTCCACCAACAAGAACTGTGCGATTACTGCTGCACCGATCCAAGCTGTACATGCCCAACAGCGTCAAGTAGCGGCGCCTGTGGCCAATGCACCACCTGCGAAGCGTGCATATACTGGGCCGCCCCCGCTCTGCCCTACTTGCACCTATCATCACCCGACAGCTATCCAATGCCGCTTATGTGCTCACTGCAATGTATACGGCCACTTTACTGCCAACTGCCGTATTCGTCAAGCTCCTGTCAATCAAGCTCTACTCACTGCCCCACAGGGTCAACAAGCTCCTCCGGCACCCGCAGTCAAAGCCAGAGCATGCTTCACGTGTGGCGACCCGAATCATTTTGCCAACATGTGCCCGAACAGGGTAGTGAAACAAGAACCGCAACAGCAGCAACCACCGCAGCAACAACAGCAGCAGCAACAACAGGCCGCACACGCCAGAACTTTCAATCTCAATGTGCGTCAAGCCCAGCCCGACAAAAACGTGGTCAATGGTACGTTCCTTGTGAATGGTATTTATGCTTCATGTTTTTTTGATACTAGAGCCGATAATTGCTTTGTATCGCTCGAATTTGAGAAACTCCTTAGTCGTAAACGTTCCCGACTCTCCTCTGCATTCGATGTTGAAGTCGCTACCGGAAGAACCGTCGCTGTAAATTCTGTTATTCGTGATTGCACTCTCGAGCTCAACAATCACATCTTTCCAATCGACCTTATTCCAATGCAACTCGGAAGCTTCGACGTCATAATAGGCATGGACGTCCTTCGAGAAAACCATGCCGAAGTTATGTGCTTCGAAAAGATGATTCGTTTTACGCTCGCAAACGGTGATTCATTGAGCGTTTATGGTGATACTACTTCAAAGGGCCTCAAACTTATGCCATGCCTCCAAGCTAGCAAGTATCTCCGCAAGGAATACAGGGCTTTCTTGGCTAACGTTGTAGCAGCGGAGAAGGAAAAGAAAGAGAAGAAGGAAGTGAAAGACGTACCCGTGGTTCGAGAATTTCCTAACGTTTTTCCAGAGGACCTTCCCGGACTACCTCCGAAACGCGATATTGATTTTCGCATTGACCTTATTCCAGGAGCTAATCCTATCGCCAGAGCTCCTTACCGACTCGCACCATCCGAAATGCGCGAACTCTCAACCCAACTCCAGGAATTACTTGAGAAAGGCTTTATTCGCCCGAGCACCTCTCCTTGGGGCGCACCAGTCCTTTTCGTCAAAAAGAAGGATGGGTCGTTCCGGATGTGCATCGACTACCGGGAGTTGAATAAGTTGACTATCAAGAACCGCTATCCTCTACCTCGAATCGACGATTTGTTTGATCAGCTACAAGGCGCTACGTGTTTCTCAAAGATCTATCTACGTTCAGGATATCATCAGCTGCGTATACAGGAGGAGGATATACCCAAAACCGCGTTTCGTACTCGTTACGGCCATTATGAATTCGTTGTCATGCCTTTTGGCCTAACAAACGCACCAGCAGTTTTCATGGATCTGATGAATCTTGTGTGTAAACCCTATCTCGACCATTTCATCATCGTGTTCATCGACGATGTCTTGATCTATTCCAAAACGAGAGCCGAACACGCGCAACATCTACGCTTGGTTCTCGAGCTACTCTAGGGGAACCAACTCTACGCCAAATTCTCCAAGTGCGAATTTTGGTTGGGGGGGGGGGTTCAGTTTCTGGGTCACATTGTAAATAGTCAGGGTATTCACGTCGATCCTGCGAAGATTGAAGCTGTTAAGAGCTGGGTTACGCCTAAGAACCCGTCTGAAGTCCGCTCCTTTCTTGGGCTAGCGGGCTATTATCGACGATTTATCGAAGGATTCTCGAAGATTGCTGTACCACTTACCACTCTCACACATAAGGACCAGCCTTTTGTCTGGGGGACCAAACAAGAGTCTGCCTTTCGAACCCTCAAACACATGCTTTGCAATGCTCCTGTTCTCACGCTACCCGACGGAAATGATGATTTCATTGTCTACTGTGATGCTTCCAACCTTGGTCTCGGTTGTGTTCTTATGCAACGGGACAAGGTCATAGCTTACGCATCTCGTTAGCTCAAAATCCACGAGAAGAACTATACAACCCATGATCTCGAGCTAGGCGCGGTTGTTTTTGCATTAAAGATTTGGCGACACTACCTGTATGGTACAAAGTGTACGATCTTCACCGATCATAGGAGCCTACAGCATATCTTTAATCAGAAGGAACTTAATATGCGTCAACGCCGATGGGTAGAACTTCTTAACGATTATGACTGTGAGATTCGTTATCACCCAGGCAAAGCAAATGTTGTTGCCGACGCACTTAGCAGACGGAGCTACCTGCTTAGCACAACCTCAAAGCTCTCATCCGCGACGCTCAGCATGCATGTTTCAACGAACGCACTTTGAAGAAAGAAAGAATCTACCACGATGGAGCCCAGCTTGTGAGCAAGTCGAATGGGATATTCCACTTCTTAGACCGAATTTGGATTCCCAAGCGAACCGAATTGCGACAGATTATCATGGACGAAGCCCATAAATCCCGCTACTCAATTCACCCCGGTGCTGACAAGATGTACCATGATCTTCGCTATAGGTACTGGTGGCCGGGCATGAAAAGGGATATCGCTCTCTACGTCGGAAGATGCCTAACTTGTGCTAAAATCAAGGCTGAACACCAAAGACCCTCTGGCTTGCTCGAACAACCACCAATTCCCATGTGGAAGTGGGAGAGCATAGCTATGGATTTCGTAACCAAGCTTCCAACCACGTCATCAGGTCACGACATCATATGGGTTGTGGTCGACCGATTGACTAAATCAGCTCACTTTCTGCCCATATGAGAAGACTACAAGGTGGAACGATTAGCCCGAATCTACACCGATGAGATCATTTGTAATCATGGGACGCCTCGTGACATCATCTCTGACCGTGATGCTCGGTTTATTTCGCGGTTGTGGGAAACGTTTCAAACGGCACTCGGTACAACGCTTAATCTAAGTACTGCTTTCCACCCTCAAACCGACGGCCAGACTGAAAGAACGATCCGTACTCTTGAGGACTTGCTTCGTGCGTGTGTTCTAGACTTCGGCGGTAATTGGGATAAACACCTGCCGTTAGTCGAATTCTCGTATAACAACAGCTACCAGGCTAGCATCCAGATGGCACCTTTCGAGGCTTTATACGGAAGAAGATGTCGATCGCCTATTGTGTGGCACGAGATCGGTCACTCGTAACTAACCGGTCCGGAGCTGCTACAAGAAACGACAGACAAAATTTTCCAAATTCGAGACAGCCTAGCGAAAGCTCGGGATATACAGAAAGTTTACGCCGATAAAAAGCGCAAGCCCCGTGAATATGGCGTTGGTGATTACGTACTCCTAAAGGTATTACCTTGGAAGGGTGTAGTCCGATTCGGCAAAAAGGGAAAACTCACGCCTCGATATGTTGGACCTTTTAAGATTTTGGAAAGGATCGGAAAAGTCGCCTACAGACTCGAATTACCGGAGGAGCTTAGCAATGTCCATTCGACTTTCCACGTGTCAAACCTCCGAAAGTGCATCGCCGACCATGACTTACATGTTTCTCTAGATGATCTACAAGTGAACGAAACATTACACTTCGTGGAGAAGCCTGTCGAAATCATGGATCGCCAAACCAAAGAACTCAGGCACTCACGCATTCCTATTATGAAAGTCCGATGGGAAGGCAAGCGAGGCACGGAGTTTACTTGGGAACTCGAAAGCGACATGAAGGCAAAGTACCCACAGTTGTTTAATTAAGAAAATTTGTAGGATTATAGATCAAGTGTTTTCGCACAACATATCCAAATTTTAGCAATTTTATATCCGTAAAAAGTCGTTTAATTTGGTGATTTTCAGTTAGAAACGTGAAAAGATAAAAGAAGTAAAGAGAATTTGACAAATCTGAGTGTGTTTGATCATCGCAATCGAGCACCTGCTCAGATACCACATGTAGGTCCCGATTTGACTCCGTTACGATTATGTTTAGTCACACGCGTTCACGAATTCCGCACGACTCAAGGTCAACAATTATCCATGCGAATAAGCTAGTCAACAAAAGTCAACACGAATTTGTTATCCGCACGGATTGCCATCCGTACGGTGAACATCAACAGCAACATTCCACATTTTTTTTTTACAAACTCAAATTTCTTACAAACGGCTTCGAATTAAGATCTGAAACTTTGTAGGCTTTTAGATCAGTGAGTTTCGCATAGCAGTAAAAACTTGATTAATTTGACGATTTTCAGTGGTCCGAACGAAAAGTGCTCACATGTGATCCACGGTTAGTTACGGCTTTCAGCTTAATTTCGGGACGAAATTCCCTAAACAAGAGGAGGCTGTAACACCCCGTGTTTTCACAAGTGAAAGTCAAAGTCTAGGTCAAATTCAACGACCGATCTCGCGCAACTTGATTCGTAGAGATGTTTTTATTATATTTATATTATGTGGAGTAAGTGTTGTTCATTACAATAATCGAATCGTGTTAACCGTATTTCAATCGACTCACGACTGTGAACTATAGGAAGTAACAATGCGATAAAGTTAATCAAGCTACGCTAATCAAATCGACATCAAATCGTAACTCCAGCTATGTATTTTACTTGTCATTTATACGTGTGTGTGTGCCCTACGTGTTACCTGTGCATGTTTATTTTATGATATGTTGTGATAATCAAGCGAACTCGATCGAACTCGAAGTCTAACTCGAATGTAAACGGACCCGAACCCGAATTCCGAGTCGAACCATATAAGAAGTAGTTGAGACTGAAAGTAATTTGACTAGGAAACCTCATCGAATCGTTCGCAATCGAAGCCGAAGCGTCATCGCACCGAACGCACCAAAACAGGTGACATCCGCACGGATGGTCAATCCGCACGGATTGCCAATCCGCACGGATTGCCAATCCTGACGGATGACCAATCCGGACGGATAACCTATCCGGGTTACATGCCATCCGCACGGCTCACCCTTTCCCCTTTTTGGCATCCTATAAATACACGGGTCACTCTCCAACTTTTCCACTTTTGGCAAGTGACGTCCGAACCGCACGCATTCTTCACCTTTTCTCAGATTTCTCTCAATCCAGGTAAGATCTTGCACTAATTCTTGTACATTCTTGATCACTACACAATTCTACACCCTTCCATCTTTCAAATCTCAACTTTTAACCACGAAATCATCAAGATTTGAGGTATTCTCGGGTGACGTCATCACGAAGTTCTTATGAACTTGAAGCTTGACCTCATTCCACCAAGAATAACTCAGATCTGAACGATTTCCATAAGATTTCACAACAACTTCACCTAAATTTAAACTTTTCTAAGGATAAAAGAGTTGAAAGAAATGAACCTAAGTTCTCTCCTTCTTTTACCCTTAAGATTGGTACGAATCTGATCGGTTCTAGTCTCTACTCGATAATAGTGATGCACTAGTCCTAGATCTGGAATCCTAACCGCGAGACACCTGATTACGAGGTGAACCGGAACGACCGTTCTGAGTCGCCGACAAGTCGAGTCAGGGTGGTTCCTGGCCGGCTTAGTCATGCGAGTAGGAATACGATTCCAAGTGGTTACCACGCAATCAGAACGTCTCGATAAACAACAACAGAAACCAAGAGTAGACGAACGGAGCAATCAGACCAGAGACTGTCCGCACGGACAAGCTGTCAGCACGGACAAGCTGTCTGCACGGACAAGCTGTCCGCACGGACAGGCTACCCGCACGGGTTGTCACCCGGACGAGCTACCCTTGGGACCCACTTTCCAAACAAGGTTTGAGTATCGACGAATGAGCAATCCGGACGGACGACCTCTGAATGGATTACTCTTCGGATCATGAGATACTAAGGCCTTAAAACAAATTCCAACATGTTTATCCGCACGGACAGGTTGCCCGCACGGACAGACTATCCGGACGAATTGTCACTGTCCGCACGAGTAAGCTATCCGGACGGATTGTCACTATCCGCACGAGTTACCATCCGGGCGGATTACCTAATCCCCTTAGTGACTCTGCCTTAAAGACGTTGTCCGCACTGACTGCCATCCAGACGGATTGTCGTCCGCGCGACCGGCTTGAAGGGTAGAGGTACTTAGGTGTTTTCTAAATGCTACAACGAAAACTTCAAAGCACAAGCCATCATACACAAACACATCCTTAGGAAGAAACAATCCACTCGAACGTTTATCCGCACGAACAAATTGTCCGTACGGATAAGCAATCCGAACGAGCGACTAATCCGCACGGACAGCTCGCACGCACGGATAGTTTATCCGGATGGGTCACCATCCGCACGGATTACCATCCGTACGGATAGTTCACGCGCACGATCAGCCATCCTAACCACTCTCACTTTGTACTGTTTTTCCATGCCACTTATCTTTACGCTATCGAATCTATTCAGGCTAACCATACTCGCTGAAAAGCGCTCCCTTCAATCCATTAATCGCTGTGAGTATACTCGAACCCTTTTTGCTTTAGCACTTTTGGGTGTTACATACGTTACGAATATTCAAACTACAACTATCACACTACTCAAGCTATTTTAACGCTAAACCATTAATGCATGTTATACGTGGCTTATGAATGCTTGTTTGTTATGTTTACACATGGAATGCTGTCTACCTGCCTTAGCAACGATAGTACTATAGTTTGGACTCAGCACCCGTTCACCCGGGGGTTGTTAAGGATCTTTTACTTGCATGGATTACGGTGGTAATCATGTATTGCGAACTGCCTCGGGCAGTCAACCCGCAATCATTGGTATCGATGGATCTATGTCGATAACTAACGTGCTTCATTTCACTATGTGTACGTGCTGGTTATGCGTAAACGAATTCGAACTCTATATGCTATTATCAAACTTGTATGCTCACCTTTACATTATATGTATTGACTTAATTTTAACGTATGTGACAGGTGTTTAGGTTGCTTGTGTGCCTAGCTCACTGTGAACTTGAGGCTAGGAAAGGTCTAGGATGCTCTCTGTGCTGTGATGAAATTGAAGCTAGGAAAAGAGGTCCTAGAAACCAACAAATAAATTAGTTATGTTTAAATCTGAGTTGTCGGAACAGAATATTTGTCTTGATGCTTGTCTGTAATAACTATTTAACTGTTTGAGATTCGGTATGGGACGAATTATTTAACTTAAATGGTAATGATAGTTGTTATGGAAACTTCTGGACAATCTGTTTCGCTCAGTGCCGCGCCCCGATGATTCCGCCATCGGTTGGGGTGTGACACGCGTCGTGGAGGATCGGTCATGGCCTCCTCCCAAGCTTCGCACAGAGCAATATCTTCAACATATGTCCAGGAAGTTGCCATTTTCAGGTGGGTCGTTGACGGCGTCGGAGAAGCTTTATATTGAAAACGGCTGAGAATTTTTTATTTGAAACGGCGTGGTGAAAAGTGAACGTGGTGAGGGTTTATATAGTGGGTAAATTTGGACTGTTGAAATGCCGTGTGCAACGGTTAAAAAAGGCTGTTGAGTTTCTTTTTTTTATTTTTTCGTTAACTTTTAAAGTTTATTTTTCTAATGAACGGCCCAAACACATGAACAGCCCAAACAGATTTAAAATTATTTTCTATTGTTTGGGCCTAAACAGCCTACATGCTACGTAAGGACGACCCAAACAGATTACTTTTCTTATTTTTTTGCATGCTAATTTATTTTGCATGGTAATTTACTGCACTAATATATATCAAATGAAAAACAAGTAAACTTTTATTATTCTTTAATACAAATTACATAAAAGACATAACATGTAAAATACAAACATAAACATTTCAACTATAATACGCCAAGCAAGCAGTCTTCAGATAAAACATAACTTCGCCAAACCGCTGCTTAGAACTCGGTTGAAAACCGAGACCAAATTGAAAGTTAGGAGTGAATCTATTCTCTTCTTCTGAAATTCGAGTCAGAACACTCGTAGCAATGATAAAGATGCGCCTTGAACTCGCAAGTTCCATTCACACTCACTGGGTAAGTACAGGTGGAATTTCTGAAGAGAAGGACACTCCAATATGAGAAACGATATCAAAAGCTAATTTGACAATTAAAGCCCAGGAACACGTCTTGGACACTAAACTAACAGATACGTGAGGTTTCATAAATATTACTTGCCTTTGATACACGAAAATATCTATGAGAATCAAATAAAAAAGGGAGGATAACATTTTCTAGGAGATTTAAGTGTGGTAGAGAGATCCGTTTAACAAGCACACACAAAAAAACAAGTGGGTAAATATATAGGAGAACAGACGGTGAAACGACACGAACAACACATTGAAACGGCTCGAAGTATAGGTTGAAACGACTTAAGACAGATGTACCGGCTTAACGCAGTTGTACCGGCTCGGAGCCAGCTGAAACGGCTTAAAAAGCTGATGAGACGGCACAAACAATGGGGCGAAACGGCTTGGCTTGCAGCAGTGGGGTCCACGTGTGTACGGTAACGGCTCGGCTTCAACCCAAGCACACGGCTTGGCTCACTGAAGGTACTCGGCTAAGTTCTTTCAACAGGAGCCGATTGAAACGGCTTGGCTAAGTTCTTTCAACAATTGTCGGACACGTGGCGTCTTCTGAAACAGCTTCAAGCCATTACATGCTTGGTCGGACACGTGGCGTTGAATGGTTGGCTGAGCGTTGAAAGTATTTTTTGTGCCGTTTCAGCATGTGAAAACGGCTTGATGAGGGGTGTCAGTTGGCTAATTTGGAAAAAAACGGCGTTGCAGTGGCTATTTTCATGGTTTTCCCAAATAGAAATAGTGCGTGTACCAAAACAGTCGGCTCGTTTCAGAACCTTCCTCGATAGACACGACTTGAAGTTTGATGAGCATGACATGACATTTAGAAACAAGCATTCATTAGGGTGTCCGGGGCGCTTTGCGGGGAGGGGTGCGGTGAGGCGAGTCCCCGAGCGGGAACACCGCCGCCGACCTCTCGGGGAGGCTAAGCGGGGAATAGGAGCGGTGGGTGTTCACCGATGAGAGATCCATTTTTCAAACGGCTATATAGCCGTTATATATATATAAAAAAAAATTCTCCTAAACCCTATAAATACTAACCCGCTTCAATCTTTTTATTTTTCAAACCCAAAACAACTCTCACTGTATTACTCTCATAAACCCTTCAACTCATCTAATTTTTTTACCCAATCTTTAAAAAAAATGGATTCCAAGTTCCTGTTTTTTTCTCTCCTGCCCGACTTTCCCGACGATGAAGATTAATCGTCAAGCGATAGTAGTTTAATTTTCTTCCAAAATCTCATCCAACAAGCGGAGCTACTAGACACGGCATCGTCTAGTAAAAAAAAAGTTGTCCGTCGAGATCGTGTGGGAGGCCACGAAACACTCTCGGACGTTTAGATCTACCTCACCTTGAAGTGAATTCCGACGACGAGTAGTTTGTTTTTTTATTTTTCTAGTTTGAATGTAATTTTTATTTTTAATTTAATGAAATGTCTTTTCTTAAATTTTATTTAATTTTTATTAATATTTGTTTAATTTATATTACATGCATAATTACAACAAATAAAAAAAAAACAAAAAAAAAAGCAAGTCCCCCAAGAGAGGAGTGCCGTCATCAAATTGAGTGTGTGAGGAGAGTTAAGGGGGAGTTGACGTGACGCGTGCTGATTGGGTGTATGTAAGAGAGGTCACTCCCCTCTTAGAGGAGTGGCCCTTACACCCTTAGTGTTATAGTGGTTAATATAACCTGCACACAAAATTCATAAATTTCTTTCAAAAAAAACAAAATTCATAAATACTCATGTCAACAACAGAATCTTAATAATTACAAATTAAAAAAAAAAATCACATTACTCTTACCTTCAAAACACTCCATCTCTCTTTTATCTTTAACTTTATCGTTATCAGGGTGTATATGGATTTCTGGTAAAAGGATAACCGTGAGATGAGATACTTGTGATTGAATAACTGTCAAAGTGATCTCTATACGGGATCTTTTGTCTTCAGGTACCGGTTCCACTAAGGCTATGAGGTGTGGATGGAGCCCCATTGGCTTTATCAAGTCCACCTAAGCTTCACGTCAGCGTCATCTAGGATCCAACTCAGCCATGGAGCCCCCTTTAAATTGCAGGGTGTGGATGGAGCCCCCTGTTAATCAAAATTAAAAAAAAAAATCATTGGTTTTGAACATGGTCCCCACCTGAAAACGCCCCTCTTCTCTCGTTAACATGTTGGCGGAGCTTCAATGGCGCCCCGGCTATGACGCCGGGGGTGTGGTCGATGGCGGAGGGGGGCGCTATAGGTGTCCAGGTGGCGAAGGGTGGCGCCCCACACCTTCCAGCCTAATTTCAAAATCTCATTTTCCAAATGAGTTTCGGATGCTAATTCCTTCTCACAACAACTATGTTCAAACTTAAATTCCAACCATATCTTTCGAGAAGAAAGAGCCGAGTCAAGTTTAAACTGTAAAACTACAGGAAATCCTAAACCACTAGGCAAATTAGGGCCGACCAATGTGCCAATAACAGTACTAGCTCCTGTAGACGGAAAGGAAAGAGAGAGTTTTTTATTTTTGACTAAATTACAAGTTTTGTCCTTTATCTTTACATCAAATTTCAGGCGCTGTCCTTTAGCCAAAAAATTGACAGGCGGTGTCCTTTATGTTGCCAAATCTTGCAAGTTTTGTCCTTTTAGTCAAACCCAGTTAGATTTTTTGGTTAAATCTTGTCATTTCATCTCTTCAGGGACTATTTTATAAAATAGCTTATGTTTAGGGGCTAGTCTGTAAATAAATAAAAAGATTTATAATTAAAAAAATCTGCCCTTTATCTCTCTCATGTTCTCTCTCTCTCTCTCTCTCATGTTCTGTCTTTCTTCTCTCTGTATACGGTAGTGGGTTGTGGTGGAGGGTGAAGGTGGGTTAGCGGTAGTGGAGGTGTTTTCGTAGATCTGGATTTTTGTGGTGGTGGATTTTGGATGGTGAAGATGGATGTGATGGTGGGTTTGTGATGGCGGATACGGTAGTGGGTTGTGGTGGAGGGTGAAGGTGGGTTAGCGGTAGTGGAGGTGGTGTTAGGGGCGGTTGCAGGTGGTGGCGGTCGAAGTGGTGGTGGAGGTGGTGTTAGGGTTACAGGTGGTGGTGGCCGAAGTGGTGGTGGGTTGTGGATGGTGACCAACTGCGGCGGAGATTCGGTGGTTAGGTGCGGTGGTGGATGTTGTGTTAGTTGTTATCTATTGAATAAACGAACTGAATTTGTTGTTCGATTGAGTAATCGATCTGAAACTGTTGATTGTTTGAATAATTGATGTGAATTTGTTGTTCGGTTTGAGATATTTGACGATCGATGTGAACTGTTGAGTAATTGATTGATTGAATGATTGTGTAGATGATTAAGGAAGCGATTGTGACGTTGAAGGAGAGAAACGGATCGAGCCGGTATGCACGAAGTTTATCGAAGAGAACCAGAAGAAATGAAGAATCTTCCGGCGAGTTTTAAGAAGACGTTGACTCAATTGAAGAAGTTTGTTGCCGGAGGTAAGCTGGTCAAAATCAAAGCTTCTTACAAGCTACCTAGCTTATCTTTTTTTTTTTTGGGTAATATGGGGATTGAATCTTGATGGTGTTGAGTATTTGATAGATTCTGTGGTGGTCCTTTGATATATAATTTGAGAAGAGGATTCTTGTTTGGATTAAACAGTAGTAATTGATTCCTGGTACAATTTGAAAATGATAGGATAAGTTTAAAATAAACCTAAAAGGGTGGTGGTGGTTAGTGATGGTGGTGGCGGTGGTGGAGGGTGGCGGCGGTGGAGGGTGGTGGTGACGGTGATGAAGGGTGGTGGTGATGGTGGTTAGTAATTTACTCAATAATATTAATAATAATAATATTAATAATAATAATAATAATAATAACAATAATAATAATAATAATAATATTAAGTTTTGTACAATTTAGTACCTGAATAATTTTTTTTACAAAATAGCCCCTTGATACCAGATTTAACTAACAAATTTAACTAAGTTTGGCCTAAAGGACAAAACGTGCAAGATTTTGAAAGCACAAAGGACAGCGCCTGTCAAGTTTTGGTTTAAAGGACAGCGCCTGCAATTTGGGACATACATAAAGGACAAAACTTGTAATTTAGTCTTTATTTTTTAAATATAAGGGTATTTTGGTCATTTAACAATACCTAACCAAAAAATTCTAACAGTGTTAGAAATTTATACTCAAATGGTTAAAGAAAATGCTTATGAGGACTCAGGTCGTTAAACTTTTTGCTTTTGGACTCAAGTGGTTAAAACCCATAAAACACAGGGACTCAAAAAGTAATTTACCCTTAGTCATATTTCCAAGCTATAAATTAACAACTTTTTGTTGCTTTAATAGTTGTAACATATATATTTGGTGTTTTTTTACAAAAAATTGCATTTGTAACTTTTAACCCAAAGGTTTTTATGTTTCTCATTTTAAACCCTTTGACTTTTTTAGTTTTAACCCAAAGCTTTTCGACTTTTCAATTTAACCCCAACACTTTTTTATTTTCAACTCTGATCTCTTATACTTTTCATCTTTCGCAAGTTTTTCGTTTTACGTTTCGTTTTAAATTTTGCGAGTCAACACGCAGCAACGTGGGTGTAGGGTGCAACATTTTTTCGTCTGTTTTTCCCGTTTGACAGTCCAGTCGCAACGCGTCTATTTTTCTCCGTTTGAAAAGTTCGTCGCAACGCGCGAATCCTAGATCGACTTAGTTATTCTTTTTTTTACATTTTACGTTTCTATATGATTTCTTCCCATTAACACGCCGCGACTGGCGTGCGTGGGTCACCGATTTTACGTATGTTTTTTGTTCGGTGTTATATTTTTACTTTTTTATTTTTACAAGCTCTTCTGATGTTGGTATTCGTTGGCAGTGGTTTGAAATTAGTGCTACTTGGCACAATTTACTAACATATTTAACCTATTAAGTTTTTTACTAATAATTTGTTTCGAGTTTACCGTTATACATCCTTTACTTAATAAAAACTAATTTTTTTCACCTGCATAGTTTGATGTACGTGCCTGTATAAATTCGATTTTCTCTACATGTTGACGTAAACTTTTTCTGGAAACGAGTTAGGTCAAATATAATATGTTTTCGTTTAAAAAAACATTTTGACGTGCATATTTTTATGTACGTTTCAGTATAAATTTGAGTTGTTGTATTTTTCGACATAAATTTTTTTTGGGAAACGAGTCAGGTGATGTTTTGTAAATTTTGTTTCGAACCGAGTGGAGTCAAATTATGTTTTCTTTTTTTCCATTTTTTCAAAAGCTCTAATTCATCTCTTTTGATTATACGTGTCAGCTTTTCCGTTATACCCGTTACATTTTCTATGTATGACTCGGGTCACATATATAACGTTATGATTGTTGAGTATAAATTTGTTTAATTTGTGTTTGATCCAATTGCAATGCTTATATAGGTAACACTGAGTTTAATCAGATACGTCGAAATACGTGTTTTCATATGGTTAACGCATCACATAACGTTTGGACTAATCTATTCGATGTTTACAATGTATCACGCCGCAACGCGCACGGGTCTTATTGCTAGTTTATTTAAATTAGTATAAGGTTTATTGTATGATGCTTCAAATCATGTTATCTTTCGTTGTTTGGGTATATATATTTTAATGTCGATACTCTAGTGAAATAGTGCATTGAGACTTCCATGTGCGCGCTAATTACAGGAAATTAGGTCTAGTTTACGTGTATGAGGTTTGACCTGATATTCTATTGGGTGTCACATTTTTAAATTGTTTATTTTTATATAAAATATAGTTAACATGACATGAACTAATCCATCGAATTGAACTCACTCATCTATATATATATATAAACATGATAAATAAGGGCTTATGTGTCAAGTTGTGAGGGCTTGGAAAATGAGGTGGCATCACCATAGGGCTTCTTGAAATTGGTTTTGGCTCCAAAAACTTCCACCCTTTTAATCCTAAAGATCGCGGCATCCGATTGGCAAAGATCCGACCCGCCCACCCGAAATAATGGACCGTATATAAACTTTATTTTTTGTCCATAATACACACAAAATCATTTGTTCCTTTCATTCTACGACACTGAAGAATCCTTTTCTCTGTCGCCACTCTCAAAACCCTAGCGCCGCATACCCATATTCTTCAAAAATCAACAATGGTGATTTCAGACATTAAACACCGATCTCACATCTTCAAGAACAATTTTCTCATTTCAATTGTTCATCATCCATTCACGCCTCCATCACCGTTTCTTCAAATATCAAACAGAGTCTTCTAATCTTCATCTTCAAAACCTAATATCTTCATCTTCTACAACATTTAACCCTAATATTTGTTCTTAAATGTACGTTTATCATTTAATTCACTATCAATTTTGCAGGTAATTCATATTCTGTTGCTAATTGATAATACACTTTGTAATCTGTTCTTTCTTCGTCGTTTTTCTAATGATATTATGATTTGTTATAGAAATTTTTGGATATCTTTTTGCAGGTCGCTCAAAAAACCCTAAAGGGCGATACCAATCTTCTTCAATCATTTGTCTAAAGCTTATGAGTATCCCCCGATTCATGGTAGGTCAATCCTCATTCAGCATTCAAACGCTCATTTTACAGACCTCTGATATTTGTTCTATCCCTAAATATGTTATTCTTTATATATGTTATTAAAAAACGTCACGTGATTGAAGTTTTTGGGTCTTAATGTTTAGTATAACAGAGTTTTCTAATCTTTTAATGTTTAGTGTACAAGATTTCAACTACTGTTTCATGCTTTAATACTTTTTTATGAGTATGAATTCATGATTAAATATCTCTTCATTGTTTAAAGAAAAACTGATGATTTTAATGCCTTTTTTTTAACAAACAAGAAAAATTGTTCTGTGTTTTTTTAATTTTAATGTTCTGATTAACATATTTCAATGGCTGTTGAAGCTCTAATGCCTTTTTCTTTGATAATCATGAATCAATTAGTGTAATTGGTGTATATCTGTTTATTGTTGAAGGAAAATTTGATGATTTAAATGTCTAATCTTTTTGAAAAACAGGAAAAATTGAATGTTCTAATCGAGACCAAGGGTGGGAAGAAGTCTAGCAGTAATAAATCCTTTTATGAAGCTCCTTTAGGTTACAGCATTGAAGACATTCTACCAAACGGAGGAATCAAGAAGTTCAGATCATCATCGCGTTAAGAAATATGAGATTTGAAGTTAGATCTGCTTCTAATCTTGCTGGAAAAGGTATATCTTTTTTTATATTTTTCTATTTGGATTTGAATATGATTTTGTTTATGTATATATAAGTGGAATCGTCATACATTTTTCTTCAGTCTTCTAATTTAGCTAAACTATATACAGTCTGAGAAAGTGTACATTCAAGACTCGTATTACAACAAAACCGTCAAATATGTCGGTGAGCCAATGAGCCACATGGAATCTATTGCTTCCTCTGCGGTACAGTAATCAACATTTTTCATATTTTATATAATCCATGGTTTTCTTTTTAATTAAACTGTGGGAGTTGAATATAGGTCAGTGCTGCTATAAAGGTGAAAGCATCGGTTATCATTTGCTTCACTTCAACTGGAAGAGCTGCAAGGTGTGTGTGTGTGTGCGTGCTTGTGTGACAATACAGTTCATAAAAATGTTTTAATTTCTGATTTAATTAGAAGATACATGACATGAAGTATCGTCAAATTTGCAGGTTAATCGCGAAGTACAGGCCTATCATGCATGTGCTCTCTGTGGTGATACCACGCCTTAAAACGAATCAACTTCACTGGACAACTACTGGTGCTTATGAGGTAAATACAATACGTTGTTTTCATTAAACTGTTATCTGCTTTTTTTTTTTTGTAATGAACAATTATGAAAAACTTACTTTTGATTCTCTTGTGGTGATTTGTATGAGAAGGCAAGGCAATCGCTTATCATAAGAGGTCTTTTTCTGATGCTTGCAGATCCTCGAAACGCTGTAAGAACTTTTTAACGAATGCAAAAAACATCTATTTGTTTTGTTAAAAGAAAAAGAAAAAGTAATGGATGGTTTTGTGCAGGCTGAATCTACAGGTGCTACAAAATGGGTAATTCGGTTACGGGTTGGGAATTGTTTTTTTAAATTCATTATTGGTTTGGGACAATGCCGAATTTTGTTATCACTGAATGGTGCAGCCTCAAGCAAAGGAGAAAGCCAAGAAAGAAAAGTTCAAGATAAGTGTTGCAAAGACGAGTTTCAAGGCGAACACAAAAGCATTGGCCGAGAATGAAGGGGAGGGTCTTGCTAAGGTCTCTTCCCTCAACTTCTTTATTAATTAATTAATTAATAAATAAGAATACTGTTGTGTTGGGTCACACTGGATTCATCTATTATCTATTATATATAATAAATATGAAAGATATGGGCTGATGTGACAGCTTATGGTTCAATCTCACAAGGCTTATGGGCGGGAAAACATGTGAGCAAAATGGGAGGCGGGATCCGTTTATAATCATTTTTGTTAATTAGTGGATTCCTCGAGAGCTTGGCATATTGAAACATCGTATCCTTTTTTTGGTATATTTGTTTTTGTTAATTAGTGGATTCCTCGAGAGGCAAGCAAACGAGAAAGGATGGAGAAAAGAATATCCTTTTTGTAGTAATTGATGGAACTTACTCTATACTAATCTAAATTTAGGGGTGTTCACAGCTCAGTTCGGTTGGTTTTGACAAGGGGGACGAAGTGGTTTGAATCGCCTCCGCTCAGTCGCTGCAACTCCTCTGAATCGTGCTCTCTCTACTGGTCGTGAATTAATAGAGGTGAAGATGGAGTCGCAGAGGTCCTTCTATCTCACAAGTAAATTTATTAGTTACTGTTTTTCATGGGGCATTAAACTAAAGTGTTATTTGGTTCCATGAGAGGTTCGATTCAGTTATATATATCTTAAGTTTACAAACAACACAAACCCTTTTTTCTGTACGTATCCAAATAAACTAAAGTTTTATTTGGTTCCATGACATAAAATTTTTAAGGCTCAACATATATTGATATATATAAGAGGGATGGGCAGCATGTTAAATTCTGGACAATTATGTACATATTTTCATGTTAAATTCTGGACAATTATGTACATATTTTGAATTTTTGATACATATATCAAATGGTAGGTTAGTTATCTTAATCTTTGATTTCATTTTAGGCTGAGGTATTGTCTGAGTTTATGAATTTTGTAAAAATGTAGGCATTGGACATGTGGAAAAGTTAATTAGGATTGAGCAGGTATGATTGTTCCTTCTTGTATGTTTTTTTAAATAGGATAGCTAGCAATCGACTTCAAAAGGAGCTGGTAGAGTGGCAGGCCAATCCTCCTGGATATGTACACAAAGTCACTGGCAAACTTTAAAGGTTCCTAAATTTCCATTTTAATTTGATTTTGTTTCTAGGCTTTATATTATTTAGTTTTCTTTTCGACAACTTCGATCTTGGCACATCAAAGCTCTCCTAAAAGCGTTTTCTTATAACTATTGGCACATCAAAAGGGAGATGGTTTCATAATCTGGATTGATGTATAAATCTGGTTGAAGATTTTATCGAATTATCATTCTTTGTTACAACCACTTACTAATTGTTTAAAACACATATTTCTATAGTTTTTTTACACTGGTCATGGAAATTATAAACGGGCAAAGTGTGATCAATAATATTTCACTTACATATGTAAGAATGATTATGGGTTATAATAACTTCTACGTATGTAACCTATATTTCAAATAGTAGAGGCATTCCTATACTAGGTAACCAGTATTGATACAAAATAAGCTACGACTTATGTGACCCGAACTGTTTGTTTATATGTAGGTTTCTACAACATCTGATGTCAGCACAAATGATGTGGTTTATTCAAGGTTTCCTACACATCAACCAGCTTAGAGGTGAACTTTTAACTCGGGTAACCATCATCTTTGTTTCTTTAGTTCATCTAAATTCAATGAGGTTAAAGGTTAAAATGGCTCAATTAACTGAATTATTTCTAATTGAGTTAGTCAGATGGCCTAGGTTAAGGTGTTTTTTTTTATCTTGATGTTCTCCAATCTATTAGATGTTCTAGCCTAACTATTGATATTTGAAACTACACATGGTTATCTGCAATAACATCACGGTGTACTCAACTAATTCTACTTATAAACTTAATAATTAAATTTCATACAGTAGGGATGAGCAAATGGTATCGGATACCCGTTTGGAACCGATACCGAATTTCTCAAACTGACTCGATTTTCGGTACCGGTTCGGTACCACTTTTTACCTTCAAATACCGGTCTATACTGGTACCGAACTGTACCGTAATTGGTATTTTCGGTACCGGTATCCATTTTTGGATTTGCGGTACGAGTACCGGTTGGTACCAACCTCATCCCTAATTCACCGTAAAACCATAATTCTATGTTTTACTATTTCGTGTAGTAGAAATCGTATATATTATACATCTAACTACGGAAAACGTAGAGTACAATGATCAAGTCTATCTAAATTTCAAGTTTTGATCCTTGAGGTTTTAAGAAAATATAAATGACGGGTTCAACAAAGATTAGGAATCCAGGGAAATAATCGCGTGGTTCTTTGATCATGGGTATGGGTTTGCTTTAAAGTATATATCTATGGTTTTAGTTTAGTGGTCATTTACACATAAACGGGTCAAAATAGCCACCTGTAATCAAAAAGAGTTTTTATTAATTATAGAAAAAATACCCAAGTATGTAAAGTTTTTTAGTCCCGTTGAAACATGCACATCAATTAGTACACTTTTCTGAGATGTTGGTAAATAGTGATTTTAATTGTGCTTGCCCTTTATTGAAACAAAGAGTAATATTAACTTTGTTATCTTTATTGTCAAAAAATATTGTCCTTTTACCTTTTCTTTTTATTGTTTGGTTTTCTTTTTTCCTTAAGTTTCGGATTCTCTTTGTTTCTTAATCTCTTTTCTTCTTCGTAGATGTTGTTACTTGCTGGATTTAATGAACATGTGCAGTATCTTTTTATGCTTAAAGTATATGGTGAAATGCATCAGCGAATTGAATAAACAATCAAGTTAGTTGTTAGTTATGTTATCTGAATAACAAAAAAGCATGTCAGTATCCAATTGACCATTTATCCTTTCTTTCATTTATGTTAACTTATTATGAACATCCTGTTTTACTTAACATTTAATCTTTGATTGGTTAGGCGAGATCTCGGTTTGCTTACTTTTTGGGTATGTTAGAAGCAAGCAATGTTTTTGTTAAGTATTATCAAGCTTCATGGCACAACCCGTGAGTATTCACTTCTGAATTATTTTTTTAAACAGTCAACAATTAGAGTAATTTTGCTTTGGTAGTCATTGTTGACACTTTAATTATTCATAAATACTTTTATATATAGTTAAAAGAAATGTTAGCGGGCCAACCCAACTCAATTCGACCCACTTTAATTAAACGTATAATCCAACCTACGTTACTTGCCACCTTGATTAAATATTTGTATGTTAGGATTTGTTAATAACACGTTACCTAGCTGTTTTCTTATTATTACTTTCTTTGTATGTTCTTTGACGTCTTACCAACTCTTATTGTTTCAATTATTATTGTTATTATTATATTTTATATGTTTTTTTTTCTGCATTTGTAATTTCCAGGTTGGAGAATCCGGGATGTTGGCTGTGATGCTTGATTATGGGGAAGTGATGTTCAATCCTTCAAAGAAGTAAGACCTATTTGCTCATCGTGAATTTTGTGGGTTCAAGAAATGGGTGACCTTGGTGTAAACATGTTGATTTAGTCACACTTTGTCTCAAACTGGGTCAAATGGTTATATACTTAAACACTTATATTATATTGTATCGACACTAAAGTTTATATTATGTACTTAAACACTTATAATTTGGTTCTTTTTTTTTTGTAGAGGGAACTCAATTTACTAAGGGAAAGGTTTTGGTAACTCGAAGGATATGCATCTTCAAAGGGACTCGACTATCTTTAAATTGTGTATCCAATGTATCACTAATTTATGTAACATGAGACTTTGTATTTTATTTTATTTTATTTTATTTTATTTTATTTGTACACTTGATATTTATCTTAATAGTTTTCTCCAACCCGGGTAGCACCCGGGTGATAACCTAGTTATATATATATATATATATATATATTTTATTTTCCACATATGAATAGTAACTTTATTTTTATAATAATATATAGTTTTTTTATTATTTTATTATTTAATATACTATAATATAATAGTTTATTATTATGTTTACTTTTAATAACATACTTTTTAAAAATATATTTCCTTTACCTTTTTTTAATAATTGTTTTATTTTCTTTTTTTTGAACATATATTAATTTATCGATTATTTGATACTTCTTTAATAAGTTACGTTTATAACTTTTTTCTAAAAACTTAAATACGTAGTTGTGCTTGATTTCTTTCCCTGACATTTCGTTATAAGTTTTGTTAAAAACGAGGTTATACTTAAAATAAAGTATTTATTTGGTATTATAAAATGATACGATTATAAACTAAATCGTTCTAACGGTTTGACTTTTCTAAACAACATGCTTTATTTTCAAATCACGTTTGTTTTACATTATCATTTGCTCGGTTTCGCCGCAACGCGCGATATAAAAAAACTATTTTAATTAGAAAATTGTAATAATTGCCAATATTTAATATGATGGAAAAATATTTAAATAATAAAGTTGAAATTTGTCAAAAAGCTTAGGGAAAAAGAAATCATGCAAGTGGATTTAATTAATTGGTGGGCTAATATCGAAATTCAAGTTCGGCTAAGTTAAGAGTTAATTGCTTGGTTGGTCCCTGTGGTTTGCAAAAATTTCATACTTGGTCCTAGTGGTTTACTAATTACACACGTGGTCCCAAAAGTTGTCAAAAATGAACTCGGTTGATCCCTTGACCTAACCTCTGTTAAATTTCTCAGTTAACTATATGTGAAATGACCATATTACCCCTGAACAAGTAAAAGAAATAAAAAAATATATATATATAGTGAAGACTCATCTTCTTCAACCTGTAACACCACCCTCATCATCTTCTTCAACAACCCCCCCCCTCTCTCTGTCAAACACCAGTAACCATCATTGTGTGGTTATAGATCTCTAGTTATTGTTGAATTTGTGAATTTGAATTGTGTGGTTATAGATCTGTAACACCATCTTCTTCAACCTGTAACACCACCCTCATCATCTTCTTCTACAACCACCACCTCCGAACACCAATACTCGACCACCACCACCAGATCCGTCAACCATGGCTACCTCCGTCCATCTCCCTTCCTGCGGCTGTGGATTCACCCATGTAGTATCTAATTCAGCTCACAATAACAACCATGGGGATGCACACAGACGACGACGGTGATTACGCCGATGTAGACGACGACAGTTCAGGTTTGAGATTAGGCGATTTTTTAAATCCAATGATTCTGACTTCAATTGTGGTTTCGGATGCTATGGAACCAGATTTTCCGGTAATTTATGTTAATAAGGTGTTCGAATCCGTCACCGGTTATCGCGCCGATGAAGTCCTTGGCCGGAACTGGTATATTTATTTTTTCTGTAATTTATCTAGAAATTTTTTTGTGAATTTGAATTGTGTGGTTATAGATCTGTAGTTATTGTTGAGTTTGTGAGTAGGGTTTCAATAAACCCTTTCCAGTTTCAAGCAATCTTTATTCAATTTTGGGGGAATTAGGGTGTGATCATGGCGTTTTTATGTTCAATTTTGTTCGGGATTTAAGCAATGTAGAAGAAATTGAGTGTTTTTTTTATCGGTTGTTTGTGGGTTTTGTGTTGGTTTTTGTTGGGAATACATCATGAGATTCTTTAGCCTTATGGGCAATTCTTTTGGGTGCTCTGCATCTGGTGAAAGACTTGTATCTGCTGCAAGAGATGGTGATGTTCAAGAGGCTAAAGCTTTGTTGGAATATAACCCTAGACTTGCTAGATATTCCACTTTTGGTGTTAGGAATTCACCCATTCATTACTCTGCAGCTCAAGGTCACCATGGGGAAAAATAATTAGAAACCGACATTAACATTACGAAATGGTGGTGGTGGAGGTAGTTGCTGGTTGTGAAGGTGGTGGAGGTAGTTGCAGGTTGCAGGTTGAAGAAGATAAGTAGATGTTCATATTTTTAATTGCAGATGTTCATTGTTTGAAGATGTTCATTGTTTGAATTTTGTTAAAATCTGGATATAAACATGTACCTGTTCATTGTTTGAAGTTCAAATTTTATATATTTTTTATTTCTTTTAATTGTTCAAGGGTAATATAGTCATTTCACACATAGTTAACTAAGAAATTTAACTGATGTTAGGGCTGGGGACCAACCGAGTGCATTTTTGACAACTTTTGGGACCAAGCGTGTAATTAGTAAACCACTAGGACCAAGTCTGAAATTTTTGAAAACCACAGGGACCAACCAAGCATTTAACTCCTAAGTTAATAACTAAATAGTTTGAGCAATAGACAATTTGGGCTACAACCTAAAAGAACACAAGACTCAAATGGTGTATTGTTAGCAGGGCCGGCCATGAGCAAGTGCCGGGTGGGCGTCGGCTCAGGGCCAAAATCGTAAAAGGGCCCGAATTTTTTTAGAATTTATATATTTTTTATATAAGCTATATATACTACATGGTACAAAACAGGAACACAAATCATTTTGTTCTAGTGGTAGGTAGACTCCGTTTTGAAGCAAAGGACCCCGGATCGAATCTGTTTTCTGGCTTACTTTTTTCTTTGTTTTTCTGATTGGGAATTGAAGTTCACAGGATATGTCAAAATGTAGTTTTCTTCTAATTTATCTCCATTTAAATGAAATTCACCGATATTAAAATGATGTATTCTTTTATTAATAATTTCATTAGTATTTTATTTGAAGGACTCTTCATGTTAGAACTTAACTAATTCAAATTTTAATATAACAAAATCATGTAATTTTATGGGTTTATTTTTGTTGATCCTTTTTCCTTCTATTATTTAACTAAATGTGAGGGATTATTTATGCTTATGTACGTTTTAACATAAATTTTGTTTGGAAGCAAATTGGGTTAAATATATACGTTTTTATTCGACGGTATAAATTTGAATTGCTATACGTTTCGACGTAAATTTAGGTTGGAAACGAGTTGGGTCAATTGTAATCTATGCTTTATCACGTCGCCACTGCACATTGTGTACGTTTTGAGTTGGTCTACATTTCGACGTAAATTTTATTTGGAAACAAATTGGGTCAAATTTAATATATTTTCATTCAATGGTATGAATTTGGATTACTTTACGTTTCAACGTGAATTTAGTTCGGAAACGAGTCGCGTTAACAGTGGTCTATAATTTATTCGTCGGGTATGGCGTCGCCGTTGTAGGATCCATAGCTGGAAAGACTGCAGGAAAAAAAGGGAACATAGTCGCTAGGAAATCAGAATCCATAGTCACGGCTGAGACAGACCCTATGTTTACTTCGCGATAGTCAACGCACGTGTAAAAAGCTAATATTGTATTGAATTGAAACTTTCAATGTTAGGGCCCTATTATTTTATCTCGCCCAGGGCCCAAGTTTGTTTTAACATTTTCGGAGACGGCCCTGATCGTTAGTACAACTATCTAAGGCAACGAGTCCTGAGAAATTTGAGTATTGTAAAAATTGGTTATTTTGTAAAAAAAAAAAAAAAAAAAAAAAAAGTAAACAGAATATATGCATAAAATATAATATGTGTGTTGATGATGTTATTGAACAACAAAAAAGCTCTTTTTTTACTTGAAAAACTTGATAGAGTTTAATGCTTGTCGAAAATTTGAGTTTTAATATTTATTTGAGTTTTTAAACTCCTAGAATGTAGGAATTATAATTTAAAATTTTGAATTTGATTTCCATATGTAGTAGATAATTGACTGATCTTCTCGTTACAAATAATATTGTTTTGATGATTATAACGACTAACTTACTTAGCCTCCAATCCGACTCGTATATCTTTGTCCACCATAGGACCCAAAGGCTCAATCACTTGGGGAAGAAGACCATTAAGTACACATCTTGATACCAATAACTACAAGCCCTTTGATTCTTCATGATTAGATATGTAAACAGCTACGAATCAAAGTATAACAACAGAAATAGCGACAAAACGTGGAGAAAACTCTTATTTAATCCAAACCAGAAAAATCCCCCCAAATAACCCTAGATCTTACAGAAAAAGTAAATCTCAAAGATACAAGATTCACCGATCAAACGATAATCATCAATGGATGATTATCTATAGAAATACAGACACTAATCTCTCACAATACAACTGAGAGATTCACAAGAACAAGGAAAACAATAACAAACCCTAAAACGGAATGAACAGACTGAACAAGACAAACAAATGAGAGAGAATGATGCGCATCCAGAAACTTCACCCTTTTATACCAGCATCACAAAACTTACACTTTGAACCCTCAACAATGTCCAGAGATGATCGCGCCCCCTGAACTCTTACACATCTAGTCCATATGACAACACCACTTTGACTGCTGGAACTTTAAACTTCAAGTAACATTCCACACGCAGTCCCTCAAGTTACATACCTGTTTCACCAACTCATATAACACGTTAAATAAGTCATTTATATAACAAATAAATGGTAACACAACTACAACACTAGTTATAGTTTTAACACTCCCCCTTCATTTATTTGTTATACAAGTCAATCAACCCCCAGTTCTTTACAAAAGATCTCATGTTGAACATAATTTAAGCCCTTTGTAAACACATCTGCAAGCTGTTGCTCAGTATCAACCATTTCAGGCAAAACTAACCATCAGCGATTTTCTCCCTTAGAAAGTGCAAATCTATCTCAAAGTGTTTTGTCCTTTTATGAAACACAGGATTCAACGAAATTGATATAGCAGATTTACTATCCGAACATAATCTCAAAGGTAATGCACATTCCAGATTTAACTCACTTAACACATTTTTAATCCATAACATTTCACAAACAGTGGAACAAATAGCTCTATACTTAGCCTCAGCTGATGACCTGGACACAACACTTTGCTTCTTACTTTTCCAGGAAATTAAAGAGCTTCCCAGAAAAATACACAAGCCAGTTATTGACTTCCTATTATTTATATTTTTAGCCCAATCAGAATCAGCATAACTGATTAAATCAAAATGTTCACCTTTTTTAAAACACAATCCTTTCCCAGGAGATAACTTCAAATACCTAAGTAACCTCAATGCAACTTTTAAATGTAATTCCAAAGGTTTGTGCATAAACTGACTAAGGTACTGCACAACATAACTGATGTCAGGCCTTGTCAGAGACAAGTAAATGTTGATCAGTTCTGTTTTAAACATAATGGAAAACATGAAATAACATACCTTTGATTGCATCAGTAGAGAATCCAGTCAGAGACGCAGCAACGGAGTTCGACATAGTTGTCAGTTTGATCTGGTTCCTCCTTAGGGTGTAAAGTGATGATGGTGATGAAACCGAAATTAGGGTAGAATTCGGTTATGGGGAGAGAGTTCGAGATTGATGTTATGAGGGTTGGTTGATTGTGTAAAGTGTCTAACCCTATAACTCTCTAATAAGCCCCTTATTTATACACCCAAGAGGAAACCCAATTAGTTAATAAGGGTAATATGGTCCATCAACAATTACCAACTAATTATTAATAGGTTATTAATATATTTTGATCTATATTATATAAATGATAATGATGGCTACAAGATTAAATATAAATAAATAAATATTTAATCTTACATTCTCCCACTTAGCCGAATAATCATTTATCATGAGTATTAGATTAGTCTGATCAGAAGTTAATACTCATTTTAGCCTTAAACAAGTACTATAGCAGAGAAATACAGCCGTTGAATCATTATGCGACTCAGGACCCCCATTAGTCATACTATAGCCTTAATTTAAAACCTAACAGTTATGATCAAAATATGTAAGCCCTTTAACGTTTGATTTGTATTTATAGTTGTCTATATGTCATTACACCGGCAGAACATATGTAAGAGACATACAAAATCAAACTGATGAGGAAAATTAATTAATAGTTAGTCATTCATAGTACGATATGCAGTTGTACATGGTCATCAATTAAAACCCGTCTCTTTTATGTGCACTCTTAATAAGACTTATGGGTAATAGACCTTCAATTATAGGATCCTTAAGCATATCACGAATGCATTCGATACAAAGATTTAGTTTCCTCAATTCGTTCATAAACGAATAATTAATTGTGTATCGAAATTTAATGCAGCACCTCTCGAACTGTTACTGTTCAAGGAGACATGGTAGCTGACTTTATCACAACAAGTCTTCAATATATTAATTATATGGAGTTAATAAACTTATGAGTCCACTGATAAATTTCCAACAACTTTTAGTAACTATTGCTTTGTGATCAACAATATATTATGTCGTTATAACTTAGGTTGTTATTATCAGTTTATTATGACTCCTCCATGAAATAGGTTTTGTCTGCTGACATAAATATATACCCGAAATTACATTTTGTCATCTTTGAATATCTCAAAGTTAGAGTAATAAACCGGTTTTAATTCTCACTTCTTCTTCAAATCATAGCCTCTCGTTTCTTTTAAAGATATTGTAATACTCTATTAGATGCTTCACATTAATCTAGACATATCTAGTGTGTTGCAATGTGAGTAATATCTAAACGAGTATAGACTTGAACTTACATAAGGCTTCTAATTAATGAAGCATAAGTAAATAATCTCATTTATACTATTATCCTCTAAAGGAGAGCAGTAATGTTTGTTACATATGTAAGGACCAATTTAAGGTTAAACTTATGGAACGGAAGTAATGTCCCATTTGGTCTATCTCAACATGTTATGATATCTATTATGTAAGAGATATCTCTGAGATCTATTATATCAAAGTTTGTGTTAACAATACTTTGACTTATGTAACATATACTTGTCAAAAGAATATCATCTACATAGACAAGTTTATCTTAGTTGCTCCCACTCATCTTGAGGTAGGTACATTAATCCACTTGATTGTTGATGAAAATAATTTCGTTAAGATTTCATCACATTATGATGTTTGCATTAAACCATACATGGATTTTATTGGCTTATAGACAAACTGTTCTTTAACCTTAAGTTTAGAACTTTCAGGTTGTTTTATGAACATGTAAATATATCAGCCAGTTATTAGGGAAAATTGTTTTAATGTTCATCTAATGTAGCTTTAAACTATTATAAGCTACTAGAACAGTGATGATCCTAAAAGAAATCTTTTGTTAGATATGTAATAAAGATTCTTTAATAATTTATCTCTTCCTGAGTACAACCTTTGACAATCAATCATGCTTCTTTGTGTCTTAACGTTTATATCAGGATTTGGTTTAGTTATGAACACTCTTAGGTTATTCAATCAAATCCCAAACGTTATGCGAACACATAAAATCAGTTTTACTAGAAAACTGTTTTATTCCATTCAGAAGATTGATTGACACTAATGGCTTAATTAGAAGAGATAGGATCAGTAAACTTTTCCAAAATCCATTTCAACTTCAGTTAGGGAGGTTGTGTAATCATCAAAGTTAGTAGGCTTTTAAACCTAGATGACCTCCTGAGTTGATTATTGGGTTAGTTAGAAGTTTCAGTTTTATGGATTAGCTCTTGATTATGTTGCTATCATTTTCAGGATTCTAAGTTTGTAAGAGTTGGTGCAGTATGGTGTACAAGAGGTGTAATCGGAGTTAAATTTTGAGTGAAATTTAATGACACTCTTCCCCCCGCCTCTTGTATTCCTTGCAAGTCATGATAAGGACTTTGACTGCTCCCACTAACCTTAGAAAACTTTATGAACTCAGCATGCTTAGGGTCAATATTTAACGACCAAACAAATTCTAATAGAGAAAACATATAATAGAGAAAACATATTAGTGACATTAGTCATTGTAGTTTCTCTTGTTGAGGATTATGTTAGTTTAGATAAGAAATCTAAGTGTGCCCACAATTAAGCAATAATGAAACTTTTGTAAAAGTAGCTTTAGATTTTAAGGAGACAAGTTATGATAGAATAGTGTCAAGATGGAGCAGTGTCTTGTACAAGAGGTGTAAATTGAAGTATAAAGCTTTCACTCCCCACCTCTTGCAACTATTGCAAGTTATTATTAAGACACTTAATGCTCCCACTGATCTTTTAATATCTCTAGAATGCTACTAGAGAAGTTTCAATTAGTTATGTGACGTGGGAACCTATCATATATATATGTTAGACTTTACTTGATTTCTTTAATGTCCAAATATCATAAGAAACTTAGGGACATATTTAATAGAAATCTTATTAAGTACATACATGAATAGACTTCTTATAAGACCGTGGGCCATATATGACAAAATTTAGTTACAAGTAGATAGTCTTTAAATAAAGAAATTATGTCTGAATATTCCATTTTGGAATAAGTTCCACGAATGTCAATGAATGACTTATGATGGACCCATACTTATTCCTTAAGCCAAGTAATATTTAGGGCTATAACGTCATGATTTAAAATCACTTAGAATGAGATTAGATAAGAAATCATCCTCATTAACCATGTCATGATTTCTCATGATTTTTGGTTATAATTGATGAAATTTGTAACTCTCATTTTCCTTTTGTCAAATTTTTCATTTGCATGATGACAAAAATTGTGAAAGTGTAAGGTATCATCTAGTTTTTATCTTAATAATGTTTCAATCCAGATATTTAGAACAAATAAAAATGAGAGTTTAAGATAATTGTGACTTTATGTTGACTATGCAAACCTCACAACCTTCATAACATTGCTTAATTATGATACTATATTCTGATTAATACTCAGAATATATGTACGGTATCGAAAACGTTGTTAGAAGACTGCTTATTATTGTTCTTATAGCCTTAACATTTAATTTTGTCACTAACTCTCATGTTAGTTATTTGTTAACTTCTGGTAAGGAAACGTTTAAAACTAGAGTCAACTAATCATGTGTTAGTTGGAATATTATAATTAGTAGACTTAAATATCTTTAATAAGTGACTATCTAATTAATTCATCCAACTGTTCTTTAGAATAATGGATAGTCTCGTTGCTTATGTCTAGTCTAATGACATAATGATGCAGTGAGATTTTCCCTTGAAGAACCTTAGAGGTGGAATTAACCGTTGTAATTTGTCTATGGACCTGAGAACAATCCTCTTTTAAGGTTTAAGTGGTTGTAAGGTGAGTAACAACTTATTTTCCAGCTTCAAACATTTATTTCTTTGTACATATGTTGCTTATCAACACACTCGTTATACTTTGGTATTTTGAGTGTTATAGTTGATTTATAAGGCATCAAAATGTACAAGTTAAAATCTTAATATGTAATGTACTGGAAAATGTACTTATTTCCATGCGTAAGCCCTTAACTTTATGGGTCATGGTTTTGTACATTATAATGTATTCACATATACCACTTAACTTTATAGCTTAGAATTTTAAAAGAAGGCATGCATCTTAGGAGTTCTAGTGATTATCCCATATATAAGAGATTAGCTTTAGGAAAAACTTAATCTGAAATAACTTTAGTGATAGCGTTATGTTAGAGAGTTCTTGATTATCATAAGAGACATCATGTTCGATTTGTCCTAATCATTATGCTCTAATTTTCTTCTTTATAATCTTTATCAGAAGAGAGCAATAGGATTATCGTGTCTTAAGAAATAATCAAGGATTTAATTTAAGAGCTAATTCTAAAAGAAACTTTAAATAAAGCAAACATGTTAGGTTTAGGAATTAAAGTGGATGAGATATATGTAGAAGTAAATTATAGTGAGTAAAAATTATGGGTACTAAAAATTAAGACAGACAAAATGATCATAAATTAATTAAGGATCATTAATATAAGGATCAGTATATGAAGAAATTGTGATATGTCTATTACTAACATCAAAATAATAGACTTAGTAAAATTCTACTTAAACAAAGACAAATCAGCTTTGGCCAGAAGTGTAATCATTTAAGTATGTGTGCAAAGTAATCGTGACAAATCAGCTTTGGCCAGAAATGAGACAATCACTTTAGTTATGCACTTGTCAAGCATGCTAAACATAAATGAATTAAATCAGCTTTGGCCAGAATTAAGACATTTCACGTTTGTAATGCATACTTAACATAGCTTTTATAATACTTGAACAATAAATAGATGTATTAAATCAGCTTTGGCCAGAATTAATACATCAGAAGCTCATTCAAGTTAAGCTAGTTTGGTTTTGTAAAACATTATTTGATCCTTATTAATTAATTAAGTATAAACAAAACCAAGTATTTAATAGCAAACCACCTGTTAGGTCACATTAAACAGCATAAAAAATGAGGTCTCGAGTCGCAATCTTAGTTTCGAGTCGCAATCTCAGTCTCGAGTTGTGATGATTATGGTTGCGAGTCGCAATCTCAGTCTCGAGTTGTGATGAGTGCGGTTGCGAGTCGCAATCTTAGTCTCGAGTTATGATGATCGTGGTTGCGAGTCGCAATCTTAGTCTCGAGTTGTGATGATCGTGGTTGCGAGTCGCAATCTTAGTCTCGAGTTGTGATGATTGTGGTTGCGAGTCGCAATCTTAGTCTCGAGTTGTGATGATTGTGGTTGCGAGTCGCAATCTTAGTCTCGAGTTGTGATGATTGTGGTTGCGAGTCGCAACCTTAGTCTCGAGTTGTGATGATCGTGGTTGCGAGTCGCAACCTTAGTCTCGAGTTGTGATCTCTGTTAACAGCTGCTGATTGTGATAAAACTGAAACTCGAAATTTAAGGGATTTGGGATAGTATTTCCTGTTTTAATCATGATCTAAACTTATCAAGGATTTCGAAAATAATAACTGATTATCTCTTTAACAGTTTTCGAAAATTTAATAGATAAAAATTTAGATCAAAACAGTAAAACACTTACTAATCCAAAATTATATTCCAAATCTTATGAATTTTTCGAGTTTCTTAGAACATAAATGATGAACCCTAAAATAATAAGAACATAATCTGGAAATCCGAAACCTGATTTTAATGGTTTTGTAATGGATTTCGTGACAATAAGCTTAATCCTTTTATGATTTCGGGTCAATATATCAAGTAATAATTTCCGAAAACAGGGATTTCGGCCATAATGAAACCCGAAAACAGTTTTTTGATTTTAATGCTTTGAAACTTCCGTTTTCCAGATTTTTGATCCGATAATAATGGATACGAAAAACAGAACTGATTTATCAACATATGCTCTGATACCACATGTTGATCAGTTCTGTTTTAAACATAATGGAAAACATGAAATAACATACCTTTGATTGCATCAGTAGAGAATCCAGTCAGAGACGCAGCAACGGAGTTCGACATAGTTGTCAGTTTGATCTGGTTCCTCCTTAGGGTGTAAAGTGATGATGGTGATGAAACCGAAATTAGGGTAGAATTCGGTTATGGGGAGAGAGTTCGAGATTGATGTTATGAGGGTTGGTTGATTGTGTAAAGTGTCTAACCCTATAACTCTCTAATAAGCCCCTTATTTATACACCCAAGAGGAAACCCAATTAGTTAATAAGGGTAATATGGTCCATCAACAATTACCAACTAATTATTAATAGGTTATTAATATATTTTGATCTATATTATATAAATGATAATGATGGCTACAAGATTAAATATAAATAAATAAATATTTAATCTTACAGTAAATTAATTTACCAACAAGTTTCTGATATCCAGTAATATCTTTTAATTCGCCCTGATTTTTAACATCTTTTGTGTTCACTATGACTTAACTCAATAGGTGTAGAAACAAGTTTACACCCCAAATACCCAAACTCATTCAACAACTCTAAACAATATTTTCTTTAATTCAAACAAATACTTTGGTTATCAATAACACTTCTATTCCAAGAATGTATTTTAAGATACCCAAATCTTTGATTTTAAAACTTTCACTTAAAGTATGTTCAACTCTACATATTTCTTCTTCATTGTTACCAGTTATAACAATTTGATCAACACAAACAAGTTGCACAATAAACACATCAGATTTATTTAAAACAAACAAACAATAATCACACAAACTTTGTTTAAAACCAATATTAAATAAAACTTCAACAAGTTTTTCATTCCATTTCCTACGGGCCTGTTTCAAACCATATAGAGATTTAACCAACTTACAGGGTCAATATATACTAGGAAGTTTATTTTGTCTAGGAAGGCTAGGAAGTAATCTTGACCATCAATTGATTAATTGAGGGCTTGGATTAAATGGGTATAATTGATAAAAAAGAAGGAGGCGCGTGAGTCTAATTTAAGCACATCGATGAAGGAAGAGAGAAGCCATAAGCGGCTATTGGATATAGAGCTTTTAGAACACTGTAGATTCGTCGATACTGCTTTTTACGCTGCCTTCTCGCTTGCTTGCATAGGACAACAGCTTCCGGCTATCAATGAGTCAAAGCCCGAGGGTCTTAGAGAAAGACTAATAGAATGAGTTTTGTGACACTGGATGTATTCTAGTCAATCTAAAGAAATAGTTTCTCTCTCCTCCGATTCCCCCCGTTTTTTAAACGTTAATAACTCTTTCATACAACATTATTTTTTTTTATAAAAATTGCACCAAAAAAGGAGCGCTTTTTTATCTTTAAAACTAGTATACTATTGTTATATTTTTGAAAAAAAAACTCGAAAACCCAAATGCAATGGACAAAAAGCATAAAAAATTACTTTTTTCTAAAACGCAATTGACAAAAAACACAAAGAAATGCCTTGTTTCTAAAATGTAATAGACAAAAAACACAAAAGAAATGTGTTATTTCTAAAACGCAATGGCTGAAAAACACAAAGAAATGTCACTTTTTTTGTAAAACGCAATAGCCTAAAAACACTAAGAAGTGTCTTATTTCTAAAACGCAATGGCCAGAAAACACAAAGAAATGTCTTTTTTCTAAAACGCAATGACCAGAAAACACCTTATTTCTAAAACGCAGTGGCCAAAAACACAAAGAAATGTCTTTTTCTAAAACGCAATGGCCAGAAAACACTTTTTTTCTAAAATGTAATGGCCATAAAACACATTAAAATGCTTTTTTTTCTAAAACGGAATTGACTAAAAACACAAATAATTGTATTTTTTTCTAAAACGCAATGGACTAAAAACAAAAAAGTCTTTTTTAGACGTAATGGACTAAAACCCAAAGAAATGTGGTTTTTTCTAAAATGTAATATAATAAAAATGCAAAAGAATTGTTTATTCTAAAACGCAATTGACTAGAAATACATATAAATGTGTTTTTTTCTAAAACACAATGTACTAAAAACACAAATAAAGGTGTTTATTAAAAAACGCAATCGATTAAAAACACATAAAAATGTGTTTTACCTAAAACGAAATGGACTAAAAACACATAAAACGTGTTTTACCTAAAACGCAATGGACTAAAAACACAATCAAATGGGTTGTTTCTAAAACGCAATGGACTGAAAATACAAAAAAAATGTTTTTTCATTCATTTGTAAAACGCAATGACTCAATTCAAAAACCCAGATTGTAAAAATGCAATTCAAAATTTTCTTACATTGATCGAAGTTGATTTCTTCAGATTTCTTCAACGATTGACGAAATTTGAATGCTAGAAACACTTATCAGCGATCGAATCGAACGAATCGAGTGATTCGCTTCAAAATCACAGGAAAAAATGAGATATTGTATGAAATTAAACTGGGTTTCTTAAAAAAAAAAGTTGAAGAACACGTTGATTGGTGATGAAAATCGCACTATAATGTAGTGATTATTGAGATAGAAAATGAAGAAAAGGTTGAAGATGGTGTGTTTTGAAAATGGTGGGTTTTGAAGTTACATGGAGAGAAGAAGGAAGAAGATTAGATAAAATTAACTAACATACCTTTCCCTTTATTTTTAAACTAGGTTAATGCCCACGTTAAACGCGACTTCAACAAAAAACAAATTATTTACTTTCAAATTTAATATTCTGTAAAAACGCATACATTGGAAGAAACAAAAAGAAAATTATTCAATCTTCATCGGCGACGAATTCAAATCCATCAATCTTTAAACGAATTCAAAGTATAACGTGTTATTTTTTTTAATTTGTGAGGACAACTATTAATAAGTGTATAAATAAAATAAATGCAAATAAAGTGACATGTTACATGATATACTCACAAGATGAATTGTATCATTAAGTATGAAGTCTTCTTTATAATAAACAAATATTATATTTCACAACGTTTCATTTACAATTTATAGAAAGTAACATGAGCTCGATTTGGTTGGTGCAGCACGACCCGACACATCCAATGGAGTAGTTGCAACTCCTCTTTAATTAACAAAACCTAAAATTAAATAAAACATGACCCAAGATTAGATACTCTAAATCATTCAAGATTCGGCTATGTTGAACAAACAATAATTTTTTCGGTGTTCAAGCTTTTCTCTTGGAAAAAACCAAGAAAATACTATTTAATGCATTCGTTTTTATTGTTTTTTAGTAGATAGCAATGACCTTCCCGATGTTGATTGGGTTCTATTCGATGGATCCTTAAGTTGTCCACCACTGACTCCCTCTATTGCATATTCGGTTATAGCACAACATGTTAGTGGTTGTATGATAGACTTTAGAGATCTAAAATAAAGAGACACATTTTGATAGCTTCATTATACATTAGAGGTTACATTGAGGAGAGAAACTATTTAAAATTATACCATCATGTAATGTAATATATTAATACTAATATAGACCACTGGCTCAGACTAATGATAATTCTAGCTTTCAAACACAACATATTACTGGTAGCTATAAAAATGTTTAAACCTGAGCAGCAACTTTAAATTCTAGCAACCGATTAGTAGTTTCGGATAGCTTAAACTTTAAATTTAACACTCCCTTTCACACTTTGAATGTCAACACCTGCACATCATGTGATAAATAGAATTAATTAACAATTATAAAATAAAGAAAAGATCCATATGTAAGCTTTGAGATCTAAAATTGGTTAGCAACCGATTAGTAGTTTCGGATAGCTTAAACTTTAAATTTAACACTCCCTTTCACACTTTGAATGTCAACACCTGCACATCATGTGATAAATAGAATTAATTAACAATTATAAAATAAAGAAAAGATCCATATGTAAGCTTTGAGATCTAAAATTGGTGACCGGTAGGGATTAGCATTTGGTATCGGATACCGGTACAGAATTTCCTGTACCAAATTATTTTCGGTACCAAATCAGTACCCACTTTTTCGCTTTTTCGGTAACTGGCCGTTTGGTACGGTATCGGTGTTTCACCGAATTTTGCCTTCAAATACCGGTACTGTACCTTACCAAACATTTTCGGTACCGGTACCTATATTTGGCGAATTTCGATAGTACCGGCACCGAGCTCATCCCTAGTGACTGGTATCTGATTCTTAAACTCTTGGCAAGAATCCAAGACAATGGTGAAGTTACCCTTAGCCACTAAGTGCTAACTGCAGATCCCAATTGAATCAAACAATATTAAAACTCGAACTTCTTAGCCCGAAAAATAGCGTCGCTGTCCATGGTGAAAAGGGTTGTGCATGTGATATATTTGAAAAGGTTGGGTTTTTGAAGATTTGAAAAATAATCACATATCTTAATGGGTGTTTGGAAATAAAAATATGTATTTTTACTTATTTTTTTTATTAATGTTAAGAATACGTGGGTGACGCACATCAAACACCCCTAAATTAACGAAAACTCTCCCTTAATAAAAGGATTTGGGGATTTTACACCCAGAGAATAGATTGTGGGCAACTTTCAACCCATTTGACTATCCCCCTTCAACTATTTCTTAATATTTGGCCTATTTGAGACAATACAAAATCCAAATTGATCTGTTCATAAGTAAAATTACTTAAAGTTGCAAAAGTTACCATTTTGCAAACTCTCACATTATATAAAGCATTTAGCGTTAAAAAAGGAAGAATACTTTGTATACTTCCTTTGTTTTCATCATTTTTAAAGTATTTGACCCACCAATCACTATTTCTCCACGAGGCATAGGTGAATCGCTGGTTAAGTAACCACCTTCAGGCCAATTTATATGTCTAAATTTGATAACAAATTAACTTATAGAAAAAGTAACTAAAACTGTCCTAAGTACCAAAAGTGTGTATTCTAAAGGATACCTTGATGTAGGAGCAAAGAAGGGGTGCACCAACAGGCCCAACGGATGTATCATCATACTCAGAAAAAAGTCTTACCAGTACACGTCTCAGTAAGACCATAACCTTGACCTATTGGAGCACAAGGTAATCGTCCCAATAAACATGGTAATATCATGGAAGGGTTGGGTTATATGGAAAACCCCATCTTATCTTTTTGAGAAAACCTTGGAAACCCAACCTTATACATTGATTGTGTTTGATCAATGACTCTACTTTTTTTGGTAATTATTAGATTTAAAATAATTCTTATATTTTGTCTAGTACAACTGCAAGGGCAATTTGGGTAAAAAAAAGGGGCTTTTTGACTATTGAAAATAACCCATTCCACTTCCCTATGCATTACCATCAAATCACCAACTCTTTCTCTTACTTCTTTCTCTTTCCTCCCCCACCCCACAAACGTGAAGAAGAACAAGAAGAAGATGATCTCATTTAAGAATTCAAATATCCACCTTCAAGATTCCAAGAAACACTAATCCCAGATCTAAAAGTGATCTCAACAAACACTAATCCCAGATCTTTTAGAGAGAGAATGATGACAAGACACAAGTTTTTAGAGAGATGATTTTTTTGTTTTAGAGAGAGAAACAACAATCTTCATCATGTTCATCTATAACACCAAGAACACACATACAAGTGTGTGAGAGAGAAGAAGTTTGAAGTATGTTGTTTTAGAGAGAGAACGATGACAAGATGAATGTTTTTAGAGAGAGAAAGTTGATGTTTTAGATAGAGAAACAACAATCTTTATCACAAAGACACACGCACGAGTGTGTGTGTGAGAAGAAGGTTTGAAGATCTTCTTCATGTTCATCGGACGGTTATAGATCCGGTAAGTGTTCTTGAAATATCATTTCACACTTGATTTTTTGTTGAAATGGTTGTTAATATGTTTTTGTGTGCTAAAAGTGTTTTAGTAATGCTTAATGTTCATGTATTTTAAATAAATCAAAAACTTTAGGATGAGATTTTGAAGGGGTTTTTTGTTGGTTTGGTTGCTTGTTAGGGGCTTTTGATCTTAACAGTAGCTGTTTTTTTGTTGGTTTGGGTTGCTTGTTTGGGTTTTTGATCTGAACAGTAAGTGTTTTTTTTTGTTGGGTTGCTTGATTCACAGACTCAGGCCTATAACATGTGTTAAGCCCCCTCTGTTAGAATGTTATATAACGTGTGTTGATTTACAGAAACAAACCCATAAAGATATTCAATTGACAAGCTGGATGGATGTAGGCGAAGTTAATGCATGTTCTAGTAATGGTTAATGTTCATGTATTTTAAATAAATCCAAAACTTTAGGATGAGATTTTGAACGGGTTTTTTTGTTGGTTTGGTTGCTTGTTTGGGGCTTTTGATCTTAGCAATAATTGTTTTTTTGTTGGGTTGCTTAATTTACAGAGACAGACCCATAACATGTGTTAAGCACCTGTTAGAATGATATATAACGTGTGTTGATTTACAGAAACTGATCCATAAAAGATATTCAATTGACAAGCTGGATGGATGTAGGCGACGTTAATGCGGGGACATTGAATAAGTCACATCCTTTGGGAAAGAAGTCTTCGTTTATTTATAACATGTGTTGGTGGTTCATGCTGTAACAGAACACCATGATGTAACCTGACATGTGTTCATGTATAACATGTGTTAAGCCCCTGTTAGAATGATATATAACGTGTGTTAACCTTTTGTTAATTAAAAAAAAAAAACAAGTAATATCTATTTTATTTTTGTTGATGTTTAAAATATCCGATAATGTGGATACTGAGCGTAAAACTTGTACAAGTAATAAATGTACAAGTTAGTATGTAACGTGTAATATGAAACGAACCATTTATGGTAACACATGTACCGGTAATTTTGGAATATATAATATGAAACGGGTCATTTGTTTTGCACATGTTGGAATGTATAACATGTGTTAAGCCACTGTTATAATCTTTTTGTAACCTGACATGTATTCATGTATAAGCTAGTGGTTTACAAAACACCATGATGTGTATATACTAATCTAACATGTGTTACAATTTGTCTGTTCGGAACATGTAATTGCTTAACATGTGACAAGGGTGAAAACCGTCGACGGGGGCGATGAGTTTAATGGTGAGCTTAGTTAATATTGTAATCTTGTTGTAACCCACTTGTATACATATGATAACATGTAAGCATCCATTATAACCCGACTTGTATTCATATATATGAAAGTGGGTTGCAAAACACCATTATGTGCATGTATTGATCGTAACACGTGTACAAGTTAATAATTTAATATGGAACATACAAGTTAATATTGTAACACCGTATACCTGGGATAACATGTGTTAAGCCTCTGTTATAATCTTGGTTTAACCCAACATGGTGTCATGTATAAGCTAGTGGTTTCCAAAACACCATGATTTGTATATACATACTGTAACATGTGTTACGCGACTGACATGTATAACGTGTGTTAAGCCTCTATTATAACGTGTGTTAAGACTTCCAGAATGGATGCATAAACTCCAATAGTAACTTAATAACAACATAGTATACCTGATATAACGTGTGTTAAGCCTCTTTTATAACTTGTGTTAAGACTTCCAGAATGTGTTAAGTCCATACCGTTTTAACATCATGTACTAGACAAAACAATAAGACTCTCACATTACATATTACTAGTAAACGAAAATACATAGCACTAAGAAAAATGGTGGGCCGTTTACTATACCCATAACGGTATAAGTCCATGGTTGTAAAACAAGGTTTCCAAGGCCGAGTACTCCCCGAGTAGTCGCTACAAGGTAAGCTGCCGAGGCGACTTTCTTTGACTCCGCCTAATTACTCGGAATCGGTCAAACGCGGTCAACCTCGGCCAAAATCATATCTAGTAGGTCAACTCGGGCCGAGTTTGTATTAGAAAATAATAAAACATAATTTCTATGCCTACCATATTAGAAAATGAATATCATTTTCACGTATTTTGTTATAGATATTAGTAAATTTATGTTATTTGACATATATTTTATTTCCAAAAACTAATTTCTTTATAATTTTATATGTCCGAGTACTCCCCGAGTACTCTCCGCCTAGGTCGAGTACTCTCAACTCCCCGGTCGACCGACTCGGGAGCGCCTAGCGACTTTTGCAACCACGTATAACTGATATAACGTGTGTCAAGGCTCTATTATAACGTGTGTTAAGACTTTCAGCAAGTTACACATAACATGTGTTAGAGATTAATGTACCGGTAAACTTGTAAAAAACTACATTGCCTACAAGCAAGTTACACAAAAATGGATGCATAGAGCCCAAAAGCAACACAAATATGCTGAGGTCGACTTCAGGGCAGAAGTTCGAAAGGCCAGAACATTTTTAACAACATGTCCTAGACAAAATAATAAGAGTCTCACATTACATATTACTAGTAAACGAAAACACGGATCACTAAGAAGCGGTGGAGCTTCCATTGACGGTCTATCTTTGCTGTTTATCTGCTACCTGTTAGGAAACTTTATTTGTAAGTATTGAAGAAAATCACAATCAACTTGATCTATGAAGAGATCACAGTCCTGAAGATCACGAACTAGAAAAAGAAGATCATATGGGACAACTGGAATGCACAACATCTACTTCAAAGAATCACAAGTTGATCAAGAGCTGAATTGGATTATTAGAAAAGGTCACTTCTGATGGATCTGATGATATTTCTGATGAAATATCATCAGTTTCTGACGATTCTGATCATCAGGATTTTTCTGATGATTTGTTCATCAGAATTTGTGGTTTATCAGAATTATGATGAAATACTCCACTTGTCTGAAATTGGCTCTGTCCTGCCACACTTACCGAAGCAAGTTGACATTAATTGATATCATGATGAAAAAGGCAACTTGAACGTTGGAATCAATGAATATGTCAATTGGGCACTTTTTGCAGGACTTATTGCATGAATAAACTATTGTTTATTCATGCACCCAGCCTTCTATAAATAGAAGGCTCAACCAGGAGAAGCCAAGTGAGTTTGAAGCTTATCATTCATACATACATCAAAACTCCATTGCCCTCTCACCCACAGAATTCAAGATTCATTTGTACTAGATAATAATCTTACAATCACCTTGTAAACCATTTTGTTTCAAAGTGATATAAACTTGATAATTCTGTAGGTCTTGTTTCTTGAAAGTCTGATTTCCATTTCCGCACATCTTTTTCACATCTACTGAAATCACTTGCCATATTACGTGAAAAGAAGTTGTTTTAAGGCCACACTGGGTCCAACAATTGGTATCAGAGCAGATTGAATAAACAATTTTCAAACGATCAATCGCTTATCTTCTTTTCTCTAAATATGGCCAGCTTTCAATCCTGGAATAATGCTTTTAACATTGGTTCTATGTCCAAACCTCCGACTCTGGTCAGAGAGGAATACCCCCAATGGAAAATCAGGATGGTCAATTTCCTTAATGGTCATGACCGAGCTCTGTTTCAATCCATTGAAAGGGGTCCACATATACCAATGACAGACATACCTGCTATTCCAGCAACTGACCAATCACCTGCTATCCCTGCCTCCCGTTCTCCCAAAAGTGAAATAAACTGGAGCGCGGAAGACAAGGAACGGGTGGCTGGGGATGAAAGGGCAAAGTCACTTTTAATTATGGCCATCCCCAATGACATATTTTCACAAGTTGATGCATGTGCATCAGCTAAGGAAATATGGGATCAGTTGGAAAATCTTTGTGAAGGAGGAGAAAGGATGAGAAGAAACAAGAGAACAAACAATGTCTCATCTTATGAAAGATTTAAAAGTTTGCCAAATGAAAGGTTAAATGATACATATCAAAGATTTACAAAACTTTTAAACGAGCTAAAGAAATTTGGTATAACAAAGTCAAATGATGAAAGAAACATAAAATTTCTTGATGCCCTTCCTAGAGAATGGAAAAGTCTAACCATGATTTTATCATCAACCTTAGAACTAGGAAACATGAGTCTTCATGACTTATACAGCATCTTGATCCCCAGAGAGGAAGAAATATTTGAAGAAACCATTCAAAGAGGGGGATCTGTAGCTCTTATCTCAAACTCACAAAGATCAACAACAACCAATGATCCACAACCATCAAACAGCCAAAATCTTGAAACTTCTGATGCATCATTAGATTTTTCAGCTTTTGCTGAAGCAATAGCACTGCTCACCAAAACATTTGAGCAGAGGTTGAGGGGAGGTAGCCAGAGATACCAGAGGAGTGACAAAGGAAGGATGGATGGAAGATCTAAAGAAGAGGTTAGATCTAAGGATAAAGGAAAGGCTGAAGTTGTGTGTTACAAGTGCAAGCATAGAGGTCATTATGCATCAGATTGCAAGACCAAAAAGCTGAAGGATGTTGCATATTATGAGAAAAAGCTTGAAGAAGCCAAGAAACAACAACAAGTAAGCTTAATTGCTGGAACAGATACATAGTTATCTGATGATTCTTCTGATGATGAAGAAGAAGAATTGGCAAATTTCTGCCTCATGGCACTCTCTGAAGGACTACCAGAAACTTCAGAACAAAAGGTAAATTTAGATAATCTTGATCTTGAACACAAGTTAAACAAGCTCATGTCAGATTTTCTAAATCTGCAAGAAAAACATCAATCAGATATTAGAAAATCTGATGAGTTACAAAGGACTTTGAATAAAATCATTCTTGAAAACCAACTTCTTATAGAGGATAGTTTAGATCAAAGAGCTAAAATTGAGTTTTATGAAAATGAAAGAAAAGATCTTTACAAGAAAATCAATGATAAAGAAATCAATGTAAGAGGTTTTCAACAGGCCAAAGAGTTCATTAATTTTATTGAGTCCACACCAAAGAACAAAGGAGAGGGTTTAGGTTATACAAGTTCTACAAGATCAAATAGAAATAAACCTACTATCTTTGTAAAAGCAACTCATCAGAATACTGATAAATTTACATCAGAATCTGAATCTGATACTTGCAAAACAACCTATTCTGAATATTCTTTTGAAAAACCAAACTTCATAACAAACAATAGTGAATGCAGTCAAGAATCTGTAAAGACTCCAGAAGCAGTTCACTCATCTTTTCAAAATTATCCACTCATTTCATCACAAGAATACGTATCAGAAAATTCTGATAACTCTTGTATATGTGTTGACATACTGAAGCTTGTTCAACACCATATTCAAAAGAAAACTGTAAAATCTGTTAATGGCTCAGCATATAACAGAGTTTCTGATGCAATATCAAGAAGAAGAAGAAAGAAAGTGATTAATATTCCATCAGAAATAGTACCCAAGCATGCCTGGGTACCAAAAACCCTCTAATCATTTCATTTCAGGACCATCATGTGCAGCAGATCTGGTACTGCGACTTAGGAAGCTCCAAGCACATGACTGGGGACAGGAGCTTACTCAGCAACTTTGTTTCAAGGCTGGGTAGATTGGTAAACTTTGGAAATGGAGTGAAAGGAAGGATCATGGGATATGGATGCATAAAATATGGATGTCTGACCATAGAGAAAGTAGCCTATGTTGAAGGCTTAAAGTATAACTTGCTGAGCTGTGGTCAATTCTGTGACAAAGGTTTTCAGGTAACTTTTTTACCAGAAAAATGCTTGCTAATAGGTATAGATGATAATAAAATCTATTTAAGTGGGAAAAGAATAAGAAAATCAATTTACTATTTTGACTTCAAAGAAGAAAGTGAACATACAAAACTATGTTTATTTTCAAAAATCAACAAAGGTAGTAGTTGGTTATGGCACAAAAGGCTTGCCCACTTAAATTTCAAAAACCTAAGCAAACTAGCAAGCAAAGGTCTGGTAAAAGGATTACCTTTGATATCCTCAAAGAAGGATAAAATTTGTGAAGCATGTGAGATGGGTAAATCCAAGAGAAGCTCACATAAATCAATTTCCGAGTCTTCAATTTCACAAAATTTGGAACTTTTACACATGGATTTATGTGGACCCATAAGTACATAAAGTTTTTCTGGAAAGAAATACATACTAGCAATAGTAGATGACTTTTCCAAGTACACATGGGTAGAATTTTTGAGAAAGAAAAGTGAAACTCCTGATCTGATCATTAATTTTATCAAGAAAATTGAAAATCTGTTAAAACTAACAGTCAGAAGGATCAGATCAGACAATGGAACAGAGTTTAAGAATTCAAAAATTGAGAATTTCCTTATAAGCAAAGGAATTTCTCATGATTTTTCAGCTCCCAGAACTCCCCAACAGAATGGGGTGGTTGAAAGAAGAAATAGGACCTTGGTAGAAGCTGCCAGAACCATGCTTGCTTATGCTAAATTGCCCACTCATTTTTGGGCAGAAGCTATAGCAAATGCATGTTTTACACAAAACAGACCCATAATCAACAAAAGGCATAACAAAACACCTTACAACATTATAAATGGAAGAATTCCAAGTATAAAATTTTTGCATACATTTGGTTGTAGTTGCTTTGTTTTCAATGATTTTGAAAGCCTTGAAAAATTTGACAGAAAAGCATAAAAATGTATTTTTCTTGGTTACTCTTTGTTATCAAAAGCATATAGAATTTTTATTCTCAATACTAGGACAATCAGAGAAAGTCTGTATGTCTCATTTGATGACTCACCAGAAACAGAGGTTTCTGATGAATACATGAAAGAAATAAATTTTTCTGACAAACAAGAAAAGTATGAACATCTTTTTGAAATTATAAATGAAGATTTCCTAGAACATGATAACTTTTTAAATAACAAATCAAAAGATCCATCATGTACTAACTATGCAGAACAAAGGTGTAGCACATCAGAACCTTAGAATTCTGATATCTTACACACAATAGAAGCATCTGTTCAGGGGGAAACTTCAAATCCATCAGAACCAACAACTTTTCACAACAAGTTAAGATGGATCAAAGGACATGTTCATTCTGACATCATAGGCAATCCTACAGATGGTGTTAGAACAAGATCTGCTACTGCACATGAGTGTGCATTTTCTGGGTTCTTAAGCAAAGTAGAACCTAAATCTGTCAAAGAAGCTCTAAGGGACCCAGACTGGATTCAGGCTATGCAAGAAGAGCTTCATCAATTTGAAAGGAGCAAGGTATGGGATCTGGTACCCAAGCCAAAAGATAAATCTGTCATTGGTTCAAAATGGGTATTCAGGAATAAATCTGATGAGAATGGCATAATCATAAGGAACAAAGCAAGGTTAGTGGTCAAGGGTTACTGTCAACAAGAAGGTATTGATTATGACGAAACTTTTGCACCAGTAGCTAGATTAGAAGCTGTAAGAATTTTTCTTGCTTATGCTGCATCCAAGGATTTAAAAGTTTATCAAATGGATGTAAAATCATCTTTTCTGAATGGTAAAATTGAGGAAGAAGTTTATGTGCATCAACCAGAAGGCTTTGTTGATCCAAAATTTCAAAATCATGTTTATAGATTAAACAAAGCCTTGTATGGGTTGAAGCAAGCTCCTAGAGCCTGGTATGAAACCTTATCAAACTTCTTACTCAATTCTGGGTTTACCAAAGGAACTATTGACACCACTCTTTTTCTCAAAACACACAAAGGTCATACTTTGCTGTTCCAGATATATGTTGATGACATTATATTTGGATCAACGACAAATTTCAAAAATTGATGACCAGCCACTTTGAAATGAGTATGATGGGTGAGTTAACCTTTTTCTTAGGGTTACAAGTAAAACAAAGAATTGATGGAATATTTTTGAGTCAATCAAAATATGTGAAAACAATTCTACAAAAATACTCACTTGAAAACTGCTCTGTTTCAAAAACTCCCATGACAACAGGGAACAAGTTAGATTCTGATAAGGATGGTATAAGTGTTGATATTAAAACCTATAGAGGGATGATAGGATCACTGCTTTATTTAACTGCAAGCAGACCAGATATCATGTTTGCAACATGCTTTCTGGCCAGATATCAATGTGAACCCAAAGAATCCCATCTAAAAGCTGTAAAAAGGGTTTTTAAATATCTTAAAGGCACATCGGATATTGGTCTCTGGTATCCTAAGGATACAAACCTTGAATTAATTGCATACACAAATGCAGATTATACAGGGTGCAAAATTGACAGGAAAAGCACATCTGGTGCCTGTCAACTCTTGGGAGAGAAATTAGTATGTTGGGCAAGCAAGAAACAAAACTGTGTTGCCACATCAACAGCAGAATCAGAATATGTAGCAGCAGCAAGTTGCTGTTCACAAGTGCTGTGGATGCAAACTCAACTGAAAGATTATGGAGTAACTCTGACAAGAATTCCAATTCTATGTGACTCAAAGAGTGCTATAGCAATAACGGAAAATCTAGTTCATCACTCAAGAACCAAACACATAGATGTCAGATACCACTTCATAAAAGATCATGTGGAGAAAGGTAACATTGAAATGTATTTTGTTCCAACTGAAAATCAAATTGATGATATATTTACAAAGCCTCTTGATGAAAAGAGACACAATTTTTTGATCAGCAAACTAGGCATGGTTAATCTAAATGATGAAGATTTTTCAGAAAACACAATGACACAAATTGAAAGCCAACTTGTTGTATGTCAAAGTTCTGATATTCATAGAACAAATCAACTAGCTTCTGATGAAACAATCCATCAATCTGATGGAACACCAGAAAATCTGATAAATCATCAATAAATGATAATTTATCAGATAATCTGAAGAAATATCAGAATATCTGGTGAAAACACCAGAAGTTCTGATATAAAATCAGAAACTAGGTTGAAACATCAGAATAACTTGTAAATTTTTTTCCATCCTCATGCCTATCCCACATATTGTATTTACTCTTTTTTTTGTACATATTGTTTTTGTATTTTTTTATTAAAAAAAACAAAAAGGGGGAAAAGTAACATGCATACTGATGAAATTCCATACAACTGTAATAATCAACCGTCTCAAATTTTTATTCAGATTATTGAATTTCATATTACTTCTGCAAATGCATGCAACATCATTTTTTCATAAGAAACTTAAGTGACACGTAGGCACTAGAATCATTAGGAGCTATGAAAGTAGCCGCCTAGTCATTAAATGCTTACTCACACATGGGGCTTAGTAGACTGTCACATTCACTGTTACATTCACTGCAACAGATATCGTCTTAATTGAAGAGAAAAGGTTTGGCTGTTAACATCACTTTCATCTATAAATATTAACAACCTGAAAAGAACTTTCTTCACAAAAATCATCTCTTCAAAAGCCCTTCGACAGAATTTTTCTTATAAAAAATGGGTCGCCCAAAATTGATGAAAGCCACTAAATTCCATCTTCCATTTCACAGACTTCATAATCTTAGATTAAGATCCAACTTGGAATGACCTGCATGGGAAGACTACAGGTTTGTGTACAATATGATCATGCGAAGTCCTTTAGGCTTTGCTGTATCATCACATGTCACCATTTATCCAAAACTTCTTCAAGAGTTCTGGTGGAACTCTTTAATCATTTTTAGTGGTACTTCCATGTGGATTGAGAGTGAGGTTATGGGGGTAAAAATTACCCTAAATGAGGAAACAATTAGGAATGTCCTCAAACTGGGTAATGATCATGAAACCCAATTTCTGGATAAGGCAGATGTGCAACAAACCCTGACTGAAATGGGCTATCATACACTCAACTCATCAAGGGCTGTTAGCAAATCCAGTTTCATACCACCTTTCCAGTTTTTGGTAACACAACTAAGTGTCTGCTTCTCCAAGAAGATTGGACACTTCAACGAGCTGTCTCATAAGATGATGGAAGTGGTTCATGCTGTTGTACAGGAAAAACCTTACAACTATGCTAAGTTTCTCATGAGAGACCTAGAAGCAAACATCCACGACCGTTAACCCTTTCTGATCTACCCTCGATTCATAACCAAGGTGATCACAAGTCAGCTGGACTTCGGAGGAGTGAGAAGCTGCCATCCAAGGGCCATGCTGGTACTTCAAGAAAACATTAGTGAAGCCACCCTAACGTCATCAACGAATCACACCGGTCGAATAACCAGTCTTTGGTTATATGTGAAGTGCATGTACAACGTATTGGAGGAGGAAGAGGAGTAGTTGTTTGTTTTTGTTATGTGTTTTATGTTTCCTTTATTTATATCATATCTGCTTTTATTTTTTTTTCTTCAAATTTTTTTATTGATCTAGGGGGAACTAACACAACATGTCTGATAAAAACAAAGAAAATCTGGTGAAACACAAATGAGATCTGACAGGATTTAATGAAACTCAGAAAATCTGACAATATATCAGCTAATCAAATTTTTTATCAAAAAAAAAAAAATTCTTAAAAGCCAGGAAGTTTGACTAATCATCAGAAAAACAATGCTTTTAACCAAACTCAAAGAAACTTATGACCATTCAAAATTTTCTTGAAATAAGTTTCTTTCAAAATTTTTTTTCTGAGGACTGGAACAAGCTGTATGAAAAATACTTCCTGTATATCAGAACAAAGGTGTGGAGGTCAGAACTGCAAGACTGCAATGTAAGTAAAAATCTCGAAACTCTACTTATTCCCTCTCATCTTAAAAAAAATACTGATGATTCATTCTCTATCTATGAATCAAATGAATTCTGATGTTATATAAAAGAAGATACAACTCTCAATAGTATCATTCAAAATTTTCTGAAATATATATCATCAAGAGGAAAACCTGGGAAGACACACAAATTCGGAAAGGGTTTCTATTGGACCTTTTAAACCAAAAGGGTCCCACATAGAGAAAAAGTGCAAGTTGGACACTAGTGTTTATCTGCAAAATCATTGGAGTCTCTAAATCTCTTTAAAAAGATTTACATTAAATTAGAGATAAACCAAAGGTTTTTCAAAAACGGTTGTTTCTTTAAAGGATTAAGACATCATAAAGGTGTCATTAAACACCTTGAACTCAAACAACCCACGACAAACACTCAAAAATCCCTGTCTGTACACCCTATAAATACCTCATTCAAAAACAGAGTCTTCCATCTTCAACCTTCAAATTCGAAACCCTAAAACCCTTCTCTGAAACAAAAACCAAAAACTCTCAATGGCTGCTATTAACATCAACATACCACCAACAGAACACTATGTTCCCTTCATCACTGAAGCTGAATTTCTTCCATTAAAGAGCAACAATGAAGCAATGAATGATAACATCGAAGAGTATGATATGAAGTGTCAAATTCTCATTGAATTTCTAACCCTATAGCTCAAGCTCTTACAAAGACCAGAGAGGTACCACAAGAACTCATACAACAAGTTGTGAAAACTCTCCAAATCTCAAGTCAAACTGAGTTAACAACACATGTATGGGGAAATATCTTTATTTAAAATTCACCAGAAAAGATAAGGGAATGTTTGGAACTACCCTTAAATCAGAGCTATGAAGAAGCACCAGAAAAAGAAGATATGTTCTCACAACTTGATGCTGTAATGGGTTACAAAACAAAGATTTCAAAAATCAATGACTTCAAGAGAAACAAGCTACCTGCCTTCTGGCAAGTTTTAATGGAGATTCTGAACAAGTGTCTATCTTCAAAGATTGGAGGCACATATCAGATAAATATGAACATTCTAACAATCATGTTCAGTCTCATTAAAGGATTGAACATTGATTTTGGAGCAGAAATATTTGTTCTGATCAGAAGATCAATTCTGACAAACACTGGGAGGATAGATTCACATCAACCCTTTCCCAGATTTCTGTCAATCATAATTTCTGATGCCTTTTCAAAAAGGAACCTAGAAATTCCAGCATCAGAAAATATGTGGAAAACAGAAATTATGAGACCTTGGATTGCCATAGGATCTTGGAAATCAGATTATGATGTGCCTGCTCTATCAGAAAGAATGATGAATCAGATACCAGAAGATTCACCATACAGAGCAGAATATCTGAAGATGTTGAATAAAAGGTCAGAGAACAGAGGAATTTTTGAAAATATGTCCCCCATGGAGCATGATGCACAGGAGTCAAGCACACCAAGAATGGAACAACAGTGTGAATCTGATCCTCATTCAGCTGATGAAGATGTAAATATGAGCCCTATGGCAGAAGAACATCATGCTGAAATCTCACATATGGGAGAAACAGGTGCACAACATTCCAAATTAAACATATTTCATTTTTCTGAGAGTGATTTTGATGAATCAATTCAAGGAAAACATGAAATTTTACTTAGAGATACTATTTCTTCAAAACAAGATGTGAGTAAAACCAAGGACCCATTTTCTGAATCAGATACTGAGGAGGAAAATGTGGTGGCAACAGGTGGAGATCAGCCTGCTGATCAAGGAAACCTGGATGAGAAAACTAAGAGTTTCTCAACAACTCATGGAGAACCTGAAAAGGTTAAAGGATATGAGGAAATCCAGAACTTGAATGTGTTTCAATTTTCTGGTGAGGACATAGGGAATTTGGAATCTTCAAATCCTCTTAACCTCAGAATAGCAGAAAATGTGTTTTCTGCTGGTGCTGGAAGGGAAACATTAGTTGTTTCTCCTATCTCCCAAGGACATCAATCTATGTCCCCTAAACAACTTCACAAAGAACTTGAAGACACAACTGCTACTGTGAAAACAACAACAGAAGAAAAACTTGATCTAATACTAGAAGAAATCAGAAATCAAAAGTCAGATATCAAGGTTTTGTCAGAAACTGTTAAAGCTGTGCAGAAGCAAACAGAAGACAATGCTGCAGCCCTTAACAAATTGCAAAAGTCATCAGAAAACAAAGAAAGCTCATCAGAATTTGAGAAGGCTCTCAAGGAACTTCATGATATCAAGAAAAAGATGGCTGAGGTTGCAACTGCAGGAGAAAGCTCAAGTTCAGGGAAGCTTCTTGAAGAAACACAGTTCCTCAGAGCCAACGACAGCAGCATGGCTGAGGCTTTTGAGAAACTGTTAATGGAATTAGATGCACAAAGAAATCAAGAAAACCAGGAGTTTCAGAAAATGAAGAAACAAATACTCAAGCTCTCACTAATGTTCATCTGTTAGTAAAGAGATTGCAGTATAATATTGCCAGACTAGCAAAAATTGATCTTCATGAACTGAAAGCCCCAATTCCACAAGAAAGACAAGCAAGGAGATCAGAAACTCCTCAACAACAACCAGAAACCATTCAACAAGGTCAAACCAAACAAACAGAAACTACAACAACTCAAAAACAGAAGCAATCCATGGGTCCACCGCCAAATAAACAAAAGATACTCATGGATCCTCCACCAAATGTCCCAAAGCCAGACACATCAATGGTATAGCAGAAAGAGCATGTTCCAGTTCAGTCATCTTCAACAGCCATCACAGGAGAAACAGAGTTAAGTATAAGGATGGATACAAAAGAAAAGAGAAGAATGGAACTTGAAGTAACCTCCTCAAAAAGGCCAAGAAAAGAAATGATAGGAGATTCAGAAGGGAACATAAGAGAAACAGATGTGCTAACAGGTGATTTACACACTATTATATACCCTGAAGAACATCTAAAGCATTACTATTGGAAAGGTCGAGAAGACAACCCAAAGAGGCCTCTCTCTCCATTAAGTAAAGGTATTGTTGAAAACAGAAACAATGGAGGTTGGGTAATTCTACACAAGAATATGGCCAATCCAATAGTATCAATTGAAAGAATTGATACTATGACCACTGGAGGAGGTGTCTTAGGTACTGAAGCACAAAACAAGTATACCTTGATCAGAAAAGATAACAGTGAACAAAAGGTTACTGATGCAGATCTGGCTGATGATATTCACCCATTGGGGATAGTCAAAATGAAGAATATCATTGATGAAATGAAAGGTAATTCAGTTGTAGTCAGAAGAGCCATTGAAAGTGTAACATCCATCTCAATTTAACATGTTTATAACCTTAATTGCGCATTTTATATGAAAAATGTGACTTTCTAAAAACTTTGTCAAGTCAAAGTTCATACGTGTTTAAAGTAAACAAAATATAGTTCCAAATGTTTACATAGTTCACTTAAAACAAAAACAACATAAGTCATTGCGGAAGCTTCATTTGACATGTGTTCGGTTCACTTGATTGCTTGATCGTCTTCCGGATGCTTGCTATACTCACCTATGATCAAAACCAACTTAAAAGTTAGTTTTGACAGCTTATAAACATGTATAAATAAGTTCCAATATCAAATAATGATAATAAATTTTTTTTTTTTCCAAAATCATGCCTCTCGCGTGTCGCGGAAGGCAACCTTTAATCTGTCGCGAGTCGCGACACCTGTCGCGTGTCGCGCCCCAATTGAGGGACCCTGTCGCGTGTCGCGAGGGAGACTAATTTTCAGCAGGTCCGTTTCTTAACCTGCATTTTCTGCCCAGCTCAATTATTCAACAAAAATCGAACTTTAAACGGCCATATCTTTTTATCTACTAGTCCGTTTTAGGCGATTCTTTTTCCTATGCGTTCGAAATTTAATTCTCCATCTTATGGAGTTAAAACCTGACATTACACTAGTTCAAAAATTCAGATTTCAAGCTCTCGGCTTGAAATCCCTTTTTAACACTTTTGACCCGTTTCATGATTCCTTAAACCACTTTCACCCATCATTTTGCTACATTAAAGTATCTACTTTTATTTCGTAATCTTAGTACTAATTCCTAAACAACCTCTAAGGGTCGTTTGCCCGGTTTTCCCATCAAGGGCTTTTTGGTCAATTTTAGTACTTCATTTTACGACGAAGGACTTTCGCTAATATTTGACCAAGAATATCGCTTTTAACAATAATTCTAAATATGCGTACCTGGCTCGAGTCATAGAATTGACCCGTTTAAATATCTTTCACTATTAATTTCTAATTAATACCAACGCGAACCGTATGATATTTCCTGTAATCACAAAACTCAACAAGCGATCATCAATTAATATTGTCAAATGATCTTGCCAATGTCATTTGACCCGTTTATTTCGAACGACCCTTTTCTGTTATGAGATGATATCTAGTTACCATCTCGCCCTTTTACCCATTCCGGTTTACACTATAACGTAGTGTTTCAAAATTTCTTATTAGTTCATCGTCATATGACTAATTTACCAATTTACCCTTTTTGCCATTGTTTATGATTTCTCACCATTGCACTAGTTCCGACTCATATTATTTGCGTTGAAACATTATAACTCTATTACTAACTTTTCCTTATTCATTTTCAATACACACAACTGATGTATACTAAAAAGGGTGTAAGCTTTTACTTACCTCGCATCCAAATTACGCTTTCCTTTTCGTACTTGCTCCGTTTGACCCGCTTCATTCCCAAGCCTCCATCTAGCTTGTCAAGAGTCAAACTATCATAATAATTCACAAGGTGGTTAGATTAGTCATTACAACCACGACTATTCCACCTTACGTATTTTCTATGTCAAAACTACTATTCGACTCCGTCCATGGTTAGTTTAACTTTTCAAAAGTTAACTACCCTTAATTATATGATATGTGCATATAAGCTAAATCGACTTCATAATTAAAATTTGTATTACCCCACATCACACGTAATTAGTCGAACTAGGAAATTACGCGTTTGATTCATAATTTCAACATATGAACATTGTGGGCATAATTTATAACATCAACAATCAAGTTTCGTATCACTGAAAATAAGCTGTTTTTGGTGACCTGTTTAACCTGTTTACAAGTCTTCAAAAATCATGATTTTTTTATGTGGCGTACCTCTCAGAGGGTTAGACCTTGTGTTAAAATTTCAAGATCTAACTCTTTACAAAAAATTCGTAAAAATTCATCTACTAAGCTGCAATCAGATTCGTCACTTCTGACTGCAGCTTACGAAAAAATTCATTAAAAATTCCTCGTTTATCCGATTGATGAAATTCCAATTGGAGATTCTTTTAATCACTTAATACTTTCTACAGTAAGAATTTGAGATCATAAGTCAATTCCTAAATTGAGTTATGACATTCGTAATGGGCTGCAAATTCTGCCAGAAAACGCAGCTTAAACCTTTGATACGGAAAAATTCATAAAATGCTCAATTTTCGTCAAAAAAATACGATTCCAGTGGGGTTTTAAAGATATTTACTGGAATTACATTTTAGACTCAAGAAACAAACGTTTTTGTCACGTTTTGTCCACGTTACAGCCAATACAAGTCGGCTGTAAATTCTGATCAGAAGCTGTTTGAATTCAACTTTCAATCGAAACATGTTTATGACATTATAGCACTATTTTTAGCCATCAAAAACCCTAAAACATCACATTACACGAATTTAGCATCATCACACTTATCACTTTCAATGGTGATCATGAATTCACAAGATTTAGACCTAATTTCATCATATGCTTGTCTAGGGTTTACTCCTAGACACTATAATGTTCCTATTTCATCACATAACGAACATGCAACCATCTAATTCGAATTCTCTAAGTTCATCCAGAAATTTAGATGGAAATTTTCTACAAAATTTACATACCTTATGACCCTTTTTCTGAGGAGATCACCAATCTATGCTCAAATTTTGTTTTAGAACCGATTTGTGCCTTCAATTTGTGAGATTTGTTGAGTTTAGGGTTTGAGGAATCCTGTGTCGCCCCTCTGTGTTTGATCGAACCAGACATACTGGTTTTAATTTTTTTTATTGTTTTAATTATTATTAGTTTCAAACTTAACAACTTTGGTCCCCCATCTATTATTTGGTTCATTATTTACTAGGTCACAACCTAATTATTTTTAACAATATTCCCACTAATTAACTAGGTTAAATGTTCCTAGTTAACTTAGTGGGTTCGGGGAATTTATGAATAAGTTTATTTTAAGTCCCGTTAACTCGGGCCTCTTATAAACTTATTTCCTTAAAAGCTTTTATTCACTTGTATTTAATATTAGGATTATTTATTTAAATCCTAATATTTACCGGGTTACTTTTACCCGTCTTTTAGTATTAAAGGGGTTTAATTACCAAACCCGTTTTCGGGGTGTTACAATTCTACCCCCCTTAAAGAGGTTTCGTCCCCGAAACCTTCTTTATGTAGTTCGTTGATTAAACCAAACGAACTTAGCTTCGTTTTCAAGGCTTTCCTTCTTGTCGGTCTATAGTGATCATTTGTATTGACATGTGCATCTTTCATGTGTATGGCCTCATGGGCTGTAACTTTTATCATGTATTTCTTATCCTTGTTGTCTATTTGACCGAGTTGTCATTTGATCACCCGGTCACTAAGTCTTTCAATATTTTTACTTCACGCTAATCTTATATTGATGAGCGCTTTACATAGTTCCTAATCTTATTTCGACTTCGAATGGTTTTACCGCCTAGACTAATTAGTCGCCTTCATTTCATACCCCGTCACCCGAGTATACTATTTCGCCATCATCGGCCTTAGTTTTTTTTTTAAGATTTTCTAAACCACCTCTTACCACTTACGTTTTGTTAAAACGTTGCTTTTGACTAAAGACTAAGTTTTTAGTTTACGTTTCCTCTTTGTCTTACCTCTTTCTCTCATTTTTAGGAATGTTACTTCCGAGGATCCATTCCTTTTAGTTATTATTTAATGCGGGGAATTATAACGAATTCCCATGCTAGACCCATATGTCCCGTAGGTTCTTTCACTTAGCTTTGTAGGCTATTTATTTAGATTTTCACCTTTTTACCCCTTTAAGGTGAGACCCCTACAATTCGTTTCTTTCTATTTGTGACCCGAAGGTCTTTTTGGTCCCGTAGACTTTAACACTATTTATAATCCCATAGGTTATGATGATCCCATAGATCATCTTTTATTTGTGTCTTTACTTAACTGTATATATATATTTATGGTCTCAAGGTACCCCTTTTTATGTTTAGAATCATTTACTTTTGCTTTTTGGGTTTCATTTGACCTTGACCATAGTCTAAGGCTTCCTTTGTTTTCTTTCGAAATATATTTCCGACTTTATGACTTCTAACATCATTTACACGTCAGTTTATCCTACGCTTACCATTATCCGGTTCTTACCTGTACTTCTTTACAACCTGTTACCCGGGTTCTTTATTTTAATGTTTTTAACATTCTTGTTTCGCTAGTTTGCGTTTTTCCTATCTACATTCCTTTACGACCCATCACATAGGTTCATTAATATTCACGCTTCTATTATTCGGTTTACGCCTATTTGTACTACCAATTTCTTATACTGTATTTGTCTCGTTTGACTTATTCGTGTGAGGTTTTATCACTTATGAATGTCAGACTTCATTCTTTATTTGACCCGTCCAACTTTGAAATGGTTGAACGTAATTACCAAAATTTATGTTTGCGAAAATTCTTGTCATCTTTTAGTCATGACTCATATTTTGAGTCTTTTGACTTTCTATTTCGCGTTCCCGTCTCTCGGTTTACGCATTCACCCACAATCCTACCCGTCCATCGGGTATCTTTACCGTAATCATTATCAAGTAACCATTCTTATATGGTTTTAGACGTCATTTTAATTCATTTGGCCGTCTTAGCGAAATCCATCACTTTTATTCAATTAAGTCCTTTATTCATTATTTAATTTGTTTGACTTGTCCATATGAATTTCATCACTTATGTCAGTCAAACCTTTATCCCCATGCCTTAGCATTCTCATTAGTTGGTTTGTATTTTCATTTACTTCAATCTTTGTCCCTTCTCTCGGGCTCGTCATTTTAGCGTAATACGCTTCCGTCATCCGACTTGCGTTTACGTTTACTATCAAACATCTTATTTATTTGATTCATTTGGGTACCATTTAAGTTAGTCCCATTCACCCCATCCTTACTACATCGGATGTAAATGTGTCTGCTACAAAAAGTTCATGGTATCATATGCCACTACTTACTTGGCCAAAGTAAGCGATCAACACATGATACACATGACATTTTTATAGCTTTCACATCACACCTTATGCAAGTAATGCCTCTATTTATTTCATATCTCTGATTTCCTTTAGTAAAACTTTATTTAATTGCAAAACAACAATCATTAGTTTTACTAGTTTTACATTTGAACATATAAAATGTTTTTCTTTTCTATCGAACTATTATATAATCACATTTGTTAATGTGATCACTACTTTTCTCATTAGCATTATATTGAGAGTTTTTTTTTCCACTTGGATAATTACCCCTCGTCCAAGTTTTCATATGAACTATTTCTATTATTGTTTTGATATTCATTATCGTGAATAACGCATGTTTCTATTAAACTTCTCTTAGAAACATCATCCTGAATAGATATCCTATTCAGGTTTTATCAGATATATGCAACCGTTATCCCCTACGTGTTTGTTGCATATTACTACTTGTGCAATTAAATTTAAAAGTGTGTACCTGATAATGCTTGCCCTTAATGGGCTTTCCTTGCCTTTGACTTTGTTCGCGATCGTCACGCGATTTAGGTCCTTGATGAGTATGCTCAGCTTGTCATACCTCGGACAGTTCCACCGTCATATCCACAATTCGTTCAACTCTCGTCATCTTCAGATGCGAGTATCCTTCAACTAAATATTTACAAAAGTTAGTAATTTCAACATTAATAAATGCACGTATTGTAATACAAGGCTTTTTAATGGACGTGATTTCGTTAACTATACTAATCATTTTCGTTGGTGTAACGTGTATTACACGATACCCTATGTGTTGTTCACAACACTTTAATCCTACTAAACTATTAACATACATGTACTTACCGGATTTGCGATCAAGCCTCGAACCAAACACACTTTATTCTTTAACCATGAGCTCTGATACCAACTTGTAACATCCGTCTCAATTTAACATGTTTATAACCTTAATTGCGCATTTTATATGAAAAATGTGACTTTCTAAAAACTTTGTCAAGTCAAAGTTCATACGTGTTTAAAGTAAACAAAATATAGTTCCAAATGTTTACATAGTTCACTTAAAACAAAAACAACATAAGTCATTGCGGAAGCTTCATTTGACATGTGTTCGGTTCACTTGATTGCTTGATCGTCTTCCGGATGCTTGCTATACTCACCTATGATCAAAACCAACTTAAAAGTTAGTTTTGACAGCTTATAAACATGTATAAATAAGTTCCAATATCAAATAATGATAATCAAAATAAAATTCCCAAAATTATGCCTCTCAGGTGTCGCGGAAGGCAACCTTTAATCTGTCGCGAGTCGCGCCCCAATTGAGGGACCCTGTCGCGTGTCGCGAGGGAGACTAATTTCCAGCAGGTCCGTTTCTGAACCTGCATTTTCTGCCCAGCTCAATTATTCAACAAAAATCGAACTTTAAACGACCATATCTTTTTATCTACTAGTCCGTTTTAGGCGATTCTTTTTCCTATGCGTTCGAAATTTAATTCTCCATCTTATGGAGTTGAAAGCTGACATTCCACTAGTTCAAAAATTCAGATTTCAAGCTCTCGGCTTGAAATCCCTTTTTAACACTTTTGACCCGTTTCATGATTCCTTAAACCACTTTCACCCATCATTTTGCTACATTAAAGTATCTACTTTTATTTCGTAATCTTAGTACTAATTCCTAAACAACCTCTAAGGGTCGTTTGCCCGGTTTTCCCATCAAGGGCTTTTTGGTCAATTTTAGTCCTTCATTTTACGACGAAGGACTTTCGCTAATATTTGACCAAGAATATCGCTTTTAACAATAATTCTAAATATGCGTACCTGGCTCGAGTCATAGAATTGACCCGTTTAAATATCTTTCACTATTAATTTCTAATTAATACCAACGCGAACCGTATGATATTTCCTGTAATCACAAAACTCAACAAGCGATCATCAATTAATATTGTCAAATGATCTTGCCAATGTCATTTGACCCGTTTAGTCCGAACGACCCTTTTCTGTTATGAGATGATATCTAGTTACCATCTCGCCCTTTTACCCATTCCGGTTTACACCATAACGTAGTGTTTCAAAATTTCTTATTAGTTCATCGTCATATGACTAATTTACCAATTTACCCTTTTTGCCATTGTTTATGATTTCTCACCATTGCACTAGTTCCGACTCATATTATTTGCGTCGGAACATTATAACTCTATTACTAACTTTTCCTTATACATTTTCAATACACACAACTGATGTATACTAAAAAGGGTGTAAGCTTTTACTTACCTCGCATCCAAATTACGCTTTCCTTTTCGTACTTGCTCCGTTTGACCCGCTTCATTCCCAAGCCTCCATCTAGCTTGTCAAGAGTCAAACTATCATCATAATTCACAAGGTGGTTAGATTAGTCATTACAACCACGACTATTCCACCTTACGTATTTTCTATGTCAAAACTACTATTCGACTCCGTCCATGGTTAGTTTAACTTTTCAAAAGTTAACTACCCTTAATTATATGATATGTGCATATAAGCTAAATCGACTTCATAATTAAAATTTGTATTACCCCACATCACACGTAATTAGTCGAACTAGGAAATTACGCGTTTGATTCATAATTTCAACATATGAACATTGTGGGCATAATTTATAACCTCAACAATCAAGTTTCGTATCACTGAAAATAGGCTGTTTTTGGTGACCTGTTTAACCTGTTTACAAGTCTTCAAAAATTATGATTTTTTTATGTGGCGTAACTCTCGGAGATTTAGACCTTGTGTTAAAATTTCAAGATCTAACTCTTTACAAAAAAATCGTAAAAATTCATATACTAAGCTGCAATCAGATTCGTCACTTCTGACTACAGCTTACGGAAAAATTCATTAAAAATTCCTCGTTTATCCGATTGACGAAATTCCAATTGGCGATTCTTTTAATCACTTAATACTTTCTACATTAAGAATTTGAGATCATAACTCAATTCCTAAATTGAGTTATGACATTCGTAATGGGCTGCAAATTCTGCCAGAAAACGCAGCTTGAACCTTTAATACGGAAAAATTCATAAAACGCTCAATTTTCGTCGAAAAAATGCGATTCTAGTGGGATTTTAAAGATATTTCCTGGAATTACATTTTAGACTCAAGAAACAAACGTTTTTGTCACGTTTTTTCCACGTTACAGCCAATACAAGTCGGCTGTAAATTCTGATCAGAAGCGGTTTGAATTCAGCTTTCAATCGAAACATGTTTATGACATTATAGCACTATTTTTAGCCATCAAAAACCCTAAAAACATCACATTACACGAATTTAGCATCCTCACACTTATCACCTTCAATGGTAATCATGAATTCACAAGATTTTGACCTAATTTCATCATATGCTTGTCTAGGGTTTACTCCTAGACACTACAATGTTCCTAGTTCATCATATAACGAACATGCAACCATCTAATTCGAATTCTCTAAGTTCATCCAGAAATTTAGATGGAAATTTTCTACAAAATTTACATACCTTATGACCCTTTTTCTGAGGAGATCACCAATCTATGCTCAGATTTTGTTTTAGAACTGATTTGTGCCTTCAATTTGTGAGATTTGTTGAGTTTAGGGTTTGAGGAATCCTGTGTCGCCCCTCTGTGTTTTATTGAACCAGACATACTGGTTTTAATTTTTTTTATTGTTTTAATTATTATTAGTTTCAAACTTAACAACTTTGGTCCCCCATCTATTATTTGGTTCATTATTAACTAGGTCATAACCTAATTATTTTTAACAATATTCCCACTAATTAACTAGGTTAAATGTTCCTAGTTAACTTAGTGGGTTCGGGGAATTTATGATTAAGTTTATTTTAAGTCCCGTTAACTCGGGCCTCTTATAAACTTATTTCCTTAAAAGCTTTTATTCACTTGTATTTAATATTAGGATTATTTATTTAAATCCTAATATTTACCGGGTTACGTTTACCCGTCTTTTAGTATTAACGGGGTTTAATTACCAAACCCGTTTTCGGGGTGTTACAGAAAGTCTCAAAAGTTCAGGAGCAAAGTTATACAATAGAGCTGCACTGGCAGACTTTGATCTATGTATCAATTTTGAGTACAGCAACAAAGTGCTAATACCACCTCCGAACACTTCAATTCCAGCTGAAATTCCTTCTAAACTAGTAAGAACCGGAGCAATCTTTGATCAACCAGAAATGAGTGTAGTCTTCAAAAATGCTAATGAAGAGAAAGCTCTGTTCAGAATCAGTGATATATGCAGGTATTCAAATCAAACTCTGATATATATAAGAAACTGCATGAATGATAAACAAGAGCAACTCAAGAAGAAGGGAAAGAACAATGAACAACTGAGAAAAACAATTGAAGAGTGCATTGAAAATTCGATGGAAGCAAGAGGATGGTATAAAGAAATGTACAAAGAAACTCAAAAGGCAATTGACCACAAGAAAAGGCTGAAACCAGGAGACAAATACAGAAGTGGAGTGAAGATCAATTAAAGAATTACTGAGATTAAAATTCCTGTTTTTGAACAATATTTTATTTTAGTTTGACTAGTGGTTGGTTTGACTATGTTCTATGTTTCTTAACTTAGTTGTTTTTAAATTTATCTTTCAAAGAAAGTTGTTTATGTTAGATATAGAGATAGTTCATTTTCTTACAATACTTAGGGGGAAACTGTTAGGAAACTTTATTTGTAAGTATTGAAGAAAATCACAATCAACTTGATCTATGAAGAGATCACAGTCCTGAAGATCACGAACTAGAAAAAGAAGATCAGATGGGACAACTGGAATGCACAACATCTACTTCAAAGAATCACAAGTTGATCAAGAGCTGAATTGGATTATTAGAAAAGGTCACTTCTGATGGATCTGATGATATTTCTGATGAAATATCATCAGTTTCTGACGATTCTGATCATCAGGATTTTTCTGATGATTTGTTCATCAGAATTTCTGATGAAGAGGTTTATCAGAATTCTGATGAAATACCCCACTTGTCTGAAATTGGCTCTGTCCTGCCACACTTACCGAAGCAAGTTGACATTAATTGATATCATGATGAAAAAGGCAACTTGAACGTTGGAATCAATGAATATGTCAATTGGGCACTTTTGCAGGACTTATTGCATGAATAAACTATTGTTTATTCATGCACCCAGCCTTCTATAAATAGAAGGCTCAACCAGGAGAAGCAAAGTGAGTTTGAAGCTTATCATTCATACATACATCAAAACTCCATTGCCCTCTCACCCACAGAATTCAAGATTCATTTGTACTAGATAATAATCTTACAATCACCTTGTAAACCATTTTGTTTCAAAGTGATATAAACTTGATAATTCTGTAGGTCTTGTTTCTTGAAAGTCTGATTTCCATTTCCGCACATCTTTTTCACATCTACTGAAATCACTTGCCATATTACGTGAAAAGAAGTTGTTTTAAGACCACACTAGGTCCAACACTACCTTTGCTGACTCATCACTTGCATAAACTCCATTAACCTATTCCAACAAGCTGGTCATTAACATATATAATAAAGGGTCGTTACATATGTAGCTGTAAAAAAATGTAACATGTGTAGCTACGGGTTGTAGTAACAGGATATGCCATCTAGTAGAATCACCACCTGGTAAGGATGAAAAAAAAAGACAAACATTTTATTGAAAATAACATCACCGAAAATCAAAGAACTCATAAAAAAAACTCAAAAGTAATGAATCTAACATCAAATCTGCTTCAAACCCATATGTTTGAAACACATATAGATCTGAAACAACTAAGAAGACCGGATTTTTGAAGAAAGAAATTGGGCACACAAAAAATTTCTTCTTGGTCTTGATTTTAAATTTTGAAATAAACAAACGAAGCTCTGAATTTAAATCTATCAAATATCATAAAAAGTATAAATCTAAACAAATTACATAAATAACAAAAGTAAGATATTTAAACGTGTTTCTCTCACACACATTTGTGCGTGTGTTCTTGGTGTCCAGATGAACAAGATGAATATTGTTGTTTCTCTCTCCAAAACATCAGTTTTCTCTCTCTAAAAACAGAATTAAAGATGTGATGAGAGCAACACCTTACTTTCTTTTCTTGAAGAGCTTCGATAATTGCTTCGATCCTCAGATTTGGTGGCTTCAATAGAAAGGAATGAGTATAAGATCTACATCTAGGTCTTTGAGAATTGGTTTGTTCCAATCTGATAAAATTGAAAAAAAAAGTGTTCTTGATGTTTTTTAGAGAGAGAAAGATGAAGGAATTGGTAAGTGGGTGGGGTGAAGTACAAAACTTATGATGGTGAATGAAATGACTTACAGTCATGTATTGGGGTGTATGTATGAAATGATACAACATGTGTAAAAAAATAATCATACCCTCCAAAGCTCTAAAATCATATGTTGATGTGGAGCAATCTAGACCACACAACAGGGTTTGCAAAGTTTTCTCAAAATCTAAGGTTTTCTATAGAGCATTACCCTATCATGGAATACTAAAATAATATAGTATAAATAATCAATTAGAAATTGTTACTACTAACCCAAAACAAATATAATAATATTTTTAAGAATATATATCATCTTTTTTTTTGAACGGCAAATTTGGATCACTAACGGACCACGGGAGTATCATCGTGCCACCAGCGGAACCACTCGATCATATCCATCTCCACTAGGCATAAGACCTATACACCAATTCAGGAGAAAACCCAATAAATATGGGAAAAACCCCCTTGTGAGAATCGAACCCAGGACCTATTGGTCCAAAGTCTTATCCCACTCCCAAGATACCACTAGGCTATAAAGCCATGGGTAGAATATATATCATCTCATATAAACATTCGGTATACCTCAGCCGCAAGTTCAAGAATATGTGTCAGCGGTAAGTAGGCTAAATAGACATCATTGCTTTCAAGGCTAGGCACAATGGTCATGTCAGCAGAAACTGTAGCTAAAACATTGTCGTGCGTCATCAAAACACCCGGCATGAAGCTAAACATTTCTATTTGCTCTTTCATCAATTGTAAAAATATAGTGATCCGGTATAATGACAACCTTTTCACGGTCCAAACCTAAAACAATAACCAAATAATTCACATTATGCATTGAAAGTAACCACTTGAAAAACAATAATATTTCATGTTACAACGAAACTCTCTTGCCTGTAAAGTTTCAACTTTATATTTTTTTGCATTAAATTGCTGATTATCGAATCTAGCGGTACATGACTTAATATAGTACCTTGGCATCATTTCCAAATTCTTTCTTGAAAATTCCAATGGAACCCCAGGCCGCAAACATCATTATGTATATACCTGTAAATCTAACATCAGAGGGATTTGAGCATGTTCATTTTTTTCTTAACCACAAACAGGTGACAGTAAACTTACGAAACCAGCGAACTTCTCCCCAGACCCACCCACACCATTCCATCAAGAACACAAATCACCACCGGCTTTCTAGCACCAAAACCACCGGTTGTCTAGCACCAAAACACCTACAATCAGACTATTTTATAATAGAATCAACACCAATTAGTGAAAATATAAAACCTATAACCTAAATCGGGTTTTTTTTCTACAAACGAATCAACAACAAAAAGCAAAAAATATGAAAATCAAAGCAGAAATAATGAAACAATATCAAATCGTGGATTAAAACCCTAACAAATCAAAGCATACATGAATCGATCATCAAACCCTAGACTAAAACCCTAACGATTCAAAGCATTCGAATAATAGATCATGAAATCGTCAAATTAGACAGTACCATAGAGTTAGAGTCTTCTTGATTGTTGATCAAAAGTATTGGATGTTGTTCGTGTTCTCTAGAGAAGAGAGAGAGACTGAATTAGGGTTATGAGGAGTATTGTGTAAGTTAACCTAATTTAGGAAAGTTCTAAACAACACGGTCCATAATCTCTTAATTCATAGTGTGTACACGTGTAAGCAATACAAATGAGAGATAAACCATTTGTGGTGAAGTCATTGGGTGACATGTGTCCCCCAATGGTTTTATATATTAGATATATAGATATAGATTTTTTCGCATTTCATAAACATATTGCTTCCTATCATTCCTAGCCAAATTAAACTTCCTATTTGATCCTCTCCCCCAACTTACAAACCTTAGGGTCTCGTTTTTTGAATAATAACCTTGGGGCAACTGCATATACACATCTTCATTTATAGATCCATACAAATAGGCATTAATGTCTAGCTGAAAAAGTTTCCAACTGTTTCTAACAGATAGACTTAAAATAATTCTAATAGTAACCATTTTGACAACCGGTTAGAAAGTTTCACCAAAATCTATACCCTATCTCTGGTTATAACCTTTAGCTGCCAATCTAGCTTTAAATCTCTCAACCTCACCATTTATGTCACAGCCCCCGACCCCACCCCGGGAGCAGGAGCCATGACCCAGTCAGATTGTATCGGTGTTTATTAATTTGGCAGCGGAAAATTTCATCAGGACCGTAGTTAGGAAATATTTTTATCAGAGTTAAAGACCAAATTATTCAAAATAACTAAATGGGATAAAACCCAAGTTTTTCTGATAATATATTTGTAATAAACAAGTGGGACAAAACCCGATTTTCATTGGTAATACATTTATAGGGAATAACCCTAATTATTGAAAACAATTCTTCTTTTTAATTAGGTAACTTTTATGGCCACTTTTCTAAGCCTTCAGTGCTCTCCAGCTGGCTTTTATTGACTTCACACTAAGTTACCTGAAACACGTGTTTAAAAGATTTTATCAGCAAGAAATACTGGTGAGTGAATCCCAGTTTAATCAAAACAAGTTTTATCATTTTACAGCATTGAGGGCGATCTCGCAATTATATTTGTTTATATTTCTACTTTAATTACCACCCACGGTACTGTCAACCTGACTTGTGGTCATGTTACTACTCACAGTGTAGTAACAAATTTTGTATACAAAACCCCAACATGCCGACGATAATTGTAGAATTACAAATACTCAATCACTCTTATATAATTTAAAACAATTGAGGTTTTGTAAAAACAGTTTACAAAAAGAGGAATACACAGAAAAAAGGTTTACAAAAAGAAGGATTATTCACATTGCTATTTTAGATAATCCCTGGTGACTTCCTGGTTATAATCTATTAAATTAAACAATGCACACGCATTAGTATAATAACCCAATTTACATTAGCTATATCCCTCTCCCCGAGATAGAACTCCAACGACTGAGTTAGGCAGAGACTTGAAATGCGTTACGGAGCCCTAGATCAATCAGGCAGCGTAACTAATAATTAACCGGGGTTATAATACTTACAACGAGGCAGAGCTTCGCTATTTTAGTGGGTATTATACCCGATACTACTTCTAATATTTAAAATTTTGAGAGAGATTCGAAGTTTTTGAACGAAAATCAATTGAAGCCCATCGATCCTATTTATAGTGCCTGACAGACACTTTCTCACGCCCCGTGACGGAAACAAGAGGAGCCGTCGCGCCCCTCCAGAGCCAAAAAGAAGGCAACGAGTTTGACGCGTGTCCGACACGTGGCGGCTCAGGTGTGTAGCAAGTAATGGGGCCTCGCACCCCGCGAGGGAGTCCCCCTTCATTCGTCGCGGCCCGCGAGTGACTATGAAATTTTGTTTTATTTGATTTTTATTTGTTATTTAATGAAATAAAGGTATCTCGGGGCCAGTTTTCGTATACGGGGTGTATTTTAGGACATTTAGGGGTGTCTAAAATTTTTAAGCAGGGTTGTTATATCCTCCCTACCTTGTTTTAAATCTCGTCCTCGAGATTCGAGCTATTATATTTCCCTGGAGTTATATCAAGTCTTGTAGTTAGTAAAAAAAATAGTGTCAAAGTGTCTTTTGAAAGTATTTAATGGATGGAATTTTTGAACCCTTGTTTGTTGGGCAGAAATTTGGAGAAAAGCAACTTATCTGGACTCGAGATAGTGCAAGAACAATAGACAAGATAATTCAAGTTAAAGCAATACGAGATTATCACAAGAGTTATGTAGATAACAGATGAAAATCTTTCAAGTGGGAGATAAGGTATTGTTAAAAGTTTCTCTATGGAAATGGGTAGTCAGATTCGTTAAAAGAGGGAAGTTAAGTTCCAGGTATGTTGGACCATTAGAAGAATAAGACCTGTCGCTTATTAGCCACCAGTGTCAGAGGAAATGATAGGAATGACTTACGGATGAAATCTTAAAAAGTGCGTTGCAGACGAATCCCTAGCGATATTTTTCTAAGGAAAATGAGAAACATAAATGTTTTGATTAGTTCCAGGAATTGATGTTAACTGAATGTGACATAGTTAAGTTTCACAAATTGTAACACCCCAAAATATGCAAATTATTTATGTTACCTAAAAAGTCTAGTCTTGTTATATTTAACCTAGTTAAGTATTTATGTTAGTAACTTGATTAGAAGGAAGGTCATATGAAAAATAAACAATCCAAGTAATTAGAGGGACCAAACTTGTTAAAAAGGATGGAAGTTTTAATTAAAACAAATAAAAGGAAAAAGGAAAAACACAAACACACATTCTGGTGTGTTCGTATGGATCGACCAGGAGCAGGAGACCAAGGAGAAACCCTAGTTTTCAGAAAATCACAAGATTAGGAAGGAATTAAGGGCCTAAACTGATGCATGAACTCAAATCTTTAACCATCTAAGCTTGTTCAACACAAGGTATGTCGAAAATTCTGATTTGGTGTGTTGTAGAAAGTGGGTTTTAACCCAATCATGAATCTATGTGGAAATCTTGTGTAATTGTGAGTTAGGAATTCACAATAGAATGAGAAGTTTGCTTAATTTCGATTGTTTAGGCAATTTAGGGTTTATACCCATTGTTGTAGGAATATGATGAACATGATGATTTAAATGATATGCTCATAGATATGAATTGATACATAATCAGTGTGTGATAGAGAAATTAGTTAAGTTAATGTAGGGTGAAAGAAAAATATAAATATGATTGCTTCTTGTTAGACTAGAAAAGGGACAAGTAGAACTATGCTATGAACACTTGTATCTTGTGCATTGTTGATATTGTGCACACCAAGTGTTTGATGAAATGTCTAAAAGACAATAATGAGTGAAATTGTATGCAAGTAATAGGTAAACAGATATAGTTCATGTGAAGATTATGTAGGGGGCGATGTTGAGTATGCTTTATGCTTGTTTGAATAGATTAATGAAGGTCATATGTGAGATGTGAATTTAATAGGGTTGTTCATATGTATAAGCATGTATGCTAATAAGAATATGAATGTAATGACATGAATGTATAGGAATCATGTCAAGATGGTTGAGGGCGTGGAAGGCTAACGGGCTAAGAAGACTCAAGTAAGCGAACGCAAACACAGGCACGCAATGTAAGTGAACTCCGAACTTACCCTTTTGTTTGGTAATGTATTTAACGGTAATTTATTTAATGTAATGTAAGAAGATATGAATCGATGTTGTTACTAAGGTATGTTTTAGTGGAATGAGTCGGAATTGGTTAAGAGAGAAATTCAATTAAGTAAAGGTAAGAAAGGGAAGCTAATGATACTAACCGTGTTTCTATTGAGAACTAATGTGAAGTATAGGCATCTTAACAATGGAAGTGATGGTTGACTCCGCTATCCGATGCAAGTGATCAAATGGATGGATGAAAGGGCTAGTACCAGAGAAAGCATGATATGTTAACGTCTAATTATGAAATGTTTAGATTTTATATATTATGTCACCGGTTACTAATGATGTGATTGAATGTGGTGACTGCAGGTTGAACAGCTTTATGATGTTTCATAAAGAAGTGTACGCGGTTGAAGATCGAGTCAACGCATGGATTGTACGTGGGTGTGAATGTGATCACTTAATTTTATATAAGTATGTTAGCTTTTAATTAATTTATAAAAAGGGATTAATGTATATAAGTAAAAGAATGTGTATAATGAAAGAAAATTTTTAAAGTTTGTATTTCCGCTGCAATTCTCGATTATAACGTGTTAGGGCGTTACACAAATCAATAGAAAGATTTGATAGGCATATAATTCAAAATGCAATGACTTTTTTAGAAACAATAGGATTCAACTGTCAAAAGAGAACTTATTTTGATCGTCAATTGAGGTAGACTAACAATATCAAATGAGAATAGAAGTATGAAAAATGATTTGTCAACTATCACAACAGAAATCATTGACGTTTTTTTAAATGGCAAGGATAACCCGGACAATACAATAGAATTTAGTGTATCATGGTCTTAATACATAATTGTATCAAGATTACTTGAATGATGAGTTAAACGAATGACGTATGAATTGATGTGATTAGGGTTTATTATTAGCACAGGCTACAAATTTATACAGACACCATAGGGTGTTGTAGTGATTGAAAGAATTCAATGATTACGGTGACTGAACGAATTCCCCGTTTCTCGAAATTGACTGGAAGTTTCAATAAAGTGAATTTGGATATTCAAAAGATAGGATGTTCAAATGAAAGAATAAATGAATATTGTAGGTTTAATTCAAAGATGAAAGAAATGTTGGAGGTATATTGGAATAAGAATTTAGGTACCTTTATCTTAACACAAAATTGTTTTAAGACTGGTTTAGGATAATGAATCAATAGATAAATTCGTACCTCAGGTGTGAAAATGAAATGAGTCCAAGTTTCAAAGAAATCGCCACCGCAAGGTGTCGTGTTTTAACAAATGATTCATTGAAATTGAAGACTTTAAACAAGTTTACTATGTTTCAAACAATGAAACTACCTTGAATATGATGATCTCAATTCATCATATGAGATTTTGAATTGAATGTATATTGTGAACAAGTTTAAACAATTGAGCTTGGTTTGGACATATTCCAACAATGGACATATGTATTGATAAGAAATGAAATCCGGTAAGAAATTTTTTAAAAGAAAAAGAGTTTTCCAAGAAATTTGTTGACTCGATTATCAGAAGTCAACATTATGTAATCATATAGATTATCAGAGTGAGTATAACGAAATATTTATTAGAACTCAAGAATAAACGATCTTTTTGAAGTAAATTCACATGCATGACAAGCAATGCACGTAAGATATAGGAATTTGCTAAGAGATGAGACAAATGAGAGTTGGTTCTATAAAAGAAAATAAAGACCTTTTATTATAAAACTTTGATTGGAATCAAAAGTCAGCTAATACTTTAGTACAAAAAGTAAGGGTGCTTATTTTAAAAGTTTGTTGTTCTCTCCGGTGTTGGTAAATATTTATGCGTTCTCCTTAACTTCATTTAGGTTTCTATCCTCATTATCGGGTGCCTTAGATAGTTTCAGATAGTATAGACGGATGTGGCCTGGTTCTCCGCATTTATAACATACATTAGTTTTCCTTCTCCTTCTACATTCTTCCTCGGTATGCCTAGTCTTCTTGCAGAAGTTACAACGGAGTGTCTTCCTAGAATGGCGTTTTCTTGAATGCTTTTCATTGTTGCAGGTAGGCTGTGCGATTGCTGATTCCAATCTATTGTCCTTACATAATTTGTCGGAGCGGAATTCCTTATAAGAGTAGCCATAGGATGTGGTTTTCTTTTGTTTGGAAGATGGAGTTTTGATACGAATATCATGACTTCCATTGATACTAGGGTTAGGTTTGAAGTGATGTATATGCTTACAGTGTATAGTAGGACTCTCGTTTATAGGCACATAATTCTTAATTGCTTCAATGATCGAAGGTATGGCATTCGATATTCCCTGAGCTATTATATTTTCTATAGTGCTTTTATCCAAAGAATTTTCATTATTAGCCTGAATTTCCTGATTACATGTGATTTCCTTTGACATCTGAATTACAAACATGTTCAGATCTAATTATCACAAAACTAAACAATTATATAGGCATATTTTGTTGCTCATATTACATTTAGAACCATTATAGGCATATCTATCAGTATTATGCGTTGATATATATATATATATATATATATATTTATATATATATAGGGGACCGCTAAAATGAGAACCACCTCCAGTTGTAAGAACCATGAGAACTTTTTTATCCGGGCCGAGTTGGACCAATTTTTTTTCATAAACGTAGATGCGTGTATTATAAACATATTTGTAAAAAAAAATCAAAAAAAATGTCGTGTGTGTAGTTTTGAGCACCACAAGTTTGTGTTTACGGGTACCGTAAAATTTATTTAAAATTTACGGTACCCGTAAACACAAACTTGTAGTGCTCAAAACGACACACACGATTTTTTTTGAATTTTTTTTACAAATGTGTTTATAATACACGCATCTACGTTTATGAAAAAAAAAATTGGTCCAACTCGCCCCGTACGGTGTAGTTCTCATGGTTCTTACAACTGAAGGTGGTTCTTATTTTAGCGGTCCCCTGTATATATATATATATATATATATATATATATATACATATTGTATTTTAACATTTTCTTTTACTATATATATTTTTTTTCAAAATATAAGGAAAGTATATATTATATTATGTGTTGTTTCTTCTTTTGTTGTAATACATTTTTCTTTATATTGCCTTAATTTAACTATATTTTCAGAGCTCATGACTGAATAGGTATTCAAAAATAAAGGTAAGGGTTTTATATGAAATTATGAGATTCTCCGTTATTGACCCACTATTGTTTTTCAAGAAGTGGTACTAGTACATATATTCTTAAGGTATCTTTTGAATCAAAGCTAGGTATCAAAATAGATTTTGAGTAAACATGTATGTTTGTTTCTTCTGTTATATAAAAGCTTGTCCTTTTACAGAAGATATTTGATTATTATATTGCATATATTATCAAGAATTTTGTGTCTTGCATATACATACGTGTAGATATAAAGTTTTAAAATTCCCTGTGATATATACATATAATACAAATTCATAAGAATCCAATTACATAATTAATTGTATTAGTTATCCTGTTTATTCCAAAATTTTGTTTATTCGTTTATATTAACAAAATAATTTATATTAGATTTATTGAACATAATATTTTGGAATAAAAAGAAAATTCAGCAAAAGGAATAATTTAATAAAGATATAAATATTCTAAATTCTTTTAGAACAATTTAAATCTTTAAATGACAGGTTGACTCATTTTGGTTATAACATACTTAGAACTTAATTCAAATTCTTAATTTATTATATCTATTTATTAAAGATTCGTAATAGATAATAGAAAGCCTAGCGTTTCTAAATTTGATCCTTAATATTTTAAGTAATGAAGTATCATTCTCATATCAGAATGTATATACATATGACTTAAATATAGTTTAAGAAATAAATTAAACTTATCAAATGATAAAAATTGTTCCTTCTTGAGATATATATATACATACTTTAAACCATATAGTAAGTACATATTTTTTTTAGTTTATGGATGAAATATCATTTATAATATTGATACAAATCATATACAAAATACATAAAATACATCTGACTTAAGTATGATTTAAGAAATAAGTTTAAGCTATTTCCTGTTGATATATAGGTATTATGTATTAAAATCATTTAATTACACAATACTAGGTTGTTGTACATATTCCTGTTTCATAGATACAATTTTGTAAAATATTTTATATCTTCCATTGTATATGTATATGTGCTTAAATTTTAGAATCGTCAAACTATGAATTACGAACTGTAATAATTCTTGTTCATTATTTTAAATTAAGGATTATGTTTTATAAAACCCTTTTAACATAACTTTATTCAAGAGCCAAAAATTCTATTTTGTTATTGAAAATATTTTGCTCTTCCAAAATTATTATTATTATTAGTTTTAATTTAAAACAGAATTTAATAATATTTTAGTTTAGTGTATTAATAATAATAATGATATATATAATAACAGTATATATTAAAGATTTTTCATGGAAAACGTTTGTGTATTAAAATTTTCTCTGGCATGTTAATTATCATCAATATTGATTATACATATAATTTTTTAATATTACGTAACTTATCAAATTTTGATAAATAATCTACATATTTAATATTTACTACTACGATAAGAAGTAATAAAGAATTATAAAGTGATTTACAAAGTATTTTAACAAAATTAGTATAATTATATGTTTTGTCAAAATTTTGACAAACATATACCTGTAAGTCGAGTAAAATTTTGGGTTATATCATAAATTATAAAATATACTGCTTTCATCGAATAATATTTTATATTATGATATTTCAGTGATATCATACCTAAGGGTGATATTAATATCAATGTCATAATATTATTATAATTTATTTTGAATTGTATTCACATAAATATGTGGGTATGATATATATCACAAAATTTAATATTATATTATGAATATATTTTAACATACTGTAAAATACAAATAGGGGTTACACATCCTGAGAATTTAAATGACATAAAATCATTTAGGTGTATTACATATTATTTTAATATTTATATTATAATATTTTTCGAAGTATTATACCCGAGTTGTATTACTTTATATTAATATTAAGGTATAAATATTAATATCGTGATATTATTATAATGTTGTAAAATTCATATCGCGTTATGTTCCTACACATATAGATGGATATGATATATATATATATATATATATAGTATATATCACAAATTTTTTTAAGACATAATATTATTGATATATAACTTATATATATATATATATATATATATATATATATATATATATATATATTTAAACATAGCATAATTGTAAGATACAGATATGGGTAATGCATATTGGGAATTAAAAATTTGTTAAATGGCATAAAAATTATGATAGATATATTAAAATTTTATGTTTACAGAATAACACATAAAATATTAATTTCCTAACACAAATATTTAAGGTTTAGGTATTGGAAGAACACCTAAAGGGCTTAAATCAGTGGCATAGCTCTGATACCACCTTCTGTCACAGCCCCCGACCCCACCCCGGGAGCGGGAGCCGTGACCCAGCCAGATGGTATCGGTGTTTATTAATTTGGCAGCGGAAAATTTCATCAGGACCGTAGTTAGGAAATATTTTTATCAAAGTTAAACACAAAATTATTTAAAATAACTAAATGGGATAAAACCCATGTTTTTCTGATAATATATTTGTAATAAACAAGTGGCACAAAACCCGATTTTCATTGGTAATACATTTATAGGGAATAACCCTAATTATTGAAAACAATTCTTCATTTTAATTAGGTAACTTTTATGGCCACTTTTCTATGCCTTCAGTGCTCTCCAGCTTGCTTTTATTAGCTTCACACTAAGTTATCTGAAACACGTGTTTAAAAGATTTTATCAGCAAGAAATACTGGTGAGTGAATCCCAGTTTTATCATTTTACAGCATTGAGGGCGATCTCGCAATTACATTTGTTTATATTTCTACTTTAATTACCACCCACGGTATTGTCAACCCGACTTGTGGTCATGTTACTACTCACAGTGTAGTAACAAATTTTGTATACAAAACCCCAACATACCGACGATAATTGTAGAATTACAAATACTCAATCACTGTTATATAATTTAAAACAATTGAGGTTTTGTAAAAACAGTTTACAAAAAGAGGAATAATAAAAAAAAGGTTTACAAAAAGAAGGATTACTCACATTGCTATTTTAGATAATCCCTTGTGACTTCTTGGTTACAATCTATTAAATTAAACAATGCACACGCGTTAGTATAATAACCCAATTTACATTAGCTATATCCCTCTCCCCGAGACAGAACTCTAACGACTGAGTCAGGCAGAGCCTTGACATGCGTTATAGAGCCCTAGATCAATCGGGCAGAGTAACTAATATGTAACCGGGGTTATAATACTTACAACGAGGCAGAGCTTCGCTATTTTAGTGGGTATTATACCCGATACTACTTCTAATATTTAGAATTTTGAGAGAGATTCGAAGTTTTTGAACGAAAATCAATTGAAGCCCATCGATCCTATTTATAGTGCCTGACAGACACTTTCACGCGCCCCGCGACAGAAACAAGAGGAGCCGTCGCGCCCCGCCAGAGCCTAAAAGGCGGCAACGAGTTTGACGCGTGTCCGACATGTGGCGGCTCAGGTGTGCAGCAAGTAATGGGGCCTCGTGCCCCGCGAGGGAGTCCCCCATCATTCGTCGCGGCCCGAGAGTGTCGCAGCCCCCGATCCCTTATTAGTCCCGGGAACGGGTGGCCGTGAACATTCGTTTGTGGTGGTATCATTTATTAATTTGGCAGCGGAAATTACATCAGGACCGTAGTTAGGAAATGTTTATCAGAGTAAAACCAACATATTTTATATTAATAATCACATGGGTAAAACCCAAGTTTCTTATTACAATATGTTTATAGGGATAAACCCTATTTTATTGAATTTAAAACATCGTATTTTAAGTAACTTTTATAGCCACATTTTTTCCAAGCCGTCAATGCTCTCTTACTGGCTTTTTCCTAATTGGCTTTCACATTGTGTTACCTGAAACGCGTTTTAAAAACATTTGTCAGTGGGAAATACTGGTGAGTGAATCCCAATTTAATCAAGAAGAGTTTTATCAATTAACACAGTATTGAGAGCGATCAAAATGTTTATTTATACACAATTACTCATTCAGTACTGTCAATCCTGACTGGTGGGTCATATTACACATTGGCTAACTCGTTGTCCAATTGTAACGTGTTCCACATTTTGTATACAAAACCCCAACATACCGACAGTAATTGAAGAACTACAAAGACTCAATCACCGCTTAATCATATTGTAAAATATTTAAGGTTTTGTAAAATAGTTACTAAAAGATTTACAAAAAGAGGATAAACTCACATTGCTATCTTAGACTTCGTTTAAGGGTTTCCTGGTGTTAATCTATAATTTACACAAATGTACATAGGTTAGTATAATAACCCTTTATTTATATTAACGATACCCTCCCCGAGACGGTATTCCAACAACAACGTCGGGCAGAACCACGACAGTTGTTACGGAATCCTGGATCAATCGGGCAGCGTATCTAATACGTAACTGGGGTTATAATACTTACAACGGAGCAGAACCTCGCTAATTAGGTGGATATAATACTCGAGTATTATGCCTACTACTTCAGAATTCGTTTAGAAAGAAAAGAAATAAGCGACTTTTTCTGAAGGCCCGATGCCTTCTTATATAGGGTTGGAAATCAGGTTTCTCGCGGCCCACGTAAGGTTAGCCTTCGGGCTACGCGGCCCGCGTACTAGGTGACTAGGGCTTAGCTCTGATTGGTCATCACCCTTAGACTCGCCACGATCGTGACACGTGGCGGCACCGGGGCTCGCCTGATCTTATAGCTGTCGTGCCCCGCGTAAGGTCTTTAAGAGATCTACGCGGCCCGCGAGCGACATAAAAATTTTGTTTTTATTTTATTTTTAATGACATTTCATATTTTGGGCTTGGTTTTCACATACGGGGTGTATTCTAAGATATATAGAGGTATTTTAAAATATATTAGGGTGTCGGAAAAATATTTAGGAGGGTTGTTATATCCTCCCCACCTTGTATTAGAACTCGTCCTCGAGGTCTACTGGAATAGGTGTGGGTATTTCTTTTGCATTTCTGATTCAAGCTCCTATGTGTATACTGGTCCTCTTTTGGAGTCCCACTTCACTTTGACTAGAACTAATCTCTTATGCTTGAGATTCTTAACTTTCCTGTCTTCAATTTGTAGAGGTCTTTCTACAAACTTTAACTGTTCATTTACCTCTATATCCTTAAGAGGCACAACTAATGATTCATCAGCTAAGCATTTCTTGAGATTAGATACATGATATACATCATGTATTCCTGCCATTTCCTCTGGTAGTTGTAGCTGATAGGCTACAGGTCCTATTCTTCTAATAATCTTAAAAGGTCCAACATACCTGGGACTTAGCTTTCCCCTTTTTATGAATCTGACTAATCCTTTCCAAGGAGAGACTTTTAATAACACCTTATCTCCTACCTGAAATTCCAACGGCTTTCGCCTGTTATCAGCATAACTCTTTTGTCGATCACGTGCTGCTTTTAGTCGTTCCTTGACTTGAATGATTTTGTCTGTTGTTTCTTGTACTATCTCAGGTCCAGATAGTTGCTTTTCTCCAATTTCTTCCCAACAGACTGGGGTTCGACACTTTCGTCCATAAAGTGCTTCAAATGGTGCAGCATTGATACTTGTGTGATAACTATTATTATAAGAAAATTCTATCAATGGTAAGTGATCATCCCAATTACCTCCGAAATCAATTACACAAGCTCTAAGCATGTCCTCCATTGTCTGAATTGTCCTTTCGCTTTGTCCATCCATTTGAGGATGATAAGCTGTGCTTAGATTCAACTTGGTTCCCATTGCATTTTGGAAACTTGTCAAAAAATGAGAGGTAAAATGACTATCTCTGTCAGAAACAATTGATAAAGGAATACCATGTAATGAAACGATTTCATTTACATATAGTTTAGCTAATTGTTCCATACTGAAAATTTCCTTCATTGGTAGGAAATGAGCTGACTTGGTTAGTCTGTCTACAATCACCCAGATTGTATCATTACTTTTTCTTATTTTGGGTAATTTAGTAACAAAATCCATTGTTATTAATTCCCATTTCCAAACAGGCATTTCTAACTGTTGTAATAAACCTGAAGGTTTCTGATGTTCAGCTTTGACTTGTGAACAGGTTAAACACTTTGCAACATAAGCTGCTATATCCTTTTTCATTCCTATCCACCAGAAATTCTTTCTTAAGTCCTGATACATCTTATCACTTCCAGAATGCATCGTATACTTAGACTTATGGGCTTCTTCTAATATAAGGTGGCGTAGGTATCCTAATTTAGGTATCCACATTCTCTTCTTATGGAATCTCCAAATTCCATCTGTTCCTTGTTCTAGTTCCTTAATCATTCCTTTCAACTTTTCAGTATCATCCTTGATTACTAATTCTTGTGCTTTTCTAATCTGCTCATTTAAATCTACTTGTAGATTTAATTTAAAAGAACGTATCCTTTTTTACTTTTCATGATACTTTCGGCTTAAAGCATCAACAACTACATTTTCCTTTCCTGCATGATACTGGATATCACAATCATAATCACTAAGCATCTCCATCCAGCGTCTTTGTCTCATATTAAACTCATTTTGCCCGAAAATATACCTTAAACTCTTATGATCGGTGAAAACAGTAAACTTACTACCGTATAGGTAATGTCTCCAAATCCTAAGAGCAAAAATTATAGCTCCAAATTCTAAATCATGAGTTGAATAATTCTCTTCATGACTCTTAAGTTGTCTAGATGCATAAGCTATAACCTTTTGGCGTTGCATCAACACACATCCATAACCTAATTTAGAAGCGTCACAATAGATTACAAAATTTTCAGTTCCTTCTGGTAATGCTAGTATGGGTGCATGGGTTAATCTTTGCTTAAGGGTTCTAAAGGCTTCTTCTTGTTTTAATTTCCATTCAAACTTAACAGATTTACAGGTTAACTTAGTTAAGGGAATAGTTATTCTAGAAAATCTTGAATGAATCTTCTATAATAACCAGCTAGCCCTAAGAAACTTCTAACCTCAGTTGGTGACTCAGGGGTTTTCCATTTGGTAATCGCCTCGATTTTTGTTGGATCCACATGAATTCCTTCATGATTTACTATGTGTCCAAGAAATTGTACCTGTTCTAACCAAAATTCACACTTTGAAAACTTAGCATATAGCTTTTCTTTTCTTAATAAACTTAGAAGTGCGTGCAAATGCTTTGCATGTTCCTCTTTACTCTTAGAGTAAATGAGAATATCATCTATAAAGACAATTATGAATTTATCCAAATATGGTTTACATATTCGATTCATCATATCCATAAATGTAGCTAGGGCATTGGTTAAACCAAATGGCATGACTGTAAATTAATAATGACCATACCTTGTTCTGAAGGCAGTTTTAGGAATGTCCTCTTCCTGTACCTTTAATTGATGATATCCTGACCTTAAATCGATTTTTGAGAAAAATTGTGCTCCTTGCAATTGATCAAACATATCATCTATTCTTGGTAATGGATACCGATTCTTAATCGTGATCTTGTTCAATTCACGGTAATCAATGCACATACGCATGGATCCGTCTTTCTTTTTAACGAATAGTATTGGCGCTCCCCAAGGTGATGAACTTGGCTGTATGAATCCTTTCTCCAACAATTCGTCTAATTGTTTCTTTAATTCTTGCATTTCTACAGGTGCCAAACGTTAAGGTGCTTTGGCAATGGGTGCTGTCCCTGGTAACTTGTGAATTCTGAATTGAACTTCCCTGTCTGGCGGTTGCCCTGGTAGTTCTTCTGGAAATATATCTGAAAACTGAGATACTACAGGGATATCTTTCAATTCCTTTCCTTTAGTGTTAGTGATTATAGAAATCAAATACACTAATGATCTTTTTCTTATGTAACTTGTTGTTTTCATCACAGAGATGAATTTTGTGGATCTAGAGATTTTATTTCCTTTAATTGTGATCCTTTCACCCCTTGGTGAATTTACTTGAATTGACTTTTGATCACACAAAATATTGGCTTTATTGGCTATTAACCAATCCATTCCTAATACAATATCAAATCCTGCCAGATTCATGGGGTAAAGGTTTGCAATAAATTTCTGATTTAGAATTTCTATTCTTGCTCCCTGCAAGATTTCAGAAATCTTAATGGTTTCCCCATTGGCTGTCTCTACTAGACATTCTTATGGGAGTTTAGTTAATGGTTGATTGAGTAATTTGCAAAATGAAGTATTAATAAAACTTTGGTTCGCACCCAGGGGCGGACTGAAGACATCCCAAGGTGGGCGGGCGCACCCCCGGGAAAAAAAAAATTAGTGCTAAGTTCCGTCGAAAATCCCGTCCGCACCCCTTGGAATTTTTCGTCCGCACCCCTTGGATTTCTTCGTCCGCACCCCTTGGATATATTCGTCCGCACCCCTTCGAATTTTTCGTCCGCACACCTTAGGTAAAAAATATTATGGATTATGTTAAAAAAAATTAGTAAAGTCTGATTTTTTTTTTTCTAAAACTACCTATATTATATAAACTTATAACAACTAAACCCAAACCAAGCCCATTATATAAACTTATCAATAGCCCACTAATAATCTAGCCCATTAACCCACCTAAATTAAAACTAAAACAAATAAAATAAGCCCAAAACCCTTCAATTACTATCCCGCCCTCTCCCTCTGTGCGTGCTACTGGTCTGCCAGCGATCTTCATCAGCGTCCATCACACCAACAACACTGCAGGTCTGCCGCATCCGGAATCCGACATCAACGTGACCGGGATCCGCTCCAAACCAATCGGACACCGACAAACGGTGAGTTTTTATGTTTTTTATTTGATTTTTCTTGATATTATATGAGAAAAGGGGTAATAAAAAACTTAAATAGGTATGAAAAATCGTATGTTTTGACGTTGCGTATGGTTGTTTAGATGATTTTTAGGATGATTATGTTATTTAGATGATTTTTAGGGGTGATTACACAATTCTAGGGCTTGATTATGTTATAGAAATTAGGAAACCATCATGAGTAGGGGCCTAAATTTTTAAAATTTTTTTGTCTTACATGACCCGACCCGGTACAACCGATTTTTTTTACTTATGTACCTAGGGGCCTAAAATTTTTAAAAATGTTCCGCACCCCCATGGATTTTTTCCTGCGTCTGCCACTGTTCGCACCAGAGTCAAATAATACTTTAGCAAAAACATCATTAACTAAAAACGTACCAGTGATCACATCCGGGATCATCTTTGCTTCTTCTGCAGTCAGAATAAATGCTCTAGCATTTTTAGTGTTCTTGTTGTTTGTAGCTGGAGCTAATTTTGGACAGTTTGGCTTGATGTGGCCTTGTTCTCCGCAGTTGTAGCATATTTTGTTGCTATTCTTTTTCCTGCAATCTTCTTCCTTGTGTCCCGATATTTTACAGAAATTACAGTATATGGAGCATCTTCCTGAATGCTTCCTTTTGCAATTCTTACAGTAGGGTGCAGAGGTAGAGCCTACATTTTTCCCACGATTAGAATTTCCAGAACGAAATTCTTGTGTAAGCTTCTGGGTTAGGTTCCTTCTTTGATCCTCTTCTCGGGTACGGACTAACTCATCAGTCAAGGTATTTGCTAGTTCTACAGATTCTTCTATGGTTTGAGGTCTAGCTGCCTTTACTACATGTCTAATCTCACCAATCAATCCCCATATGTAACGGGAGATTAAGACTGGTTCAGGTGAAGCAAGGGTTGGTACTATTCTAGCATATTCAAAGAATAACTTAGTGTACCCCTTACTATCCACTCCATTCATCCTAAGGTTTAGGAATTTGTTTGCTATCTGTTCCTTCTCACTGGGTGGGCATAATTTCCTTTCCACCTTATCCTTAAATTCCTCCCATTCCATATTGTAAGTTCTATCACTTCCCCTAGTTTGGAGGATAGTGTTCCACCATTCTAGTGCTGAATTCTTAAACATACTAGAAGCAAATAGTATCTTATCTTCTTCTGCGCACTTGCTTATTCTTAAGACTGCCTCAGTCTTTTCTATCCAGCGTAGAGCTGCAATGGCCCCTTCATTGCCCGAGAATTCCATTGGTTTACAAGACCAAAATTCTTTATAAGAACAACCATAAGACATGGTCCTTCTCCTTTTGGAATTGGGCACTTGAAGTATAGGTCCATTGTTCACGCTGTTTTCAGGTTCAGTTGGTCGCTTACTACTATGTTTACTCTTGTTATCGGCTTCCCTAACATTTTGGATAATGAATGGCATTGCATCTATTATTCCTTGTGCCACTATGTGTTGGATAACATTGCTGTCCACTTGATTTCCATTGTTATCATGATTCAGATTATCATTATTCGGATTATCATTCTGGTTTTCCGGGTTATTATCCAGATTCACTTGGTCGGCGATCTGAATTTTAAACATTTGCCAATTATTAATATCACAGAATAATTAATAGTTTAGGCAATAACCACACAATATACATATTGGTCAAAAGCGTCGAGCATTGCGACTTACTATTTTCTATTATAGTATGCGTCAAATACACACAAAGACTGGAATTGAAATTACATCACTATTATGCATCGTTAACTACGAAGTGGTCTATACTACGATAGATTTATTATTATTATTATTATTATTATTATTTATTATTACCAACTCTACTATCACCTTCATGGATATGGATTCCTCCTGAAATCCATATGACGTTCGTCATACTTCCAGACGAGTTGTTCTCCTACATACCTCATTCTCTCGCTACTCTCTAAAATTTCTTCTCCGAAAGTTCGGAGTTCTTGCAAATTCTCTGCACTCATTGGGGGTGCAGGTGCAGGTACTGGATCTGGGTACAGTGGCATGGGATTCTCCTGAGGGTACGGATTCTCTAAGATTTCCCTAATGTATTCATCGTTGTCATAATAGGGATCTAGAGGGTCCAGACCTGGATAGACTGCTAAGTTTGGCAAGGTTTCTTCGTTTAAGTGGTAGTGTGGCACATAATCCCTAAGATCATCAAACCATGGATCATAATTTGGGTCTAAGGGATTAGGGACTGGTATCCTAGGTATCTCCTCAGGGTTGAAATCATGCATTTCTACCTCCATCGGCTGAGTGGGAATTAAAGGTAAGGGTTGTGGGGCTACTAGTTGTTCCAGACTTGGGTCGGTAGCAGTTGTTGCTAGGATATGGAAATTGGCTAAGCTCCTATTAAGCATATCATGTGTATGGGCATCTGACTCTCGCTTAGCGGCTGCTAGGACTCTTTGCTGTTGCAACTTTCGCATTCTCTTCCTACGCTCAAATGCTCCCTTACTGAAGCATCCACTCTTTTTCTGAGGGAATGGCTCTTCAGACTGAGCTTTAAAGGCAAACATCCCTTTTTCCTGACCAGCTGAATAACCAGAGAGGGCAGGCTGGGAAGAAGTACCTTCACTCCTAGGTGAATCGGACAACTGACGATACGCGTCTGAGGGTCCTTGATCACTCATACTGTAAACTAACAAATAGTCAAATAACACATAACAATAAAATACAGATATGCACATCTTTTCATAATTTATTTCCTAACACTTTGGATAATATATTGATGTCAACAGAACACTTCTGTGGCTGAATCAGTGGCTTAGCTCTGATACCACCTTCTGTCGCAACCCCGATCCCTAATTTGTCCCGGGAACGGGCGGCCGTGAACATTCGTTTGTGGTGGTATCATTTATTAATTTGGCAGCGGAAATTACATCAAGACCGTAGTTAGGAAATGTTTACCAGAGTTAAACCACCAAATTTTATATTAATAATCACATGGGTAAAACCCAAGTTTCTTATTACAATATGTTTATAGGGATAAACCCTATTTTATTGAATTTAAAACATCGTCTTTTAGGTAACTTTTATAGCCACATTTTTTCCAAGCCGTCAGTGCTCTCGAGCTGGCTTTTTCCTAATTGGCTTTCACATTGTGTTACCTGAAACGCGTTTTAAAAACATTTGTCAGTAAGAAATACTGGTGATTGAATCCCAATTTAATCAAGAAGAGTTTTATCAATTAACACAGTATTGAGAGCAATCACAATGTTTATTTCTACACAATTACTCATTCAGTACTGTCAATCTTGACTATTTGGTCATATTACACATTGGCTAACTCGTTGTCCAATTGTAACGTGTTCCACATTTTGTATACAAAACCCCAACATACCGGCAGTAATTGAAGAACTACAAAGACTCAATCACCGCTTAATCATATTGTAAAATATTTAAGGTTTTGTAAAATAGTTACTAAAAGATTTACAAAAGGAGGATAAACTCACATTGCTATCTTAGACTTTGTTTAAGGGTTTCCTGGTGTTAATCTATAATTTACACAAATGTACATAGGTTAGTATAATAACCCTTTATTTATATTAACGATACCCTCCCCGAGACGGTATTCCAACAACTACGTCGGGCAGAACCACGACAGTTGTTATGGAATCCTGGATCAATCGGGCAGTGTATTTAATACGTAACTGGGGTTATAATACTTACAACGGAGCAGAACCTCGCTAATTAGGGGGATATAATACTCGAGTATTATGCCTACTACTTCAGAATTCGTTTAGAAAGAAAAGAAATGACCGACTTTTTCTGAAGGCCCGATGCCTTCTTATATAGGGCTGGAAATCAGGTTTCTCGCGGCCCGCGTAAGGTTAGCCTTCGGGCTACGCGGCCCGCGTACTAGGTGACTAGGGCTTAGCTCTGATTGGTCATCACCCCTAGACTCGCCACGATTGTGACACGTGGCAGCACCGGGGCTCGCCTGATCTTATAGCTGTCGCGCCCCACGTAAGGTCTTTAAGAGATCTACGCGACCTGCGAGCGACATAAAAATTTTGTTTTTATTTTATTTTTAATGACATTTCATATTTTGGGCTTGGTTTTCACATACGAGGTGTATTCTAAGACATATAGGGGTATTTTAAAATATATTAGTGTGTTGGAAAAATATTTAGGAGGGTTGTTATAGCGAGCGACTATGAAATTTTGTTTTATTTGATTTTTATTTGTTATTTAATGAAATAAAGGTATCTCGGGGCCAGTTTTCATATATGGGGTGTATTTTAGGACATTTAGGGGTGTCTAAAATATTTTAAGCAGGGTTGTTATAATTTAACTTATATTTAACTTTATACACCCATTTATACCCTATAGCTTTTCTTTCACTAGGAAGATCTGACAAAACCCATGTATTATTATGTAAAGCTTCCATTTCAGAATTCATATCTTCAACCCACCTTAGGTCTTTTGAAGCTTCATAATATGAAGTAGGGTAGGCTTATCATTCTAAAGGTGCCAGGACAAGTCTTTACACAACTTCATATGGACTTTTACCAACTAACACAGAGAACAAATAGAGATATAGCAACACTCACAAACAGTGAATGAATCAACACAACAGAACAAGAATAATAACCAAAGCTAACTGTGTTAGTGTCCAGATTCCTGGTTCATCATTCTAAAGGTGCCAGGACAAGTCTTTACACAGTAGCTATACTACAGAATCTAAGAACAGATAAAAAACAAATAACTACAAGATGCAACATTCAACAATATGCAACACATAAACACATTTGAATCGATCAAGTGCCAGTCCGACTAGCCCGGTAACAAATATACCTAGATACAACTAATGCTGTGTAATGAACAAAAAATAATAAAGAGAATAAAGAATGAAATGATCTCACTGTAGCGTTTAACTCCCTACAAGCAGCACATCTGCCTCGCAACCTTCTAAGGTTGCTAAGAACAGACCAGATAACACCAACAACACTTGGTCAGTTTGCCCCTGAAATCTTCTTGGATTTCAGAGACCAACACAAGTGTAATACTCCTGGAGATGAGAGATTCCTCTTCACATGAATACCAAACCCTAGCTAGGGTTTCAACCGCACTGAATCTGCACCAACACGCTTCCCAAGACCAAAGATCCAGAAGATTCTTCAAGACGAACAATCTCCAAACCTCTAATATAACAACCCTCCTAAAAATATTTATAACATCCCTATACGTTCTAAAATACACCCTGTATACGAGAATGGACCCGAAATACCTTAAAAATTAACAAAAATCAAGAAAAACCAAATCCAGGGGGCACTCGCGGGCCGCGAGGAAGCCGAGATCAGCTCCTATAAATTGGGAGCATCGGCCTTCATTTTTCGACGCTCATAATTCACAATTCTCTCTCAATTTCTGTAGTGTAGACATAATATCCGGGCATAATACCCCCTAATTAGCGAAGCTTTACCTCGTTGTAAGTATTTTAACCCCCGGTTACGTATTAGATACACTGCCCGATTGATCTAGTGCTCCGTAACGGCTGTTGTGGCTCTGCCCGACGTAGTCGTTGGAGTTTCTGTCTCGGGGAGGGTATAACTAATGTAAAATGGGTTATTACACTAACACATGTGCATTGTTTAAATTATAGATTATAACCAGGAAGTCACAAAGGAAAACCCTAAAATATCAATGTGAGTTTATCCTCTTTTTGTAAACCTTTTAACAAAACCTCAATTGTTTAAATTATATTCAGCAGTGATTGAGTATTTGTAATTCTACAATTATTGTCGGTATGTTGGGGTTTTGTATACAAAATTTGTTACTACAGTGTGAGTAGTAACATGACCACAAGTCAGGGTTGACAGTACCGTGAGTGGTAATTAAGGTAGAAAAATAAACAAATGTAATTGCTGATTGCTCTCAATAATGTAAGATGATAAAACCTGTCTTGATTAAATTAGGATTCACTCACCAGTATTTCCCACTGACAAATGTTTTTAAAACGCGTTTCAGGTAACAAAATGTGAAAGCCAAATAGAAGCCAGCTGGAGAGCACTAAAGGCTTGGAAAAGTAGCTATAAAAGTTACCTAAATAAAGAAGATGTTTTATTTCAATAAAATAGGATTTACTCCTATAAACAGATTGTAATGAAAAATTGGGGTATTCCCATGTGTTTATTATTATAAAATATGGTGGTTTACTCTGATAAAATATATTTCCTAACTACGGTCCTGATGTAAATTTCCGCTGCCAAACTGTTAAAAATACGGATACCACCGAATCTGAGCTCGCGGCCGCCCGCTCCCGGTGATAGGGGTCGAGGGTTGCGACAGGAGGTGGTATCAGAGCTACATCCACTGATTTCAGCCACAGAATTGTTCTGCTGGTACCAAAATTTTAATTATGTTAGAAAATAATCTACGTGGTTACGTGCATACTTGTATATTATTGTTATGTGTTATTTGACAATTTGTTAGTTTACTGTATGAGTGATTAAGGACCATCGGACGCCTATTGTCAATTGTCTAGTTCTCCTATAGACGAAGGAACTTCTTCCCAGCCTACCCTCTCGGGGTATTCAACTGACATAGAAGAGGGGATTTTTGAATTCAAAACGCAATCCGAAGAACCATTTCCCCACCAAAAAGAGATGATGGTTCAGTCGGGGAGCACAAGAGCGTAGGAAAAGAATGAGGCAGTTACAACAGCAGAGGGCTTTAGCAGCAGCAAATAGAGAAATGAATGCTCAAACTCAAGACATACTCAATAGGCGACTAGCTAATTTTCACATATTAGCTACCACAGCCGCATACCCAAATCTAGATCAAGTCATAGCACCACTACCACTGTTCCCAACTCAACCAATGGAAATAGAACCGAACCCAGGAAACCAGGATGAAATCCCTAGAGTCCCAGCACCCCATCCTCCAGACTATGACACGTGGTTTGATGACAATAGGTCATATTCAGCTTTGTTTCCTTAGGACGAACCGGTGCTAAACCCAGTAGCACCATATCCCAATCTTGATCCTCTCGATCCGTATTGGGATAATGACCAGTTTATTCGGGAAATCGTACCCGTATGAAGAACCGATGCCACAGTACCCTGATCCGATACCAGCACCCGCACCACCCATGAGTACTGAGAACGTACAGGAACTCCGCACGTTTGGTGAGGAGTTGTTAGATGAAAGTGAAAGAATAAGGCAAATAGGGGAGAGGCTCGTATGGAAATACGACGAGCGTAATAGCAGTACCAGATGAACCCCTATCAGTAATATATATATATATATATATATATATATATATATATAAATGCGAGTAGTTTGAAATTTTTTTTATCAAATTAACTAAACTAGATAACTTAATACCTACTGATGCATACTAGTATTGTATTTTAAATTTCAGTTACAGCTTGTAATAGATATAGATAAAATAGAGTAAATGTCGCAATGCACGACGATTTTGATCAATGTGTTTGTTTGTGTGATTGTTAAACCTTATTCTGAGATATTAATACTTGGTAAATGTTTATAATCCAGATGGACAACCAAGTGAATCAGGAAAACCAGAATAATGAGAACAATGGAAATCAATTAGATAACAGTGTCGTACAACACATAGTGGCACAAGAGATTATAGATGCTATGCCATATATCATCAAATCTGTTAAAGAAGCAGAAAATAAATGTGCAAATGGGAGTAAACGACAACACACTGAACCAAGTCACAGTGTGAACAATAATAATAGACCTTTACTTCAATTGCCTTTTCCAAAAAGAAGAAGAACCATGTCATATGGTTGTTCTTACAAAGAATTCTGGTCTTGCAAACCAATATAATTCTCTGGCAATGAAGGAGCCATTGTAGCTTTACGTTGGATCGAAAAGACAAAGGCTGTCTTAAAAATAAGCAAATGTGCAGAGGAAGATAGAATCATGTTCGCTTTCAATCTTTTTAAGAATGCAGCCTTAGAATGGTGGAATACTATTCTCCAGTCTAGGGGAAGTAACCAAGTCTATAGTATGGAATGGACTGAGTTTAAGAACATGGTTGAGAGGAAATTCTGTCCTCCCAATGAAAAGGAGCAGATAGCTAATAAGTTCTTAAACCTAAGGATGACTGGAGTAGACAGTAAGGGTTACACTACATTATTCTTCGAATATGCTAGAATTGTGCCAACCCTAGCCTCACCCGAACCAGTATTAATCTCCCGTTACATCTGGGGATTAATCAGTGAGATTAGACATGTAGTCAAGGCATCTAGACCACAAACCATAGAAGAAGTTGTAGAACTAGCCAATACCTTGACTGATGAATTGGTACTTACACAAGAAGAAAACCAGAGGAAGAACTTAGCTCAAAAACTTACCCAGGAATTCCGTTCTGGAAATTTCAATCGTGGTAAGAATATAGGTTCTACTTCTACACCTTACTGTAAGGCCTGCAAGAAGAAGCATTCAGGAAGATGTTCTACATAATTCAATTACTACAAGATACCGGGACACAAGGAAGAAGACTGTAGGAAGAAACCCAGCAACGGAGTATGCTTCAATTGTGGAGAAAAAGGGCATATCAAGCCAAATTGTCCAAAACTAGCTACATCCATGAACAACAAGACTACTAAAAATGCTAGAGCATTTGTTCTGACTGCAGAAGAAGCCAAGATGATTCCGGATGTGATTGCCGGCAGGTTTTTAGTTAATGAAGTTTTTTCTAAAGTATTATTTAACTCTGGTGTGAACCAAAGTTTTATTAATACTTCATTTTGCAAAATTCTCAATCAACCATTAACTAAACTCCAACAAGAATGTCTAGTAGAAACGGCAAATGGAGAATCCATTAAGATTACCGAAATCTTGCAGGGAGCAAGAATAGAAATTCTAAACCAAAATTTTATTGCTAACCTTTATCCAATGAAACTGGCCGGATTTGATATTGTATTCGGAATGGATTGGTTAGTAGCTAATAAAGCCAGTATTTTATGTGCTCAGAAGTCAATACAAGTAAATTCACCAAAGGGTGAAAAGATCACAATTAAAGGAAATAAGCCAACCAGATCCACAAAATTCATCGCTGTGATGAAAGCTGCAAGCTATGCAAGAAAAGGATCACTAGTGTATATGATTTCCATAATCATTAACACTAAAGGAAAAGAATTGAAAGATATTCCTATAGTATCTCAATTCTCAGATATTTTTCCAGAAGAATTACCTGGACTACCACCAGAGAGGGAAGTTGAATTCAGAATTCACTTGCTACTAGGAACAGCACCGATTGCCAAAGCACCTTACCGTTTGGCACTAGCAGAAATGCAAGAACTGAGGAAACAACTAGACGAACTTTTGGAGAAAGGATTTATACAGCTAAGTTCATCACCATGGGGAGCACAAATCTTTTTTGTCAAAAAGAAAGACGGGTCAATGCGTATATGCATTGATTACCGAGAATTGAACAAGGTCACGATTAAAAATTGGTACCCATTACCGAGAATCGATGATCTGTTTGATTAACTGCAAGGAGCTCGATTCTTTTCAAAGATCAATTTATGCTCAGGATATCATCAATTAAAAGTACAGGAAGAGGACATTCCTAAGACTGCCTTTAGAACAAGGTATGGTCATTATGAATTTACAGTCATGCCATTTGGTTTAACCAATGCCCCAGCCGCATTTATGGACATGATGAACCGAATATGTAAACCATATTTGGATAAATTCATAATTGTTTTTATAGATGATATTCTCATTTACTCTAAGAGTAAAGAGGAACATGCAGCGCATCTGCATGCACTTTTAAATTTGTTGAGAAAAGAAAAGCTTTATGCTAAATTCTAAAAATGCGAAGAAGTGCAATTTCTTGGACATTTAGTTAATCATGAAGGAATTCATGTGGATTCCACAAAGATCGAGGCGATTACTAAATGGAAAGTCCCTAAGTCACCAACGGAGGTAAGAAGTTTTCTAGTACTGACAGGTTATTATAGACGATTTATCTGAGATTTTTCTAGAATAGCTATCCCATTGACGAAGCTAACCTGTAAATCCATTAAGTTTCAATGGGGACCAAAACAAGAAGATGCATTTAGAATTTTTAAGCAAAGATTAACCAATGCATTTATACTAGCGTTACCAGAAGGAACTGAAGACTTTGAAGTCTATTGTGACGCTTCTAAGTTAGGTTATGGATGTGTGTTGATGCAACGTCAAAATGTTATAGCCTATGCCTCTAGACAACTTAAGAATCATGAAGAAAATTATACAACTCATGATTTAGAGTTAGGAGCCATAATTTTTGCCCTTAAGATTTGGAGACACTATTTATATGGAAATAAATTTGTTGTCTTCACTGATCATAAGAGTTTAAGATACATTTTGGGGCAAAAAGAGTTAAATATGAGACAGAGAAGATGGATGGAATTTCTTAGTGATTATGATTGTAATATCCAGTATCATGCTGGAAAAGCTAATGTAGTAGCTGATGCTTTAAGTCGAAAGTGTCATGAAAAGCCAAGAAGAATACGTTCTCTTAAATTAAATCTGCAGATAGATTTAAATGAACAGATTAGAAAAGTACAAGAATCAGTAATCAAGGACGATACTGAAAAATTGAAAGGAATGATTAAGGAATTAGAACAAGGAACAGATAGAATTTGGAGATTCCATAAGAAAAGGGTTTGGATACCTAAATAAGGAAACCTACGCCACCGAATTTTAGAAGAAGCTCATAAGTCTAAGTATACGATACATCCTGGAAGTGATAAAATGTATCAAGACTTAAGAAAGAATTTTTGGTGGATAGGAATGAAAAAGGATATAGCAGCCTATGTTGTTAAGTGTCTAACTTGTTCACAGGTTAAAGCTGAACATCATAAACCCTCAGGTTTATTGGAGCAATTAGAAATGCCTGTATGGAAGTGGGAATTGATAAAAATGGACTTTGTTACCAAATTACCCAAGACGCGAAAAGGTAATGATACAATCTGGGTGATTGTAGACAGATTAACCAAATCTGCTCATTTCTTACCAATGAAAGAAACATTTAGTATGGAACAACTAGCCAAGTTGTATGTAAATGAAATTGTTTCATGACATGGAATTCCTTTATCTATTGTTTCTGATAGAGATAGCCGTTTTACTTCTCATTTTTGGACAAGTTTCCAAAAAGCAATGGGAACCAAGTTAAATCTAAGCACAACTTATCATCCTCAAACGGATGGACAAAGCGAAAGGACAATTCAGACAATGGAAGACATGCTTAGAGCTTGTGTAATTGATTTCGGAGGAAATTGGGACGATCACTTACCATTGATAGAATTTTCCTATAATAACAGCTATCATACCAGTATCAATGCTGCACCTTTTGAAGCACTTTATGGACGAAAGTGCCGAACTCCAGTCTGTTGGGCAGAAATTGGAGAAAAACAATTGTCTGGACCAGAGATAGTACAAGAAACTACGGACAAGATTATACAAGTCAAGGAAAGACTAAAAGCAGCACGCGATCAACAAAAGAGTTATGCTGATAACAGGCGAAAACCCTTGGAATTTCAAATAGGAGACAAGGTATTATTGAAAGTTTCTCCTTGGAAAGGAGTGGTAAGATTCATCAAAAGGGGAAAGCTAAGTCCCAGGTATGTTGGACCTTTTGAGATTATTAGAAGAATAGGACCAGTAGCTTATCAGCCACAGCTGCCAGAGGAAATGGCAGGAATACATGATGTCTTTCATGTATGCAAACTCAAAAAGTGCTTAGCCGATGAATCATTAGTGGTACCTCTTAAGAACATAGAAGTAAATGAGAAACTTAAGTTCGTAGAGAAGCCTCTACAAATTGAAGGCAGGAAAGTCAAGAATCTCAAACACAAGAGATTAGTACTAGTCAAAGTGAAATGGGATTCCAAAAGAGGACCAGAATACACTTGGGGGCTTGAATAAGAGATGCAGAGGATATATCCACACCTGTTCCAGTAGACCTCGAGGACGAGTTCTAAAATAAGGTGGAGAGTATATAAAAACCCTCTTAAAAATATTTATAACATCCCTGTACGTTCTAAAATACACCCCATATACGAGAGTGGACCCGAAATACCTTAAAAATTAACAAAAATAAAGAAAAACCAAATCCAGGGGGCACTCACGGGCCGCGAAGACTTAGTCTTCGGCTTACGCGGGCCGCGACAGCTAGACTACGAGGCGGCACCCTGAGCTGCCACGTGGCAGCCTCGTGTCAAAGCTATAACTGACGAATCAGCATAGCTAGGCCCTACACTCCTACGTCGCGGGGCACGAAGACCCCTTATGTATCCTTCGCGGGCCGCGAGGAAGCCGAGACCAGCTCCTATAAATTAGGAGCATCGGCCTTCATTTTTCGGCGCACACAATTCATAATTCTCTCTCAATTTCTGTAGTGTAGACATAATATCCGGGCATAATACCCCCTAATTAGCGAAGCTTTGCCTCATTGTAAGTATTTTAACCCCCGATTACGTATTAGATACGCTGCTCGGTTGATCTATTGCTCCATAACGGCTGTTGTGGCTCTGCCCAACGTAGTCGTTGGAGTTTCTGTCTCAGGGAGGGTAGAACTAATGTAAAATGGGTTATTATATGATGGAGAGTGTGAAACACGAGCCTTAAGTATATTATCTTGTGTGATGTAATGTGTTTTAAGCGGTTATATATTTAGAATGTGATAACTACGAGCTTTTATGGTTTTACAGGTTAATCGCTTAATACGGAGAAGTTAGAGGGTTTAGTGATGCAACGGGACAATCACAGATGATTATTAAAGAGATACCATGCTAAACGGGAATTGCTCGGGTCGAGTGATAGCTTGAATGTGAAAGAAACGTGAAACCATGAAGTCCAGGGGCTGGTGTGTCATTATGTGAAAGTTAATATGTAGCTTATGGTTCCACCTCGTAACCTATGGCCAGGAATAAGAGAAAAGTAACAGAATGTTTCAACCATAACCTACGGTTGAAAACGTAGGCTACGGTTCATATAAGTGACAGCTGTATTATTAAATGAAGATCACATCAAATCATCATACAATACACGTTGACATGGGAGGCTGCTGACTTGTGGGACTAGGGGCGGCACATCTAGGAAAAACAAAGAACCATATTTACATGGAGACATGGGCCGATATCACATAGTGGGCCGATAATTGATTAATATTCAACGTAATTAATTGGGCTGTTTGTGTTGACTTCCCGTTGTGGGTCGTATATGCACATGATTGGGTTTTTTGATGGACAAGTCTTGGGATATACATACGCATACATTATTTTTGGGGAGGTTTTTTTTTGGGAAGTCAACACACAATATAAAAATTAATCATCACATCCTTGACGGAGATTGGGGAATCACATCACATTCATCATTATTATTATTTGATAAAAATATTAAATAAGGAAGAAGATGGTTTCAACCGTAGCTCGAGCCTGTGAAGATCAACCCACCAACATGCGCGGCTAAATCTCTTGTGGACACTCCGGGTGAATGATTCTTGTGAGATACTTTTAATTCTAGTTTCTGTTTTGTATTGAGATTTGGATTTGTAGTCGGGTGACAGCCGACTATTTACATGATTATATTATTTGTGTGACAGACAAATCCTGAGTGACAGTCAGAGTTATAATTATGTGTTGAATCCAATTATGTTTTTGTTGATTGAATGATTCCTATGAATGTTTGTTTTAATATTTCTCTGATCAATTACTATTAAGATTTTGAACTGAATAGGTAATTGTTAGATGTGACAGATTTACTATTCAATCAATAGCATCAAATAAAATCAGAACTAGGTTATTAGTAATTACAGAATCTGAATCCCGGAGTGATCACCTTTTTCTATCATTCTTTTTACAATCTCGAAGTTATTTTTTATAGTTTTCTAGCAAGTTCTCAAAGTAATTCAAATATTTTCAAACAAATAATAATTAGCATTAACCACAGACTCCTCTGGTTCGATATCCGACTTACTCTAGCTACCTAGTTTATTTTGGTTTTTGCATGTCACTAACGACATACATCATTATACTAACGCGTGTGCATTGTTTAAATTATAGATTATAACCAGGAAGTCACAAAGGAAAACCCTAAAATAGCAATGTGAGTTTATCCTCTTTTTGTAAACCTTTTTACAAACTGTTTTACAAAACCTCAATTGTTTAAATTATATTCTGCAGTGATTGAGTATTTGTAATTCCACAATTATCGTCGGTATGTTGGGGTTTTGTATACAAAATTTGTTACTACACTGTGAGTAGTAACATGACCACAAGTCAGGGTTGACAGTACCGTAGGTGGTAATTAAGGTAGAAAAATAAACAAATGTAATTGCTGATTGCTCTCAATACTGTAAGATGATAAAACCTGTCTTGATTAAATTGGGATTCACTCACCAGTATTTCTAACTGACAAATGTTTTTAAAACGCGTTTCTAGTAACAAAATGTGAAAGCCAAATAGAAGCCAGCTGTAGAGCACTGAAGGCTTGGAAAAGTGACTATAAAAGTTACCTAAATAAAGAAGATGTTTTATTTCAATAAAATATGATTTACTCCTATAAACAGACTGTAATGAAAAATTGGGTTTTTCCCATGTGTTTATTATTATAAAATATGGTGGTTTACTCTGATAAAATATATTTCCTAACTACGGTCCTGATGTAAATTTCCGCTACCAAACTGTTAAAAATACGGATACCACCGAATCCGAGCTTACGGCCGCCCGCTCCCGAGGATAGGGGTCGGGGGTTGCGATATCTAATAATAAGATCTAAACCCAAATATGAACAACAGAAGACACTATCAAGATACACGAGCCTAATACAGCTCAGATGCCCTAATAACCCAGAATGAACACAAATAAGACGCGAAGACAAAGATCAAGAGCAATATTGCTCTGATACCATGTAAACAAGTACAAATCAAAGTATAAGAACAAAATTAGCGACAAAACGTGGAGAAAACTCTTATTTAACCCAAACCAGAAAAATCCCCCCTAAATAACCCTAGATCTTACATAAAAAGTAAGATCTCAAATATACAAGATTCACAGATCAAACAATAATCATCAATGGATGATTATCTATAGAAATACAGACACTAATCTCTCACAATACAACTATAGAAATACAGACACTAATCTCTCACAATACAACTGAGAGATTCACAAAAATAAGGAAAACAATATCAAACCCTAAAACGGAACGAACAGACTGAACAAGACAAACAAATGAGAGAGAATGATGCGCATCCGAAAACTTCACCCTTTTATACTAGCATCAACAAAACTTACACTTTGAACCCTCAACAATGTCCAGAGATGATCGCACTCCCTGAACTCTTACACATCCAGTCCTTATGACCACACCACTTTGACTGCTGGAACCTTAAACTTCAAGTAACATTCCAAACACAGTCCCTCAACTTATATACCTGTTTCACCAACTCATATAACACGTTAAATAAGTCATTTATATAACAAATAAATGATAACACAATTATAACAATAGTTATAGTTTTAACAAGATAACTAATGCATTTGAAAATATCGTTACCTAGTTGCCCCTTGTAAATTCGCACCTTCCAAACACTACAAGATTAAAACAAAAGTTACAATAGTAAAAAAACTGAGTAACTAACATCAATTTGTCACCACTAAAGAGAATTTTAGTAGTTTGACAAATGGTCTTGCGTTTAAGAAACCGATTTTCTCAAAACTTTTATGGGATGTGTTTGATAGACACTACAAGAAAAGTCATCATTATCAACGACACCTTTAGTGATGACGCAGGGTATTAACGCCAAAAACATCGCGTGTCGTTGCTAATGCCATGTGTCACGGCTAAAGGTGTCGCCGCTAATGGTGACGATCCGTGTGAGCCAGCAACAACTTCTCCTGGCCATTGATTAGGTGATATTCCAATGGTGGACAACTCTCCTGCTCTTCTTCTCCATCCTAAACAAACACACACCTCCCCTTCATCCTCCTCATACACATCACACTCCAACCTTCAACTACACACCACCACCTCCATCGTCAAGCTCTCCCACCGCCGGACCACAACGACCGTTAAGCTCCACCACCACTACCACCACCATGAAGCTCCACCACCGTCAAGCCAGACCACCACCACCACTATCACCGTCAAGCTGGACTACCACCACTGTCACCGTCAAGCCGGAACACCACCACTGTCACTATCAAGCCAGACCACCACCACCACTGTCAAGCTGCACTACCACAACCACCGTCAAGCTCAGACCACTAGCTAGTTTTTATCTCTTGTAAATCATGTAGTGTTTATCTTAGAAATCATGTTATGTAATTCTGATTTTAATGAGAAAATATGTAGTGTTTTGCTTCATTATCGAGTTCAAGCAAGTTTAGTAACAAATTAGTCGTGTTTTGTTGGTATGAAAATTGATAAAGCCGTCTCCGGTGAATTTTCAGGCGAAACTCCGGTGAAGCATTTGTGACGACACAATAGCGGCGATTACTGAGCATTAGCGGCCGAGTATTAGTAGCGTCATCAATAGCGGCGACATGTCGCCGCTAAAAGTTTTAGTGGCGACAAAAGAGGTCTTTAGCAGCGACTCATGTCGCCGCTATTGGTAACCATTTCTTGTAGTGAGACTACAAGATACCAATGTTACTTATTGCATCCTGAAGATCAACACCGAGAAGACAAGCATGTTCAAGATTTACACCCTTCAAACTGGCATTACTCATTTTAGCACCCTAAGAAAGTAAAACAAGAATTAATCAAAATTTTCCTCGCACACTAAACCCTAAACCTTGTATTTTTAACAAACCGCTAAAATGGTTCCTTCCAGATTTGCAAATTTGAGTTGAGCATTCTGAAAATACAGAAAATCCACAAGATTTAGAACTAAGAATAATTAGTATATTTAATCTAGAGTTGCCAATGTGGGGAAGTCCAGGTTTCAAATATCGCAAAGAAGGATAATTTAGAATAATTAATGTAATATAGCAGGAGTAATTCAAAATAAACAAATAAATAAATTAATCCAGAGTTAAACATACCCAGAGACATGTGGATCTCAGGTCTGCATCACATAAATGACAATTATCACACAAGCATATGCAAATATTAATGAAAACAATTTATTTTTATTTTTAAAATATGAAACAACGAAATCTCTATTGCATACTCGCCCAATTGCTTAAAATTGCATTCTATAAGTCATTGTATACAAACCAGGCATTCAACAAAGAAGCAATTTCAAATGTACCACTCAATTCGAAACTTACATGATATTATATTTACCCAACCGAAAAAATTAATAACAAATATATCAATTCAAAATGATTCTTATATTTACAGATTCAACATCCGTAACAAATTTCTAGATTCCATGCCACATTCTTGAATTTGCCAAACCTCAACAACGAGCTCTCGGAGGACGAGCTCATTCAAGTTGCTTGTATTGACTACAAGCATCACTTCGACGAGGATTTTACCCACGTAGCGGCGTGGCGCACTTTTGCGAACTATATTTAAGTTGTAAATTTTTAGGTTTTATGATTTTAATTTTATGTAATGTTTTAAATTTTAATTATGTGTAATGTTATAAGTTAAAGTAATATTTTAAGTTTACGTTTTAATTATATGTAATTAGGTTAGAACCCCGTGTATTACACGGGTTGAATAAATGTAATTTTATATATTAAATAATAAAAACTTATATCTTTATGAACCTTGTATATTGTACGGGTTAAATAAATGTAATTTTATATATCAAATAATAAAAAAGTTATATTTTTAAAAACCATGTGTATTACACAGTTAAATAAATGTAATTTTGTATACTAAATACTAAAAACGTCGTATCTTTAAAAAAAACTCGTGTATAATCGGGTTGAATAAATCTACCAAATAATAAAAAATTACATCCTTAAAAACCCTGTATATTACACGTGTTGAATAGATATAAAAAAGAGTTATATTTTTAAAAACCATGTGTATTACACAGATTAAATAAATGTATTTTTGTATATTAAATACTAAAAACGTCGTATCTTTAAAAAACCCGTGTATAGTCGGGTTGAAAAATCTACCAAATAATAAAAAAAATATATCCTAAATAAATGTAATTTTGTATATTAAATACTATAAACGTCGTATCTTTAAAAAAACTCGTGTATAGTCGGGTTGAAAAATCTACCAAATAATAAAAAAAAATATATCCTTAAAAACCTCGCGTTTTACTCGAGTTGAATAAACATAATTTTGTATACAAAATAAAAAGAGAAAAGTGCCCGGATAGTCCCTGTGGTTTGCTCATTTTTCACCTCTAGTCCTTAACTTTCTAAAATTACAGCTATAATCCCCAACTTTTGCAATTTCGTTCCCGGATAGTCCCTGGCGCGTATGATGGTTAGTTTTTGATGTTAAATGAATGTAAAATGACCAAAATACCCTTACTGGTAAATTAATACCTAAAAAGTTAAAAATAAATATAATTAATATTAACTAACTTATGTGGGACCCACCACCAACCCTACCCACCTCATCTTCCCCACTCTTCATCACCACCACCATCTTCACCTTTTCACCACCAACAACTACAACCATCCCTTCCTTTCTTTTAGAGTTAAATGCTTGGTTGGTCCCTGTGGTTTTCAAAAATTTCACACTTGGTCCTAGTGGTTTACTAATTACACTCGTGGTCCCAAAACTTGTCAAAAAATGCACTCGGTTGGTCCCCAGCCCTAACATCAGTTAAATTTCTCAGTTAAGTTCATGTTAAATGACCAAAATACCCTCTGCTTATTAACTCTCTTTATAAACCCACCACAACCTGCATCATCTTCATCACCATCATCATCTTCATCACCATCATCTTCTCACCCTGTCACCTCCGCCCCTCTTTCTCCCTCTCATCTCTCTACCAGATCTCTCTCTCTTTCTTCTCAAACACCACCACCACTGAACACCCACCATCACCACAATCATCCTCTCACAGTTCCCCGTGCCCCTGCCTTTCCGAGCGACACCTTAGCTCTCGTCACGCGCAACCTTTGAAGTGGATTTAAACGAGATCTGATTCGGAATTGTAGGTCTCCGATCCGACGGGTTTCAGGTTGCAGGTTTTATTATTGGCTGGCGATGGAAGGGAAGGGGTTTGTTTGAGTTTGCAGATCTGATACGTATTGGGGTTTGAGGTTGCAGGTCCGACGGGTTTGATGTTGCAGATTTGATTTTTGATGTTTGCAGATTTGATTTTTGAATTCATGGTAATAATAAGTGATCTATTGTGGGTAATTTGGTCCGACGGGTGAGAGTTCAGGGAGATGGTGATGAAGATGTTGAAGGATTTTTAGAGAGAGAGAGCGGAGATGGTGATGAAATGTTGAAGGATTTTTAGAGAGAGAGAGCAGAGATGGTGATGAAGATGTTGAAGGATTTTTAGAGAGTTAATAAGAAGAGGGTATTTTGGTCATTTAACATGAACTTAACTGAGAAATTTAACTGATGTTAGGGCTGGGGACCAACCGAGTGCATTTTTGACAAGTTTTGGGACCACGAGTGTAATTAGTAAACCACTAGGACCAAGTGTGAAATTTTTGAAAACCACAGGGACCAACCAAGCATTTAACTCTTTCTTTTATTTCTAAAAAGACCATTCAATCACCGCCTTTATCACAATCACATACTAAGATTAAAGTCTAGACTTGAAAGCTATAAAACTTAAAAGTATACTTTATGCTCACCAACTGTGTTTAAATCTATGAACCATAATTATGTCTGGATTATCAGGTTATTTCAAAACTTGAAGCTTTGTTTGGTAGACCATGTATCCTATTGCAATGTTTCATGTTAGAGAGGAGATATCTCCCGCTGGTCGTTGACATTGGCGGGTGGTACAAAATTGACTCAAAAGCTTCTAATGGAAACAACACGTCTGACATAATATAAACGCAGGTGCCGTTACCTCCTGTGGCGACGCGTTCCGACCATCTGACCATCGTCCGGTCAGATCTACAAACCGAATCGAAAACCCACGCCCCTATTTGGGGTGGTGGTTTTAGGATGAAGAATTGGAAGGTGAATTGGGTACAACGGAGGTGTGGTTTTGTTGCTCGGAGTTGATGGTCGGACGGAGTTGCAACGGTGGGGGTGCCCGGAGTTGGGTAGCTGGGCAGAGGTTCACACACATCAAAACTCCAACAAAAATGGTAGTGGGTAGGATGAAATGGAGGCCATGGCCACCACAATCATCCAACAAATTCAAAGTCAAGATCATCATTCGGCACCTTTGAAGATACATATCCTAGTCCGGATATGATCCTTGAGGACGAACCGAACCATACATGGACGGACATCCCAAAGATGTCTGTTCCCATATCGCCGAGGACGAACACCCGTTCAGGTGCGTCCGGATGAATGACGTCATGCCAGTTGACCATTATAAATACCCCATCAAGTACAAGGCCAAGTACGATTTTTTGAACCTTCGTCCCTATTTTCTCTCTCTACTTTCTCTCTCTACCAATACTTATCCTCACGCCGGAGGGTGGTCGCAGAGGGGCCCTCCCATCTCTGCGGCGAGCCTAACGGTTTACTGTTTTACAGGTGAAGGTTCTAGCTCTCCAACAAGATCCAAATTACTCGATCACAGGCTTCGGCCTCTCCGATCTGAACTTTGGATCTTCAATTGGCGCCATCCGAATTTCACAGCTCACAGTCCTTCACGTAGGTGAATTTCTTGAGCAACGAAATAACTGATCTATGGCGGCCCCGATTTCTCTGAATTCGGGATCCACAACTGTTAGTACACAAAATACGGTTCCATCGAGCCTTACTTCTATGGTCTCGGCTCCGTTGAGCTCTGGACCGGGAACAACTTTACCATTCATATTGTTACCAACTTCGCAAGAATCAGAATTCGATGCTGCATTTCTTTCCAAAAATGCCAGCCTCCTAAGACGACTAAAAGCCTAACAAGCTAGAGATGAAGTGATTCTCGGTTTACGAACCAGGCTCTTCCATGACGAAACTCCGGTAAGGACTATGGGTCCTATAATTTTTGCATCTCCAATTTTCTCCACAGTTGTTACCTCGGAAACTTATAACGGATATATGCAGGGTTCTTCCAGACCATCTCCAGCAATGACGGTGCGAAATGAAATGAAAATGGAAGTAGTCAATGATCCGGAGCTTACTAAGCCTTATCATCCGGTTTCCATGACTGCTAAGTCCAAATTTAGTGCTCGTATCACTCACGCCAAGCTCCCTCCAAAGCTTAAAATGCCAACAACGGTAAAAAAATATGATGGTACCACAGACCCAGACGAGCACATGTTTGATTTCGATGGGGCTGCACGTGTGGAACAATGGCCGATGCCGGCGTGGTGCTTCATGTTCGCACAAACACTAACCGGGGCTGCTCGGGTATGGTTTGATGCGTTGAATGAAGGTGAGATCAACGATTTTGAAGAATTCCGAAGGCTGTTCCTCCAGAACTTTAGCCAACAAAGGCACTACTCCAAAGAAATCACCGAAGTTCACAACATCCGGAGGAAAGATGGGGAATCTTTAGATAGTTTCATCGATCAATTCAATAGAGAAAGCATGCAGATCATTGGGGTTGTAGATCAACTGAGAAAATCCGGATTCTGTCATGGAGTCCAGAACAACCAGTTGGTTAAAAAACTGCACGAAAATCTCCCAAAAACAATGGAAGTGCTCATGGAGCGAGCCCGAGCCTTTGCTCGTGGAAAGAACGCATGTAACCCGGCACCAGAATCTGATCAGAAACTGCCTTCTTGGAAGAAAAATGGCGGTTCCATATTTGATAAAACCCCGTCCGGAAGTAGAGGACGGTCTCATCCCTACAGCAGAAACGATCGACCTCAACGAGGAAGGAGTTCTGGATCTCGATTCTATAACTTATCAGACCTCTCCAAAACTCCTAGTGAGATCTTTAGTGCCGAGGGAGCAAACTTTGCAGCACCTTTGAAGCTCCGAAATCCGGGGGACAAGAACTCCAAAAAGTACTGTGACTATCATCATGCACGAGGCCACAACACGGACGACTGCTGGTCTCTGAAGCATAAAATAGAAAAAGCAGTTCGATCCGGTAAACTGTCGCATTTAGTAAAGGAAGTAAAGGAAGGAAAGTCTTCGGGGAGTTCGGTAGATAATCCGAATAACCAACCAGCAATCTGCATGATTAGGAAAGCGAATAACCAGGGCATAAAGCGGACCAATAATCATATGGACGCTTGGATGCAACAGCCAATCGCTTTCCCCCCAATCACTCCCGGAGAAATCAAAGATGGACCAATCATAGTATCTGTGGTAATAGCAGGGCACAAGATCCGAAGGATTTATGTCGATAGCGGAAGTGCCACTGAAATCATGTATCAACAATGTTTCCAACAATTGGCCCCGCAAACCAAAGCAAAATTGATACAAGTATCTATGCTGTTGGTAAGCTTCTCCGGAGAGGTGGTTCAGCCGATTGGGCAAATCACTTTACCAACAACGTTGGGTACCGGAAGTCTGATCAGGAGTGTCAACCTATCATACCTAGTGGTGGGAGCAAGATCCGTCCACAACATCAAACTAGGAAGACCAGGGATGTGCGCTTCCGGTATTATCAGCTCCACCATTCATGGATTTTTAAAGTTTCCCACCGAAGCAGGAGTAGCAACCTTACACTCAGTAAAACCAGTCGCTCAAAGAAAAAGAAATATGGCTCCAGCTCGTCATAAAGCCATCGCCGAAAACGTACGAAAACTGTTAAGCGCCGGAATTATCAGGGAGGTGCGGTATCAAACTTGGGTCTCCAACCCGGTGATGGTCACAAAGAAAGATAAAACTTGGAGAATGTGCGTTGATTTTTCTGACCTAAACAATGCATGTCCGAAGGACTGCTACCCTCTACCGAAGATCGACTTGAAAATCGATTCCCTTTCCAGCTTTCGCCTTAAATGCTTCTTGGACGCATATAAAGGCTACCACCAGATACAGATGGCCCTGGAGGATGAGGACAAGATGGCGTTTGTAACGAATGAGGGTCTCTTCTATTACCCCAAAATGCAGTTCGGACTAAAGAACGTCGGAGCTACGTACCAGAGGTTGATGGATAAAGCATTCAAGGATCAAATCGGAAGAAACTTGGAAATTTACGTAGATGATTTGGTCATCAAGAGTGAAGCTGAAGATAACATGATCGACGACATACTCGAAACTTCACCCGGCTTCAGAGTATCAACCTCAAGTTAAATCCTAAAAAATGTTCTTTCGGTTTAGAAGAAGGGAAGTTTCTGGGCGTATGGATAACTCAGTCCGGAATCCAGGCACATCCGGACAAGATTCGAGCCGTGATTTCCATGCAGCCTCCGAAAACGATAAACGAAATCCAATCACTGAATGGTAAGCTAGTGGCTCTTCATCGTTTTGTCTCCAAGGCAGCTGACCGGACCATTCCCTTCATGAACGTATTGAAAAAACGTACTGGAAAGGGCCAGATAGAATGGACGACGGAGGCCGATTCAGCATTTCAGGAGTTAACAGTTTGTCTTGGGTCCTTACCCACGTTAACCGGCCCAATTACCGGAGAAACCATCACTGTATATCTCTCCGCTTCCCATTTCGCCATCAGTGCAGTACTCGTGGTGCACCGAAACCAAGCGCAAATACCGGTTTACTATGTAAGCCGCATCCTAAAAGATTATGAAACTCGGTACCCGATGATAGAGAAATTGGCACTCGCATTGGTACATGCATCCAGACGGCTCCGAAGGTATTTTCAGGCCTTCAATATAGAAGTGCAGACTGACCTTCAAATCCAGCAAATCCTCAGAAAGCCGGAGGTTTCCGGATGCCTCACCAAATGGGCAATTGAACTTAGCGCTTTCGACATTACCTACCGAACTAGAGATCCGGTAAAAGGTCAAGCCGTGGCAGATTTTCTCACGGAGGTGCCAACCTGAGAAAGCACCAAAGAAAAGTCTATTCTCCCAAAGGTATGGAACCTGTATACAGATGGAGCCTCCAGTAAAGAGGGGTCAGGAGCTGGTTTAATCTTGATAGATCCGGAAGGAATAAAATATACCTACGCCCTGCGTTTTGAATTTAAAACTTCAAACAATGAAGCAGAGTATGAAGCTCTTCTCGCAGGACTCCAAACCGCTGCTAAGGCCGGTGCAACTTCCGTTTTGGTCCACGTTGATTCGTTACTAGTCGCCAACCAGGTCAGCGGAGAGTACGAGGCACGAGAGGAAAACATGGTCCGGTATCTAAATCAAGTTAACAGTTTAGTTTCCACATTTGACTCTTGTAAAATAGTTCACATACCAAGAAGTAAGAACAAAAAAGCCGACGCCTTGAGTAAACTCGCGTCCGTTGCATTCTGCCATTTGTCCAAAGAAGTGTTAGTCGAAACTATGCGGGTCCCGGCCATCCATCAACCGGAAGCCGTAATGTCAATCTCCGTGCAAGAGAAATCATGGATGACTCCGATCTTAGACTACCTAAAAAACGACACGCTCCCGGAGGAAAAAGCTCAAGCCCGGAAGCTGAAAGTAAAAGCACTACAGTATCAGGTCCACGATGGAAAACTCTATCGAAAGAACTTTTTAGGTCCGCTCCTAAAGGGCTTAACTCCGGAGGAGGCCAGCTACGTCATAAGAGAAATACAATGGGGGATATGCGGCATCCACTCCGGGCCGAGAATGGTCATAGCCAAAGCAATGAACGTCGGGTATTTCTGGCCGGGTGTAGGATCGGTTTGCAACCCGAACGAGTCTTTCAGAAGAGATTTTAACCGTTTCAGATGCGGAAAATAAGAAACGGATGTCGAAACAGCTTGCGTATCACTTTAAACACTGATTGTATTAATCTGACGTAGTTTACAATCAAATCTCACACCGGCAGCACCTCGGTATGATTTTCTAGAACCGTTACAAATGACAAGACATAACCTCTATATATAGTACTTATGATTTCGCTTGAAACTCTTCAAGCGAAATCTCCTACATTGACTTCAAGCGAAACCTTTCTAGACAATTTTCAAGCGACACTCACAAATATAATATTCTGATTTCATGTTTACATTCATTTCACTTTTGTCCTTTTGTGTGATGATGCAATATGTGATGTCACTTGTGTGATGTCATCATCAAGGATGATGACATCATACTTGTTTAGAACCGCACCGAACCCGAGACTCGACATAAGACGAAGACGACAGATGAATGCACCAACAGACTCCCCCTCAGATGTTGACGAGTCTTAAATGTCGAGTATTCTTCAATCTTCAGTCTTTATCAGTCTGTTCACTTTCTTCGCATATACCAGGATCTTCTCTTTGGCTCTAACTTCGTCAGACTCCCCCTCTCGTCATGATGGGATCGCTGTCTGGAAATAGCTATCACCTTGAGATCAATCCCTGGCTATATCTCTGTTCAGCTCAACTTCTGTACAAATTTTCTCACCACCACATAAGTTTTTACTTAAAACAATAAGAAAAACTTACTAGTAATAGTTACATCAAGTTCAAATTAATGATCTCGATTAACTAATCAAACCTTACCTTTTCAAAACAAATTTCTTCTGTTAAACACACACTCCCAACCAGTTCATCTTGTTTAGCACTTGGAATTTTGAAAAACAGCTTTTCAACATCAGTTGTCAAAAATCTTTTTGTATTTTTCAAAAATATAAAACACAAATGCAAAAACAGAAATTAAATGCAAAAATAAAATATTTACAGACAATATTTTTGTGAGTTCGTGTAAGAGGATCATATCAGTTTTTTAGACAAATCATCAACACCGTTAAGCTTCATTTCATTTTAAGTTCTAAACGATTCACATTGATTGACGATATTGTTGTCCACTTAAACTCAATCTAAAAACTTTCGAAATGCTTACCGATACGTTAAGGTATATTTAGATAGCACTAAATTCTTATGGACCCCACGATCTCAGCATATCCCCTCATCATGCAATACACTGACTCAAGTAATGCCTTTAAACTTTTATCAACTGTGATTTGTGCGAAAACAAAGAAGAATGTTTAAACATTAACAATCAGGTCGATCTTTCGATACGCAGAGAAAGTCCAATGTTTAAACAAAATAAGAAAAATAAAACAAGTTGAAGTTGTTTAGGCTTTAACCACCAGGTCGATACTCCCGTATACGCAGAGGTGATCCAAAGCTTAAACGAAACACCAAAGAAAATAAAGCAGAACGTTTAGGCAACAACATCCAGGTCGATACTCACGTATACGCAGAGGATGTCCGATGCTTAAACAAAATAAAGAAATAAAACAAGTTTAAATCTTTGCAAAATGAAATGCACAATCACAGAGACTTTTCAGCAAAGTTGTGAAAGTTCACAAACTTAACCAGTTTTATGTCTTTCGACAATCAGCGATTACTGAGTAGGCACACAGTCAAGAAGGACAAAACTAAGTACTATGCTTTCGACCATGTTTTCCACTAGAACTAGACTTTTTCATTAAAGTTTGTATCGTTATCGCAAATCTACTAGTCTAGCTGAGCCTACCGTCACATCTTTAGTGAGACCGCTTATCACATTTTACTTTCCAATTCTTTAGCATGCCGTGATCGTCCACTGATGTACTATCATTTCCTCTTTTATACAACAAAAACTCATTTTTCATTTTTTTTAATGTTTTTGACATTTTCAAATTTTCTAATTTTTTTAAATTTTTTACTCCCCCTAAAATCTAAAATATGTTTCAATTTTCGATTTTCTGGGAAAAATTTGAAATCAAACTGTACAAAGATGACAACATGATGAGAATCACTTCAATTCTCCATCCACTTGGCATAAACAATCAGAACTCCCCCTCACAACAAACTATTTTCCCATAGTGATTTCAAAACACTTAAGTTTGTTTTAATCAAAATGGTTTTTCCGGAAAATTAGTTTTGTTGATTTTACCACTTGTAGGTTAGGGGTTAAATTCATCACATTGTTTTCTTCAACCACTTGTAAAAAATTTTAACATTTGTAAGATCAATCCACAAACATCACCTGTAGAAAATCAAGTACAACTTAATGTCCCTGATTTACCACTTTTAAGTCGAAATATCACCGAAGTGAATTTCTCAAGAAATGTGCCGATTCCTACTCCACACTTACCAACCTGGGAGTTCCGGCAAGTCAGGTTTTTCATTTAAACAGATTCACCCAAGCCTGACCGTTCTTGGGTGATTTTGAATTCTTGTTCAACAACGATGGAAAATTTTCATCATCCATTGTTAAACTAGAATTCTCAGTCTTTACCTCAACAACTGGCTCTTCTGGCTTTACCACACCAGATTCATTGCCTGAATGTGGCTTGTCTGACTTTGATGAGCCAGATTCATTGCCGACATGTGGCTCCTTTGTTTTCAGATAAACAAATTCATCACCACCAACTTTCTCTTTCTTTACTCTCTTTTCTGTCCTCAGATTTGTATCTGATGAATGCGTTTTGCTTGATTTGTCATTCTTTGGCGAGCAAGACGATTTATCAGAACTTTTATCTGTTTTACCAGTTGTATCCGAGGACAAAATCCTTTCGAGATACTCTCTCGCCTTCTTCCTCTTCTTCCTCAGTCTGTCTTTTTGCCCCTGAGAAAGCTTTACTTTCGGTTCTTGAACTTTCGGTTCTTGAACTTTACGTTCTTGAACTTTCTGTTCTTTGGGCTTGACAGAGACTGGTTTCTTTACCAATTTCTGAGATTTAACCCTCGATCTGTCATTTGATCTCCTTGGGCAATCTCTGGCAATGTGGCCTCTGATTTGGCAGTTATAGCATCTTCTCGTCTCATAACTCCAACTCTGGCAGTTAACAGCAATGTGTCCTTGATAGCCGCATCTGTAACACACTCTGTTATCGTACCAATCACCATTTTCAGTCCAAACATTCAAATCATAGCACTGTTTGACTTGGTGATATCCATCTCTCTTCTTGTATGCTGGATTTGGCTTTTGAGCCCTATGGTCCAACCTGCACCACTTTTCACCAACATTTTTTGAATTTTCATTTTTAAATTTTTGTGGATTTTTGTTGCGATTGGATGATTGAACTGATGGCTTTTTATCTTTTTGTTTTTGTTTCACATTCTTCTTTACAGGTTTTTGCGTTGAGCATTCACCTTTTTCAGTAGAATGTAGAACAGTTTTTTTGAAACATTTCTTTTAATTTCAAAAATGTTTTCTTTTTCTCATTTTCAGCATCAGACTCTGAATCAGACTCGTCTGCTGAATAAAACTCCTCATTTTCATCATCAGCTTTCTCATCACAATCACTTATAGGAATGGAATTGATTGGTTTTGGACAGGGATAATTCAAAGACTCAGATGAAGTCACAAAACCTTTCAATTTCTTTTCAAGCTCATCAATTTTGTTCCTCGAATTCTCAGCTTCATTTTCAAGCTGAGATATTCGTACAAGATGAGACTTGATTGTTTTTTCATTCTCAATTTTAATGTTTTCAAGAACAGATTTTTCATTTTCCAAAACTTTTAACTGTTCTTGAAATTTTGTTTCATTCACTTTCAGATTTTGTTCTCCAATTTTATCCAGAAATCTTCATCTTCTGAAGATTTCTTTTTGCTTTCAAAATCTTGTTCTTTCTCTTTCAAAACCTTGTTTTCTAATGTCAATCTGTTCAAATCATTTAACAGTTTGTCATTTTCAGATTTCAACCTCTCACAATTTTCCTGCAAAACAAGAATCTGTTTATCAGCAGATTTCTTTTCATCCTTCATAACTGAAATCTCTTCAGTCTGTTCCTCTTCCACTTGGACCCCTTTACTCTTGCTCTTTTAACACCTATTTGACCGTTCAACTTTGTTAATCACATGAAGCCGAAAAAATCAAGTATACAAATAATATGATTTGACCGAACAATTATCACATGGGTCCTGACACACTTGATCAAATCAAACCAAGTATCACATGAACTATTGAGCCACAATTAAAGTCTGATCACATATAATGATTTAATCCGAGATATTCACATGTAATTCCGACAACCTTTAATACATATCACATGCATCAGAGCGCTGTTAGTGAGTTACAAGAATGTGAAGACTGCCAGCGGCACGCTCCCATCAGCCACTGAGCTAAAAACAACCTCGTTCCTGTAACTTTGGCCTGGCCGTTTCAGAAATGGGGAATTGACATCGTTGGTCCCTTCCCTGTTTCCACCGGGGGAGTAAGGTTCTTGCTAGTAGCCATCGATTACTTCATAAAATTGATCGAGGCCAAACCTCTCCGAACTATCACCGGAGATCAAGTACTGAGGTTCGTCTGGGAAAATATAGTGTGCAGGTACGGAATGCCGCTCTGCGTCGTCGGTGACAACGGGAAACAGTTCGCAGAGAAACCGTTTAAAACTTGGTGCGAAAGAATGCACATTGAGCAAAACTTTGCTTCGGTTGCCCATCCTCAAGGTAATGCGCAAGTAGAAAGGGAAAACCGTAGCATCGTGGATGGTATAAAGAAGCGTCTAGGGAAGGAAGGAGTCTCCTGGGCAGATGAACTACCGCACGTTCTATGGGCACTCAGAACGATGCCGAAAACAAGTACCAGAAAAACTCCCTTTAGTTTGACGTACGGCACGGAGGCAGTCATTCCTGCCGAAGTTGGTATCCCTACCCCACGTATCCAAGGCGACAATAAGTAACAACTCCGTTTGAACCTCGACTTGATCGAAGAAAGAAGAGAACTCGCGGCCATCCGAGAAGCAAAATACAAAAAAGAGTTGGAAAAGCACTATAACTCAAAAGTCAAGGAGGTTCGGTTCCAAGAAGGAGAGTACGTTATGTGGAGAAATGATGCAAGTCTAGCCGAAGGAACGGGGAAGATGTCTCCGAAGTGGGAGGGACCCTACCAAATTAAAACCGCTGGAAAGAATGGTGCATACACACTCATGAAGATGGATGGAACTCCCGTTCCTCGTACTTGTAACGGGATGCACCTAAAACGATGTTTCCTTTGAAAAAACTTTAGAATATTTCAAAATAAATTTGTAATGCGAAGGCTACGGCCCACATCGCTCTTACTTCCCTTGTAATGCGGAGGGTGTTACCCGCACAACTATTTTATATTTCCATGAACTGCGGAGGGTTTTACCCGCAAATTATTTTAATGTTTTTACCATGTGTTAACCGGAGAATATACTCCGAACTGATTAAATAGAGTGCTCGATATTTCTATCATTAGCAAAGTTGCAGCACATAAGTTATCATCGGCCGAATGAGGGATACTAACCCTAAAAAGTAAGGACGAACTGACATCGTTCGTATTCTTTCTTTCATCTAAAAGATTATTATCCTAAAAGTAAAACAAATCGAATCCATACATTAAAAAGAACGTTCTAAAAAAGAAAATGTAAGCACAAAAAGCATGGACGCATGCACAACAAAGTGACTACATCAAAATTAACCGGACCAATATAACCGGAAGTCATGAAAGCCATTTACATATTAAAGGAAAATTGTCATATACACAAGTACGGTAAAAACATCATTACATCCGTTCCAAATCAAAACAAGGCGCATATCCCAAGTGACCGAATATGTCCACCTTCCAAAAAACAGTTAAACAAACTGAAAAACTTTCCAAGGTGCATGCCCCAAGAAACCGGGCATGTCCACCTCATTCTTTCGGAGATTCTCCGCCCACAAAGAAGAGAGCATCCTTGATTTTAGAAAGCGGCTCATTAACAAGCTTCGAAAGATCTTCTATCACGTGGAAAGTAAGAGAATCAAAGCAAGCAACCGCTGCATTTAACTCCTCTCCGGCATTACGGTTCAGCAACGGAACTTCAGCATATGGAGTCTTATTCTTCAAAGCATGAATATACCCGTTTTGAAGACCAGAGTTGACACCCACGGCGCTCATCGCGTTATTTACAGCGGCAACATCCGCAGTCATCTCCGGACCTTTATGTATGTTCTTGGCAAGCAGTTTTGCTCCTTCCGAAAGTAGCCAAGTTTTTGTTGCTTGGAGATCCTCCACCTTCACTTTTAAAGCAGGGTTCTCCATCTTGATCTCCACGATTTCAGTTTTATGATGCCCTTTCATTTCTTCAATCTGAGCCTTCAAGTCGGCCTCTCCTGTTTTAAGTGCATCCCGCTCTGACCAAAGTGTAAGAAAGAAATAACAAAATAACAAAATAAAAGAAATCAAATCAAGTAAGGCACGCACCTGCCATCGTATTCGCATAGGCCAAACGAGAGTTTGTGAAAGACTCCTCCATCTTCGACAAAACCACCTTGTGCTCTTCATCTTTCTTCTTTAAAGATTCAGCGAAGTCTTTTAATTCCGCCGATATTCTATCCCGATCTTCCTCTGCGGATGTAGCGGCTGCTTGAGACGATTGATTCTCGGTAGTTAAGGACTTAACTTTCTCCTGTTAGGTTTGAAGATCTTGGGTAAGTTGGGTAATCTTTTTCTCAACATCCGGAGTACTCTGAATCTTGCGTTTTAAAGAGAGGGTCTCTTTCTCTAAGTTTTCCCTCACCGACTCCGCCTCAACCCACCTTCGGTAAAGCTCCGTCACAAAAATATTAGATTGATCTTGATTGGACAGAACCTTGGCGCGCAGATCTTGGCTTTTCATCTTTCGGCTCCTGGCATGATCTAGCGGAGTGCTGATATTAAAAAGAAGAGTTCTTGCAACAAGCTCATCCATCACCGAATCCTTATTCCGGATATCCCAATCCGGAACGAACTTCTCATCAGCCATTGCCTGGTCAATCTCCATATCGTCTGAGAAAACATCTGCATATCGAAAAAAGGACATCAACTCAGGTCCGAACCAAGATGGAGGAAGAGAGGACACATGGTCTTCCTCGTCATCAATAAAACAGACTGGACCCAAAGATGAGTCCAAAATAGTACCTGAAAAGGTCACCACCTTCTGTTCACCCTGAGTTTTTCCGTCTTCTTTACCCGTGATCTCCGGATTCTCCACCTCCGTGCTTTCTACTTCGTTGACAGGGAGAAAGCCGCCAGAAAAGGTAGGGGTAGGCTCAGAGCGAGCCTGGGTGGCCTCTTCCTTGGAAAACTTACCACCGATGAGGTGTTCGTCTAGTTCGATCATCACGTCCCCACTAGAATGAGAAGAGCCTTTCTTGTTTTTCTTCATCTTCGGAATAGGAAGAGAATCGGAGGAATGGATATGAACAGTCTCATTCTTCCTCTTACGAGTAAGACCTTTCAGCTCAGCTTCAGATAAAATGCCTTTGCTTTTTAAAGAAGTAGAAGACGAGCGATATTGCAAAGCCTCATCCAAACTCCGAACTTCAGGATCACTATCCACATTGTCTAGAATAGACCCTTTCCCAGCCTGAGATCCGGATGACCCAGCCACACCCTTTGAAAACTTCGGTACAGAAGAGGTGGCGTCAGCAGTAGATGGTACTGAGGAGCCCTGATCGGTCAAAGGACGAATAACATGGGCAGAAGGAGCCACCTGTTGCATAAGAGGAACCTCTCCCTCCAATTGTTCGTCCAAGTCAAAGTCCAGAACATTAAAGTTCGGAACCTTCAAAGCATCCCTCAAAGACATCTCAGTTCCTACGTTTCAAAGATAAAAACAAGTCAGAAAAGAAAGGAGAAGAAAGTGCCGAAGGGGGAGGTAAAGGGCCGGAGACTTACGATCATGCTTTTTGCGAATAACCGGCCAATCCCTATCCCCTTGGCCCCAAGAAAAACAGACGCGACTCAACAAAAGAAAATGCTCATGAAGGGGGCGAATCGGGGATCTATGCTCAATCAGGGCACGAGCCAGTTCTTTATTAAAAGAAAAATCATCTCCCAAGTCAAAGGACATAGTCTGATCCTTGAACCTCCATGTCATGTCCACTGGAAGACAACGGTCATCTAACCAGAAAAAATTGTCTTTCCAATTTTTTAAACTGGACCGTTCCTCTCCGGAGGGGGGAGGAATACCCTTCCGGTGAGCGAAAGTGTACCAATCCCCGGCAGAAATAAACTCGTAAAAATACTGAAAGACGTCTAAGTCCGGCCTCTGATTCTGGGCCCTACAAGAGATTTCAAAGTGGCTCACACGGCTAAGGCCGAACGGATTAACTTGACAGTTATGAACCCTAAAAAATTGAAGAACCCTAATTAAAAATCGCGAAAACGGAACCCTGTAGTTCGCGAAATTACAAACACGAGTATAAAAGGGAAACTTCCCTTGACGGAAGGGATAAATGGTTTCATCCTTAGAAGGAAGGACTGGATGAAGATCTAGAGGGATCCTATACTCTCGGACAAACTTATCCAACTGTCGTTGGGTAAGAATGCTCACACTCTCCGACAGATTATCCTTACCCGGAGCCATAACACAGAAAGCCAGAAAGAAAAAGAACGCACCTTTCTTAAGAGAAGAAGAAGAAGAAGAAGACAAGAAAGCAAAGAAGATAACAGTTGAGAGAAGAAAAGGAGAGAAAAAAGGTAAAAACAAAATGGTGAAACAAGCTTTTATAAGGAAAAAGTAAGTCGGTTAGGGACAGTCAAATCAAACCATCGCCTCAACCGACGCTCACGCTTCCCAATCCGGGGTTTTATAACCATCACGTGTAGGTGACTAACGGTTAAATCACTCACCTCACCCATGCCACGTCAGCACCATTCAAAGAAAAATGACACGTAGTTAGATCCTACTCTCCACTTCAGTAACATTTTATTAAGTCCAAAAATAAGACTTAATAAACTGGGGGACTTGAAGATACATATCCGAGTCCGGATATGATCCTTGAGGACGAACCGAACCATACATGGACAGACATCCCAAAGATGTCCGTTCCCATATCGCCGAGGACGAACACCCGTTCAGGTGCGTCCAGATGAATGACATCATGCCAGTTGACCATTATAAATACCCCATCAAGTACAAGGCCAAGTACGATTTTCTGAACCTTCATCCCTATTTTCTCTCTCTACTTTCTCTCTCTACCAATACTTATCCTCACGCTGGAGGGTGGTCGCAGAGGGGCCCTCCCATCTCTGCGGCGAGCCTAACGGTTTACTGTTTTGCAGGTGAAGGTTCTAGCTCTCCAACAAGATCCAAATTACTCGATCACAGGCTCCGGCCTCTCCGATCTGAACTTTGGATCTTCAAGGTTTGCTTCAAGATTCTGCAACTGCAGCTGCAAATGGTGGTGGTCAAGATGTTTCGAAATTGGCTATTGAAGTTGTGTTGAATTGGGGTTGGGTTAGGTTGGGGTAATGAAGGTGGGCCTATAAAAATAATATTTATTTTAATGCTTTAATTTATTATATTTAATTAGTAAGGGTACTTTAGTCATTTCACACACATTTAACTGGACAAACTAACCGACATCCACTCTAGGGACTATCCGGGAACGAAATTGAAAAAGTTGGGGACTATAGAGGTAATTCTAGAAAGTTAGGGACTAAAGGTGAAAAAAGGCCAAACCACATGGACTATCCGGGCATTTAACTCTAATAAAAAAAGTTATGTTTTTAAATAATTAGGATAACATTTAATATTAATTTATTATTTATATATTTAATATAAGATAAGTAGATAAGAGAGGTATTTGTTTTAAAAATATATTAAATTAACAATTTAGATTTGAGGATAATATTTTATTAAAGTATGATAAGATTTAATATTAATTTATTATTTATTTATTTAGATAAATATAAATTTAAGGATACCTTTAGTGAATGACACGTGTCCAAAAATGGGTTTCTTTTATTATAGTAGTTAGATGTTTTAAGTTATTTAATCTTAAATTTTAAGATATTTAATTTTGAGAATATAATCCAAATCAATAGGGGCTCCAACTTAAAAAAAAATTATATATGACATTTGGGCTGCGTTGAACTTATCTTTACACATACAAAAAATGTATAAAAATACAAAAAATAATTTAATTAACTTCGCCAGCAATAAACCTTTTAGTTTATTTTGCCGGTCCCAAGCCCGAGTAATGGAGGATTTTTCTCAAATAGTGTTTTTTTTGAAAAAAAGTACTTGGTGCAGTTTTTGAGTTGGCGAATGGTGGTTGGTGGGTACTTACCCTAAGGCGTCCCTTCCTCTCTTATATGTGTTTATATATTGTAGTTTAGTATGAGTGGTGGTGTGAGTGATCGACCATAATGATTAACACTCGCAGATCAGGTCCATGTGCTCATATGCGTTTATGTATTGTGTTCGTATGTGCTATTGGTGGTGTGAAATTTGGGGAACGGTGTTTTTATGAGGTGTTAGTGTAGTATGGTTTGGGTTGGTGAATTGATAATGGTCGCTTATGAGAAATGAATAAACTGCATGATTTGGGAATACTTCACCTTTGATTATACATTTGATCTAAAAACCATACATTAGGGACACTGTATCTCAAGTGTGGGGATGAGGGGAGTTTAAATTGAAAATTTTGAAAAATTGTGTTAGAGCACCGGATCGATGACGAACATCAACATTGCACTTGATTCAAGACGCGAAACATCAAAATATGAACAAGATAGAAATATGTAGAAGATGAATCTCTTTATTATTGAATCAGTCATCACAGATTACAAACCAAAAGAGTATACATCATCTACAAGTTGGTTTAGATCACTAAGATCTAAAATAAGCTTTCTCTCACTAACACATAATATCCCCCCCCCCTCTCTCTAGAATGTGCACACTGATGGAGGATGGATGGGATCTTGTGAGAGGTGCACCAAGCTTTCTCAAGGGTTACCCTAATCTACCGTATACAACACACATATATAGACTAGGGACTAAACCTGGACAAAACATATTTTCCGGGATACAAAACAGATAATTCGGACAACAATAATACTCAACATATTCCGAGTTTAACATCATAAACTCGAAACTGATAAAGCTTCCGAATTATTGACTTGGCTTTGACTTTGTTGACCGTAGACCAGAACTAATAATGCACAGTTACCCGCAGGAACTGCACTTACAGACTCCCCCTTAACTGTTGCTATCAGTTCTGTCTGACACTAATATCTTCAGTCATCGGATACTGCACTTACAAACTCCCCCTTGACTGATGATAACATGCCTGCTTTCAACTTTGGCCGAGACTTGATCTTTCTGGCAGAGCACAACGATCTTCAACCCTTCTAATAAAAGACTTGCTGACGATCACTTAAGGCCACTTTGAGAAACCCGAAAAATCCAACATCAAACACTGTGGATCCTCCCCCTCAATCTACTCCCGAATCAAGTTAACGCGAACTGACCTACAACCACATGTAAGAATATCGCTCGATACATTAATCTTCAAACCTAATCGGTAGCAGAAAGAAACATTGGATTTCCAATTTCCAATCTTGACCACTTCAGACTTCACTAAGACATGAAGTTCAGTTCGATAACTTAATAACAAACTGAACTCCGCAAAAGTACATCCACCATCTTAATCAAAAGTCTGCAACCTTTCATGTCTGATCTTATCTCGTCACGAATCTTCATGAATCAATCTCCTAACTTCAAGAATCCACTGAATCCCTGATGGATTTCATCTCCGATCTTCTCCTTATCAAGAAGCACCACATTATTTCGAGAATTGACTAGCAACCGTCTTGGAAGAGGGACCAAGAAACTAACCTTCTCTATTGAAGAGGGTCAAAGAAACTAATCTTCTCTACTCTAAACAGCAACTTAATAAGGCTCAATCTTTAACTAATCGTCAACTGAGAAATCAACTTCGTCACGTCAATACTTGATTAATAACATAAACACTCGTGACAAAACTCCATCACACGCAAGCTATTTCACACACAAGCTTTAGATTTATGAAGAAAATAGTAAATTTTTACTCCCCTATTTCTTCGTAAACCGTCAAAGTCCAATCAAGTCTTATTTTATTCACCTCAAATGCTCGATAATAGTCCCAACTTGTTACATGAATCTCTAGTAAGAACCACATTCCAACATCTAGAATCTTGTAAATAACCATGGGCCGCCATTACCGAACAAAAATTCACGGAAAAATTTTCATCACCAATATTTTCCCAAACACACTACTTATCAAACTTATCAAAATCCATAATTAACGAAAAATGGAATTTTGACATTTTCATGCCCTTTTTTTGGCTCCTCATCCTCACTTAATCAGGAGAACACCTAAAGCCTGGAACAAATCCAATAAACCAGTATACACTTGTAAACTCAGAACAGTGTGAAACAAATTTGGACAGAGCAAGGCTTACAAATTCGGACAGAAGTAGGTTAAACAAATTTGGACAAACCAATGAATTTCCTAATTCGGACAAGACAACAAATCCGGACACTGGATCCAAAACAAATTCGAAACAATAAAGGTATGAACAAATCCGAATCCTACACTATATAAACACAATAAATCCGGACAACATGAAAAACTCAGAGTGTCTAAAAATGCTTTAAAAATCCGGACCACTCTAAAGGTAAATTTGGAACCTTTTAAAAGAAAATCTGAAACTCTAAAAGAAGTATAAAACTCGGAACTAATGATGTCTTTTATGGAAATTCGGACTTCCTAAAAGAAATTCAGATGGTTCTTTGTTTCTCAAACTCGGATCTTTCCTATGTTTAAAAACTCTGATAACAAACTCTGATGGAATTAATTTGTAAACTTTGACTCGCTGAAAACAACCATGAACTCGGAACTTAAGGTAATAAACTCTGACTAGAACTCAAACTCGGATGGAATCAAAGAGAAACTCGGATTATGTTTGAAATAAACTCTGAAGGAATGAAAGTCTAAAAGTCTAAAAACTCTGACTATACTCTTTTAGCAAACTCGGAAATAGACAGTTGGACAAAACTAAACTTTGAAGAAAACTTGAAATTCTAAACACAGGACTAAACTCTGAATTAATTAAAAATATCAAACTCGAATCTAGGTTACTAAACTCTGAAGGTTTGTAAACCCTGATGTATTTTGAATTACTAAACTCGAACGTTAAACTCTGAATTTGTAAACTCTGATGAAATAAATATTAAACTCTAATGGACCTTTGAAATAACAAACTCTGATGGAATAAAAGGTAAACTCGGATTACTCTTAAGTTTGTGAACCCTGACCTCTTAAAATGTAAGGCCTGACCTTTCAAATGTAAAGCCTGACCTCTAAGTCTTGACCTCTAAAAGATGTAAACCCTGACCTCTAAGTTAATCCGGACAAGAGGTGCTTCAGGATATCTCACAAGTGTGATTTCACACAAGTTCAACAGTAATCCGGAAGCACAAACACTGAAGGAAAACTCTGACCGGATGTTGATAGATTAACTCAGACAGGTATAACACTTACGTAAATCCGGACATAGCCTTTTTCAGATCAAAACCCTAGAACTGCAACACTTGGAGAACAAGAAAACCATCACAACCGATGAATAACTTCATTTTCTCCATGTTTTATGCAGAATCTTCACGTCTTCATGATGTTTGGCGGAAAACAAACATCAAATCAAGAGCAATGGTGATTCGGAAGGCGGTTAGACCATTCCGAATCGGTAACCATGCTCTGATACCACTGTTAAAGCACCGGATCAATGACGAACATCAAACATTGCACTTGATTCAAGACATGAGGAACAATCATAAACACCAAAGATAGAAAGATGTAGAAGATGAATCTCTTTATTATTGAATCAGTCATCACATATTACAAACCAAAAAATATACATCATCAACAAGCTGGTTTAGATCACTAAGATCTAAAACAAGCTTTCTCTCACTAACACATAATATCCCTCTCTCTCTCTAGAATGTGCACACTGATGGAAGATGGATGGGATCTTGTGAGAGGTGCACCAAGTTTTCTCAAGGGTTACCCTAATCTACTGTATACAACACACATATATAGACTACGGACTAAACATGGACAAAACATATTGTCCGGGATACAAAACAGATAATTCGGACAACAATAATACTCAACATATTCCGAGTTTAACATCATAAACTCGAAACTCATAAAGCTTCCGAATTCTTGACTTGGCTTTGACTTTGTTGACCGTAGACCAGAACTAATAAAGTACAGTTACCCGAAGGAACTGCACTTACAGACTCCCCCTTAACTGTTGCTATCAGTTCTGTCTGACACTAATATCTTCAGTCACCGGATACTGCACTTACAAATTGAGTCGTTACCTGCATGTTTTTAAGTAGAGGTCCTTAGTCATGGTCATATTCGTTGAAATGCAGAATGAAATGTTTTCAACATGTTTTCTAAAAAATGTGTACGAAATATCTCTGGTTTCGATCTACTAGAAATTCATGTAATATTTGATTGATTGTTTGTTGCTGTTGAATGTGCTACTAACACGAAGATGAATTATATAGCATTGAAATAAAGAAAAAGGTAGGCCATGACCTGCTGGTGGTGGAAGGGGCTAGGGTTTCTATGGGGTTAAAGGGAGAAAAGGATAGTTTGGGTGTTTAGAAATTATAAGGATGCATACAAGATGACATACATAGTTCTACGGTGTACTCTGTATTTTTTTTATCATGACCTTTAAACGATGACATGCAACAATGCGTGTCATAAATCTTTCAAAGTTTAGAAAAGATGACATTTTTTTATGACACACTTTTGTATGTAATAGAATCAGTGTGTGTCATAATTCACAGGTTATTAAAAACCTATTTTCTAGTAGTGTCATAACCTTGACCGTTTACCTGTTTTAACAAAAAAATAAGCTGTAAGATAAATAACATAATCCCTATTAAAGTCAGGGCCGACCGGTAGGGGCTGCGGGGTGGGCGACGGCACAAGGCCCAAACCCTCCGAAGGCCCAAATCTTTTTAATTTTGTATATAATTTACGCTGTATAAGATAGAATATATATACACCGAATCAAAATATAAAATAAATGAGCTCTTGTACTAGTGGTTACTGCCTTACTTAAACAACTAGGAGACGTGGGTCCTAATCCCAACATCTACAAATTCTTTATTTTAACTTATTTTTTTGTTTTTTTGTTAGTGGCGTAAGTGCATCTTTCCCTTTAATTAATAAATTATTTCTTAAACTTAGTTAAAAATAACTATTTAAATTACATCCACATAAATTTAAGTGACTGGATGAGTTTATATTAAATGGAGATTTTCGAATAGGGCCCAAATTTCTTATCTCGCACAAGGCCATTTTTTGTGATTTTCGGAGACGGTCTTGATTAAAGTTAATGTAATGAAGGTATAAAACTTATTACTTCTATTCTCAACTGGTTATTTGCTAATAAAGAAAGAATAACTTGTTTAAGAGTTGAAGAAGATGTCTCTGTCACATGAGCAATTTCAATAAAATTCTTTTTAACAACTTTGAGTTTATCAAACATATCTTACAACTACAACCATTTGTATTTCAGAGATATGTCATTAGACCCATCTATTAACAACCCAAATACAATCTTTAATTCCTTTGCAAATGATTTTGGTTACTACTTTATCAAAACATTTGATAATCTCTTTTTGTAAAGACGGAGTTGTTGATTATTATTCTTTTTTTTATTCTCTAATGTGTGTTTACTGGTATCCGAGTTATTATCACTAGTTATTTTTAGAGTTGAAAGAAAAAAATACATTTGGAAAAAGATTCTTTCGATTCATCATGACCATGAAATGGTAAAGATTTTTCTAAGAAGAATCTACCACTACGAACAAACCCACTTAGGGGGTGTTTGGTGTTGCGTTTTCAAAATAGATTTTGCGTTTACAAAACTGCGTTTTGGAGGCAGACAATCACTTTTTCATCTAAACACTTTTTAGATTATTTATGTTTTACAAACGCAATAATCAAATAATCACTTCAAAATGTAATCCCAAACACCCTCTTAATCGAAACCAATTTGCAATCTTTTCTTTTTTACTTAGCTTATTGAGTGCCACATCAATGAACCATTTTTATTTTAAGAGATTGTCACATTTTTACACCGATAACTGTCAGTTTTCACAACATGATCTTTTACGACTTTCTTTTTACTCCAATTACAAAAGCCTTCAGTTGAAAAAGTCTCTATTCCTCCTTGATTACCAACATTTTCGTTAAACAACCAACAAGATAAGCAATATGCTTTGCCTACTTTAGTACTATACTCTAACCATGGATATTTATCAAACCATTCTACAACAAAACGTCTTTGCTTACCATTTAAGTCTTTTAATAATGGAAATTTATGAACACATGGTTGAAAAGCCCCTGTAACAAGATATGCTCTTCTTATGTCATCTATTTGATTAGGGTGATAAGTAGCAATGGGTGCCTATCAGACAATACGAAGGAAGATCATTCAAATCGATTTTATTTGGTATCAAAGGAATTGAAGTCGAAGGAATATTTAGACTTCAATCATATGTCGTCATTTTCTTGGAATGTGGTTTAATCTTCCAAACCCCTAGTTTAGAAGAAACAAAATGTAAACAATAATCAAATACACAATAACTAAAAATTGTAACTAAACCCTAACCTAGAATCCAACTTCGTCCCTTTTTGTGCTAGACTAATACAATTTGCACATAAATCCTAAAATCAAAATAGAAGAATACCTTGGCGTTCAATTTCCAATCTTGTTACTTTAGTGCGATCTTGATGGCCAACCTCTCTCCTTTCGAATTAATTGGGCGGCGATTCCCTTCGAATTAATTGGCCTTTTTAGTTAGGGGAATTGGCCTGTAATAATCCCAACTAGACGTTATTTGCCATTGCCAGTCCCACCTTTGAATATTCCCCATGCTAGTCCCACCTTTCAGCTATTTTTCCTCCACTGGTCCTCAGTTAAAAAAACTTAACGGAGTTAAGTTTTTTTTTTCCGAATTACAAACTGACGTATTATGGATTTTGATCAGAACAAGGATACGAGTCTATTGATGTAAAACTTACCTCGAAACGGTGATGTTAGGATCTGAGTTTCTTAGATTATGTTGTTTAACAGAAATGGGAGATGAAACAGAGATTAATGTGCAGCGGAAATGGAAATAAACTTTAATACACAATCATAGAAGAATAGTTTTCAGCAAATATGATTTTCATTAGTCGAAAGATTGTATCAATTACAAAGTTCAACTATGCATGCATGCAACTAAACTCCCCCTCAGCCTGATCTCACTAATTTGTTCGTACAAGATGACTTGGTGCAAAAGAGCTAATAGAACAGTACAGGTACTGTTCTATTTATAGTACAATCCAAACCACTGAGCATCTTGGCTGACGTCACCTAGATAGTGACATCTAACAAACTAACAACCTCTAAACACTAATCATACAAAACACTGATTACAATAAACACTGATTAGATAAACACTGATGCAGCTTCCCACTGTTGTAGCCTAAGCACTGATGTTGAGGATCAGTGCTTTCTTCAAAGGGTGATCAGACCTTCAATCAACAGTGCTTTAATATTCATCAGTACTTGAGAGACATCAGTTGTTAGAGCTTCAGTCTTTATTCCTCAGCAGTTCTTTGACAAACAGTTGTTGTGAAGGATCAGCACTTAGAAATCATCAGCTGATAGATAACCACTGTCATTGGGGAGAATCTAGGACATGCACTACTTATTGTGATCAACTGTTGAGAAACAGTTTTGGCTTTTCTTATCATCTGTTCTTCTGGGCTTGATTGCATGGGCCAACAATCTCCCCCTAGAATAGATGATGCCAAAACACTTCCTTATTCTTAATCTTTATTGTCTCATTAACCTTTCCCTAACTTGCCCTTTGAATTGAAGTTCAAAGTTAAGGGAATCTTCATCATCCTCATCCCTGCAAAGTTGAAGTTCCAAAAGATCTTGGAGGTTAGCTACACTCAAACCTAGTGCATCCTCCCTTAATATGTTTTCAACTACACCATTAGACTTGAGCAAAGTCAATACGTGGGTCTTTTGATTAAACTTCCACTTTAGTATTTTTGAGTTCAATGGGTTTCTTGGGAGAGTTTTTATTTGATGAGAGTTTGGTGATGGAGGTCTGCTCATAATCCTTTTGGCAATTTCATGTAGCTTTGATGAGTCAGGATTCTCTTCAATCATTTGCTTGATGGCCACTTTCATAATGTCAGCTTCTCTCTGTGCATATTTCTCATCTATCTGCTTTTGCCTTTTTCTTTGATTCAAGGCAATGGTGGATAAGTCAGATGATGTGAACCGTGTTTTTAGAGAGAGGCTCTGCTGCTTTGGCTCATCAGTGGCTTTGCTCTTGTATGCTGGTTTCTTTAGTGCTGTAGGATCTGTTTCTCTTAGTTTCTCCAGCTTATCATAAACTGATCAATGTACTGCCTAGACCATTTTGAAATGGCCTTTGCTGATCCATATTTTGCTGCAACCAACTCAACTCTCTTCCTCTTGTATTCTAAAGTGAGTTCTGCACTGGATTTCTTGAACTTATTCCAGTCTGGTGCAGATCTTTTCATCTGAGGATCATTCTTTATTCTTTCAATTATGTTAATTTCAGCTTTGAGTGCCATGAGTGGCCAGTCTTTAAATTGTTCAACTTTGGCAGGATAAAATTTATCTCTCATGATAAGCTCTAAGAGATATTTCCTCAGCTTCTTTTGTAAATCAGCATTTGGTGGTAAGTTTGACATCTCTTTGCTTAAGTCTCTTGCATAGTCTTCCAATTTCTTGACTTTACTAAGCCCATGCTGCATTCGGCTTGAGATGTTACTATCACCTTTCCCTAAACCTTCATACTTAGCTTGCAATTCAGCTTGCCTGGCTTTGAGTTTCAGATACTCTTCCATGTTCTTTGGAGGTCTAAAGCCATGAAGGGAAGGGAACTTTCTTTTAGCTGGATCATCTTCTGTGTAGAATTGCCTCATTTCATCTTTTACTGCATACAATTCCAAAGGATAATTCACAGCCAATTGGATGGTTCTTAAAGGATCATGACCTTCAAGTATTTGTGGATCAACAAGTGGATTTGATGATGGTGATGGTGGAGGAATGAATGGTTCAGGGTTGGTTTGAATGAAAAGGTGAAGATGATATAGGAATAGGTGCAGGGATATCATCATCATTCACTTAAAACTTTCTTCTTCTTGTGTAAACATTTTTAGGAGAAGGATTTTTTGTTAGAGATTTCGAAATAGGAATGAGGATAGCTTGGGAAGGAAATTGGAAAGTGGTGGATGGTTGACTAACAACTGTTGAAACAACAGGTGTCTCAACCGTTGTTGTCATAACAACTGTTGAAGTGTCTACATTTGTTGCTGTGTTGGATGGTATTGGTGAGGATGGTTTTGGTGAGGATGGTTTTGTTTTCTGCTTTTTGGCAGGCTGTTTTTGTGGTGGTGGTTTTGGTTTGGATGTAGCAGTGGGTGGTCTTGTAACACCAGCAAGGTTTTGGGACCATCAGTGGTTGACTCTAGTGGTGAGGATGATTTTGGATATGTGGCAAGTGGTGGTTTGTTGTGCTTATGAGATTTACTTCTTTTTGAAGTACCAAGATCCTTTACTTTGATTTCCCAATCCTTCATTGCCTTTTGTTCCTTTTTCCACTGCCTTTCCTTTGTTTCATTTTGGTTTTGAATAGTCTTTCTGTTTTTAGCCACTTCATCTGCTTGAATGTTTAGGGTTTCATCAATTCCCTTTTTCTTTTCTTTGGCAGGTGTTTCATTAGTGGTTGCAGAAGACTTCTTCTTAGACTCTGGCTTTTAAGTTGGCTTTTTCCTTGGAGTAGGTCTGCCAAACTTCTTCATATCATGTTTCTCCCCCTTTTTGGCATCATCTTGATGTTCATCATCTTTGTAGATAGGTGCAGGGGCAGTGCCAGTCATTTTTGTCAAGGCTTCTTTGATAGCCTGGATATCTGCCTGAGTATCTTTTTACCTTGCATCAACCATATTTCTGAGTAGTGCAAGTTGATTATTGTGTTGAATTTCTGCAAGTTCCTTTTGAGCAGTAATGATTGGTTGAACTGCATTCCAGAGCTCTTGGGAGTATTGTTGTGGTGTTGGTTGACTTTTGGAAGCTTAAACCAAAAACTGAATATTATCATTCATGTGTGCAACAATAGTTTCTATGGTAGAGAGCCTCTCCGTCAAATCTTGGTATTTTAAACCATCACCCAAATGAATAGGATCATCTGATTTCCTACCAGTGGTAGTTGTATCAGCTGTTGGACAAAGAGAAGTCTCCAATGGTTCATCAACTGATGCCCCTTTTTCTTGGTACTGGGGACTTCCCGCTGAAGTGGTTACCTTGGAAATCTCACCAGTGGTTAATGTAAATACACCAGTGGATACCTTGATAGCATCAGCAGTGGTTGCCTTCAAGGGAGTCTTACTTATGAAACTACTGTCCAGATGTAGATCAGTGGATCCAACATCTGTAGTAGCTGCTCCACTAGAACTACCAATAGGAATTTCATGAAATTCCTGTTGTGTAACCTCCTCAGCTGTTTGTGGGATAACCCATTGAGGTTGTTCAGACACAACCATTGTTGAAGTTGTACTCTCATTAATGTGTTGGTGAGAGGGGCTGTTTTGAGTCTGAATCTCAATGGCATAAAACAGTGGTTGAATGGATGGTGGGAGTTGAGATGTGGAGAGTGGTGTTGAAAGAGAATTTGCCCCGGGAGGAGGGCTGGTAAGCATACTCTTATAGGAGGGTAATACTTCATATGTAGGTGTCCCTGTGCATACAACATGTTCCTTTTGTGAGGAATCATGAGGAGTTGAGGCTTTGGGTGGAGATCTTTCCATCTGTTGTGAGGAAGTAGCAACAGTGGCTGTTGGTGACATTTGTGCTGTCACTGGGTTAACTTCTGGGATCTCATCTTCCAGAAGACCCGTTTTGATGGGTTTGGTGGGCTTTTTGGATTTTTTTTTCTTGGTCTTTTTGGAGGGTTTTGGTGGGGGGTTGCACAACAGTGGTTGTGCTGCTGTGTTCACCAAGAGCAGTAGGCTCAGCTGCTGAAGTCTGAGGAGCAGATGTGGACTCATCCAAAATTTGCTCAGACTCCCCTACTTTTTTTTCAACTTTTTGACTCTTTAGCCATGAGGCGATTAAAAGTTTCAGCGGACAAGCTGTTTATTTGAAAAGATGCACCTTGTACAAGTACTTGTGCATTTTCTTTTGGAATTTTCTGTAGCAAATAATAACTTAAAAATCTTGGAAACAATAAGAAAGCTTGTGGCTTCTTTTCTTTTATATTATTCACATTTTTGACTAAATCATTAATTTTTTTTAGGGAAATTAAAATCAGTTTTAGACATGATTGCATACCCCAAGTATTGAATTTTCAGTGGAATTTCATTAAAAACAGTTGTTTAATTTGAAACACAGGTGAGCAGGGTATGAAACAAAAATTTCATGGGAGGGGGAAATTCTCCCTTTTGCATAGTTGCTTTTGAGAGTTGACCAGCATACCCTCTTTCAATCAAATCAATTTGGTATTCTTCTTTAGGGAAAGAAGTTGTACCTGCATGGTCATTTGTCTGAAATGTCTCTGAAATAGTCTGTGGGGTGATAGAGACCAAAATACTTCCCACTTTTGATGTAATAGCCCAAGGTTTTTTACCTTGAACTTCAAGTTTGGCATTTGCCTAGAAATCTCTTAAGGTATCTGGGTAGATGGGAGTATTGCAGGTTAACAAAGTTTTGTACTTTGATGCGGATAGGGCGTCAATGATGGAATGGAAATCTGTATTTTTGCTTGATTTTTCAAGAGTATAGAGATAATTGTGTGGATGTTTGATTATGAGAGCCATGATGATAGTGGAAATTGAAAATGATTGAGAGAGAATGAAAGAGAAGAGTGTAACCGCTTTTGAGAATTTTGAATTTGATACGGTGGTGAAAACTCTGTTTGGGGGTTTATCAGGGTTTTATTGAGATGGAAAAAGTGAATGCTGATGTGGCAGCGGTTTCAAAGATCTGATGGTGAACAACTGACCACGTGGCAACCTTTGATGAAAAAGTGGAAGACAATTGTTTTGACAACCACTGATGGACAATATCAGTGGTTTGAGAACAATGAATAACAGGAACAATGGTTGATTTTAACTATCAGTGGATAGACATCAGTGGTTGAAACACTGATGTTTAATCAACAGTGAACAACAGTGATTTGAAGGAACAGATGTTGTCTTTCAGCAGTGGTTGAGTTTTCAACACCATATGTTTGAAACAATCAGTGTTTATGAAGAAACTTTTAAGGATTTATGAAAATTTTCACTTTAACTATTTTTAAGGATGGATTTTTGATTTTTTGAAAACATTTTAATGCATTTTATTCATGGAAATCCAAGTTTTGCTTGTTAATCCATGTTAAGCATGCCAATCCTAGAGATCAAGCTTTCAAAGGTGGATGTGTCTAATGCTTTTGTTAGCACATCTGCCAGCTGATCTTTAGTTGGAACATTGTCACACCCCTATATTTCCACGTTTGACTGGTGGGCCCGGTGGGGAGTATCGTGACGTGGTTGGCAACATAATAGTCAAACAACACAATATTTAAATGCACAGCGGAAGCAAATGAAAGATATATTTCAGCTGAATATAATATTGTAATATCAAGTATCACAACAGTCGAAAGTTTATCCACAGGTGGATTAAAAATAAATAGGAAACAGTAGTTCAACAGACGTTAGGCATCTTAAGCTTGCGAGACTCTTTATTGATGCTAAGGAGAAATCCATCCTAGTACGCTTAGTACCTGCATTTAATCTTTTTGGGAAAATACGTCAGTTTACACTGGTAAATACAATTAACCGACTCATTTTAAAAATGATTAAAATTTTATTTGGATGCACGTGGCATAAACATTTTATTACTTGGGATAATTATTTAAATATATAAACTTGTAAAAGGATTACATGTTCCTTATGTGTTCAGTAGCCTGGATTGTGCCGGGTTAAAGATCAATAGACACACCACATTATTTATTTATGCACTGACGAGTGTACGCCTACACTCCGCGCTTAGGTCGTGGCCATTTCGTAAAATGATGCCAAGGATATCCGGGATATGGTCATTAACCTCCCAAAGGCGTTAAGCAAACAAAACATATTTAAAAGGGTCATCTCGATAATACTTAACCACTAATCGATTAAGGTCGAATGCCCGACCAAGCGGTATTTTATATACCGTACCCCAAGCCCATATAAGGGAAAAATAAGTTAAAAGTATTTACCTTTGCAAGTATAATTCACAATTAGCAAATGCAGATAGCTTTTACCGGTCTCCTATTCTGGAACAAAGGTTTATAATAACCTATTAGAATCCTAACGGCCTTTAGTTAAGCTTAAGCTTAGATCGGTTAGTTTTACAGATAGATACAGTTCAAACACACGATTAAGCGAAGACCGGAATAGAATGTGATTTAGACCCGACAAGTTTTAAGACTTGTTTAATATGGGTAATCTAAACACATTCTGGATTTTGAGATAAATCCGATAAGGTTTGACCCGTTTCGGCTAATTTATGCAAACTAGTTACATAAACCGAACCGAATGCGCAAGAGGCGTAACGGGTGACCATGAGAGTCATATACAGGTTTCCTAAGTTAATATGCCTCAAATATGTTGTGACATCAGTAAGATATCTTTTATTATGCCCGAAACGAATTTAAACACAAACTATGCCCCGTAGGGGTAGTTTGGTCATTTACAAGGTTATAAAAGAGTTTAAGTATTAACCTGAGTTACAGGTCTGATATAATCAGCAAAAATACTTAATTTACTAAGTTATAACAGTAGGGTAAAGTATATATGTGAAATTTATCAATTATAACCAAACTATGCACCGTAGGGGCATTTTGGTAATTTCACATAAGCCGAAAAGCTCAAAACTGAAGTCTGAGTTAAACAACTTTTGCTTACTGTTAAAATATTATAATTTACCTAAAATATCAGTAGGTATCAACCCTTGTATGTTTAAAATAGTTTTAGTACATACTATGCGTTAAAAACGCTTAAAAAGGCGATTAGAAGCCGTTTCCGGGTTCTATATAGAAATCTGATATTTTTATTATTCCAGAAGGTTTAAAATAATTTATTTATCTTATGAAATCAGTAGCAAAAGGTTTGGGGTCAAAAAGATATGAAAAACTCATTTTATAGCCCGAAAGGGCAAAACCGACAATTACCGGGTTAAGCTTATAACTCTAAGTTATGCTCAGTCTAAAATTAATTAAAAATCTCCAAAAATCCCAAAATAATATATTACATCAGTGGGTAAAGAGTTTGATATCAAAAACTAGGTTTAAATAGGCTATACGCTAATTATGTCGTTTAATCGCTAATAAGCTTTCTAATTACGCTAATGAGCATAACTCTCAATCTACACCTCCAACTGAAGTCAAATTTTGGGTGCAAGTTTATAAATCAGTAACTAAGGTTTCTACTCTTTTATATTTTCAAAAATCACGTTTTATGGTGAAAAGGGCATAATGGTCAACATATAGGCAATTAACGGAATTATGCATATTAATTGGATAACTAATGAACCATGGTGTATAATCACAGAGGGTTATACTAGCATGTAACCTGGTCCAATTTGAGCTCTAAGGCATTTCTAAAACATGCTTAAACGGGTCAGAACTGAAAGTCAAAGCAAAAGTCAATTTATGCGACTTTCGGTTCCGAACCAGGTCTCTACTGAAAATTGTTGGGTTGAACATGTTTAGACATGTTCTTACATTAATTACCAAGTTATATTAATGATCAAACAGGTTGTATGTGTTCTACATTGCTAATTATGCATAAATTTGAAATTAAGCATTCTGTTGACTTTTTAATAACAAGTTTGACCCGACATTTGACCTAGTTAGAGTGGAAATCAGAGGGTGCCCTTTTAAGGGTTTATTGCCCACATAATTACCAACTTATAACTACTTTCAATTCGACTAATCACTGGACCAACAATGATTAATCGTTAAGTCAACCGTTAATTACGACGGTTTGACTTTTAAGCTAAAACTAAGCAAAAACTTAACTAAGAAAGGTTAAGCATACTTACTGAAGTCCTATGCACGATTAGTGGTCACTTGAGTCTGCTTTGGTGCTCCAGAAATGATCAGAAATGTAGAAGTGAGGTGTGATCAAAATGGTTGCAACAAGGGCCTTTATATAGAGTTCAAAACCTCATGGATTGTTGACAAATCATGCTACCACTGATCCTTGATCATCAACATGTGTCCCTAATGTCCCTAAGCAAGCCTAGGCAACCCTTGGGGGTGATAAAAGGCAAGATAAGTCGGTTAGAATGGAAATGGCAGACACTTAGCAAAGTTTTCGGTTCAGATGGCCCTAGGCGTCACGCGTAGGTCCCCATAGGGGCCCTCACGCCACGCGACGCCCTCCTGAATCGAATCAAATCAAAGTTTAGATTTTTGCACTTTGGGTCCTTGGTCCATTTAAACTTTATTTCGAATTTATTTCTTGCACTTTGAACCCTCCAAATTGACTTATAGGGGCTTCAAGACATATACCCACTTTGTCAAGTCTCGTTGTTACCCGAAAAGTCATAAACTTCATCGTAGACGCTTTTAACCCTTCGCATACGAATTTGATCATAACTTTCTCATACGATAACGAAACTTTCTAAAATTTATATCGTGCATTCTAGTGAGCATAATTAACCATTACAAAGCTTCGGGTTTGCTAAAAGGTCACTCAGAGGTATAACTTAAACATGTTGACACATTTAACCCCTGTAGTTTGTAATCTCTCACTTTCTTTCACATTTAGCTTTGTATGATCCATGATTATTTGTTTGAAGGTATGAGCATCATGTAGGGTTAATGTAAAGTATATTTATTCACTGTTGACATTTAGAACCCGTATAATCACATACTTTCCATGTTTGTCAACTTTAGTCCTTCTATAACATTCTTTCACACGTTCAAACCTATGACACGTGTCAACACATTATAGGACGTGAATTTTCGAGGTGTTACAAACATGATGTAGAAAAATCAAACCTTTTTCATAGCAATCCCTCACAAAGTGATGTCTGATGTCAATGTGCTTGGTGGTAGAATGTGAAACTGGATTTTTGATGATATTTTCAGTTGCTTGACTGTCCAACATGAGAGGAGTCTTTAAAGCAGTTATACCAAAATCCAGCAATTGATTTTGAAGCCACAACAGTTGGGCAGTACAGCTTGCAGCAGCATCAATGTATTCAGCTTCAGCAGTGGATGTTGAAACAGCTGCTTGCTTTTTGCTTTGCCAAGACACTAAGCAATTGCCTAGGAATTGACACCCTCCTGAAGTAGACTTCCTTGTTGTGTTACATCCAGCAAAATCACTGTCTGAGAAACCTGAAAGCTTAACATTCCCATTAGCAGGGTACCAGATACCAAGTGTGGGAGCACCTTTTATGTATCTGAATATCCTTTTCACAGCTATGAGATTAAACTTCCTAGGTGCTGATTGGGATCTTGCACAAACCCATGTTGCAAACATGATGTCTGGCCTGGATGCAGTTAGGTACAATAAAGACCCAATCATGCTTCTATAAAGAGTTTGATCAACCAAATCATCTTTCTCATCAGACATGATCAACTTTGTGGTTGCCATGGGTGTACTACATGGTTTACAATCATTCATTTCAAATTTGTTTAAAAGTTCTTTTGCATATTTGCTTTGATGAATGAAAGTGCCATTTTGCATTTGCTTAACTTGGAGACCAAGAAAGTATTGTAGTTCACCCATTGCACTCATTTCAAACTCTGCTGTCATGAGCTTTCTGAACTCTTCACAGATTTTATTACACGTGCTTCCAAAAATGATGTCATCCACATAAATTTGGACAATTATAAATCTTTTCCTCTCCATTTTAAAAACAATGTTTTATCAATTTTACCTCTTGTGAAACCAATAGAGATTAGAAAAGTGGAAAGAGTTTCATACCAGGCCCTTGGTGCACAGGCCATACAAAGCTTTGTTTAGCTTGTAGACATGATCTGGATAAAATGGATCCTCAAAACCTGGAGGTTGACAAACATATACCTCTTCTTGAATTTTACCATAGAGGAATGCACATTTGATATCCATTTGATACACCTTAATGTTGTGGTTGACAACAAAGGCTAAGAAAAGTCTGATAGCTTCAAGTCTTGCTACATGGGCAAAAGTTTCATCATAGTCAATGCCCTCTTCTTGTCTAAAGCCTTGAACCACAAGCCTAGCTTTGTTCTTGACAACAATGCCCCTTTCATCAGTTTTATTTTTGAAGACCCACTTTGTGCCAATTGGACTTACATTCTCTGGCAGTGGTACAAGCTCCCAAACTTGTTGTCTTTTAAACTGTTGGACCTCTTCTTGCATAGTTTCTACCTAACTGTTGTCTTTTAGTGCCTCTTGGTACTTGACTGGTTGATGGAGTGATAGAAAGCCAACAAAAAGACAAATGTTTTAGGATTGACTTCTTGTGAGAACCCCTTCATTGATGTTGCCAATGATTTGATCTGGTGGATGAGACTTCAGGAAGATTAGATCTCCCTTGTATGGAACAATGGCATTAAAGGGTGAAGGCTGCAGATGGGAATCATCTGAGCTAACATCTGTTGGTGACCTTGATGATCCAACATCTGTTTGAAATGGAGGTGGAGGAATAGGAGGAATGGGTGTGGCACAATGTTGATTTTTATCCACTGTTGACAGATTTTTATCAACAGTGGTTGTGGATGATGTGGTGGCAGAGGTTAAAGGGCTACTTTGATCAACAACTGTTGATACAACAGTGGTTGAGCTTTGACAGCTGTTTTGAACATCTGCTGCTCTGGTGGTGGATATGAATTTGTGTTGTGGAATTACAACTTCATATCCATAGTCTTGTGATGGAGATTGTGGTGTACCTGCAGGGTTAGTCTTGACAGACACTTCTTCAAAAGTAAATTTATCAAGGTCAAATCATTCAGCAGGGTTTGCTGGGATTTTCAATGAAGAAAGTTCATTGAACTTTACATTCAAAGTCTCTTCCACACACTTAGTCCTAGTGTTAAACACTTTATAGGCTTTAGCAGTGGTTGAGTATCCTAGGTGGTAGCCACAATCTACTTTGGCTGCAAATTTTGAAATTGAATCTTTTAGGTTTAAGATGAAACATGGGCAACCAAAGATTTTAAAATATGACATCAGTGGTTTGATTTTGAACAGAGTTTCATAGGCAGTCTTTTGATGCCTGGGGTTGATCAAAACTCTGTTCTGGACATAGCTGGTAGTGTTTACAGCCTCTGCCCAGAAAGTTAATGGCAAACCTGAATCAGCAAGCATGGTTCTGGAAGCTTCAATCAGAGTTCTGTTTTTCCTTTCAACCACCCCATTTTGCTCTGGTGTTCTTGGGATGCTGTACTGCCTTACATTCCCTTTTGACACACAGAAAGCATCCAACTCCTTGTTTCTAAACTCTGTGCCATTGTTACTTCTAAAGATTTTTACTGGAAGGTCAAATTGCTTTTCAACCTGTTTGACAAAGTCTTACTAAATGCCTGCAGTCTCATCTTTAGAATGTAAAAAATAAGTCCATGTAAACCTAGAAAAATCATCTACTATGACCAAACAATATCTTTTCTTTCTTAAACTCATGATTTTTACTGGGCCAAACAAATCCATATGTAGCATTTGCAAACACTTGGTTGTTTTGGACTCTTCAATGGATTTGTGTGAGCTTTTATGTTGTTTACCTTTTAAACACGAAACACAATGCTCAGAACATGTGAACAATTTTTGTGGAAGATACCTCTTACAAGGCCTTGTTTTGACAAAGTAGTGATTGTCTTGAGATTTGTGTGCCCCAATCTTCTGTGCCATAATTCTATCTTTTTGTTAGAGGCAGCTGAGAACAGACAAGCATCAGTCATAGGGCTCTCTTTTGACAAATCAACTACATAAACATTGCCACTCCTTTGAGCAACAAGTTGATTTTTTCCATTGGCTTTTATTTCTTCAATCTTTTTGACCATTTCTGGTCCAACAATCTTGCAACTCTCCTTAGTAAAGAATAACCCATAGCCTTTGTCACTAATTTGTGAGACACTAAGGAGGTTGAACTTTAGATTGTCAATGAGATTGACATTTTCACACTTGATTTTTCCTGACTGAACTGTTCCAGACCCCAACACCTTTCCCTTAGAATTGTTACCAAAAGATATATCACCCCTCCATGATTTTTGAATTCTTTGAGTAGGGCTCTACATCCAGTCATGTGCCTGGAGCCTCCACTATCTACATACCAAAGACTATCTAAGCATGCAGAAGCTCCCTACACATCAAGTAAACAATTAGTTCAGGAGGGTCTCCAAAGCCAATAAGGCTTTGGATGGGGTTACAACAGAGTCAATCTCAAGTCCAGGAATATGGACAGTGGTTAGCTCAGGGGTTTGAACAATTTTTGAACCATATTTCTCTAACCACTGTTGTGGACCATTTCATGTCAGATGTTGGAATCCAAAAGGATGCATGTTCACTTTTGGTTTAGAAGGCCTTTTGTATGCCTCATAAACATGTGGGACTTTTTGGTATGGAGGTTGACCTTTCCCTCTTTGGTATTGATTTGAGGGTGGTGCATCTGTCACTTGCACATCTCTTGGAGCAGAGTTTTTGTTCAGCTGTTTTGTAACAGCTGTTTGGACAGACACAAAAGGTTGTTACTTCATGATGGGTTGTTTTGATGAACTCACAGGTGTTTTTGATGTGTACTCTTTTCTTTTAACCTCAAAAGTTTTGAGGTACACACACTCATGAGTAAGATGATTTGTTTTACCACAAATTGTGCACATAGGTGCAGGCTCAATGATGCTTGTTTTGTTTATGTCATATGCTTTTAAGTGAAAACAATCTTTTGTAGAATGGTTTCTCTTTTCACAAAAATCACAAAACAAGTTTTTTATCTTTTCTCTTTTCTTCCTCTTTTCTTTTTCTTTCTCAACATAGTTATGATTGGTCCACTATTTTGGCTTCTACATTCTCTAGCAAAGTGTCCTAGCCTATTACACTTGTAGCACTTTAATTTTGATTTATCCAACCCTACTTTTAAATTCCCATGTAACCCTAGAAATTTACTTCCTATTCTCTCATAAAACTTGCTGGTTCTAACACTCAGCAGTGCTAGTTGATGCAATATGTCCATTTCCTCCAGATCAGTGGGATCAAAGTGCATGAGATCATTGAGTTCAAAGGATAAGTTATCAGAATTATGGTTTTCTCCAGTTGTTGTAAAAGCATAGTTGGTTGAGTAAGAAACAAAGTTGTTAAAAGCTCCACCAGCATTTATGTCAATGTAATGATCATAACTCTAATCCTTACTACTACCAGATTCTTCTTGACCCAGAAGTGCTGTGTTACTAAAAGTGTAATCATCAGCAACCTTCCCTGATTCTTGTAACTTCTTTTTCTGGTTCAACTCTCTCTCATAAGTGAGGAGTCGACCAACGGAGTTTCTAGTCACAAAAGCAATTGTGTCCCATTTATCAGGTAGTGATCTTAGAAACCTACTATTTAGAGTTTAGTTTGCAAATTCAACATTAACAAGTTTCAGTCCACTGATGAGACAGCTAAACCGTTCAAATTGTTGTGTTAGTGACTCTCCTTTGACGTGGCAAAACGTTTCATACTGTTGATTCAGAACCTCTCTATTATTTTCAATAACCTCTTCTGTTCCACTGAACAGCTCTTTAAGAGCATCTCACAGCTCTTTGGCACTGTTACAATGTAACAGTCCAGCATAAATGTCATTTGGGAGAGCTGAAGCTACTATGCTAAAAGCCTTTGCATCTAGTTTAATTTTTTGAAAATCTTGTTCTGAGTAGTTTTCAGGGCTTTTAGGCACAAAGCTTTTGGTATCTTCAATACTAGGCACCATTAGAACATGTGGTCCAAAGATAACTGACTTCCAGCATCCGGTGTTTTGCTGAGCTAATACATGGCCCATCCTACGTTGCCAGATATTGTACTCGGATCTGACAAGCATAGGTGGCTTGAATAGTGTTCCGGTGTTGTGAGGGTCGTGTGATTATGATGTCATCTTGGTTGATTTTATAAAAGTTTTTGAATAATCAACTTTGTATATGATTACCCTTTACTCTGTTTTTTCAACTGATACGAACAACTTTAAGTATCAATGGATTTGAGCTGAACTTTTACGTCAAATTGATTGTTGGATCGAATTTGAGTGTCCTAAGCTCTGATACCAATTGTTAGGATATGAGTTTCTTAGATTGTGTTGTTTAACAGAAATGGGAGATGAAACAGAGATTAATGTGCAGCGGAAATGGAAATAAACTTTAATACACAATCATAGAAGAATAGTTTTCAGCAAACATGATTTTCATTAGTCAAAAGATTGTATCAATTACAAAGTTCAACTATGCATGCATGCAACTAAACTCCCCCTCAGCCTGAGCTCACTAATTTGTTCGTACAAGATGACTTGGTGCAAAAGAGCTAATAGAATAGTACAGGTACTGTTCTATTTATAGTACAATCCAAACCACTGAGCATCATGGCTGACGTCACCTAGATAGTGAGATCTAACAAACTAACCACTGATCATACAAAACACTGATTAGATAAACACTGATGCAGCTTCCCACTATTGTAGCCTAAGCACTGATGTTGAGGATCAGTGCTTTCTTCAAAGGGTGATCAGACCTTGAGTCAGCAGTGCTTTAATCTTCATCAGTACTTGAGAGACATCAGTTGTTAGAGCTTTAGTCATTATTCCTCAGCAGTTCTTTGACAAACAGTTGTTGTGAAGGATCGGCACTTAGAAATCATCGGCTGATAGATAACCACTGTCATTGGGGAAAATCTAGGACATGCACTACTTATTATGATCAACTGTTGAGAACCAGTTTTGGCTTTTCATATCATCTATTCTTCTGGGCTTGATTGCATGGGCCAACAGGTGCTCCAAACGACTTGATTTTTGTTAATTGGAAGTTTAAACACCCGAATTGAAACACTGTTTTCATCGTTTGGAGCACAATTTCAAGGTAAGTTTTACATCATTCGACTCATATCCTCGTTCTGATGAAAAGCCCTAAAACGTCAGCTTGTAATTCAGAAAAATACTTAACTCCGTTTAGTTTTTTTAACTGAGGACCGGTGGAGGAAATATAAGTGAAAGGTGGGACTGGCATGAGGAATATTCAAATGTGGAACTAACAATGACCAATGACGTCTAGTTAGGATTATTACAGGCTAATTCCCCTTTTAGTTAAAGTTGGGATTTTAATGCAACTACACATGTACTTTTAACTAAATTTGGCCTTGATTTTAAGGTGTTTGCGCTTTTAATAAATTTTAAGGGGTATTTTAATATTTCCTTAACAGAATCTCCTACGTAAAACCTAAAAAAATGCATTTTATAAATAGAATTGAGAGGTATCCTGAGCAACCCCTAAACTTACGTAGAATCACAATCTAAAAAATATGCGTTTAATGACTAGAATTAAGAGGTATTCTGAACTACCCCTAAGCTTACAGTGAACCACCCTTGTTTAGAAGTGGCATGGTTATCCCTTAAAGGAAAAAAAGCACCATTGTGGATATGATTGGTTCAAATCAAATAACGATAGTTTTAATATTTTAAACAGTAGTTCAAATTTTTAAATAAAACACTTTGGAAGATTTTATATTTGAAGTATACATTTTTAGTAGATTGGAAGATTTTATATTTGAAGTAAACATTTTTAATAGATTTGTATTCATTGTTTCATTTCTTTTTTACCTATTTTTTCTCTAACTTTTTGGTCATTAAAAAGTGAGAAAAATGCCCGAATACTCCATGTGGTTTGCCCATTTTTACTTTTAGTCCCCAACTTTCTAAAATTACAGCTATAGTCCTCAACTTTTGCAATTTCGTTCTTAGATAGTCCCTGATGCGGATGGGGTTTTTGGTGTTAAGTGGATGTGAAATGACTAAAATACCCCTACTGTTAAATAATAATATCAGTCAAAGTCAACATCCTCATCTCGATATCTTAAACCCCTACAACCACCATATATAACTATACCTATATCATCATTGTTGCCATTAGTCAAAGCCAGCTCCATCACCACCATCCACAGCAGCCCCACCACCAGCTACTATCATCGCCGCCATCACTATGAACTGCCGACCACCTGCAACCCCAACAACCACCAACCTCCATCACAACAGCAAACCCTAACCACCCCCACCTCTGTCGCCTGCAACCACTTTCCACCAACCGAACCACCCCTTCGCCCACCAAAGATACACATCCGTGAAATTTTAATTAAAATAGAATATAGAATCTGTGAAAATCTTCAATTTTTTTGGGTAAAGGGTTACCCCGGTGATTGTATTAAAACTATCAAAACCAAAACAAGAAGAGTGCTGAGAACGTGTTCTCAGGTTAACCAAACAAAACACCCTATTACTAGGTTACATCAAGTTACAATTAACCATCATCAAACAATTCTACATTCTCCACTTTCCACTGTTGAAGAAGCTTCTTGACTCGATCATTAGCCTTGAACTTGAAGGAATGCATCTTTAGCCACACCGTGTTGAATATACATTCTGTTAAAATCTCCGGTGGCTAAATCATATAGGCCGTTGCAGTAAGTACTAAACGGCCAATCACCGATTCACATGTTTTTTATGTTGCCTTACAAATCAAATTCTGCACGATCACATCCCATTTTTCCGGTACAGAGGACATATCCATCCTTTCACGGACTAGGAACCACACTTTTCTAGAGTAATCACACTAAAAAAACAAATGAGAATGAGAATCAATCCCTCTATAGCAAAACAAACAGCAATTCAGGTTCATTGAACCCACCGCCGTCTGATTCTAGCTCAACATTCTGTCTTGGGTCCATAGTTTCTTCTTAAATATCAACCAGCATATCTGCGAACATCTTCATGCCCACCAAAGAGTTGAAATTGATAGTTTAATTTTTTAATCACATAACGTGCAATAGCTACAATAGTATCTTGCCATTGAAAGTCCTATGCAAGATGGAGTTGAGCAGACTACAACCCACACCCGCATTTGTTTCCCATCACACCCTTCCCGGTCGCTTGATTCTTTTTCCCCAGTGATTCAGATATTTTACAAGCTGACGCTTGGTTCTTTGACTTAAAAATTTGTAATTATTGTTGATCAGTTCTGTATAAACATAATGGAAAACATGAATAACATACCTGTTATAGCAGACATGCCAGCAAAGAATCCAGTCAGAGATGCAGCCATTGAGTTAGACATTCTTGTCAGGATGATCTGGTTCCTCCTTAGGGTGTAAGATTATGATGGTGATGAAACCGAAATAAGGGAAGGTTTCGGTTATGGAGAGAGAGCCGAAATTGATGTTATGTGGTTATTAGGTTTGTGTAAATTGTGTAACCCTTAAACTCTCTAATAATCTCCTTATATATACACCAAAGAGGAAACCTAATTAGTTAATAAGGGTAATATGGTCCATCAACAATTACCAACTAATTATTAATAGGTTATTAATATATTTTGATCTATATAATATAAATGATTATAATGGCTACAAGATTATATATTACAATAATAATATATTTAATCTCACATTCTCCAACTTAGCCAAGTAATCATTTATCATGAGTATTAGATGAGCCTGGCCAGGAGTTAACACTCATTTTAGCTTTAAACCAAGAACCATAGCAGAGAAATACAGCCGTTGAATCATCATTCGACTCAGGACCCCCATTAGTCATACTATAGCCTCAATTTAAAACCTAATAGTTATGATCAAAATACGCATAAGCCCTTTAGCGTTTGATTTGTATTTATATTTGTCTATATGTCATTACACCGACAGAACATATGTTAGAGACATACAAAAACAATCTGAGGAAATTTTATTAATTAAAACATAAGCTAGTACAATATGCCATTAAATAAGGTCTTTAGTAAGTCCCATATTCTAAACATGTTCTTCGAAAACTTTATGTGGGAGACCTTTAGCCATCGGATCCGCAAGCATATCTTTAGTACTAATATACTCAATACAAAGATTATTTTCCTCAACTCGTTCACGTACGAACAAATACTTTGTATCGAGATATAAACTAGGTCCATTCGAACTGTTACTGTTCGAGAAACTAACGGCAGCTGAGTTATCACAGTAAAGCTTCAATGGTCTAGAAATGGAATTAACGATTTTGAGTCCAGTGATCAGATTTCTAAGCAACATTCCATGACAGGTTGCGTTGTAAATAGCAATGTATTCTGCCATCATTGTGGAAGTTGTAGTTAACTGTTGTTTATGACTCTTCCATGAGATAGGTCTGCCCGCTAACATAAAGATATAGCCCGAAGTGGATTCCTTGTCATCTTTGCATTAAGCAAAGTCAGAATCAGAATAACCTACCACTTATAAGTGATCACTTCTTCTATAAGTCAGTTTATAGTCTTTCGTCCCTTGCAGATATCGAAGTACTTTCTTAGCTGCTTTCCAGTGATCTTGGCCAAGATTAGTCTGATAACGGCCTAGCATTCTAGCAATATAAGCGATATCTGGGCGAGTACAGACTTGAGCATACATCAGGCTCCTGACTACTGACGCGTAAAGTATCTGGCTCATTTGTTCCTTTTCAACCTCTGTTGTCGGACACTGGAATGAGCCGAAACATCTCCCTTAACTACTGGAGCGACTGAGGGTTTGCACTGTTGCATGTTGTAACGTGTGAGGACACGATCTATGTAAGTCATTTGAGACAATACTAAGATCGCTTTGTGTCTATCTCGATGAATTTCGATGCCAATGACGTAAGAAGCACCTCCGAGATCCTTCATGTTGCATGAGTCGAAGTGGTTACTCTCGCATAACTTCGACATGAAGGACAATAGAAACGATAACCCTTTGAGTGATCAGGATACTCGATAAAGAAGCAGGTAATTGTTTTAGGGTCAAGTTTCCTTAGGAAAGGATTATAGAGTTTTGCTTCAGCAATGTAGCCCCATACTTTCATATATTTAAGACTCGGTTTCCTTCCTGTCCAAAGTTCATAAGGATTTTTAGGGACAGACTTAGAAGGAACTCTATTTAGTATATGAACAGCTGCTTTTAATGCTTCGGTCCAGAGGAATAATGGTAAATTAGTGTTGGCTAACATACTACGCACCATGTTCATAAGGGTACGTTTCTTCGTTCAGCGACACCATTCTGCTGAGGTGTACCGGGCATGGTGTATTGGTTTACAATCCCCTAGCCCTTATAAAACTCATAAAATGGACCAGGAGCTTGACCCACATCAGTATGTCTTCCATAATATTCACCGCCTCTATCTGATCTCACAACTTTAATCTGGCGATCTAATTGCTTTTCAACTTCAGCTTTATAATCTTTAAAATTTGTAAGAGATTCAGATTTTTCCTTAATAAGATACAAGTACATGTAACGAGAATAATCATCAATGAAAGTGATAAATGAAGTATGTCCTGTTATGCCAGCGATTTGGTAGGGACCACTAATGTCAGTATGAATGAGTTCTAATAAATTAGAGCTCCTAGTGGCACCTTTCTTATTCGCTAATGTCACTTTACCTTTAAGAAATTTGACAAATGTTCCAAAATCAGTGAAATCGAGAGGAGGTAAGACTTCATCCTTTACGAGACGATTTAATCGTTCTCTTGAGATGTGGCCTAAACGTTGATGCCACAACATGGATGAAGTCTCCAAGTCTCGATTCTGTTTCATCATTGTGAGTGATTCATTAATATTATATGACAACAAAGATTTGGAAAAATCATCATCTAGTTCTAATCTATAGAGACCACCATCCAGAATGCCAGTACCATAAACAACTGAATCACATAGAATAGAGAGTTTGCGATGACCATGGGAAACAACAAAATCGTCCATGTCTAACTTTGGTCCTGATACAAGGTTCCGAGTTACCTCAGGAACATATAAGGTATCATAAAGTTCAATACATAAACCAGTTTTCAAAAATAATTGTAATGTTCATATGGCCTTCCTTCTAATTCCCGATCATCCCCAACTTTAGGTGTTCTTTGGTTTCTTCCCAGCTTCCGGATTGAAAGGAATCCCTGAGTATAATTGGTTACATGAACCATAGAACCAGAATCAAACCACCAAGAATTAGCAGGAACATTTAAATTATAGGACTCAAGTACCATGAAAAAATCATTACCTTTCTTAGCCAGCCACTCCTTAAAATCAGGGCATTACTTTTGTTTATGTCATGTCTTCTTACAGAACTTGCAGTAGGGTTTGCCTAAGGAGTTCTTAGAGCTGGAAGGTCCACTTGTATTAGGATTGGGCCTTTGAAATTTGGAAGCATCCTTTCTTTGATGATTGTTCTTCCTCTTGTTAGAGTTGGAGGTGGTGAAGTTAGCAACATCAGTAGTGCGATCCATCTTCATGCGCTCTTCCTCCTGCACGCATATAGCGATCAGCTCACTCATCGTCTATTTGTTCTTCTGAGTGTTGTACTTGATCTTGAATGCTTCATAGGACGAAGTAAGTGAAGTGATGATGAAGTGAACAAGAAAACCATCACTGATTTCCATCTATAGCCCCTTCAGCTTGTTGGCCATGTCATGCATCATCATGATGTGTTCGCGAATGCCGCTCCTCCCATCATACTTAGTTGTCACCAGCTTGAGGATAAGAGTACTAGGGTGTGCTTTTGAGGTTCTCTTGAATTGCTCCTCCACAGAAGCCAAGTAGGTTTTAGCATCTTCAGAATCAGGAATGACTCCTCTGATTGCATTATGTATGGACTGCTTCATAAATGAGAGACATGCGGTTACACCTAGTCCATTTTTCATGAATTATCTGCTCAGCAGCAGCACTTTGAGGAGTAAGGTCCACTGGCTTATTCTTTCTTAGAGCATAATCGAAGTCCAGCAATCCAAGCGTAAGCATGAGAAAGTCCTTCCATGCAGCAAAGTTATCACCAATCAAATATGGAATCCCACAGTTGGGTGTTGATAGTGGAAATAAGATGAGCGAATTATGATACTAATCAAGAAGTCCTAATGTGGTGATCTAAGGGCATGTTACACTAAGGCATGCATAAATAATGACCATTTTAATTATGAAGTTGTGATATTGTCAATTACTAACATCAAAATAATATACTTAGTTAAAATTCTACTTAAACGAAGACAAATCAGCTTTGGCCATAAATGAGACAATCACTTTAGTTATGCACTTGTCAAGTATGCTAGACATAAATGAATTAAATTAGATTTGGCCAGAAATTAAGACATTTCACGTTTGTAATGCATACCAGCATAGCTTTTATAATAATTGAACAATAAATAGATGCATCAAATCAGCTTTGGCCAGAAATGATACATCAGAAGCTCATTCAAGTTAAGCTATTTTGGTTTTGTAAAACTTTATCTGATTCTGATTAATTAAGTAATTAGGTATTTACAAAACCAAGTATTTAATAGCAAACCACCTGTTAGCGCGGATCAAACCACCTGCATGGGGTTCGGGGCGGAGCCCCGAGCTAAATTTTAGTTCATATTAACAACTTAATAAAATAATGAGGTTTTGAGTAAGATTTCGAGTGAGATCTCGACTCAGTTATGAGATCTCTAATGAGGTCTCGAGTAAGGTTTCGACTCAACAACGAATCATTATGAGGTTTCGAGTCATTAGGGTTTCGAGTCGCAACCACCTGGTTGCGAGTCACTAATGTCAGTCGAAACCTCAGTCGAAATCTCGATGTTTCGAATAATGAATATTTATGAGATTTCGACTTTATAATGAGGTTTCGAGTCTCAATCTAAGTCGGAACCTTGGTCCCGAGTTATGAAGATTAAAACCTTTATGATTTCGAGTCGGAATCTTAGTCTAGAGTCATGAAGACTGAAACCTTTATGATTTCGAGTCGCAATCTTATGGTTTCGAGTCGGAACCTTGTGGTTTCGAGTCATTAAGCTTGGTCTCAAAACCTACTGTTAACAGCTGTTAGAGTGAAGAATAACTGAAAACTCGAAATTTTAGGGATTGTGGGATAGTGTTTCCTGTTTTAGTGTTGATCTAAACTTATCAAAGATTTCAAAAATTATAATCTGATTATCTTTTAACAATTTTCGAAGTTTTAAGAGATAAAATTCATATAAAAAAAAGCACCCACTAATCCAAATTATATTCCAAAATATAAGGAATTTTTGAATTTTACCTTAGAACATGTGATGAACCCTAAAAATTAAAAACATAATTCTGGAAACCCGAAACCTGAATTTTAATGATTTTGTAACCGGATTTCTGACATAAAATTAACCCATATGATTTCGAGTCAATTATTAAACATACTTTTCCGAAAACAGTGATTTCGACACAAATGGACTCGAAACCAGCCATGATTTTATAAGTTTTTCAAAACTCTGTTTTCCAGATTTCAATCCAGAATAATGGATATGAAAACAAAATTGATTTATCAACATATGCTCTAATACCACATGTTGATCAGTTCTGTATAAACATAATGGAAAACATGAATAACATACTTGTTACAGCAGACAGGCCAGCAGAGAATTCAGTCAGAGATGCAGCCATTGAGTTACACATTCTTGTCAGGATGATCTAGTTCCTCCTTAGGGTGTAAGATTATGATGGTGATGAAACCGAAACAAGGGGAGGTTTCGGTTATGAAGAGAGAGCCGAAATTTATGTTATGTGGTTATTAGGTTTGTGTAAATTGTGTAACCCTTAAACACTCTAATAATCTCCTTATATATACACCTAAAAGGAAACCTAATTAGTTAATAAGGGTAATATGGTTCATCAACAATTACCAACTAATTATTAATAGGTTATTAATATATTTTGATCTATATAATATAAATGATTATAATGGCTACAAGATTAAATATTACAATAATAATATATTTTGATCTATATAATATAAAGGGTTATTGGATTTTAATAAACCTAGGTTTCACATGTTGGCCGATAATAATCATAACTTGTAAAAGTTTGGCCGCTATTGATCCTTTTCAAACATATAAAAATTTGGTATCCTCAATAGATTCAATTACACATAGAGACTCCTTAATTGATTTAAGTGCACCTATGTTAGAAAAGGATCAATGGCGGGCAAACTTTTACAAGTTGGGATTATTGGAGGAAATTTTTAAAGTTGAGATTATTATCGGCCAACAGGTGAAACTTAGTATTATTAAAATCCAATATCCCTAATATAAATGATTATAATGACTATAAAATCAAATATTACAATAATAATATATTTAATCTCACAATTATATCAAGTTTTGTTGGTAGTTATTTCTAGTACATTTGAAATTGCATAGATAACTAATTTCTATACAAAACTTATACGGAACTTTTGATATGCTACTGATACATTAAGATATTGAAAATTAGAAAATGATATTTCAAGATAAACGATGAATAAAAATTTATTAAATATTGAAACATAAATGTCACTCACATATTGTAATCAAACTAGTGGGGTGACCGCGCAATGCTGTAGGAGTAAAACACTTAACATAAATTGGTGATTTTAACGATTGCATAGGGCGATTCGGTTCGGTTCAGCTTTGAGACCCCATAACGAAACCCAAATTAGTTACAAAACATTGGATTCTAACCTAGTTGGTTATAAAAATATAACAACTGTGTTAGGCGTATTAGAACCCGGATTATGCCTTTAAAACAAGAATCCACCCAACCCCTCCTAATAGTTGGTTTGTAAGTAAAGTTTCCAAAACAACATTTCTATGAGTAACAATGATAGTTTACATCTTTCTTGTATTTGTTTGTACTAATAATTCATACCAGAAAATAAAAAAAAAGAAGTATATTATTTGGTTTAGTCAACTTCATAATAGTTTCACAAAACAGGGGTTATGTAGTCTGACTTTGGATCTGATTATATTTCTTTTCCTCATCATCTTCTTATGGTTCTTCACAGGTGCATATTCAAGCCATTGATCCGTAACCTAAAAAGTCAGAAGATGGTCATAAACGCATGAAACTAAGAAGTAAAGTTTGATCCCATTCAATGGATCATGATTCGATACAGAGTTTGAAAGAGAAAAGAATGGTGATCTTGGTAATCAAGTATGAAATAACAAAATTTATCACCCTACGAGTGAAGGACCGAAACTAATCAAAACAATAAATATAAAAATACGTTAAAAGTTGAAGACAACATGATCCATACAATACGAGAACACGCTTAAAATAGAGACTACAGAATCCATACCTTATTCTTGTAATGTCGCCACAAAAAGAATACGAGTGAAGGAGGCAACCGGTGGTGTTTGTTCACGAACGATAGTGGCTTCGCAGAAGAGCTAAATTTGCCGGCGATTATTCAATCAAAGAAAAGCGATGGAGGTGGAGATGTTGATGGCTTTTGAATGAGATTCCAAGAATTGGAGGTTTTGAGGTAGACATCGGTGAGCCCTTTTAACCAGTTGTGGGATTAATGAGCATTTTAATTATTAAAAGGTGGCATTGAAGTATTGATTATTGGGTTGTGGGTTACGGAAGTTGAACAACAAATATTACTTCACTATAGGAATCAATTTCTTTAATTCTTTCAACTCTATTTATTTCATTTTGATTCTCCGAAACATATTAGTTAATATCCTAAATTCTTTTGAACTTTGATAACGTTTAGCACCTTTTCGATTACCATCATCATAGAGTAATAATTTAACAATAGTGAATACAATTCATTTATTTATTTATCAATTTAATCGTATCTATTAATTCATTTAGCAATTAAATATTTATGTAGAAAGACCATTTTGCCCTTTTACTTACTTCATTAAGTTATTGTATCATACGCATAAAATATTGCAATTACTTAAATTTGTTTGGTATCCTTGGGAAATGTTTTATAATATAGTATAGATAGATGTTTTATAATATAGTATAGATATAGATATTTATGTAGAAAGACCATTTTGCCCTTTTACTTACTTCATTAAGTTATTATACCATACGCATAAAATATTGTAATTACTTAAATTTGGTTGGTATCCTTGGGAAATGTTTATGTACAAAGACCATTTTACCCTTTTACTTACTTCTTTAAGTTATTGTACCATACGCATAAAATATTGTAATTACTTAAATTTGGTTGGTATCCTTGGGAAATGATTTATAATATAGTATAGATAGATAAGTGTGCATTAATAGGCTAATTAAATAGCCCTGACTTTTGTATCTCCAAGGCCGTTCTCAAATCTCAATACTCAGCTGATCAGATCCACACAACCACCCAATTCCAGTATTCCATTCCTTCTTTTGTGACTCCATTTTGAGATCTGGTAAGTAGTATATGTAGTAGCTTAATTATTTTCTTTACTAGTTAGTGATTGTAATAAGGTGCTACTTTCTACAACCCCCCCCCCCCCCCCCCTAATTACTTTTTTCACCCCCCTCCTCTCACATACTTACAGGTGGGGCCTGCGTGGGACCGACAGTTTTCCTCTCACAGGGGGTATAATCAGGAAGAGGGGGAGGGGGGGGGGGGGTGTATAGAATGAGCCTTGTAATATTATAGTTGTAATTTGTTGAAGTTAAATAGCTTACTGTCTTATTATTTGGCCTGAAAAATGGAGAGATTCTTTAAAAAGAAAAATACCATCTTCTTCAAAACATCCTGTGTAATAATATCTTAGGGGTTGTGGGCTGGCTTGTTGATGGTTTTGGGTTGGTGGGTTGGCAGGATGAAATTGATGAACCCGTATATAACCCATATATTTTTTTGTCTCAAAGATATTAAAACGATGTAATGGGTTTATCTAAACGGGTTGTAATAAAATTGTAAACGTGTTAAACAGGTTATAAACATGTTGTACTAAAGTTGTAAACGGGTTACGGTTTAACTTTTAAATTATAAGTTTGATATTTTGATTCTTTAGAATTCTAAATTTACATGGTATGGCTTGTTTAATTGTAGTACTAGTAGAATACGACCCGTTTATCAATCGGTTAGTGGGTTGCTCTTGTTGTAACTTATTTAGGGATTATTTAGGAATAGGATGACATATCATATTCTGCAATTTCATAGGAATTCACTCAAGTAATGTGTGATCAGGTTATCTTTTTCATTCAATCTATAGGTAATCAAATGAAAAATTATTATACAGCTAGCTATCAGTAATCTTTAACAATGTTAAAGTGTATTAATTATGTTCTTATTTTAACAGTCAAAACATATATGCATGATACTCTCTTACTCTTCAGTCTTAACTGGTCTAACTCATAATTTTAGAGGAACAACATTTACTATTGCTATGGAAGAAGGTGATTTGGAGCTTGGAAATGTAGACGTAATCAAAGAGAGCGTCCGAAGTTTGCTTGATTGTGTAAGAAATGAAAACAACTGTATTAATCCAATTTCACCATCGATTTACATGGTACCTAGTGCACTACGTGAGCCCCAGTTCTTTCAACCCTCAGGTAGTCTCTATTGGACCTCTGCACAGAGAAGACGAGGATGTGCAAGCGTTTGAAAAGCAGAAAGCAACTTACCTGATGAGTCTAATGAGTCGTTTCAATTCTCCACCAGAGGAAATACTGGAATTATGTATGCAGAAGGTGTACTCTTCTATGGAACGAATCAAGGCATGTTATATTTGGACGAAGACCTATGGTGATGGTGAAATTGCCAAAATGATGGTTATGGATGCTTGTTTCATACTTGAATTCACGCTCCAGATATGGGAATTACATTATCATAAATCAAATTTGCGAAAAAAAGTTCAAATCCGAACTATAATTTATGACTTGGTGTTGCTAGAAAACCAGCTCCCCTTCTTTTTTCTTGATGAAATATATCAGTGCACTATAGTGAAGATTGGCAATGACGCCTCCCTTGTTGAATTTATTTATCCGGTTCTATCTCGCCACAATCTCTTTGAAAGGTATATCAAAATTGACAAAGTTTCCATCAATACCACTCATCATATTCTTAGCCTTGTACATGAATGTTACAAGCCTCATGATAGTATCATTCCAACGGAATCCTTAAGATCAAGAATCCATTCGGTTGTAGATCTCGATAGAGCAGGTGTAAACTTCGAACCTACAATCCATTTTCCATCCAAATGTTTCTCCAAACAAAACAAAACAAAAAAGTAAAAAAAAAAAAAAAAAAAAAAAAACCATCGACCTCCATCACCATTACGCATGGTTACATCTTCAAACACAACTTCTCCGTCAATATCAGTTAGGTTTTGCAAAACCTATAATCCTATCACTGCCGCAACCATCATTCTTCGGATGAAAGCCGTCTTTGATCTTCTATCTTTTATTGCATTCACCCTATAAAAAAAACCACAAAATATATCTTCTTTTGCTTCATCTACTTCATCTCCGTTTACATCTTCAACTTCATCAACTTCTTCTCTTTCTTAAATACCACACTCATCCACTGTTAACCAAGATTGGACTTATCCTACGGTCGTCCATCTTGTGGGAGCATATTAAGGAAAATGAATAACTCAAGATGATCAAAGAGAAAATCAAGTCCCTCACATTAATCAGTCAAAACCGTTTGAGTGATTGTCTCCCACATTATAGCCTTGCATATATTTGTAATTAAATGTATTCCTTAGAATTAGCTTTCTCTCCTTGTATTTATATGTCTTATTGTAATAGACAAAGTATGGTTGATCAATTTCTTATAATATCTCCTTTGCCTCATAAAATATGTGGATTCTAGATGTATCTAAAGATTAATTTTAAAATTTACTATCCTATTCATGTTGATCAAACCAGCCAAATATTTGACTTAAAAATTTGTAACTATATCAAGTTTTGTTGGTAGTTATTTCTAGTTAAAACCTATATAAATTAGCAAACTTTTTGTGCATAAGGACTTGTAAGTTGTGCTTTGGGTGTTTTCCAAAAAAAAACTTGATTTTTTAGTTTTAACCTAAAGGTTTGTACATTTTCCAATTTTAACCCTACATAATTTGTTTTTTAACTTTAACCCAAAACTTTTCATTATTTGCAATTTAACTTCACAACTTTTGTCACTTATACTTTTCATCTTTCACAAATTTTGGTTTTACGTATAGTTCTAAAATTTTCGAGTTAATACGACGCAACGTGCATGTGTGGTTCAACGTTTTTACCTCTATTTTTCCATGTTTGACAGGTTCGTCGCAATACGCATATTATAGGTCGAGTCAGTGTTGGTTGTCGATGACGGTTATGTGACATTAGTACTATCTGACACCGTTTTACGCCCCGCCGCAACGCGGGGTGTGCTTTGGGAATTTTTCAAAGAAAAAATTGTTATGCGTATTGTTGTCGTAACGTTGGCTTTGGGGGTTTTCCAAAAAAAAATTGATTTTTTTTACTTTTCACCCAAAAGTATTTCATAAATTACTTTTAACCCAAAACTATTTGTTTTTTACTTTAACCCAAAACTTTTTATCTTTTACAATCTATTCTCATAACTTTTTTTACTTTCAACTTTGGTCCTTTATAGTTTTCATTTTCCGCGAATTTTGCGCATTATGCTTGGTTCTAAATTTTGTGACTTAACACATCACAGCGTGCGTCTTTGGCTTAACGTTTTTACGTTTCGTTCTAAATTTTGCGAGTTAACACGATGCAACGTGCGTGTGTGGGTGAACGTTTTTACATCGTCTATTTTTACCCCGTTTGACAGGTTTAACATAACGTGTGGGTCGTAGATCGACTTAGTTATAAACAAAGAATCCCCGCCGCATTGCGGCGGGTCTTAATCCTAGTATATTTGAAATTGCAAACATAACTAATTTCTGTAACTTAATATTGAAAATTAGAAAATGATATTTCAACATAAACAATGAATAAAAATTTATTAAATATTGTAATCAAATAAGTTTGCATTAATAGGCTAATTAAATAGCCCTGACTTTTGAGATCTGGTAAGTATTATTTGTAGCTTGATTATTTTCTTTACTAGTTAGTGATTATAATCTTATAGTTGTAATTTGTTGAAGTTCAATGGCTAACTGCTTATTATCTGGCCTGAAAACTGAGTTTCTTTAGAAGAAAAATACCATCTTCTTCAAAACATCCTGTGTAACCCATATATTTTTTCATCTCAAAGATATTAAAACCATGTAACAGGTTTATCTAAACCGGTTGTAATAAAATTGTAAACGTGTTAAACAGGTTATAAACATTTTGCACTAAAGTTGTAAACGGGTTACGATTTAACTTTTAAGTTACAAGTTTGATATTTTGATTCTTTAGAATTCTAAATTTACATGGTATGGCTTGTTTAATTGTAGTATACGACCTGTTTATCAATCGCTTAGTGGGTTGCTCTTGTTGTAACTTATTTAGGGAGTATTTAGGAATAGGATGACATATCACATTCTGCTATTTCATAGGAATTCACTCAAGTAATGTGTGATCAGGTTGTCTTTTTCATTCAATCTATAGGTAATCAAATGAAAAATTATTATATAACTAGCTATCAGTAATCTTTAACAATGTTAAAGTGTATTAATTATGTTCTTATTTTAACAGTCAAAACATATATGCATGCATACTCTCTTACTCTTTAGTCTTAACTGGTCTAACTCATAATTGTAGAGGAAATAACATTTACTATTGCTATGGAAGAAGGTGATTTGGAGCTTGGAAATGTAGACGTAATCAAAGAGAGCGTCCGAAGTTTGCTAGATTGTGTAAGAAATGAAAACAACTGTATTAATCCAATTTCACCATCGATTTACATGGTACCTAGTGCACTACGAGACGTGAGCCCCAGTTCTTTCAACCCTCAGGTAGTGTCTATTGGACCTCTGCACAGAGAAGACGAGGATGTGCAAGCGTTTGAAAAGCAGAAAGCAACTTACCTGATGAGTGTAATGAGTCGTTTCAATTCTCCACCAGAGGAAATACTGGAATTATGTATGCAGAAGGTGTACACTTCGATGGAACGAATCAAGGCATGTTATGTTTGGACGAAGACCTATGGTGATGCTGAAATTGCCAAAATGATGGTTATGGATGCTTGTTTCATACTTGAATTCACGCTTCAGATTTGGGAATCACATTATCATAAATCAAATTTGCGAAAAAAAGTTCAAATCCGAACTATAATTTATGACTTGGTGTTGCTAGAAAACCAGCTCCCTTTCTTTTTTCTTGATGAAATATATCAGTGTACTATAGTGAAGATTGGCAATGACGCCTCCCTTGTTGAATTTATTTATCCGGTTCTATCTCGCCACAATCTCTTTGAAAGGTATATCAAAATTGACAAAGTTTCCATCAATACCACTCATCATATTCTTAGCCTTGTACATGAATGTTACAAGCCTCATGATAGTATCATTCCAACGGAATCCTTAAGATCAAGAATCCATTCGGTTGTGGATTTAGATAGAGCAGGTGTAAACTTCGAACCTAACAAGGATCCAACATGGTTGATGGGGATGGAAGTGAAACTATATAGGTTCCCATGTTTTTTTGGGTCTTGGAGTAAGCCTACTCTTAGAATGCCAGTATTGTGCGTTGATGATTCCACCGAGGTACTTTTAAGGAATCTCATTGCATACGAGCAGTCGTTTGAAACTGGTAATCATATTACATCATATGCGGTTGCCATGGATATGCTAGTGAATTCACAAGAAGATGTTGCCAAGTTGATAGACTCTAGAGTCCTTGTCAACGATATGGGTTCAAATGAAGAAGTTGCTAATATGATCAACAACCTAGGTAAACACGTGATAACATATTCTTTTTACTCTGAACAGTGGGAAACACTGAATAAGTACTGCAATAGTTACTGGCCAAAACATATAGCTAGGATGAGGAGTACTTACTTCAATAGTCCATGGAATATGATTGCTCTACTTGTTGGAACCATCATATTTTCTCTAACGGTGGTTCAAACCTACTTTACCGTTAAGTCCGCTTGATACAACTAGATTTTTATATATGTTTTGTTTTTTCTTTTCTTTTCTTTTATTGTTCACTATTATAAGATATATGCTCAACGGTTATTATCTAGAAGTTTGGGTAACAAAACTTGTTAGGAATTGGAAGGAACAACAAAATTTTGATACATACAAAGATCTATAAAAGATTTCATATTTTTGCCAAATTTTGAGATGTATTTGTGCACTATATTTTGTTCAGCCTCAACAAAATTGATTATTTAACCGTAAACTAGAATTTTAATAACCCCTTTGAACCTAATTTAAGAACTTTTACTCGCATTCCATAAAACGTCCATCCTTTTCTCACAATATCCCTTTTTGGGTCATTATCATCTATAATTTCTTAAATAAATTAAAGTTGTTAAATGGTCAAAACATCTTACTCGTACCACCTCCAAACGACAATAGCACATCCAAGCATTTTATTACCCAATGGCATGCCTCCTTATATGATCTTAATTATTCAATATCTCATCGATCGGCTTTTTTCATTTTCGTATCTATATTTAACAGCAACAGAGCCACACTAACAAGCATTAATCGTCGCATAATAAGTGGTTAACAAAGTAATTCCTGACGTAGAGCGGAAGCAAGTAAATAACAAAAAAAGAATTCTCAAAGAAAAGTTGTAACTTCTGAATGCTTAAATGATTACAAGAGCCCTTATAAATAGAATTCTAAATTTGGCTGGTTTGTCAAATTTTAAGAATTACAAATTGGAATAAAAATACTTAAATTAAATATAGAAAAAACACATAAATTGATTTATTCAATGATTCACGTGTTTAGAATTTAAAAAGGAAAGTACAAAGATTGCAACAAATTGAGGAAAACTTTGACTAACGAAATTGGAGTTAGGGATGAGCAAATCCCGATCCCGATACCATACCGTCCCGATACCGACAAATCCCGATCCCGAATTTTGTGAAAACTAGGTACCGATACCGAAATACGTCGGTTCGGTACGGTATCGGTACGGTGTCGGTATTTTGAGGGTAAAATTCGGTATTATACCGATACCATACCGTACCGATACCGAAAAAACCTAAAAGTGGATACCGAAACCGCTTCGGTATGGTATTATCGGGATCGGGATCGGGATGGGATCGGTATTTGATACCACTTGCTCATCCCTAATTGGAGTCCTTAATCAAGGAATTAGGGTTTGATTGCTGTTCATGGGCCTCGTAACTCTAAACGTATCCCATGTTTTGCCCATTTAAAGTTTGGACATTTTCTGCCTCATTTCCCCTTGTCCAATTGATCCAAGTAGAGTGTGCCAACTCTTGAATCTGCTTCTCATCAATTCCACACATGATGAGATCTATGGTGATGATTTTGTGGATTTTGAATATAAAGGATGAATTTTCAATCATACGGGAGCTACTGTTGGATGTTCTACTTCATGGGGCAGTGTTAGTTCATTGAGCTTGCATAGTTGTCACGTGAAAGAAAGAAAAGAAGATGTTGATGGTGGAGTGAAAAGAAATTAAAAGACAAGTCTTGGGAATACAATTCAAAGATAAAAATCAATGAAATCATTTTTCATCTTTGAAATCCGTTGATTATCATTTGAAGTCTGGAATTTTAAAGGGGTAACTTTGTTAAATAGTAATCAAGTGTTATGAATGTTCTAATTAAGTCATTCATAAGTTTTTTTGTTTCAGTTAGGTCACTAAAGTTCATTTTGATGTTTCAATCTTAGATGTTTTACTTAAATAGAAGGTTATCCATCCTATATTGCATTTATTTAAGTTTTTCCTTTTTTTTTTATAAATATGTTAACATGACTTATAAAGGCCTACATGGATTAAAAAATCACAAAATAATTTTAAAAAAGTTGTAAAAAGAATTTAAAATTATGAAAAAATATATATTTATTTATTGAGGTATTATTATTATTATTTTTATTTATTAATAATCTAATTTATAATAAAACACTCCAAATAATGTCACATTGCATTCTCTCCTTCAACCTTATAAATTTTATTTATATTTTTGTTTAATAAATTTCTTTTAATATTAATATTAATTAATAACCAATATATAGATATCACTTATTTTTATCATTATCTTTATCTAAAATTAATAAATAACTTCAATTTTGCAATTTAGACCCTTTGTTTTTTTACTTTTAACCCAAAGTTTCTCATCTTTTGCAATTTAATCCAACTCTTTTTTATTTTCAATTTTGGTCGATCATACTTTTCATCTTTCCCAAGTTTTTCGTTTCGTTCAAAATTTTGTGAGTTAACGCACCGCAACGTGCGTGTGGTGTTCAACATTTTTCATATATTTTTTCCCGTTTGACTGGCCTGTCGTGTCACATCTATTTTTATGTGTTTGACAAGTTCGTCCAACAGAGGGTCCTGGATGGACTTAGTTATTTTTTCTATGTTTTACTTTTCGGTTTTATTTCTCAGAAACGAGTGTGCGTGATTCAAAGATTTTACGTCTGCTTTTCGTTTGGCGTTATTTTTTTCCCGTTTTTATTTATTTTGTTTTTATGAGCTTTTCCGGTATTGGTGGTCGCTGACAATGGTATAGCATTGCTACTACTTAACACAGTTTTATGACAACCGCTTCAACACAGGGGCTTAATACTAGTAATATTAATATATGCTGACATGGTCAAAAAATAATTACTTATTATTAATTAATAATAATACAACAAAATGCTCTTTCAAAACCCTCATCCTGGAACTCTGCGTCATCCAAAATTCCAAATTGATGACAACAAACCATGTATTAGTACTTTGGCTACCTACTTTTTGAGAATCCCTTTTTCTTATTTATAAAATGGGCCAAACTATCTACACACCAAGTGTGTAGATAGTCACCTTTAAAAGGTGTTTTTTATCCTTATATGCACACCTTGCAGTGTCGAATTGTGGTCAAAACGTGGCGTTTTGGTCCGGTTAACCAGAGAAAGACTGACGGGTGTCTGACGGGTGTCTGACGGGTCTGTTGACCGGATCAAAACGCCGAGCTTTGGCCGCGTTTTGGTCCTGTCAACCAGACAGGGTGTCAGTCTTTTGTCTGGTTGATAGGACCAAAACGCGGCTAAAGCTCGGCGTTTTGGTCCGGTCAACAGACCCGTCAGACACCCGTCAGTCTTTGTCTGGTTAATCGGACCAAAACGCCGCGCTTTGGCCACAGTTCGACACTGCAGGGTGTGGATATAAGGACAAAAAACACCTTTTTTTAGTGTGTAAATAAGTAGAATTGTGTGTAGATAGGTACACCCTATAAAATTTGCAGACTCCATCAATATCAATGCCTAAGAATGGTAAGTTCACGATGTAGGGTTTTTTTTTAGGAAAATTGTTTTTTAATAAACCAATCTTTGTCCTGTTTAAAATAATAATCTTACCTACATAATTGGTATACAATAATTTTTTTAACTTCCGTTAATTTTTTTTAACTGAAGTTAGTTGTTAAGTTTTATTTATTACACAAACAGTCCATGTAGTTGTAATTTACTAGTATATTACAGTCCCTTGAGGTTTTTTTGTTTTATAAAATAGTTAAAACTAGTAAATTACAGTCCCTTGAGGTTTTTTTGTTTTATAAAATAGTTAAAACTAGTAAATTACAACTATAGGGACTTTTTGTGTAATAAATAAAACTTAAAAAATAAATTTCAGTTAAAAAAAATTAACGGAAGTTCATTGAGTACCAACATGTTGATAGGTAGGATTATTGTATACCAATTACGTAGGTAAGATTATTATTTACCAACGGGACAAAGGTTGGTTTATTAAAAACCAATTTCCTTTTTTTTAGAGTAAACTGCCATTTTGGTCCCTGTGGTTTGGCCAGTTTTGCCACTTTAGTCCAAATCTCAAACTTATTACATCTGGGTCCCTGTGGTTTGCATTTTGTTGCCATTTTAGTCCAAATCTCAAATCAGGTCAGATTTCAAAAAAAAAAACCTGGTTTTTGTCCTTTTCCTCAGGCGCATTTTGGTCATTTTATATTTTATAAAAGAAAAAAATATAACAAAATCCCAAACACCCCATATCTCTGCACACTCTCTCTCTCTCTCTAAACAACCCCTCTCTCTCATCTCTCTCTCCTCTCTCTAGAACACCACCACCACCACCTCCTCTCCGTTCATCCATCGCCGCAGCAGTAGAAACCGTCATCCGTCGTTCCAATCAAATGTCAGATCAAACAAGAATCCAAACCAAGAATCCCCACAAATCAAAACCCCTTTACTTCCAATCACTCCAAACCAAACCCGAAACCTAAACCCACAAATTCAAGAACAAGAACAAACAACCCATCTTCATAGAACCCTCAAAAGATTCGACTAAACCCACAGGGACCCTCTCGATCCTTCTGTTTTTCCCCAAATTGGAGAAAATTCAGGAAGAGGAACCACCTTAGGGTTTGCAGGGTTGCCGCCGCCGCTGCTGATACGCGGCTCCGCCGCCGCTGATACGCGGCTCCGTCTCTTCGATCTCCCTCTCTCTCATGCATCTCTCTCTTTCTCCGCCGCTCATGGCGGCTCTGCTGATGTCGTACCGTCCGCCACCACCAAGTGGTGGTGGTGCTGCCGCCGTTGTTTATCGGGAGGGGACGGCGAAGGGCAGGGGATAGTGGTTGATCGTTGTGGTTGCGTGTGGTGGTTCACCGGATAACCAGTCGCCGGAAAAACGAGGCGAATGAGGTTGTTTGGTGGTGTCGTTGCCGGCTGAATCGAAGAGGGAGGATGTGAGTGTCTGTGTGTGTGTGTAAGAGATGAATGAGTGGAGAGTGATGGTGGTTGCGGTGGCCGGAGATCGGTGATGTTGGCGGCGACGGTGGCGGAGGTTGGGGATGATGTGGGGGTGGTGGTGGTGTGGGGTACTTAGTTCAGAGAGAGATAGGGGGGGGGGGGAGACAGAGAGCAGATGTTGAGAGAGAGAGCAAATGGAGAGAAAGAGAGGGATGAAGATCTTTAAATAAAATCCAAAAAGACCAAAATGCCCCTGAGGAAAAGGACAAAAATCAGGGTTTTTTTTTAAATCTGACCTGATTTGAGATTTGGACTAAAATGGCAACAAAATGCAAACCACAGGGACCCAGATGTAATAAGTTTGAGATTTGGACTAAAGTGGCAAAACTGGCCAAACCACAGGGACAAAAATGGCAGTTTACTCTTTTTTTTAATTTGGAACATCAATCGATGATTTTAGGTGTTGTTTTGATTTGATTATTTAATCTCTTTTGTTAATTAATTGTTTTAGCATGTTTATGAAAATTAAATAATTACCATATATGATTGTTTACTTGCTGTCATTTATATAGGGTTAACACATAAAATAAACTTCAATGACTTAAATAGAATAATTTTTTTATAAGTTATCTAATTAGAACACTTTTAAAACTTAGTTACCAGAGATATTCCCTTTAAACAAAGAGTAAATTACAAAAATTGTCCTTTATGTATGTCACTTATTGCAAATTGTGTCATTTGTCTTCAATAATTACAGAAAACGTACTCGATGTTTGCAAACCTTTGCAAGTTATGTCCTTTAGCCCTAACTCAGTTAATTTTTGTGGTTAAATCAGAACAAAAGGACCCCATATAAGGGTAATTTATGGTTAAATCTGACCAAATAGACCCCACATGAGAGTAAAATGACCAAAATACCCTCATGTGGGGTCCATTTGGTCAGATTTAACCACAAAAAATTAACTGAGTCAGGGCTAAAGCCTAAAGGACATAACTTGCAAGGGTTTGCAAACATCGAGTACGTTTTCTGTAATTATTAAAGATAAAGGACACAATTTACAATAATTAACATAGATAAAGGATGATTTTTGTAATTTACTCTTAAACAAATGATGAAACAACTGTGTTTTCAATATGGGCCACAATTGATTTATTTCATTTGGGCTATAACAAAGGTTTATTGGGCCAAAGTTTTGGGCTACTAAGAAGGCGTTTCGTATTAGCTTTTATTTTGTGATATTGAGTGTGCTGGGTTGAAGTAACATGCTAGTGGCCCGGTAATGTTGGACTAGTAAAATGATCAAATAGATAAAAAGTGGGCTTACATTACTCAATTCAACATTGGATCAGTTTGTTAATTATGAGTTGATACTTGGGCCGACAATTCAAATATATATAATTGGGTCGATGATGACTTTAAAAGTTAAATGTTTGAGTTTCTCAAATTTTATTGCAAGCTACTAGCTGGGTCGGGTCTTATAAGCCTATACGTGGACCTAAAGAATCGAATTTAGGCTAGGCTTCTTATAGTTGAATCAGTTAATTAGTTAGGGCCATGGTTTTTATATTAGTGGGCCGGGTCTTATAAGCCTATATGTGTTCCATCTTTTCTTTCAGAATGATTTTGAGTACTTAGGATCATGGTTGCAAAAGTCGCTAGGCGCTCCCTAGTCGGTCGACCGGGGAGTTGAGAGTACTCGGTCTACGCGGAGAGTACTCGGGGAGTACTCGGACATGTTAAATTACAAAGAAATTACTTTTTGGAGATTAAATATATGTCAAATAACACATATTTACTAATATTTATCACAAAATACGTGAAAATGATATTCATTCTTTAATATGATAGGCATAGAAATTATGTTATATTATTATTTAAGTCAAACTAGGCCCGAGTTGACCTACTAGATCCAATTCTGGCCAAGGTTGACCGCGTTTGACTGACTCCGAGTAATTAGGCGGAGTCAAAGAAAGTCGCCTCGGCAGCCTGCCTTGTAGCGACTACTCGGGGAGTACTCGGCCTTGGAAACCTTGTTTTACAACCATGCTTAGGATTTGTATTCATTTGATATGGGCTTGTTTTTAGAGTGATTCAATTGTGTTTCTAGTTGAAAAAAGTTTGATATATCGGATTGTAACATTTCTCTAATGTCTTTCTTGAGAAGTATGGATCAGTTAAAGCCAGTTTGTCTCGTCCTCCATAGATCTTGTCAAATGACGATTTCCCAAATTGGATTGGAAGAATAAGATTAGGTCATTCATTTTCTTAACTGACTACACACAGTGGAACTCAAGTATGTTCGGTCCTCACATACCAACAATTACATGTTAAACGATGATCCCATGTCATGTACTGAAAATGACAAAAAGCTACTGGAAAGGGATGATAAGGCCTATAATTATCCATGGCAATAAATGGAATTTAAGCAAAAAGGTTAAATCTTAAGTAGTGACTTTACTGGTTTTCACCTATAGTAGTTGTGAAATCCGACCGTACACACATATTGCTGGTGCTTTTATCTTCCAATTTGAGTGAGTCTTGAATTAAATAGCTTTGTTGATTTTTATGAGCATTTCCCTAGTAAAGTTTCAAATAAAAATCATATTGATAAATAACTTTTGCAGCTATTTATTGGTTAGAAGTTAACACATATACATTCGCGCACGGTGCATCACAAGGCTGGCCTGCGCACTGGCGCGCGAACGCGGCGCACCAAAGTGAGCCAATACGGCGCGACTGTGTGGCGTGATCGTATAGGTTCACTGGTGATGTGGCACACGCGCACATGAGTGGTGCAGACATGCAAGCGCATGAAAGTGAGCCAACCCTCACTTTCAACCCTCAGGTATGTCTATTGGACCTCTGCACAGAGAAGACGAGGATGTGCAAGCATTTGAAAAGTAGAAAGCAACTTACCTGATGAGTCTAATGAGTCGTTTCAATTCTCCACCAGAGGAAATACTGGAATTATGTATGCAGAAGGTGTACTCTTCAGTGGAACGAATCAAGGCATGTTATGTTTGGATGAAGACCTACGCGGCTGCTGAAATTGCCAAAACGATGGTTATGGATGCTTGTTTCATACTTGAATTCACGCTTCAGATTTGGGAATCACATTATCATAAATCAAATTTACGAAAAAAAGTTCAAATCTAAACTATAATTTATGACTTGGTGTTCCTAGAAAACCAGCTCCCTTTCTTTTTTCTTGATGAAATATATCAGTGTACTATAATGAAGATTGGCAATGACGCCTCCCTTGTTGAATTTATTTATCCAGTTCTGTCTCGCCACAATCTCTTTGAAAGGCATATCAAAATTGACAATGTTTCCACCAATACCACTCATCATATTCTTAGCCTTGTACATGAATGTTACAAACCTCAAGATAGTATTATTCCAACGGATTCATCAAGATCAAGAATCCATTCAGTTGTAGATCTAGATAGAGCAGGGTAAATTTTGAACCTAACAAAGATCCAACATGGTTCAATTTAGTACTTATGAAATTTTGATTTAATAATTATTCACAATTTAGTGTTATGATACTATGAGCAATCTCGTTTTCGTCTCCCTCCGATGTTTCCGCCATCGGTTGGGGTGTGATATTAGGTGGGTTGGGCCAAGGCCCATAAGCCCGTTTCTAGTGTTTTGAGCGGCCCAAGTGTGTCTACGAGGCCCGTTTTCGAACCCGAACTTCATGGAACATCGTAAAACATTATTTTAGGTTCAAAATATGTAAAATAGTGTCGGAAGTCGACATTTGACGCGTTCGTTCGTCGGTTGCGTTAAAATCGCGTAAAATGCTTCAGTTGTCATTTATAATCCGTTTTTCGATCTGATTTCAACTGCGGATATTAAAATTCGATTACGAAGCTAGATATATCATAATATTTCCATTTTGAAGGTAATACACGAGTCTGATGCTTCCATTTCGTTGTCGGCGCGTTCCTACAGTCGCGTTTTTCTTTCACGTATGCGTTTTGTGGCGTTCGGAAGCAGAATAATTTCGCAAAACCAATTCATATGTTAAAATATACGTATAAAACTCCTATTTTTTGACGTTGCCTATATTTCGTCCGGTGTCAGTTCGTTATCGTTTAACGTTCAGCAGTTTTTCCGCAAACCACCCTTCGTGTACTGTAAAGCCAAATAGGCAGTTCCCATGCATACCAAAGGCCTATGTAAGTTAATTTGTGTCTTAAAACAATACTTATAATTGTTTTAATGTTCGTTATAACGTAATTAAATCCGAAAATTGCTGGTTGTCACACTTTTCGCTCAGTAGTGCCCGGTATGTAGTTTTCGTATAGAATTTTTTAGGTATATACATTTTCGACCCTCCGGTTTTATAATTTTTTTTAGTATTTACGTTTTCGACTCTCGATCGAAAATCTCAAGATTCACCACTGCACATATATTGCTGGTGTTTTTATCGTCCTATTTGAGTGAGTCTTGAATTAAATAGCTTTATTGATTTTTGTGAGCATTTACTAGTAAAGTTTCAAATAATATTGATAAATAAGTTTTATTTTGCTTACATTCCACTAAAAAACAACTCCTATATCAATATATTTTCACTAAAAACAAATATTTTTTCTCTCTCCTTTTCAATTAAATAATATTATCATTACGTTTTTCTCTCTCCTTCACTCACAACCACTTTCAATATATATTAAAAAAATTATACTGGGTGAACAGTGTCCCCCCAAATATACAGATGAACAGTAACATTTTCTCTCTCCTCCACTCACAACCATTTTTTATACCCTTTATAATATAAAAACTATCCTCACATATTTTGATGGTTTGGATGAGAATGCTACACTTTTATCACAATTTACGAAAACTAAGTTTTCAGAAACAATTTGGAATAATAGAGTCAAGCTGATGACCAAGTAAACGCTTAGAAATATCTTCTTTAGTTATTTTGGACGGACCAGAAAGGAAATTAAAGAGAAAATGGAAACACAAAAATATAAGTTGTTCTCTTGTTTATTTTCCTTATTTGAATTGTCATTCATAGAGTTTTGAAAAAAAATCATTAATGATTAAATATAAGATTATATAATATTATTAATAAACTTCATTTGCGATATTAGTTCCGAAGCTAAAAGAATATGAGAGGTGATCTGGGATAAATTTTTAATACCATCAAGAAAACAAATTCTAATTTGTTAAAAAGTTATTTATTTGATGCTCAATTGGTTTAGTTGAATCATTAGTTTAAACGAGTATCCAATAATACTGTTTATCTTTTTTATGACCGACTTGAGCAGTTTTGACATGGTTTAATTTAAGGTTGCTTAACAAGCAAGTGTATATAACTTTAAAATTCTAAAACTAATTTATGATGTTGTTGATGCAACAAATAATAGACCAAGGATAGTAGCTGGGTTGGTTAGGCAAAAGGGTTGAAGGGTTTAACTTTGCCTAACGCAGGTCGTGGGGTCCTCCCACGTTTGCAAGACGTGGAAGGAGGTTCACTAGTTTATTTTTGTTATTTGCTAAGAATCATCCTCAGAAATATGTTCAGATTCGGATGAAGGAGCAAATAGAATGTATGTGTTTGATATGAAAGAGAGAGTGACTCGCATGAAGCAAGTACTCGAGATAACCAGAGATTGCTAGAATCAGGGCTGGCCAGGAATGTCTCCTGGAGTAAATGAAGTGTCAATTTATAGGAGAAGACATCTCCCAAAGAAGAATGCATTTGACTAGTGACCTTGCTTGCAGTGAGGGGCTTGCCCTTTCGGGGGTTAAAGCCTTTTGACCCCTGGATAATAGCGTGTGCTCTGCAGACCTGCGGTGCTTTTGCGGCTGACGAGTTGGTGGAGCTGCTCGGAGATGTGACTTGTTTACTGTTCCCGTATTGCTTTACTCCATCTCCTCAGCTTTTCAACCATTGAACCATTTAACCCTTTGAGCGTTTACATATTTAGTCATTTTATTTAGTTTTGGGCTACCCCCGTCATCAGCCCCCCAAGTCAGAGGTTTTTGGGAAATGAGCACAAAGACTTCTGACTTTTATACGTGTATTTATTGCCTAAAGGTTTCAAGGGTTCGATGCTTGGAGGCTTGAAGGGTTGTAGGCAGTTAATATTTGAATTTTAAATAACTGACAATTAATTTGATTGATGTACGGCAGTTTATAGGGTGGCGGTTACTGTTTGCCATTATTACCCCTATTGATAATTATCTGTAATCTCATTTATTTACCCATTTTATTTTGAAGAAACATTACTTTGCTCCTTTTTTCTCTCCGGTATCCCCCTTTTTTCAAAATCAGGTCAGTTCCATTTTGCTCATTTTCTCCTTAATTGTTCATTGTGATGGGTGCTCGTAAGGATATGGCCAAATCCTTTTCTCGACTGACCCAAGAGGAAGTCGATTTATTTTGTATGGAATGGGGTATAGGGACAAAGCATAAACCGGTTGCACCGGCTTGCGATAAATCTATCAATGACTATCCTTCTGGTATGGTTGCCTTGTATTGTCGTCATTTTGAGTTTTCCAATCTTCGTTATCCGTTTTCAAACTTTGTCTTGAATATTTTGGAATATTATCGAGTGTCTTTTGGTCAAATTCATCCCCTTGGCATGTCTAGGGTTTTACATTTTGAGATTCTGTGTCGGGCTTGCGGGTATGATCCCACTCTCTTAGCATTTCGTCGCTTTTTCCGGCTTGCTAAGAATGGTGATTGGTTTACCTTTGAAACCAGTCAGGTTGACACATGTTTAATTTCGTCCATGGTTTCTACACTTGGGGTTTGGAAAGATCGGTTTTTTGGGTGTCGGAGGAAATTGTTCCTTTCAAACTTGTTTGGAGACACCCGGATGCTGTTCTGAACGAGCCGGAGCCCTCTGATTCCGAGATAAACACTCGTTTTTTAGAAATTCTTAGGGAGTGCCCTTCGAGGCTTCGTCCCTTCCCTGAGCATTTGTTGGTGTTGTTGGGTATAAGTAAACTGTGGGAAAAGGCTAACCGGGATCCGATGCTTATTAGAGATGGGAAGGGTATGCATTTATTCTTTTCTTGCTTTTTTGTTCCTTTTTCTTTGTTTGCTTATGTGCCTTTTTATATTTGTGTTGCAGTTATGTCTGCCCTTGATTTTATTAAAAGCGATGACACCTCTGATGTTGCCTTTGATGATGTTGCTGCTACTCCCGGCGAGAATGCGGTTGTTAAGGGTTCTGATTGCAGGTTTGAGGGTTCTGGTTATGTCAATGTTCCGAATGTTAAAGGCTTCACCAAGGTTACTGCTTCCAAAGGTTCTACTCGTCGTTCCCAACGCCATTTGAAAAGTGTTGACCAACCTTCTGGTTCAGAGCCTATTGATGTTAGTGATGATATTGAGGCGTCAGGGGATCAAGTTGTGGATGTTGGTAAGGGTAAAGAAAAGGAGTTGATTGTTTCAAGCAAGATGAAGAAATTGGTTAAGAAGGGTGCCATTCCTGCTATTCAAGGTTCGTCAGCCAAAAGTGTTGAAAGTTTCGAGGGTTCACAGGACATTTATGTGCCTAATTGGGGGGTTAAGGTTGGTGACAATTTTAAGGACCCAGCTGTTTGTGCTGAAGCCTTGGCTCATTTTGCTCCTCCTGGTGTTCGAAGTGCCATATCTGAGATGGAGGCTGATCATCTTATTTCTAGGATGATGCTCAGTTCCTGCAACCTTTCTGCCTTTTTGACTGAAGGTGTCACTCGCTTTGCTAAAGGGATGCGGGAATATGAGGAGGCCTCCAAGAAGAAGGAGAAAATGAAAGCTTCAATTGCTGCTATGAAGAAGGAAATCGATAGCTTTTCTGAGAAAGAGCTGGCTTGGAACAAGAAAGAGGAGGAGTTAACAAAGAGGCACGAAATTGAGATGGGTGATCTCAAGAAGAGCCTTGAAGCTAGCCTACTGAAGCTGAAAGCTGACCGGGAGGCCTTGGCTGTGCAGCAGAAGGCTTTTGACAAGGAGAAGGATGGTTTGAAAACTTTGGTTGCCCAGGCTACTGGAGATAACAAATGGCTCATTGAGCAGGGTTTTCACCAGGTGGTTACCTATCTTTTGCATTCTAAAGAGTTTAACTCCGCTCTTGGTGATGTTTACACTAAACTGTTTAATCTGGGAAAACACCAAGGTCTTATTGCGGGTTATAAGCTTCACGAGTCTGGCCATCCCTTAGAGAAGTCTCCCCTGTACCGTCCCGAGGCTTCTGATGTTTTTAAGAGTTCCGTTGAACAAATGGATAGGTTGTCGTATCCGTATGTGAGCCAGGTTGCTTCTTGCTTTGGTAAGCCTCTCTCCGTTTTGCAGGAACTGAAGCCGGACGGTTTGAATGAAAAGTTATGTGCTGAAATGCTTAGCTCCCTTTCAAGGAAACGTTCCTACTCGGGAGATAGTGAAGATACCTTTCCTGGGGAATCGGATGCTCCGAAGGATGCTAGTTTGGAAGGTTCAGCTGTTGAGGATCTGGGTCCAAAAGCTAAAAAGGCTAAGAAGACTAAGAAGGCCAAAGGTAGCAGTTCTGGGGCTTCTAAGCCTTCTACTGATGCATGAATTCGTAGCTTTCTTAGCACTTTTAAAACAATTTATGGTTTGTAACCTCTAAACAATATTAGGTTCTCAGGAACCCTTAAGGTTCCTGTTGGTTGTGACTTAGGCCCTCGGGGTCGCTTGAACAATATCTTAACTTACAAGTCACTAGGACTTGTTTTGACCTATGCTTGAAAGTCTTTTTAGGGCTTTCTTTGATATGATATGATGCTTAATTATTTTCTTTTTTTTATGTTTTTTTGTACCTGTGCTTATTTTGTTAAGGCAGTTTCGTTAGCCTTAACCTTCCAAGCCTTTTGGCTATCTATTAGTAGGTTGAAGCCTTTGAGGTTTCGGGTTGTTACCCGGGTGGCTTGAAGCCTTGAAGGCTTCTTAGTTTTGTGATCTGACTTGGTTTGTATCTTTGTAATTTTTGGTCTAAGTTGTATTGTTTTTAGATTTTCTTTGTCTTCTTGTAACTTTGTCTTTGTCGAGCTTGTGCTTCCCTTATGTTTTTTATACCTTAAAGGGTTTAGTGTTGCAGACACTTAGCCTTGGTATTTTTAACAAGAAGACATAGCACCTATCCTTTTTATCATTTCATTGTTTTTTATTCGACTACATAAGCCTGTTTGTTGGTTGTATTTTTAAGGCTTAGGGAACATTTGGTGTAGGCTGTTCAAACCCGTCTATGGGACAATTTTGTTTTTTCTTAACAAGTCTCATGGAGTTGTATTGATTTAGGAACTCACCCCTTATATAGGTTCATTCAACCCTTGAACCTATTGAGCGATGTGGCCTGGGAGCTCATCCCCTTACATGGCCCTTGCCATGGAGTTTTTTGCTAGGTTCTCAACCTGATCTTAGGATAGAAAGACAAGTTTGATAAAACAACTTCATTCATTCAAGCAATACTTGCTTTTTACAAAAGGTATTCATAGTGTTGTTCGAAATACATTGTGATACAAACCAAACTTTCCTCTCTAAACATGAAACCTTTTCAGGGTTTTGCCATTCCAATGCCTTGGAAGCCTTTTGCCTTCTGAATCTGCTAGCTTATAGGATCCACCCTTGTGTGCTTCAAGGATGGTATATGGACCTTCCCATTTTGGGCCAAGCTTTCCTTGATTTTCTTTTTTGCTAGCTTCATTGTTTCTGAGGACCAAGTCCCCTGGCTTGAATCGTTCATTCTTGACTTTCTTGTTGTAGTAGGCTTCCATTTGTTGCTTGTATTTGGCTTCTTGAATTGCAGCTTGGTCTCGTGCTTCCTCTAGGAGTTGTAAATTCAACATGGTCTCTTTTTGGTTTGTTTTGGGATCCATGTTGACAACTCGTTGGGTTACAACTCCTATTTCAGCGGGGATCACAGCCTCGGACCCAAATACCAAGCTATAGGGTGTTTTCTTATGGCTTGTTTTTTCGGTTGTTCTAATTGCCCATAGGACACTAGGCAATTCTTCAAGCCAGTTGCTTTCGTATCTTCCCAGTCTTGTCTTGATACCTTCCACTATGCTTCTATTCTTCCTTTCAACCTGACCGTTTGATTGCGGATAAGCCACTGAGCTAAAAACCTGATCGATTTTGTATTCCTTGCACCAAATGCTGAAAGGCTTCTCAGCAAATTGCCTTCCGTTATCAGTGACAAGTACTCCCGGTAATCCATAACGGCAAATGATGTTCTCCCAAACAAAGTCAATGACCTGTTTTCCCGTGATCTTAGCAAGTGGTTTGACCTCGGGCCACTTGGTGAAATAATCTATTGCCACCAGCAAGAATTTTACTCCTCCTTTGCTTGGGGGAAATGGACCAACAATGTCCATTCCCCATTTATGGAATGGCCATGCCGAGGTTATCGGGACCAAGTCATGCTTGGGACTTTTTGGGATTGGTGCATGAATCTGGCAAGCATCACATTTCCTTAACTGTTCAGCTGTATCACGATGCATTGAGGGCCATAAATACCCAAGGTTCATGAGCTTTGCAACCACCGACCTGGCTCCAAAGTGAGCTCCGCATATACCTTCGTGAATTTCCTTGATCAAATACTTACTTTGCTCAGGACCGACACATCTTAGCAAGGGAGCAAGGTAACCCTTTTTGTAAAGGGTTTCTCCTTGTAGTACGTATTGCCTTGCCTTGATTTCAACCCTTTTAGCTTCTACTTGATCATTGGGTAATTCACCATTTTTAAGGAACTTTTTGATGGGAGTCATCCAGTTTGGATCTTCTTCGGTAACTACATCTTGAACTTCCAATTCATCGATTGATGGAGCCTTCAATACTTCTACCAGCACCTTCTTGGTAAGGTGGGCGAAAGTGAGAGATGCAAGCTTACTTAGGGCATCAGCCTTTTTGTTTTGAGATCTGGGGATCTGTTTGATGTTGCATTCTTGGAAGGTACTCATCAGCTCCTTGGTTTTTTCTCTGTATTTTTTCATGTTGGGCTCTTTAGCTATGTAGCTATCATTCACTTGGCTTGAGACCAACAACGAATCTGTGAACACTTCAAGCTTTTCAACCTTCATTTCTTTAGCCAGCCTTAAGCCAGCTATTAGTGCCTCATATTCAGCCTCGTTATTGGTGGTCTGAAAATCAAAACGGAGAGCATATGTGAATTCCAACCCTTCTGGGTTGATCAAAACTAGCCCAGCCCCTGACCCTTCAACACTTGAAGCCCCGTCGGTAAAAAGCTTCCAGGCTTCAGGGTTTGAAGGTTCAGTGGTGGTAGTGTTTACTTCAGTGATTGTTTGGTTTGGGACTTCCACAATGAAATCAGCCAAGACTTGGGCCTTGATAGCTTTTCTTGGGACATAGGTGATGTTATGCTCACCTAGTTCTATGGCCCATTTGGCTAATCGTCCCGAGTTTTCAGGTTTTTCAAGCACATTCCTGATAGGTTGGTCGGTGACCACTTGTACAGGGTGTGCTTGGAAATACCTTCGAAGCCTTCTAGCTGTTCGAACTAGGGCTAGGGCAAGCTTTTCAAGGGGAGGATATTTCGTTTCAGCCAATTTTAAAGTTTTGCTGAAAAAATAAACGGGTACCTGGGCCTTGTCTCGCTCAATGGTGAGGACTGCACTGATGGCCTCGTCAGCAATTGAGAGGTACACCGATATTAACTCCCCAGTTTCAGGTGCCGCAATATCTGGTAGGGAAGCAAGGTGTTGCTTCATCTGGTTGAAAGCTTCTTCAGCTTCCTCAGTCCATTTAAAACCCTTCTTATCTGAGCAGTTCTTGAGCGTTTTGTAGAAGGGCAGAGATCTTTCGGCCAACTTTGAGGTAAAACGCTTCAAGGCTGCAAGCTTCCAGTTTAAGCTTTCAACCTCTTTCTTGGTTTTTGGTGGTTTGGTTTCAAGGACAGCTTTCACTTTGTTTGGGTTAGCCTTGATGCTTTGTTTCCCCACAATATGGCCCAAGAACTTTCCTTCCTCAAACCCAAATGAGCATTTTTCAGGGTTGAGCTTCATGTTAACCTTTCTGAGATTATTGAAAGTTTCTTGAATGTCATCGAGCATTTGATACTCCGTCTTGCTTTTGATCACCAAGTCATCGACATATGCCTCCATGTTTTTACCAATTTGGCTTGCAAAGGCTTTGTCAACGAGTCGTTGGTAGGTTGCACCGACATTTTTGAGGCCAAAAGGCAGTTTTTTCCTCATCCTCTTCCTTCATGAGGATTTGGTGGTAACCTTTGTATGCATCAAGAAAGCATTTGAACGAGTAACCGGTGAGGGAGTCAACCTTGAGATCAATTTTCGGTAGCGGATAGCAATCCTTAGGACAAGCCTTGTTAAGATCCTTGAAATCTATGCACATCCTCCAAGAGTTATCGGGTTTCTTGACCATAACTGGGTTTGCAACCCATGATTGGTACTTGACTTCTCGGAGAATGCCGGCTGACACAAGCTTTTCAACCTCTTGGCAGGCTGCCAGACTTCTCTCGGGTGCTAGGCTTCTTTTCTTTTGGACCACAGGCTTGACATCCGGTGGTATTCTTAACTCATGCTCAGCAATGTTCCGAGGGATCCCTGTCATATCTTCTGGACACCAAGCGAAGACATCGATGTAATGTGTTAGCAGTTTTTCGAGATACGAAAGGGTCTCTTGAGAAAGGCTTAGATTGACCCTTATTCTTTGTTCAGGGTACTTAGGGTTTATGACCAACCTTTGCCTGTCTTCTTCACTGTTTGAGCTCTCACCCTCAACCATGTAAGCTTCTTGAGAGGGTTGAAGGGTTGCTATGCCCCTCTCGGTAGGGCATTTGACTGTGCCATGGCCAACAGACATGGCCATGTAGAATGCACACTGCCCTGGTCTTCCAATGATCACGTCATAGCTTGAGGGGATGTTGATAACCACAAAGGTGAGTGGTTGGATTCTTTCTTTCAGACCTTCGCTGAAACAAACATTAAGTGTCAGTTGCCCTAAAGACTTGAGGGGTATATCGGCGATACCTTTTATAGAGGTTCCAGAGGGTTGAAGCTTTGAACGTTCTTCATTACTCAAGCGGTTGAAGAATTTCTCGAACATGATTTCAGTGGCTGCCCCAGTGTCTATGTATGCCCTACATGTTTGCAACGTTCCCACGGTAGCTTCTACCACAAGAGGGCCAGAGAGAGGGTCTTTCTCCGTTGGGAGGAAGCAGACACACTGAAGCTCCCAAGCTTCCAACCGCTGTCTTTTATGAGGAACCCTTCCATCAAAATCCACCATATTGACTTCCTTGCCTTTTCCTTCAGCCATTTTGTCCCGGACTCCCTTTACCAAATGAGCGAGTTCTCCGGACTTAACAGCTTCTTCAATTCTCTTCTTGAGTTGGAAGCAATCATTGGTGTGGTGACCTTTTTCTTCATGAAACTCACAATATTGCGTAGAGTTCTCATTTTTTCTGCTTTTGGGGAGAGGCCTAGGAGGTCGAAAGTTTTGCTTGACTTCTTCCATTGCAAGGATCTCTTGAGGAGTTTTTGTGAGGGGTCTGAAGCTCATGCCTTTCTCCCTGTTTTAAGGGTTCCGGCCTTCATACCTTCGAGGGTCTGAACCCTTTGACCGTTTGTCATAAGAGTTGAAGTTTCCCCTTTTCCTGGCTGGACTATTGCTTCGCCAGCCGGACCCTCTTTTCCTTTGCTCCTTAATGTCTACTGCTTCCTCTCCCCGGATGTGGGCTTCTGCTCTCTCGAGAACTTCTTCCAAGGTTATGGGAAGAGATTTGTTGAAATCTCTCGTGAGATATTTTGAGGTGATAGCGTTCATGAAACCGGCTACCCTCATTTTCTCATCCGCCCCTACATAAGTTAAACCTTCCTTCTTATATCGTTCAATGAACGCTCGAAGACTTTCGTCATCACGTTGTTTTATCTGGAAGATTACTGTCGCGTCTTTGACATATCGTCTTTGTTGGGAGAAGTTAGCCAAAAAACCCTTGCTGAGGTCGTCGAAGCTTCGAATGCTTCGAGCAGGTAAATCGTTGAACCAAATTCTGGCTGATCCGACAAGAGTTTGCATGAACATTAGACAACATTCAGCATTTGACCATTTCTCAATCCTTGCTGCTCCGGTAAAGATCTGAAGATGGTCCTCAGGATCTTCAGTCCCATAGTATGTTTTGATGTGTGGAGGCATCTTGATCTTTGCTTGAAAATCGTAATCAGCTATTTGCTGTGAGAAGCATGAAAGGTTGTTTGGCTTATATGGTTTAGCCAAGTCTTCTTCAGCCCTTGCATCCACATTATTGCTATTGCCGTTGTTTCCCTGAGTGGCTAGTATCTGATTAATAAAGTGTTGCCACGGGAAGTTGGCCATCATTTGGGTCATCATCTGGGGCATAGGGTTGAAGCCTTGGAGGCTTCCAGGTGCGACAGAGCAGCTAACTCCAAGGGGAGTGCTCATAACTGCACTTCGTGCCAATGGAAGCACGGACAGGGCTTGTTCCCATGACGTTGTTGTAGAAGCTGGGAAGCTTGTTACTGGGGACTGTAGGAGCTGATCTAGGGTCAGCTCATGGCCCAGAGGAGCACCACTAGTAATTGGTTGGGAAGAGAAGATGGGACGCACTGTGGGATTCGTCATTGTGGATAGATATGGGTGAGGGTTTAAAGGATTTCTGGGACCAGCCTCATTTCTAGTTGTAAAAGGAGGCGGAGGTGGTCCGGGAGACAACGTTGGTTCTGGCTCGTCGTAATCTAGGCGAATTCTCACCCCCTTTTCTCTTTCTCTATTCACATGCTGGTTGAGGAGAGACCTCAATTCCAGGAAATTGTTGGCAACCCCCCCGGGGGTGAGTTCAACACACGCTGGGGCGTCAGAGACACCGATATTGGGAGAAGGAACCCCGGATCTGGACGGAGTTGGTGTGTTGAAGGTGAGGAACTCGGGTGTGCTTCCCGGAGTTGAGAAAGAGGTTGGTATAGCCACATGAGCTTGGCTACTACCCGGGGTAGAAGTGTTTGGAATCTGATTTACTTCACCCGGGGATCCACTTTCAGACATGGTGATTTTAAATGAAAAGAGCTACACTACTAGGTCTTTTTGAGGAGAAATAGCGGCGTAGCCCCACGGTGGGCGCCAACTTGTTGATGCAACAAATAAGACACCAAGGATAGTAGCTGGACTGGTTAGGCAAAAGGGTTGAAGGGTTCAACTTTGCCTAACGCAGGTCGTGGGGTCCCCCCACGTTTGCAAGACGTGGAAGGAGGTTCACTAGTTTATTTTTGTTATTTGCTAAGAATCGTCCTCTGAAATATGTTCAGATTCGGATGAAGGAGCAAATAGAATGTATGTGTTTGATATGAAAGAGAGAGTGACTCGCATGAAGCAAGTACTCGAGATGACCAGAGATTGCTAGAATCAGGGCTGGCCAGGAATGTCTCCTGGAGTAAATGAAGTGTCAATTTATAGGAGAAGACATCTCCCAAAGAAGAATGCATTTGACTAGTGACCTTGCTTGCAGTGAGGGGCTTGCCCTTTCGGGGGTTAAAGCCTTTTGACCCCTGGATAATAGCGTGTGCTCTGCAGACCTGCGGTGCTTTTGCGGCTGACGAGTTGGTGGAGCTGCTCGGAGATGTGACTTGTTTACTGTTCCCGTATTGCTTTACTCCATCTCCTCAGCTTTCAACCATTGAACCATTTAACCCTTTGAGCGTTTACATATTTAGTCATTTTATTTAGTCTTGGGCTACCCCCGTCATCAGATGTCATCCTGGTTCGTAGATCCGGTTGAACCGGTCCGACCAATGTACCGGTAAGGCTGTTGGTTTGTTGTCCGATCTGATTACGAATACATTGCTTTTCAGAGTAAGACCACCCGTAGTGGGGGGTTTTTGACGTTTTTCCACAAAAAACGCCCAACAACACCATTTGACCGTCCCGGGGGCGGGGTTTTTTTAAAAAAAATAAACCGTGTCGCGTTGTTTCTAAAACGCCAAAAATTCACACCGTTCAAGATTATACCGTTGAAGCAACGGTAACATTCAAGAACTTTTAATTTTTTTATTCCACTTTTTAACATGTAAAACACCTCACTTTTCACTTATTTTTTTATAAAATTTACCCTACTCTCTTCTATACTACTTCAAATTTTATAAAAAAATTACATCATGAATTCCTTCCGACCCCCTTTCGGTGTTCCGTCTAAACCTGGTAACCCCACTACATATCGCCCGAACACCACCCAACCACAACCAAACTTCAGTTTTCAAGAGATGGACCCGAGTATGTTTGCGTACGCACAAATACTAGACATGGGCGGTTCAAAACCGTTCTTTCACGGTCCACATGGCTTTGCATCCAGGGGCGGTTCGCAACCGTCCACCCAAGAAACCGAACCCGACGTAGAAACAGTACCGACGACACAACCCGAGTCCATTGCCGAGGCATCTCAACACGGTAAACGATCTCATAAAAAAAGGAACCAAACGCTCCACGTCGAAAGGGAACCTACCTCATTTTATATTAGTTTCTTCGGTTTTTTATTTTTATTTTAGCTATGTAATTTTTTTATTTAATGAAATTTTATTAGTTTTAATTTGAAAAAAAAAATAATTGGGTGATAATTGTTGGGGCATTATAGGGCATTATATCACTACACCCATTTTAGAAAAACATTTCATAATGACCACATACTGACTGGACACCCACATGACGTAAAACGCCCAAGGGTTAAGGCATTATCTTCCACTCCCACTAAACATGGTCTAAGGTTCTTTCATCACTCGTTAAAACTAAAGGGTCAAAGTCATGTGTTTCTTGAAAACGCTTAGATTTTATATATTTAAAATAACAAATTTCCGTGACCAGGAGGTTAGCGAACCCATATTTTTTCAAGACTTCTTGTTTCATTTGCAACATAAATTTCAATTCTAGGCCAGTAAGGTGATTGACGGGCATGGCAAGAAATTTCATATCTTCCCGTTTTTCTTTTAGAGATGTTTTTTATCGTATGATGCTTGGATATTTTCCACGTCTCGATCCTTTGTTGTTGGGTGAAATTGAATGTGTCGATTTTCGTCCCAATTTCTTCCAATTGGTCAGTGTACAACCCTTTACTCGAGGCCGAACTAGGGGCCGAACCTGAGGCTGAACCCGATGCCGAACCCGATCTCCTTTGAATCCGCTTTTTTGAGATGTCTCTACCGGGTGGGCGGGAAGGAGAATCATCAAAATCATCCAAATTAAGATCAACATCTTGATCACGAGTATAAGATTGAGCTTAAGAAGAGGATGTTCTTGTCCTTTTGGATGAAGTTGATTCGCTAGCAGTAGAGACTCTCGCCCATATAGAAGCGTACCTACATACATCCCAACAATGCATGTACTTGAACTCGTGCTTCTTGTTTTCTCTGTATGATACCATGACATTCTTGATAAAGTCGGCCTCGGTTTCACCGCTTCTTGGCGAGTTCTTCACCTTATGAAAACAACCGTTGAACGCGGTGACGTGTGTATTTATGTCACCCCACTTGGACGAGAGGCTATCATTTTCACGACACACCTCCGCGCTTTGCATTTGCGTATGAAATGATTTATTTATGGAATCCCAAAAATCTTTGCGCTATCGTGAATTCCCTATTCCAAAAAAAAAAAAATTAGGCATTATAAAAAAATTATAATAAAACTGAAAACAATAATATTTTTATAAAAAAAATACCTTGAATCGGATTATGCGAGTCGTCGATATAACATCTTGTCAAAGTAGTTTCTTCTTGAGGCGTCCACTTTATTTGTGTTCGTTGAGTGGCCACTAGTACTTTATCTTCATCAGTTTTTTTCTTGTGACTTCTTTTTTTGGCCGGTTTGGATGACGAACCACCAACGTGTTTCGGTTGTGTTTCTGTTACGGAATCGGGTTGGAAAAGATTAACTAGAATAGATGAATCGTCGTATGGAAAGTTCGTGAATACACGGTTTCCTAAATACGACGCGAATCTGGCTAGATCGGGACACGGTGAGTATACTAAAACGTGTGGATGGCCGTGTGTAAGGGGTATTTGGGTCGGGTTTGTTGGTTGACGGTTTTGTGGCGGGCTAGGGTTCAGGTTCTCTTGGTAACCAAAGGGGTTGGTTGGGTCGCAGTTTCGGTTAAATGGATGCTTTGTACAGGATTAAGTGGTTGAATTTATAAAAAAATATAGAGATAGAAGAAGTAGAAAAGTATAGAAGTGGTAAAAAATTGTAAAAAATGGATGAGTATTTGTAATGTTTAAAAAAGAAATAATTATTTTTAAATAAAGTAGCCGTTTGGCAACGGCTAGCCCAAACGGTTATCCATCGCCAGCCAATCCAAGCCAACCACCTCACCTCTCCCCCCGCCCCACGCCAGGCTTCAAACCCATGCCAGCGGGGCAACGCCGTGGCCAACGCTGACCCGTTGTGGTTTAGCCAGCGTTGCTTGCAATCCCCACCCCAATCAACGCCCCACACCCTGTAGCCTTATCTTCTCCTCCCACTACACATCATTTAATAAGTTATCTCAATTCTATGATTAGAGGAAGTTTGGTTTACAAACAATTTTTTAGACAAATCGAAATCTGTCAAATGTAGAATTTATGTCAATCTATATTTAATTTTATGTATTAGAATCTCTCCAAATATTGTAATATGCGATAAGTGTAGCTGTCAAAATAATCATGTCTACCTTAAAAAAGTTATTAAAGAAATTATAATGTGGTGACTGGTGACTGAGGAGAACATTACACTTCTTTAACTGAATTAATGAAATGTTTGAATTCTTTTAGTTGGAACTTGGAAGAATATTATAAGATATTTATTAGAAATTAAGAATTCCAACGTAGGGCTTGTTTGGCTAGGCTTTTCAAAACAGCTTATTGACTTATTTGCTTTTCTTCAAAACAGCTTATTTGCTTATTTGCTTTTCTGAAAAGCAAATAAGTCAATAAGCTGTTTTGAAAAGCTTTAAAATGGAGCTTTTCAAAACAGCTTATTGACTTACTTGCTTATCAGAAAGCAAATAAGCTCTTTTGAAAAGCTCAGCCAAACAGCCCCGTAGTTGGAAGATTAGTGAAATGTTAGACTGAGGGGAGTGGGGCGACCTTTTGAGGGGGCGACTTGCGCCATGTGTCGCCACGTCATCATAGAGGTAGTTGGGTAAAAAAATGAGGGTGGTGTTCATGGCAACTCAAGATGCCCAATAAAGAGTTATGATTGGTTGTTTGAAAAAGTGAGGTTTTTGATTGGTGGATGAAAAAGGAGGATGGCATCCTCTGCAAGACGCCCAAGATGAAGTTGCTATGAAAGTTGCCTAAGGGGCGCGGTGTTTGAGGCATCTTGGGGCATCTCAAAGGGAGGAGTCGCCCCACTCCCCTCAGTCTTAGAATTCTTTTAGTTGGAAGAATATTAAAAGATATTTTTTTAACGGTCAACAAATATTTTATTAATAAACATTGACTAACAAACTAGTTAGACCATGTGTAGTGGTAATGGGTTATAATGCCCCCACCATGGGGCATTATCCGACACGTGGCGTCCTAGTCAGCGATGGGGCATTATAGCAAAAGTGGCGTAGTGGGGCATTATGCCAATAACCCCCATTCAATCATTTCACAATTATTTATTTTAATTTAAAACATATAAAAAACTTCATTAATTAAAAAAAAAATTACATTACTTGAAATAAAAATAAAAAAAACTGAAAAAAAAAACAGAAAATAAAAAAAAAAACAGAAAAAAAATCGAAAAAATTAAAAGCCGATAAATTAAAAAAAAAAAAATACTAGTTTTCATCTTCGCTTTCTTCACCCTCGCCAACTTCGTCTTCGTCGTACTCCGTTTCTTCCTCTCCCTCAGGTGGTACATACCGAACCGACCATGCGTGGTGTAGCAAATAAACCATTAACTGGGAATGGTACGGTTCGTAACGCAGCTCTCGCGCATTATTCACTCGTTCTTCCATTGACGCCTGTGGATGCTCCTCTTGAACGGCTTCTAGCACATAATTCTGGCATATCGCATTTCCTTCGTCTTCCAAGATCATGTTGTGCATTATTATACACGCGTACATAGCATCTCTCATTTTTTGCTTGCTCCATGCACGACAAGGATTTCTCAAATATTGTTAGCGTTGTTTAAGAACCCCAAAGCATCTCTCAATGTCTTTTCGTGAAGACTCTTGAACGTTTTTAAAGTATGCTCTTTTTTCATCAAAAGGATCACTATACGTCTTCACGAAAATCGAATACCTAGGATAAATTCCGTCGCTCAAATAATACCCATGAGGGTAGTAGTTTCCATTTGCGTAAAACGACGCTTTTGGAGCTTTGCCAGAAATCCACTCCTCTAACAACGGAGATTGTTCAAAAACATTGATATCATTGCATGACCCGACCACGCCAAAGTAAGCCGACCAAACCCAAAGATCCTGTGAAGCAACCGCCTGAAGAATAATAGTGGGTCCTTTTTGGTCACCCCGTGTGTGTTGGCCTCGCCATGCAGTCGGGCAGTTATTCCAACGCAAATGCATGCAATCTATGCTCCCGATCATACCAGGCAAACCATGCTCAGCATTATGTACCTCGTAGATCTTTTGAAGGTCGTCCCATGTAGGCGTTCTAAGATAACGCGCACCGTACACATCAATTATACCTTTATAAAAAAACATAGACAAATATAAGCTTAAAAACAAAATTGTAAACATACTCGATGTTTAAAAAAAAAGTAAAGTATAGGAATTGTACCGCGACAAAAATGCTCCAAGCTGTCTCTCGTTGTTTTCTCCGCCATTTTTAGATACTCGTCGTTGATGTCGGTAGTGTTTCCATAAGCAAGGATTCGTAACGCCGACGTACACTTTTGGATACCGGTAAATCCAAGTTCCCCTCTCGCATCCGGTTTTTGTTTAAAATAATCGAAGTTTGCTTCCAAGTCGTCGACTATGCGTAGAAACAACCGCTTACTCATTCGGAAACGACGCCTAAAAAATTCGTTTGAAAATGTCGGCGCCTCGTCAAAATAGTCTTTCATCAAACGATCGTGTGCCGCGCGTCGGTCTCGTTCAACATAGCGTCTTTTATTTTTTTCTGCTTCGGGCCGACGAGAACGGTTGACATATCTCACCGCTAGTTGACAAGCACTCGTAACCGCCTCTTGCTCAAGCTCCTCATCGGTCGAACCATCGCCATCTGCAAAATACTCGTTGTAGTAAAAATTTACCATGGATGAAGAACTAGGAGAATCCATCAAGGTTTTTTAAAAATGGTTGAATTTTTTAGAGAGGTTTTGAGATTGTTTTTGTTGAAAGTGAATGAGTTTTGGTTGTTTATATATATATATATATATATATATATATATATATATAATAGGTTTAAAAAAAAATTTAAATCAACTAGCCGTTATAGGAACTAGCCGTTGATTGGTTGGTTCAAGATTGAAGGAGCGTTTTAATTTAAACGCCGGGAGCAATTTTTTTCGAAAATCAGTCCTATAACGCCTACCGTAATGGTAGGCGGGGCGTTATAGGGCGTTATAATGCAAAAAATTTTAAAAAAAACGCCCCAGTACGCATCCTCTTAGACCAAAAAAGCACCACACAACTTTTTCGTTATTATATGATATTTATTAGAGGGTTAAATTATTCTACAAAGTCTCTTCCGTTATTATAAGATATTTATTAGAGGGTTAAGATATTCTACAAAGTCTCCTAATTGTAAGAAGTGTAAGAAGGATTTATAGAGTGAGAAGTGTTCAATAACCTAAAATTAAACCCACTACATCACCACTCAAAACCTAAACACCCACCACCACCTAAAAACCTAACCCCACCCCACCCACCGCGCCAAAAAAAAAAAAACTATACCTCACAAAAAAAAACCCCAAAAAACCTAACCTCCCCCCACCCTCACCCCAAAAAAAAAAAAACCTAAAAAAAATCTAAACACCCACCCCCCCACCCTCTCAGCAAAAAAAAAAAAAATTTTTTTTTGGGTGAGTGATGGGGGAGGGAGTGGGTGGGGGCGAGGGTTTAGGTTTTTCGGTGGTGGTGGATGTTTAATTTTTTTTTTTTTGTAGTGGGTTTTTTAGAAGCCTTTGTACCCTTCTTATAACTGGGATCCTTTATATTTGATCCTAATCCATTTATTAGAATTCCAACTTTTCCATTTTCCAATAAAAAATATATGTTAAATGCATATCCAGCAAACCTATGTAGATATGAACTCGAAAACAAGAAATGCTGGCTCCACAAAATTGGAAGAAATTATCACCAAACTAAGACCGTGGGGTATGGGGGGTTTGGGTTGGGGCTTGGGTTGGGGCATTTGTTGACACGTAGAATGGGAGCCCCCCCACCACCAAAACCCACGCCCATGGGGTATGGTGGGGCTTGGGTTGGATGCTTGGGTTGGGGGCATGAATTTGGTTTGGCCATTGAGAGCCTGCCATGTCACTTACTAGCCCGCCCCACGCCCGGCTTCAAACCCACGCCAATGGGGCCACGCCCAAACCCAAGCCCACCCGGGGTGGTGGCTTGGGCGTTTTCCCCCAACCCACGCCCAAACCCCCGCCCCATACCCCACGGTCTAAACATGTGGCCCTTAGAAATTAAATGTCTTACGCTATTGGTCACAACCTGTGAGATGGATTGCTTGTCAAATTGTTGAACACATGCACTTCACAACTTGTGATGTGGGCTAGGGTTTAAAATTGAGATGATCGCAACTTGCAGCATAAAGTTTGTCTCGATTGGTTGTCAAGTTGATCATATACTATTCAAAACTTGTGAACTTGGCAAGCTAGGGCTGCGAATTGTGAATTGAGATGATCGCAACTTGCAGGATTAAGTTTGACGTTGATTTGCAGGTTTGTTGTAGTATTGTTGATCGAAAGAATGAACATTTCAACTAAGGTTACAAAATACAAGGTAAAAACCAATATATATTAGTTGTACGTTTATTTAACCCAACTTTAATCCAGGTTAGCTGGTTCAGTGTTGGTTTTCACCGGTTTACTCACCTCTATTTAGGTTCTAGCACTCATAAAACTATTAAAGTCAGTCTAAGTCAAACAGTAATTATATTTATTCAAGGGGTAGGTTAGTACCCCTCTTATTACTTTTTATACCTCATTTCGATAAAATAATATTATAACGTGTAATATTTACCCCCTATACAAATCATCATTTTTAAAAACATTCTTCTTATTACAAAACAAATTCAAAAGTGCAAAAAAACAAAAAAAAATTACAAACATTTTTTTTTTCAAAAATAATTGTTTGTTTTTATTTAATTTTTATTTAAAAGCATATTTTTAATAGTTTTCGGATATTGTTTCTAAAGACACTTTCTCAAATAGCATTTTGATTATGTTTTTTTATTGAACATCTTTACAAATAAATAATAACATTTTTTTATAAAAATAATAAAAAAAGTTTTGAACTTTCTTTTTGAAAAAAATCTTTATTATGTTTTTTCTTCGTCTAGTTTGTATTTTAAATGTCTTACTTTTATAATTTTTAATACTTTAAAATGTGTTTATAAAATAACTAACAATTTTATATATTTAAAAAAGTAATTTTTTAAATATCGTTTACAAACCCTAGCACATATTAATCATTCAAACTATCTATGTAAGTGAACAAATAAACAATAGGTACTAAATTTTATCAAACTATAAATTAAGAATCTATATAACTTCAAATTTAATTAGTGTAAGGAGTATGTTATAAACAAGTTAAAACCAGTTTAAGACTCCCGATCGAAGTGAACACTTTTCTAAAGCAAAAGAAATGGACATGGTTGATTCACAAATATTTTTCTCTTCTTTACCTAAAAATATATTAAACTGATTGATTTCAAAACTTTCTGTAGATTTTTGGGTATTATTGTTTATACAGATTTAATGAGGATACCTACTTCAAGTCGTTCCAAAAAAGAAAAAAACCATTGCAAAATATTAAAAATAATAAATATAAGACATTTAAAATACAAACTAGACGAGGAAAAAAAGATAATATAGAATTTTTCAAAAAGAAAATTCAAAACTTTTTTCTTATTATTTTTATATGAAAAACATTATATACTATCAATTTGAAACAATATAGTGCATAATGGGTTTGTACATGTTGCTTAGTGAGTTATTTGTGCATAGTTGTATTGTACATCATGCTTAGTGTGTATAAATTTGTAAAATAAAATGTATACTATCAATTTGAAACATGTTAGTGCATATGTGGTTTGTACCACATGTTTATTAGTTTGTTTATGTTGTATTAAGTTGTATCATGTGCTTAATTTGTAGTATTTTTTAGGTATTAACTTTGGGTTTTGTTTGGCTTCAAAACTATCAATTTGAAGCATGTTGATTCAAGTCAAATATAATATTTTTGCGTGCTTATTTTATGTATGTTTCGTAAAAAAACTTTCGAACCGAGTGGCGTCAAATTATGGTTTCTTTTTTTTTTCCCTTTTTTTCGAAAGCTCTAACTGATCCCTTTTGATTACACGTGTCAGTTTTTCCTTCATACCCGTTACGTTTTCTATGTATGATTTAGGTCACATATAATACGTTATGAATTTGATTTACTTTACGTTTTGATCCAATCACGATGCTTATACATGTTACATTCAGTTCAATTGGATACGTCGAAACGTTTGTTTTCATATGGTTAATGCATCACATAACTTTTGGACTAATCCATACAATGTTTACAGTACCCGCGGCGCAACGCGCGCGGGTCTAAATGCTAGTTATTAGTAATTTGTAAAATTGTTCAATAAAAGAAAACATATTAAAAATACTATTTGAGAAAGTGTCTTCAAAACCAATATTTGAAAACTTTTAAAAAATATGTTTTTTAAATAAAAATAAAAAAACAAACACAAATTTTGAAAAAAAAACGTTTATAATATTTTTTTAGACTTTTGAATTTGTTTTGTAAAAAAAGAATACTTTAAAAAAAAAAATGATGACTTGTATAAGGGGTAAATATAATAAGTTTAAATGTGATTTTATGAAAATGGGGCATAAAAAGTAATAAGAGAAGGTACGTATAGTAGCCCCTTATTCAAACACATACATTTATGAATGTTTCTTATGAACTTACAGAGAGGTTACAAGAAATATCTCTGTTATTTTGTGGCGGGTATAGGATTTTTTTTTTAATGTGTGAATGAGAGGTTCAACCAAACTTTTATGAGATGCGGTCGGGATTTTTGTCTATAAAATAGACTAAAAATTTTGTTCACAGGTGTGCCCGCCCACCCACCACAGTACATAAGTCTGCCCCTGTTTCTATTGGTATTTTTACATTGGTGAAAGAAAAATAAATTAAAACACAAGTAAGAGTTTAACCATTTGCTAAACAAAATGAATCAATCAAGTACACTAACACCATATAACCAACTGCAATAACAAACTAACTCATATAACTCATGAGAAATGGTACCTTTAAGATACCGTAAAATCCGTTTGACAACGACCCAGTGTCGATCAGTGGGTGTCTAAAGCCCATTCAAACAACTTAAGCACATTCAAACACTATCTTCTAAAGCCCGTTCAAACTCTATAAACGCATCCAAACACTAACTTTCAAAGCACGTTCAATTATAGTTGATTATCTGCTACTAAATATTTAATAACACATAATCAATATGAAAACGCAAATGAAGATTGTAAGATGAAATCAAGGATTGTGCGGTCCTTGTTAAAAAACAAACAGTTTTGAGTTAACTTTGTTTTTGCTTCCCAAGGTTTGACCGTCTTAACTCTTTTGCTTCATTTGTTTAAAAACTGACAAAATACTCCTTGTGGTTACCATCTTGTCGCCATTTTGCTCCCCGTCCCTAACGCCATCTGAATTGTCTGTTAAAAATAAGGTTATTTTGGTAATTTTACATATAAGAATTTAATTAATTATTATTTATTTAAAAAATCCATTTATGTCTTACCAGACAAATATAAATATAATTAATTAATTAATAAATATATATAAATATACACTTATCTCTCTTTCTCACCCTTCTCTCTCTACCTTCTGTACTAATAGTCGAACACCCATCACCAACAACCACCACTACCACCCGCCACCAACAATCGCCACCACCACCGCATCCACCACCATAAGCCATCATCCACACCCACTCCACCAGCCTACTTTCGCATCTACTCTCATTGTCTCTCTCTCTCTGTCTCTCTCGGAGCCGACAACCATCAGCCACCAGTAACCAATAACAACCCATCAACCATCAGCCTTCTTATAACAACCCTAAAGAAAACCGACACCCTCGAATTATTTTCCGACACCCTAATATATTTTAAAATATTCCAATATGTCCTAAAATACACCCCATACGTGAAAACGGGCCCTGAATACCATAATTATTATTAAAATAAATTAAAAACGGAATTTTTGGGTTTGAGGCGGGTCGCGTGAGCCACACCTCAACCCTTACGCGGGCTGCGACAACTTAAAAACCAGGCAAGCTCCGGTGCTGACACGTGGCCGACGCGTGTTGAACCTACTAGCTGACCCGGATCAGCTACGCCGTTGACCCCCTTTGACGCGGGCCGCGTAGCCCCTTGGCTACTCTTACGCGGGCCGCGAGAAACCCAAACTCAGCCCCTATAAAGCTGGAGCTTGGGCCTTCAGTTTACGTCGCTCAAATTTAATTCTCTCTCAACGAATTTCTGATAGTATAAGCTATAGTCGGGTCTAATACCCCCCCTAATTAGCGAAGTTCTGCTCCGTTGTAAGTATTATAACCCCTGGATAGGTATTAGATACGCTGCCCGATTGATCTAGGGTTCCGTAACGGCTGTCGTGGTTCTGCCCGACGTAGTCGTTGGAATGCGGTCTCGGGGAGGGCATTACTAATGTTAAAATGGGTTATTATACTAACACGTGTGTATTTGTGTAATTTATAGATAATTCCGAGGGAACCCTTACTGAAAACCTAAGACAACAATGTGAGTAATCTCCTTTTTGTAAACAGTTTTTACAAAACCTTAACTATTTTACAATGCAATTTAGCAGTGATTGAGTCTTTGTAATTCTACGATTACTGCCGGTATGTTGGGGTTTTGTATACAAAATGTGAGACACGTTACCATTGGACGAAGAGTTAGCCAATGTGTTATATGACCCACCAGTCAGGATTGACAGTACTGAATGAGTAATTGGGTAGATATAAACATTGTGATCGCTCTCAATACTGTTTAAATTAAATTAATGTTTCTTAATTAAACTGGGATTCACTCACCAGTATTTCCCACTGACAAATGTTTTTAAAACGCGTTTCAGGTAACACAATGTAAAAGCCAATTAGAAGCCAGCTGGATAGCACTGAAGGCTTGGAAAAGTGGCTATAAAAGTTACCTAAATAAAGAAGGCGTTTTAATTCAATAAAATGGGATTTATCCCTATAAATCAGTTTGTAATGAAAACTTGGGTTTTATCCCAATGTGTTTATTTCTATAAAATGTGGTGTTTTACTCTGATAAAATATTTCCTAACTACGGTCCTGATGTAATTTCCGCTGCGAAATTAATAAACACCGATACCACCGACACTGAGTTCGCGGCCGCCCGTTCCCGGGACAGATAGGGGGCGGGGGTTGCGACAGAAGGTGGTATCAGAGCTAAGCCACTTATTCAGCCACAGAAGCGTTCTGCTGACATCAAAATTCAAATTGTTAGGAAATAAGTTACGGGAATACGTGCATAATTGGATTTTCTTGTTATGTGTTATTTGAATATTTGTTAGTTTACAGTATAAGCGACCAAGGACCATCTGACGCGTATCGTCAATTGTCTGGTTCGCCTAGAAGCGAAGGCACCTCCTCTTCTCAGCCTGCCCTCTCAGGGTACTCTGCTGATACGGAAGAAGGAATATTCGTGTTTAAGGCTCAGTCCGAGGAGCCATTCCCTCAGAAAAAGAGAGGATGGTTCAGTCGAGGGGCACACGAGCGTAGAAAGCGTATGAAAAAGTTACAAGACCAGAGAGTACTAGCCGTAGCCAAAAGAGAAACCGATGCCTATGCCCAGGATATGATTAATATGGGTATAGCCAACATCCACATCTTAGCAACCACTGCAGCTGACCCTAACCTGGAACAAATGATAGCACCCCAACCACAACCACCAATTCCTGACCAACCAATGGAAATAGAAAACCCTGAAAATCAAGTAGAAATGCATGATTTCAACCCGGAGGAAATACCTAGGGTACCCGCACCAAATCCCTTAGACCCAAATTACGACCCCTGGTGGGACGATAATAGGGACTACGTGCAACGTTACCCGATACATGAAGACATACCCATGCCAAACATAAGAGCCTACCCAGGTTTAGATCCTTTAGATCCCTATTACCACGATGTATTCATTAGGGAGATTTTAGAAAATCCTTACCAATTTCAGGCCCCTACACCTCCGTACCAGGAACCCGCACCCCAGATTCCGAACCCAGTCCTAGAACCTGCACCCCCAATGAGTGCAGACAATGTACAAGAACTTAGGACATTTGGTGAGGAAATTTTAGAGAGTAATGAAAAAATGCGACAGGTGGGAGAGCGACTCGTCTGGAAGTACGACGAGCGCAATATGGATTTCTGCATGAATCCATATCCATGAATGTGATGGTAGAAACGGTAGTAGTAATAATAATAATAAAATAATATAATATGTGTGTATGTGTATGAAAAAAAACTACGGATGCCTACTATTATTAGTGTAATTTTATTTCAGTCGATATTGTAATTTTAATTTCAGTACTGGTGTGTAATAGATGCATATTATATGAATAGAGTAAAGTCGCAATGATCGACGCTTTTGACCAAAATGCATGTCATGTGATTGGTTATATTAAATATTATTTTGTGATATTAATACATGGTAAATGTTTAAAATTCAGATGGCCTACGAAGGAAATCTGAATAACGATAACCAGAGTAACATTAACTTGGTTAATGAGAATCCGAGCATCAATAACAATGGAAACCAAGTGGATAATAGTGCCATTCAACACATAGTGGCACAAGGAATTATAGATGCAATGCCATTTATTATTCAAACGGTTCAGGAAGCGAATAATAAAAGTAAACATAGCAGTAAGAGACCAACTGAACCAGAAAACAGCGTAAACAATGGACCTGTACTTCAAGTGCACATTCCCAAAAGAATAAGAACCATGTCTTATGGTTGTTCTTATAAAGAATTCTGGTCCTGCAAACCAATAGAATTCTCGGGCAATGAAGGACCTATTGCAACTCTACGCTGGATAGAAAAGACTGAGGTTGTTTTAAAAATAAGCAAGTGTGCTGAAGAAGACAAAATAATGTTTGCTTCTAATCTATTTAAAAACTCAGCCTTAGAATGGTGGAACACTATCCTCCAGTCAAGAGGAAGTGATAAGATTTACAACATGGAATGGGAGGAATTTAAAAATATGGTAGAAAGGAAATTCTGCCCTCCCAATGAAAATGAACAGATAGCGAATAAGTTTCTAAACCTAAGGATGACCGGGGTAGATAGTAAGGGTTATAATACCACATTCTTTGAATATGCTAGAATAGTACCAACCCTTGCATCACCTGAACCGGTATTAATCTCCCATTACAACTGGGGATTAATCGGAGAAATTAGACATGTAGTCAAGGCAGCTAGACCGCAAACCATAGAAGAAGCTGTAGAATTAGCAAACACCTTGACAGATGAATTAATCCGTACTAGAGAAGAAGACCAGAAAAGAAACCTAGCTCAAAGACTTACCCAGGAATTCCGATCTGGAAATTCCAACCGTGGGAAAAATGTAGGTTCCACATCTGCACCTTATTGCAAGTATTGCAAATGGAAGCATTATGGAAGATGCTCCATATATTGCAATTTCTGCAAAATATCAGGACACAAGGAAGAAGACTGCAGGAGGAAAACCAACAACAGGATATGCTACAACTGTGGGGAACAAGGCCACATCAAGCCGAAGTGTCCGAAATTGGCTCCAGCTGCAAACAACAAGAACACTAAAAATGCTAGAGCATTCGTTCTGACTGCAGATGAAGCCAAGATGATTCCAGATGTCATAGCCGGTACGTTTTTAGTTAATGATGTTTTTGCTAAAGTATTATTTAACTCTGGTGCAAACCAAAGTTTTATTAATACTTCATTTTGCAAACTTCTAAATCAGTCATTAACTAAACTTCCACAAGAATGTCTAGTAGAGACAACAAATGGAGAAACGGTTAGGATTTCTGAAATCTTGCAGGGAGCAAGAATAGAGTTTTTAAATCAAAAGTTTATTGCAAACCTTTACCCAATGAATTTGACAGGATTTGATGTCGTTTTAGGAATGGATTGGTTAATAGCCAATAAAGCTAGTATTTTATGTGATCAAAAGTCAATCCAAGTAAATTCACCAAAAGGTGAAAAGATCACAATTAAAGGAGATAAACCCTCTAGATCCACGAAATTCATCTCTGTGATGAAAACTACAAGTTATATAAGAAAAAGGGTTTATAGTATATTTGATTTCTATAATCACCAACACTAAAGGAAAAGAATTAAAAGACATTCCAGTAGTGTCCCAGTTTTCAGATGTATTTCCAGAAGAATGACCAGGACTACCGCCAGACAGAGAAGTCGAATTCAGAATCCATCTGTTACCCGGAACAGCACCAATTGCCAAAGCACCCTACCGTTTGGCACCCGCATAAATGCAGGAATTAAAGAAACAATTAGACGAATTGTTGGAGAAAGGATTTATACAGCCAAGCTCATCGCCTAGGGGAGCACCAATTTTATTCGTTAAAAAGAAAGATGGGTCAATGCGTATGTGCATTGACTACCGTGAATTGAACAAGGTCACAATTAAGAATCAGTATCCATTACCAAGAATCAATGATCTGTTTGATCAATTGCAAGGAGCTCGATTTTTCTCTAAAATCGATTTAAGGCCAGGATATCATCAATTAAAGGTACAGGAAGAGGACATTCCTAAAACCGCATTTAGAACAAGGTATGGTCATTACGAATTTACTGTCATGCCCTTTGGTTTAACCAATGCCCCAGCCGCATTTATGGACATGATGAACCGAATATGTAAACCATATTTGGATAGATTCATAATTGTTTTTATTGATGATATTCTCATCTATTCTAAAAGTAAGGAAGATCATGCAAAGCGTTTGCACTTACTTTTAAGTCTATTAAGAAGAGAAAAGCTTTATGCTAAGTTTTCAAAATGCGAGTTTTGGTTAGAGCAGGTACAGTTTCTTGGACACTTAGTGAATCATGAAGGAATTCATGTGGATCCCACAAAGATCGAGGCGATTACTAAATGGAAAACCCCTGAGTCACCAACCGAGGTTAGAAGTTTCTTAGGATTGGCCGGTTATTATAGAAGATTTATTCGAGACTTTTCTAGAATAGCCATTCCTTTAACTAAGTTAACCTGTAAATCCATTAAGTTTGAATGGGGATCAAAACAAGAAGAAGCATTTAGAATTCTTAAGAAAAGATTAACCCACGCACCCATACTAGCATTACCAGAGGGAACTGTAGATTTTGTAGTCTATTGTGACGCTTCCAAACTAGGTTATGGATGTGTGTTGATGCAACGCCAAAAGGTTATAGCTTACGCATCTAGACAACATAAGAATCATGAAGAAAATTATTCAACCCATGATCTAGAATTAGGAGCCATAATTTTTGCCCTTAAGATTTGGAGACATTATCTTTATGGTAGTAAGTTTACCATATTCACCGATCATAAAAGTTTAAGGTATGTTTTCGGGCAAAAAGAATTGAATATGAGACAAAGACGCTGGATGGAAATGCTCAGTGATTATGATTGTGATATCCAATATCATTAAGGAAAAGCAAATGTAGTGGCAGATGCTTTAAGCCAAAAGTGTCACGAAATGCCAAAAAGGGTACGTTCTCTTAAATTAAATATGCAAGTAGATTTAAATGATCAAATTAGAAAAGCACAAGAATCAGTAATCAAGGATGATATTGAAAAATTAAAAGGAATGATTAAGGTATTAGAACAAGGAACAGATGGAATTTGGAGATTCCATAAAAAGAGAATGTGGATACCTAAATTAGGGAACCTGCGTTATCGTATATTAGAAGAAGCCCATAAGTCCAAATATACAATGCATCCAGGAAATGATAAGATGTACCAGGATTTAAGAAGGAATTTCTGGTGGATAGGAATGAAAAAGGACATAACAACCTATGTTTCTAAATGTTTAACTTGTTCACAAGTTAAAGCTGAACATCAGAAACCCTCAGGTTTGTTACAACAGTTAGAAATGCCCGTATGGAAATGGGAATTGATTACAATGGATTTTGTTACCAAATTACCCAAAACAAGGAAATGTAATGATAAAATCTGGGTGATTGTAGATAGGCTAACCAAGTCAGCTCATTTCCTACCAATGAAAGAAACTTTCAGTATGGAACAGCTAGCTAAATTATATGTAAATGAAATCGTTACTTTACATGGAATTCCTTTATCAATTGTTTCTGATAGGGATAGCCGTTTTCCTCTCATTTTTGGTCAAGTTTCCAAAAAGCAATGGGAACCAAGTTAAATCTAAGCACAGCTTATCATCCTCAAACAGACGGACAAAGTGAAAGGACGATTCAGACAATGGAAGACATGCTTAGAGCTTGCGTAATTGATTTCGGAGGTATTTGGGACGATCACCTATCTTTAATAGAATTTTCTTATAATAATAGTTATCACACGAGTATCAATGCTGCACCATTCGAAGCACTTTATGGACGAAAGTGCCGAACCCCAGTCTGTTGGGCAGAAGTTGGGGAAAAGCAACTATCTGGACCTGAGATAGTGCAAGAGACAACCGAAAAGATTATTCAAGTCAAGGAACGACTAAAAGTAGCACGTGATCGACAAAAAAGCTATGCCGATAACCGACGCAAACCTATAGAATTTCAAGTAGGAGATAAAGTGTTGTTAAAAGTCTCTCCTTGGAAAGGAGTGGTAAGATTCATCAAAAGAGGAAAGCTAAGTCCCAGGTATGTTGGACCTTTTGAGATTATTAGAAGAATAGGACCTGTAGCCTATCAGCTACAACTGCCAGAGGAAATGGCAGGAATACATGATGTATTTCATATATCTAATCTCAAGAAATGCTTAGCCGATGAATCACTTGTAGTGCCACTTAAGGATATAGAGGTAAATGAACAACTCAAGTTTGTAGAAAGGCCTCTACAGATTGAAGACAGGAAAGTCAAGAACCTCAAGCACAAGAGATTAGTTCTGGTCAAAGTGAAATGGGACTCCAAAAGAGGACCTGAGTACACATGGGAGCTTGAATCAGAAATGCTAAGGAAATATCTACACATGTTCCAGTAGATCCCGAGGACGAGCTCTAAAACAAGGTGGGGAGGATATAACAACCCTAAAGAAAACCGACACCCTCGAATTATTTTCCGACACCCAAATATATTTTAAAATATTCCAATATGTCCTAAAATACACCCCATACGTGAAAACGGGCCCTGAATACCATAATTATTATTAAAATAAATTAAAAATGGAATTTTTAGGTTTGAGGCAGGCCACGTGAGCCACACCTCAACCCTTACGCGGGCCGCGACAACTTAAAAACCAGGCAAGCTCCGGTGCTAACACGTGGCCGACGCGTGTTGAACCTACTAGCTGACCCGGATCAGCTACGCCGTTGACCCCCTTTGACGCGGGCCGCGTAGCCCCTTGGCTACTCTTACACGGGCCGCGAGAAACCCAAACTCAGCCCCTATAAAGCTTGAGCTTGGGCCTTCAGTTTACGTCGCTTAAATTCAATTCTCTCTCAATGAATTTCTGATAGTATAAGCTATAGTCGGGTCTAATACCCCCTAATTAGCGAAGTCTTGCTCCGTTGTAAGTATTATAACCCCTGGATACGTATTAGATACGCTGCCCGATTGATCTAGGGTTCCGTAACGGCTGTCGTGGTTCTGTCCGACGTAGTCGTTGGAATGCCGTCTCGGGGAGGGTATTACTAATGTTAAAATGGGTTATTATACTAATACGTGTGCATTTGTGTAATTTATAGATAATTCCCAGCAGCAATGTGAGTAATCTCCTTTTTGTAAACAGTTTTTACAAAACCTTAACTATTTTACAATGCAATTTAGCAGTGATTGAGTCTTTGTAATTCTACGATTACTGCCGGTATGTTGGGGTTTTGTATACAAAATGTGAGACACGTTACCATTGGACGAAGAGTTAGCCAATGTGTAATATGACCCACCAGTCAGGAATGACAGTACTGAATGAGTAATCGGGTAGATATAAACATTGTGATCGCTCTCAATACTGTTTACATAAAATTAATGTTTCTTAATTAAACTGGGATTCACTCACCAGTATTTCCCACTGACAAATGTTTTTAAAACGCGTTTCAGGTAACACAATGTGAAAGCCAAATAGAAGCCAGCTGGATAGCACTGAAAGCTTGGAAAAGTGGCTATAAAAGTTACTTAAATAAAGAAGGCGTTTTAATTCAATAAAATGGGATTTATCCCTATAAATCAGTTTGTAATGAAAACTTGGGTTTTATCCCAATGTGTTTATTTCTATAAAATGTGGTGTTTTACTCTGATAAAATATTTCCTAACTACGGTCCTGATGTAATTTCTGCTGCCAAATTAATAAACACCGATACCACCGACACTGAGTTCGCGGCCGCCCGTTCCCGGGACAGATATGGGGCGGGGGTTGTGAAAGAAGGTGGTATTAGAGCTAAGCCACTGATTCAGCCACAGAAGCGTTCTGCTGACATCAAAATTCAAATTGTTAGGAAATAAGTTACGGCAATACGTGCATAATTGTATTTTCTTGTTATGTGTTATTTGACTATTTGTTAGTTACAGTATGAGCGACCAAGGACCATCTGACGCGTAACGTCAATTGTCTGGTTCGCCTAGAAGCGAAGGCACCTCCTCTTCTCAGCATGCGCTCTCATGGTACTCTGCTGATACGGAAGAAGGAATATTCGTGTTTAAGGCTCAGTCCGAGGAGCCATTCCCTCAGAAAAAGAGAGGATGGTTCAGTCGAGGGGCATACGAGCGTAGAAAGCGTATGAAAAAGTTACAAGACCAGAGAGTACTAGCCGTAGCCAAAAGAGAAACCGATGCCTATGCCCAGGATATGATTAATATGGGTATAGCCAACATCCACATCTTAGCAACCACTGCAGCTGACCCTAACCTGGAACAAATGATAGCACCCCAACCACAACCACCAATTCCTGACCAACCAATGGAAATAGAAAACCCTGAAAATCAAGTAGAAATGCATGATTTCAACCCGGAGGAAATACCTAGGGTACCCGCACCAAATCCCTTAGACCCAAATTACGACCCCTGGTGGGACGATAATAGGGACTACGTGCAACGTTACCCGATACATGAAGACATACCCATGCCAAACATAGGAGCCTACCCAGGTTTAGATCCTTTAGATCCCTATTACCACGATGTATTCATTAGGGAGATTTTAGAAAATCCTTACCAATTTCAGGCCCCTACACCTCCTTACCAGGAACCCGCACCCCATATTCCGAACCTAGTCCTAGAACCTGCACCCCCAATGAGTGTAGACCATGGTTGCAAAAGTCGCTAGGCGCTCCCTAGTCGGATTTGGGAGTACTCGAGAAGTACTCGGGAGTACTCGGGGAGTAATTGGCCTGGGAGAAGAGTACTCGTGCCTCGGCAACCTACCTTGTAGCGAGTACTCGGGGAGTACTCGGAGCCTAGGCGGGACTTTTACAACCATGGTGCAGACAATGTACAAGAACTTAGGACATTTGGTGAGGAAATTTTAGAGAGTAGTGAAAAAATGCGACAGGTGGGAGAGCGACTCGTCTGGAAGTACGACGAGCGCAATATGGATTTCTGGATGAATCCATATCCATGAATGTGATGGTAGAAACGATAGTAGTAATAATAATAATAATAAAATAATATAATATGTGTGTATGTGTATGAAAAAAAAAACTACGGATGCCTACTATTATTAGTGTAATTTTATTTCAGTCGGTATTGTAATTTTAATTTCAGTACTGGTGTGTAATAGATGCATATTATATGAATAGAGTAAAGTCGCAATGATCGACGCTTTTGACAAAAATGCGTGTCAAGTGATTGGTTATATTAAATATTATTTTGTGATATTAATACATGGTAAATGTTTAAAATTCAGATGGCCGGCGAAGGAAATCAAGGAAATCTGAATAACGATAACCAGAGTAACATTAACTTGGTTAATGAGAATCCGAGCATCAATAACAATGGAAACCAAGTGGATAATAGTGCCATTCAACACATAGTGGCACAAGGAATTATAGATGCAATGCCATTTATTATTCAAATGATTCAGGAAGCGAATAATAAAAGTAAACATAGCAGTAAGCGACCAACTGAACCATAAAACAGCGTAAACAATGGACCTGTACTTCAAGTGCCCATTCCCAAAAGAAGAAGAACCATGTCTTATGGTTTTTCTTATAAAGAATTCTGGTCCTGCAAACCAATAGAATTCTCGGGCAATGAAGGACCCATTGCAACTCTACGCTGGATAGAAAAGACTGAGGCTGTTTTAAAAATAAGCAAGTGTGCTGAAGAAGACAAAATAATGTTTGCTTCTAATCTATTTAAAAACTCAGCCTTAGAATGGTGGAACACTATCCTCCAGTCAAGAGGAAGTGATAAGATTTACAACATGGAATGAGAGGAATTTAAAAATATGGTAGAAAGGAAATTCTGCCCTCCCAATGAAAAGGAACAGATAGCGAATAAGTTTCTAAACCTAAGGATGACCGGGGTAGATAGTAAGGGTTATACTACCACATTCTTTGAATATGCTAGAATAGTACCAACCCCTTGCATCACCTGAACCGGTATTAATCTCTCGTTACATCTGGGGATTAATCGGAGAAATTAGACATGTAGTCAAGACAGCTAGACCGCAAACCATAGAAGAAGCTGTAGAATTAGCAAACACCTTGACAGATGAATTAATCCGTACTAGAGAAGAAGACCGGAAAAGAAACCTAGCTCGATGACTTACCCAGGTATTCCGATCTGGAAATTCCAACCGTGGGAAAAATGTAGGTTCCACATCTGCACCTTATTGCAAGTATTGCAAAAGGAAGCATTCTGGAAGATGCTCCATATATTGCAATTTCTGCAAAATAGCAGGACACAAGGAAGAAGACTGCAGGAGGAAAGCCAACAACAGGATATGCTACAACTGTGGGGAACAAGGCCACATCAAGCCGAAATGTCCGAAATTGGCTCCAGCTGCAAACAACAAGAACACTAAAAATGCTAGAGCATTCATTCTGACTGCAGATGAAGCCAAGATGATTCCAGATGTCATAACCGGTACGTTTTTAGTTAATGATGTTTTTGCTAAAGTATTATTTGACTCTGGTGCAAACCAAAGTTTTATTAATACTTCATTTTGCAAACTTCTAAATCAGTCATTAACTAAACTTCCATAAGAATGTCTAGTAGAGACAACAAATGGAGAAACGGTTAGGATTTCTGAAATCTTGCAGGGAGCAAGAATAGAGTTTTTAAATCAAAAGTTTATTGCAAACCTTTACCCAATGAATTTGACAGGATTTGATGTCGTTTTAGGAATGGATTGGTTAATAGCCAATAAAGCCAGTATTTTATGTGATCAAAAGTCAATCTAAGTAAATTCACCAAAAGGTGAAAAGATCACAATTAAAGGAGATAAACCCTCTAGATCCACGAAATTCATCTCTGTGATGAAAACTGCAAGTTATATAAGAAAAGGGTCTATAGTATATTTGATTTCTATAATCACTAACACTAAAGGAAAAGAATTAAAAGACATTCCAGTAGTGTCCCAGTTTTCAGATGTATTTCCAGAAGAATTACCAGGACTACCGCCAGACAGAGAAGTCGAATTCAGAATCCATCTGTTACCCGGAACAACACCAATTGCCAAAGCACCCTACCGTTTGGCACCCGCAGAAATGCAGGAATTAAAGAAACAATTATACGAATTGTTGGAGAAAGGATTTATACAGCCAAGCTCATCGCCTTGGGGAGCACCAATTTTATTCGTTAAAAAGAAAGATGGGTCAATGCGTATGTGCATTGACTACCGTGAATTGAACAAGGTCACAATTAAGAATCGGTATCCATTACCAAGAATCGATGAGCTCGATTTTTCTCTAAAATCGATTTAAGGTCAGGATATCATCAATTAAAGGTACAGGAAGAGGACATTCCTAAAACCGCATTTAGAACAAGGATGGTCATTACGAATTTACTGTCATGCCCTTTGGTTTAACCAATGCCCCAGCCGCATTTATGGACATGATGAACCGAGTATGTAAACCATATTTGGATAGATTCATAATTGTTTTTATTGATGATATTCTCATCTATTCTAAAAGTAAGGAAGATCATGCAAAGCATTTGCACTTACTTTTAAGTCTATTAAGAAGAGAAAAGCTTTTTGCTAAGTTTTCAAAATGCGAGTTTTGGTTAGAGCAGGTACAGTTTCTTGGACACTTAGTGAATCATGAAGGAATTCATGTGGATCCCACAAAGATCGAGGCGATTACTAAATGGAAAACCCCTGAGTCACCAACCGAGGTTAGAAGTTTCTTAGGATTGGCCGATTATTATAGAAGATTTATTCGAGACTTTTCTAGAATAGCCATTCCTTTAACTAAGTTAACCTGTAAATCCATTAAGTTTGAATGGGGACCAAAACAAGAAGAAACATTTAGAATTCTTAAGCAAAGATTAACCCACACACCCATACTAGCATTACCAGAGGGAACTGTAGATTTTGTAGTCTATTGTAACGCTTCCAAACTTGGTTATGGATGTGTGTTGATGCAACGCCAAAAGGTTATAGCTTACGCATCTAGACAACTTAAGAATCATGAAGAAAATTATTTAACCCATGATCTAGAATTAGGAGCCATAATTTTTGCCCTTAAGATTTGGAGACATTATCTTTATGGTAGTAAGTTTACCATATTCACCGATCATAAAAGTTTAAGGTATGTTTTCGGGCAAAAAGAATTGAATATGAGACAAAGACGCTGGATGGAAATGCTCAGTGATTATGATTGTGATATCCAGTATCATGAAGGAAAAACAAATGTAGTGGCAGATGCTTTAAGCCGAAAGTATCACGAAAAGCCAAAAAGGGTATGTTCTCTTAAATTAAATCTGCAAGTAGATTTAAATGATCAAATTAGAAAAGCATAAGAATCATTAATCAAGGATGATACTGAAAAATTAAAAGGAATGATTAAGGAATTAGAACAAGGAACAGATGGAATTTAGAGATTCCATAAAAAGAGAATGTGGATACCAAAATTAAGGAACCTGCGTTATCGTATATTAGAAGAAGCCCATAAGTCCAAATATACTATGCATCCAGGAAATGATAAGATGTACCAGGATTTAAGAAAGAATTTCTGGTGGATAGGAATGAAAAAGGACATAGCAACCTATGTTTCTAAATGTTTAACTTGTTCACAAGTTAAAGCTGAACATCAGAAACCCTCAGGTTTGTTACAACAGTTAGAAATGCCCGTATGGAAATGGGAATTGATTACAATGGATTTTGTTAACAAATTACCCAAAACAAGGAAAGGTAATGATACAATCTGGGTGATTGTAGATAGGCTAACCAAGTCAGCTCATTTCCTACCAATGAAAGAAACTTTCAGTATGGAACAGCTAGCTAAATTATATGTAAATGAAATCGTTACTTTACATGGAATTCCTTTATCAATTGTTTCTGATTGGGATAGCCGTTTTACCTCTCATTTTTTGTCAAGTTTCCAAAAAGCAATGGGAACCAAGTTAAATCTAAGCACAGCTTATCATCCTCAAACGGACGGACAAAGTGATAGGACGATTCAGACAATGGAAGACATGCTTAGAGCTTGCATAATTGATTTCGGAGGTAATTGGGACGATCACCTATCTTTAATAGAATTTTCTTATAATAATAGTTATCACACAAGTATCATTGCTGCACCATTCGAAGCACTTTATGGACGAAAGTGCCGAACCCTAGTCTGTTGGGCAGAAGTTGGGGAAAAGCAACTATCTGGACCTGAGATAGTGCAAGAGACAACCGACAAGATTATTCAAGTCAAGGAACGACTAAAAGCAGCACGTGATCGACAGAAAAGCTATGCCGATAACTGACGCAAACCATTGGAATTTCAAGTAGGAGATAAAGTGTTGTTAAAAGTCTCTCCTTGGAAAGGAGTGGTAAGATTCATTAAAAGAGGAAAGCTAAGTCCCAGGTATGTTAGACCTTTTGAGATTATTGGAAGAATAGGACCTGTAGCCTATCAGCTACAACTGCCAGAGGAAATGGCAGGAATACATGATGTATTTCATATATCTAATCTCAAGAAATGCTTAGCCGATGAATCACTTGTGGTGCCTCTTAAGGATATTGAGGTAAATGAACTACTCAAGTTTGTAGAAAGGCCTCTAAAGATTGAAGACAGGAAAGTCAAGAACTTCAAGCACAAGAGATTAGTTCTGGTCAAAGTGAAATGGGACTCCAAAAGAGGACCTAAGTACACATGGGAGCTTGAATCAGAAATGCTAAGGAAATATCCACACTTGTTCCAGTAGATCTCGAGGACGAGCTCTAAAACAAGGTGGGGAGGATATAACAACCCTAAAGAAAACCGACACCCTCGAATTATTTTCCGACACCCTAATATATTTTATAATATTCAAATATGTCCTAAAATACACCCCATACGTGAAAACGGGCCCTGAATACCATAATTATTATTAAAATAAATTAAAAATGGAATTTTTGGGATTGAGGCGGGCCGCGTGAGCCACACCTCAACCCTTACGCGGGCCGCGACAACTTAAAAACCAGGCAAGCTCCGATGCTGACACGTGGCCGACGCGTGTTGAACCTACTAGCTGACCCGGATCAGCTACGCCGTTGACCCCCTTTGACGCGGGCCGAGTAGCCCCTTGGCTACTCTTACGCGGGCCGCGAGAAACCCAAACTCAGCTCCTATAAAGCTGGAGCTTGGGCCTTCAGTTTACGTCGCTCAAATTCAATTATCTCTCAACGAATTTCTGATAGTATAAGCTATAGTCGGGTCTAATACCCCCCTAATTAGCGAAGTTCTGCTCCGTTGTAAGTATTATAACCCCTGGATACGTATTAGATACGCTACCCGATTGATCTAGGGTTCCGTAACGGCTGTCGTGGTTCTGCCCGATGTAGTCGTTGGAATGCCGTCTCGGGGAGGGTATTACTAATGTTAAAATGGGTTATTATACTAACACGTGTGCATTTGTGTAATTTATAAATAATTCCCAGGGAACCCTTACTGAAAACCTAAGACAACAATGTGAGTAATCTCCTTTTTGTAAACAGTTTTTACAAAACCTTAACTATTTTACAATGCAATTTAGCAGTGATTGAGTCTTTGTAATTCTATGATTACCGCCGGTATGTTGGGGGTTTGTATACAAAATGTGAGACACGTTACCATTGGACGAAGAGTTAGCCAATGTGTAATATGACCCACCAGTCAGGATTGACAGTACTGAATGAGTAATTGGGTAGATATAAACATTGTGATCGCTGTCAATACTGTTTAAATTAAATTAATGTTTCTTAATTAAACTGGGATTCACTCACCAGTATTTCCCACTGACAAATTTTTTTAAAACGCGTTTCAGGTAACACAATGTGAAAGCCAATTAGAAGCCAGCTGGATAGCACTGAAGGCTTGGAAAAGTGGCTATAAAAGTTACCTAAATAAAGAAGGCGTTTTAATTCAATAAAATGGGATTTATCCCTATAAATCAGTTTGTAATGAAAACTTGGGTTTTATCCCAATGTGTTTATTTCTATAAAATGGGGTGTTTTACTCTGATAAAATATTTCCTAACTACGGTCTTGATGTAATTTCCGCTGCCAAATTAATAAACACCGATACCACCGACACTGAGTTCGCGACCGCCCGTTCCTGGGATATATAGGGGGCGGGGGTTGCGACACTATTCTCTCTCACGCAACCTTCAATTTCATGCAATTTCAGTTTCCCCAAAATTTCAAATAAACATCTAAACATCACAGTGAAATATCTCCTCCACAACATAGGAAACTATGGTTGGCTGGAAATTAACTCCGGTTCGCTGGAAGCTAACTCCAAAGTCGGAAAATGACTCCTGAAACTAGATTCTTTTCTCTCACTCCAACGTCTTCACCATCTCCAACACCCCTCTTCCCAACACCCCACATGAGATACTTATGGTCTTCCATCCCGAGTCGCTAAATCCCGAATTTTAAAGGGTAAAACTTGAAAGCAACAAAGATTTGGGGTTCAAAAGGTTGAATGGGGGTGTGACAGATCTGTGAAGAATCTGATTTTTTGGGGTAACAGATCTGGTTAAAAAGATTTAGGGTTGACAAGGTTGAGTAGGGGTGTAACAGATATGACGGTGATGGAGGTAGTCTGGCGGTGTTTTAGGTGGTTTTGAAGGGCAGGCAGTGGCATCGTCGTTGGCAGGTGATGGTGTTAGTGGTTAGTACGTGGTAGTATTGGTAGACAAAGAAACTCTTTCTTTTATAAATATGTTTTTATACAATATATATATATATATATATAGGGTCAGGATTTAGAGAAAACGAGGGAAAGTGTGAGAACGATGAGAACACTTATGGATCGTCAGATCAAAACAATCCATGCACTAGATTGCGCGGTGGCGTTTTCGTAAATAACATCAATTTTATTATGTGGGACGCGCTTCATTAAGGGTAAACGGGTCTTTTACCGCTCAAATTCAAAACGCTAACAAATGATAACATGCCATTCAAAAAAAAAAAAAACGCCATTAAAAACAAAATGCCAAAAATTAGTGATAAAACGCGTTGGATATTACAGGAAGAGGAAACAACACAGTAACTAAATTTCAGTTATTAACATTTATTAGAAGAAATTCCCTCCTAAATTACGCGTAAAAAACATCATTATATAAATGACGTAAAACATCGCTTCCATAATCACTTCAATCTATCATTTCTGTAAAAACATCTTTAACCAAAAAATGCCAATTTAACCAAAACGCCAAAAATGGCAACAATCGTTTGGTGGAGATACACTCTAGCAATCAAGCGATTCGTCCTGCGTTTTGACAACAGAAGGAGGGTGAATGTTAGGACAATCAAGACAATTTTGAAGATGGAAGAAGAGGTACAAAGGGGTATCCTATCTCTTGGCATCGCTCTGGACAACGAATGCCATGAAACACATATGCTTATGAAAGCATTAACAAGGAAATCTGGACCAATCAAAGCAGATGTAAAGCCGGACCCTGTCATGACATCATGGTGTTTTGATGATGAAACAGACATGGTGACCGTTATGTACGACAGCGGAGAGCAGGAAGACTACTGGCTTGTGAAGGGGTAAGGTCCCAAAAACATTGCACGGATGCTTGGGACCATACCACAACCTCGTCAATAAGATCTCTTTAGAAAAAAACCTTGCGCGGCCGCGGACTGGTTCCAAAAGAGAACTAAAAAAAAGTACAGCTTTAAACATATGCGCGCCAAAAGGAAACCAACAAATCCTTGTGCCAGCCTGTATAACAGATAGGATAAAGTCCTAACAAAACTTCCGCATAAATAACATCCAGACTTGGGTGATATTAGTAACTTCTCTGTTACAACAAAATTAGCATGAGGAAAAGCCACATCGGATCACAGTTGTATCCTTCTAAAAGTCTTCATCGTGCACAACCATTCGGTTATAACCGAATGGCCACGTGGCATCATACCAGACACTCCCTGAAACCACGATGATGGCACCAAATTAAAAGAAGATCTACACTTGCCCACTTTCCACGTGGCATCACCGCACCCGTTGATCACGACCACGATCCATGTGCATACACACTCGTTAGTGATTAATGGAGAACAAAATAACTGTAGGATCGTTGTACGACTTGAATGAGTCGATCAGAAGAGTTGTTTATCCGAATCAAAGGCGGAATCAATGACACGGACGCTCGATTCAATTTAAATGTCTCTTGTATTGAATTGATAGTATTACAGCACCTGGAGACGATTCAGCAGCACTTCGTTACCGAACACCAAACTCTAATTCCGTTTTAAATGAAACGTCCATGCTCCCTATATATAGTGTTTGTGATTCCGTTTGAAATGGTCAAGGCCACGTCCAAGCGGAATTAACTTTGTTAATTCCGTTTGAACTTGCCTTTGACACTTTCAAGCGGAATTAGCATTAAACACACTAAACTCAGTTTCAAGCAACCCGAGCACTGATTTTCCTCTCCTATTACATTACATGACTCGATACAAGACGAAGTCAATAGACATAGTGAACTAACAGACTCCCCCTTGGATGTTGACGAAGTCTTCATTGTCGAGTCTTTATCATGACACATCTTCAGTCTTGATCAGTCTTCATGCTCTGTCTCTGGCTCTAGCATTATCATCTTCTTCAGGCTCCCCCTTTCATCAAGCTTCCGTGCTTTAGGGATCGACACCTAGCTTTCAGGCTACAAGCTCCCCCTTGCTTTGAGCTCGTCTTCAGACTCCCCCTTAGACTCTGCTTTCAGGATCGTAGTCTGGTATCTGCAATACTCATACATTTATAAGTAACAACATTTTGAACTTCCAGGATTTGAAAACCTGGCTCACTCAAACCTTTTAAACTAACACTTTTTCACAAATGTCAGAATTTGCAGTTTCATCGAGCAGAATCGGAAACTGGCTATTTAACAATATAAGCATCCAAATCCCTCACAGTTAATCATCCAAGTCCAAACTAATCACCTTGGAGATATCACAAACTGTTTTTGATTTTTTTTTAATGAACTTGTTTTATTTTTCAGAAACACAATCAGCTTACTTAGATTTTGATACTTAGCATTTCAGACATCGGTTGTCGAAAATAAAGTAGAATCAAAAATCTTTTTGTATTTTTCTGAAATATAAAGCGATAAAGAAATATTCACAAACATATTTACAGACAATAATTTTGTTTGAGTTCGCGTTAGAGGATCATATCAGTTTCTGACAAGTCACAAGTACCGTTGAGCTTATTTACACATTAAGAATTAAACAATTCACTCAGATTGTCGATATACTGATCCACTTAAATTTTCACACAAACTTCAACCGATTCAGGATACGAATTAGGTGTTTTAGGAACTTAAACTCATTCATATGTCCCACCTCTTGAATATACTCCCGTATCCAGATCCCAATATTCAGTCTTACAGGTGAGTATACCTAGATGATATCTGTAAGGGGTTAAATTGTGAAGAACCGTGAGAGCTCAGGTCAGAACTTCCGTTCAACAGAGAGATGACGGCTTCGACTTTTGGTGTGTCCCCTTTAGAGGATCTTTTCTTCAACAGCACATGATTTTCATATTTTTTCAATGTTTCATCATTTTTATGCTGAGGGCAGCGCTATATTTCAAGCAAGCAGAAAGTATTATACGGGGACTAGGCCATTGCTTCCGCAAAATCAGAAGTCCCGGGATAATACCCCAGATATCACTAAGCATAAAGACCTAGTATCTCAGAAAGAGGGGTCCTTCAAACGAGATTTCAGGGGTTACCTATATATCCAAGTAGTGTTCCCCACGAAATAAGCAAGTTTGAATTTAAGTTTATATCCCGAAAAAATTTACTAAATGTATAAAAACCTATCGGCATATCATCAGTGAGACTGTTTAACGCTATTTAAACATTACATTTCTTTAGCATACTGTAACTGTCTACTGATGTACTATCATTTCCTCTTTTTACACAAAAACTCAATTTTTAAATTTTATCATGTTTTTGCCTTTTTCAAATTTTCAAATGTTTTTGTATTTTCTAACAATAATACTCCCCCTAAAATGCAAAATCATTTAAAGAAAATTTGACAACTTGATACTGATAGCTTTGTCTCGCCATCCTTTTTCTGCTTCTTATGTACTGATTTGCAGAAAATCTAACATACCCCCATGATTTACAACCCATTGATTTTGGACAGTTTGAAAACCATTTTTCAATCTTGTGAAAGTAATCATGTTTTGTTCAGCCGTGAGGGTTTCGGCGTATTCAATCAACATATTTTTGTATTTTTGAATATACGACAAATTTTTCAATTTTTAGGGTTTTTGAAATATTGTTTATTTATATACAGAAAATAAACAAACTCCCTGTTCAACCAAACCAGGGTTCAGCAGCCTCCTCCTCTTGTTGTGCCAGGCTGCTCCGACACTCCACTTGATAATATTCAGTTGTCTTGAGCACCTGCACATTCAGACTACTTGATTATTTGAACAATTTAGCCCAGGTCTGTTGAACCTTAGGCATTTCAACACAATATGTATCATGCAGTTTTGGAAAATCTTTGTCATCAAAGAGTTTTTCAACTTTGACTTCAACTTTCTCATCTTTTACCAAAGTCACTTGTTTCTTAACACTCCATGTTTGACCTTTCGGAGTACCTCTTTTGTAAAAATGTGACTCTTTTTGAACATTTTTATTTTGAACAACAACTTTTGGTTTCCAAAACTCTTGAGGTTTTGTAGCATCGACAGTTGTTTTCCAACTTTATGTTGTTCTTAATCTGGGTGTGTGAGAATTCCAGGTCTGTCTTGAATCAAACCTATTAGGTTTTAACTTCCAAGTTTGGTTCGAAACAAACTTGTTTGTGTTATACCTCCAAGTTTGTTTTGAATCAAATCTGGTTGACCTTTGTTTCACATTCTCATATTTCTGTTTCTCAACAATTTCAGACTTCTTTTTGTCAACATCCACAGATTTCGGATTCGGACACTTTCGTGCAAGATGTCCTATCTGATCACATTTGAAACATGTTCTCTTGGACACATCTTTGACCTGTGGTTGTTGCTTTTTCTTTTGAGCATAGAACTCTTCATTAGACTGACGCCTAAATTTGAGTTCTTTCTCTTCTTCTGAACCTGTTCCATGAACAAAATTCATCTTTGTCTGAAAATTTAGCTTTTCATTTTTATTTCGACTTTGTTTCTTCTTATAACCCAACCCAGCCTTCATGTTTTTCTTCTTGTAACCAGGTTTGTTATAAAAAGTTTTCTGACCTTTTCCAGCAAATTTTGGAATCTCAGACTTTTCAATCTCAACCATTTTGAAAACTTTATCAACCTTTTCTGAAATCACATTCTGAATCGAGAATACAACATTTAAAAATAATTTGTCCGATCCAATCATGGTATAAACCAATCCTCTTGAATCATCATTCAAATTTTTCTCGGATTTTGAGTTTTTCAGATATCCATCATGAAAATTACCTTCATTTTCATCCTGTGATTCAGATTTACCTGTATCAACCGACTCTTCTTTCAACACACTTTCAACGACCTTACCTACCACATCTGAATCACTAGTATCATCAGATTTGGAATAGGTTATGTCAATGTTATCTGGCAATTGATCTACCATGTTGAAAGCTTTTTCGACCTTTTCATCATCATAAAATGCAAACTTTTCCGGTGGTGGAACTTGATGAAACTCTGAGCCAATGCCCTTTTTGTTTTGCTCAGAATCTTTTCCATCCGGTTTTATGTTGAAAATTCTTTCAAGCACATATGACGACACGTGATAACTTTTTAACTTGTTGTTATCCTGTTCTAAATCAGCAATCTGACGTTTTAGTTTAGCAACATCCTCAATATAGGAATTAACAACACCTTGTTTTATTTCATACATTCGTTTAAGCTCTTTAGTTGTTTCAGAAAAATAATTCATTCTTGATTGAGCAAATTTCATTTCATCTTTCACTTTTTCATATGACTCTTTTGTAATGTGGTATGCCAATTTTATTGAATCATATTCTTTCTTCATTTCTTGACAAACAATTTCCTTTTGGTCACATTCTTCTGTCTTTTTCAAAATATTTTCTTTCAAAACTTCATTTTCTTTTTCTAATTTCTTACATTTTTCTGAAATTGTTTCATTATTATCTTTCAAAACTTTTTCATTTTCTAACATTTCTTTACTTTTGTTTTTGAAAACTTCTTAGGTGGAAAACTTACAAGAATCGCGAGAAATCTGAAGAAATAGTGGCTGGAGCGAGTGGAAGAGAAAGAGGGTTGTCAACATCAAGTGAGGTTGACATATGGGGTATTTATAGGGTTTCCATAAATGGAAAGGGAGGAAAGAGGCTGGTCGATCGAGTGGCAGCCCGTCCGGGTGGCAGCTCGGTCGAGTGGTAATCCGACCGGGTGGCACCTGGGTGGGTGGCAGCTCGGTCGAGTGGCACCTCGATCGGATGGCCACTCGGTTCGAGTGCACGGCGCGATGAGTTTTGCAGTTTTGATTCGAGTGTTGAGCGTTGTGATGCGGTTCGAGCGAGCGATGCGATAGATTTACTTATCAAATTACTTTTAATCCCAACTACTATATCAACATACAAGCATCCTATTTAATTTGCGTTTAGCGTTTGCGATTCGATTGCGATTGCGTTTCGATTAATCACCATAACAACAACATAAGTAAACATGCACAAGTAACACATAAGCACACACACACGTAATATATATATATGAATATATAGAGGACATATGGATTGTATGTATACATGTTCCTGTGTCGAATCTGAACATGTATACATACAATCCATATGTCATGACAACCTTGCATATCATAAACATGTATACAGAATTCACAACGTTTTCATGTTTATGATATGCAAGGTTGTCATGACATATGGATTGTATGTATACATGTTCCTGTTTTGGGTGAAATGTATGTTAGATTTAGGACTTAAATAGTCATGTTTGGTGAATGAGAAAAACCCTAAATGAAGAACTACTTGAATATGAGATGAATATTTGAAATGCTGTGTTTGATCCATTTGATTAGGATTTTAGACAACAAAACATGTTTATGATATTTGATTGGGCAGTACACAATTCCATGAAATCGAAATGCTATTGGATAAGTACAATGTATGCAGGTCTTCTAGAAACAGCAGGTGATGGGAGTCGAGACCATTGGTTTCGACTCGAGACCATCGAACTACAACTCGAGACCGCAGTGATTGCGACTCGAGACCACATAGTGACAACTCGAGACAGACTTCAGGGACTCGAGACCATCAAGGTCTCGACACGAGACCCCATGATCTCGACTCGAGATTGGACTCATGCCTGCATAACTCGAGACCAGCCAATTGCGACTCGAGACCTCTTGGTTGCAACTCGAGACCACCTATTCTCGACTGGATCGCTTATCTCTGTTATTAGGCCACATTCGTGACAACGTGTTTTGGGCCTTCGATCTGTATTACTGTTGCTATGTACTGTTATGGATAGCTGTTAGAGCAGGCCCAATAACTTAATGGGTAGATATATGTCATGCATGCTATGTGTTAGATACGTGTAAGATAAATGTGATTACTTGTACCCAACCTGACCTATACTGGTAACCATGCTAGGGCGTGGTGACCAACGTGCGTGACCAAGTAAGTTAAACTGCCGAGCAAACCAAGGTGAGTTCACACTTTCTACAAAGCATGGGATTCCCAGGGGTTGGGAATTGGGGTTAAGGAACATGGATTCCTCGTCCTTTCTTGGGTAGGACAGCATCGGTTTAGGAATATAATTCCTCGTCCTCATGGACAGATAACTCGTACTAGACCAAAACTCTATCACGAAGTCCCTCCTTTTTATATCGACTTAATCGCCGGGCCAATGGCGAGCAGGTCATTAGTTAGATAGCGCTATTTAGGTTTGACAAACCTCACACCGTGCCGCAGAGGACGGGCGTTAACTAATGGACTATGGCACGTCGGTGATGATAGACACCGACGCTAAGGGCACATAAACATGACTAACGTCAGTAGTCGATATGGTAACGAGTCTAGTGTATACATGGGGTAGCCCCCACGGCCGAAATGCCAGATAACTAACATGGGGTAGCCCCCACGGCTGTATTACCAGAGTAAATGGGTAAACAAATCACGTTTTCAACTATGGAGTAACCCCCACGGCAGGACGCCAGTTAAAGGAACTGTTTTTGGAACAACTTAAAAATGAACACCCAACCGTGAACTCACTCAACTTGTTGTTGACTCGTTACTACATGCTTTGCAGGTCAATAGGTACTTAGCTGGAGCTTGCATGGGGGAGTGTCGTTGTGGGACATGGACAGTGGTGCGCCATGTTAAACTTTGAAACGTTTAAACTTATGTTTTGGTTTTGAACATTATGCTTCCGCTTTGCAACTTAAACTATGTTTTGTTTGGATACCAATGGTACTAGTTAAACTTTTATAATTATTAACTTGCGTGTTCAATATGATTGGTGGCTGGATCCTGGTCAGTCACGCCTCCAAGCGGTGGTATTCCGCAGGTGGATTTTGGGGGTGTGACAGATTGGTATCAGAGCCATTGGTTATAGAGAACTTGGTTTTAATAAAGGAAAAACGTTTTTGTTAAAACCAGACTATAAACTGAACAGGGCTCAACGGTCCACAACGACGCTTCACTCCACATGCAAGGCTCGACATTCTAGGTGATATGATATGTGCATATATTTCCTACTTGTTAGTTACATAGTACATTGCGCATGGTATGCTTAGATAAACGTAGCAACTATAGTTTCAGAACACGTGTGTGCTTACTCCCTTCTGTCATCGCACTTTCGCGTACCCCTCTCACTCACGTTCCTCTTGATATGAAGATCATGTCTGGACGCGTTAACATGACACAAGCCCAGTTGACGGTTCTGATTAACGAACAAGTTGCTGCAGCACTTGCAGCTGCACACGTAGGAGGTATATCCTGTAGTCCAAACTCATTCCAGGATCTTTAGATCCTACTCTCGTGAACCAACCTTTGTGTTAAACTCTGTCTTTTCTTTCACCCACAATAGGTCAACATGCTCAACCACCTGTGTGCACCTTTAAAACTTTTATGGACTGCCGACCAACTACTTTTAGCGGCACTGAAGGAGCCGTAGGTCTCCTCCTTTGGTTTGAGAAGCTCGAGTCAGTTTTTGAAATGTGTGAATGCCCTGAGGCGAGCAGGGTGAAGTATGCTACCGGTACTCTCGAGGGTTTAGCCCTCACATGGTGGAACGCTCAGGTCCAAATGCTGGGGTTGGTTGCTGCCAACGCCACCCCATGGGAAAATTTTAAAGAGATGATCAAGGAGGAATACTGCAGTCGGGATGACATCCATAAGCTGGAAGTCGAGTTCTTCAACCTCAAGATGACGGGGTCAGAAATTAAGGCGTATACTAGGAGATCGAATGAGCTTGCATTATTGTGTCCTACCATGGTAGATCCTCCCATCAAACGCATCGAACTATTTCTCAAGGGCTTAGTGCCAGAAATCCAAAGTCATGTGACTTTGGCAAACCTCGCCACCATCCAGCAAGTTGTACAATTGGCTCACCGTCTCACGGATCAGGCGGTGGAGCAGAACAAGTTGCCAAAGCGCATAGGTTCGGCAACTACTTCAGGTGCTCTTAATGACAACAAACGGAAATGGGATGGAGCTTCAAGTAAGGAGTCGACTTCTGTTCAGTCTCAGTCTCAGCAGAGAAAGACTGAAGACTACAAGAGCCCTAGTCAGCAATCATCTGGTGGTCAAAGTCATGGTGGGTACAAAGGGAATCACCCCAAATGCAATCGCTGCAGCCTACACCACAGCGGGCCATGCACCAGGGGCAACTGTCATCGGTGCAACAAGCCAGGTCACGCTGCAAAGGATTGCAGGAGCTTATATCCCGCCAATCAGAATCGTCAACAAGCTCAACAGAACCAACGCCACCAGCAGCAGCAAGGTGATAACAAAGGGTACTTTCAGTGTGGAGCTGAAGGCCATTTCAAGAGGGATTGCCCCCAACTGAACAGGAACCAGAACAACAACAACAACAATCAGGGGAATGGTAACAATGGGAACAACAACAACAATGGTGCCAGGGGGCGGGCGTTCGTGATTGGTCAAGGTGAAGCAAGGAATGACCCCAATGTTGTGGCGGGTAAGTTCCTTCTCGACGACTTTTATGTTACAGTTTTATTTGATTCGGGTGCCGATACTAGCTACATGTCATTAGAGGTTAGTCGAATGCTTAAGCGTATTCCAACACCCTTGAACAACAAGCACACTGTAGAGCTAGCAAATGGTAAGAGTTTAGAGGCCACTCACGTAGTCCAGGGTTGTAAACTTGTTCTTGCTAACCAGACCTTCTCTATCGACCTTATTCCTATCGTCTTGGGTAGTTTCGACGTTGTCATTGGGATGGATTGGTTATCCCAACACCGGGCAGAGATCCTTTGCAACGAGAAGATTGTTCGTATTCCTAGTTCCGGTAGTGAACCTCTCATGATTCGTGGCGACAAGAAGGGTGCTGTTGAGAACATCATCCCTTTCCTTAAGGCCCAGAAGTGCTTACGAAAGGGCCACACTGCCATTTTGACGCTCGTTACTAACACCTCGGAGAAAGAGAAGAAGATAGAAGATTTTCCAATCGTACGCGACTATCCTGAGGTATTTCCTGAGGAATTACCTGGCCTTCCGCCCCATCGCCAGGTCGAGTTTCAGATTGAACTTGCTCCTGGAGCTGCGCCTATAGCTCGTGCACCTTATCGTTTAGCTCCATTAGAGTTGGAAGAACTCTCTACGCAACTACTAGAACTCTTGGATAAGGGTTTTATTCGTCCTAGCTCATCGCCCTGGGGAGCTCCAGTGCTATTTGTGAAGAAGAAAGACGGTACCTTCAGAATGTGCATCGACTACCGGGAACTCAACAAGGTGACCGTGAAGAATCGTTATCCTCTACCACGTATTGACGACTTATTCGACCAGCTGCAAGGGTCGAGCTACTATTCAAAGATTGATTTAAGGTCGGGATATCACCAGCTGAGAGTCCGAGAAGAGGACGTCTCCAAAACAGCTTTTAGAACTCGTTATGGACACTATGAGTTTTTGGTCATGCCTTTTGGACTGGCAAACGCACCTGCGATTTTCATGGACTTGATGAATCGAGTGTGCAAACCTTACCTGGACAAGTTCGTTATAGTATTCATCGACGACATCCTGATCTATTCTAAGAGTCAGGAGGAACACGAGCACCATCTACAACTTATTTTGGAACTCCTTCGAACAGAACAGCTTTACGCAAAGTTCTCGAAATGCGACTTCTGGCTTCGTGAAGTCCATTTCCTAGGCCACGTGGTAAACAAGGATGGGATTCACGTTGATCCATCCAAGGTAGACTCGATTAAGAACTGGCCTGCACCTCGTACACCAACGGAAATTCGCCAATTCTTGGGTTTGGCAGGTTACTACAGGAGATTCATTAAGGATTTTTACAAGATTGCACAACCTCTCACCTCACTAACGCAGAAAGGCGTTGTTTATAGATGGGGAAATGCACAGGAATTAGCGTTTCAACACTTAAAGGATAGAATTTGCAGTGCACCTATTCTTTCATTGCCAGAGGGCACAGACGACTTCGTGGTCTACTGCGACGCATCAATTCAGGGTCTTGGTTGTGTACTGATGCAACGGGATAAGGTTATAGCCTACGCCTCACGCCAACTTAAAGTTCATGAGAGGAACTACACTACACACGACTTAGAGCTGGGAGCTGTTATTTTTGCACTTAAGATATGGAGACACTACCTATACGGTACAAAGTGTGCCATTTACACCGACCACAGGAGTCTCGAGCACATCTTCAGACAGAAGGAGCTGAATGTGCGACAACGACGATGGGTCGAGTTACTGAATGACTACGAGTGCTCGATCAGGTATCACCCGGGCAAAGCCAATGTTGTGGCTGACGCCCTCAGTCGAAAGGACCCCGCGCCTAAGCGCGTGCGAGCTTTACAACTCACTATACAGTCTAGTCTTCCTTCCCAGCTACGAGACGCTCAGGTAGAGGCATTGAAACCAGAAAACGTCAGGGCTAAAGCCCTACGCGGCTCAAGGCAACGCTTAGAACAGAAGGGAGAAGGTGCTTACTACGTAACGAGACGCATTTGGGTCCCACTCTACGGCAACTTACGAGAGCTTGTGATGGATGAAGCACACAAGTCTCGCTACTCGGTACATCCTGGTTCGGATAAGATGTGCCACGATATCAAAACTACGTATTGGTGGCCTAGCATGAAGGCCCACATAGCAACTTACGTCAGCAAGGGCTTGACTTGTGCGAGAGTCAAGACGGAATACCAGAAACCCTCAGGCCTGCTCCAACAACCAGAGATACCTCGATGGAAATGGGAGCGAATTTCCATGGATTTCGTTACTGGCCTGCCTAGATCCCAGCGCGGAAACGATACTATTTGGGTGATCGTGGATCGACTCACAAAGTCTGCACACTTCTTGGCTATCAAGGAAACGGATAAATTCTCCACTCTAGCAGAAGTATATCTCAAGGAAGTTGTCTCGAGGCACGGGGTGCCCACCTCTTTTATCTCGGATCGAGATGCACGTTTTACTTCAGAACTGTGGCAAGCAATGCACAAATCCTTTGGCTCACGATTAGACATGAGCACAGCATATCACCCTCAGACGGACGGGCAGTCCGAGCACACTATTCAAACCTTAGAAGACATGCTTCGTGCATGTGTAATCGACTTTGGCAACAGCTGGGAAAAGCATCTGCCACTTGTGGAATTCTCGTACAATAATAGCTACCACACCAGCATTAAAGCTGCTCCGTTTGCGGCATTGTACGGGCGTAAATGCCGGTCACCTCTTTGTTGGGCAGAGGTGGGGGATAGTCAGATCACTGGTCCAGAACTTGTGGTAGACACAACCGAACGGATTGCTCAAATACGACAACGCATGGCGGCAGCTTGTGACCGTCAGAAAAGCTACGCCGATAAGGACAGGAAACCACTTGAGCTCCAGGTTGGGGAGCGGGTACTACTCAAGGCTTCACCCTGGAAGGGTGTGGTTCGTTTTGGTAAACGAGGCAAACTTAACCCGCGATACGTCGGACCTTTTGAAATCATAGAGAAAATAGGCAGGGTGGCCTACGAACTGAACTTACCAGCAGAACTCAGTGCAGTTCACAACGTTTTCCACGTGTCGAATCTGAAGAAGTGTCTGTCAGATGAGACCCTCGTAGTTCCTCTGAAGGAGCTCACCATCGACGAGCAGTTACGATTCGTCGAGGAACCCGTTGAAATCATGGACTGGGATGTTAAGGTCCTCAAGAACACTAGAATACCCCTCGTTCGAGTTCGTTGGAACTCACGTTGCGGCCCAGAGTTCACCTGGGAACGCGAAGATCAGATGAAACAAAAGTATCCCCAACTATTCGTAAACAGTACAACCACTACTGAGGCTGAAGCTACGGAATTTCGGGACGAAATTCCAGATCAACGGGGGGAGGATGTGACACCCCAGGAAAACCATACAACTTAACTAGCTTCCTCAGTGAGTACTTACCAAATTTCGGGACGAAATTTCTTTCAACTTGGGGATAATGTGACAACTCGCAATTTAGAACCCTTCATTGCATCTCGATGTAACATGCTTGAACGTTATGTGTTTATATATTAGCAAATGAAAGTTGTGAACTATCTTGATGTGCTATGTGTTGATAATATGTACGTATAAGGTGTAGTTATGTATATGTGGGTATGTAACAAGCCGAGACCATGAACCCCACCCGAGACCACTCAGTCTCGAGTGAACAGTGTAACTGTTGGGCCGGTTGGGCCATGCGTCTCTTCACCCCACTCGAAAACCCACTAGGGTGAACCAACTTAGGACTAGTATATAACTCATGCTCCTAGCTAACCTTGCCATTTTTGGGCAACTCACACTCACTCTCACACACACTCTCCTTCTCCCTCTCCTCTCATCTTTCTCTCACTAAAACCCTAAGTCTCGACATACTTCTCATCTCTCTCTCAGATCAACCGACAACAACAAGGAACCTCGGTCAAGCTCATTATCATCATTCGGAGGATTCACTTCATCATCTTCTTCCATCTCGGTGCCTTATAGCAACCGGTTAGTGTTTTAGATACCTTACTAGATGTTTATGTGCATAATGGTGTTACTTGCTTGAATGATTAAATAATAAAAGTAGTGTGTAAACTTTGGTATGATAATAAATTACTAAGATATTTGAATGGTGAATGATTGTAGTTAAGATGCTTATGGTCATTCGGCTTATGTTAGAAATCATAGGACAAATGTTGTTTTGATAATGATATGCAAGGTTGTCATGACATATGGATTGTATGTATACATGTTCCTGTTTTGGGTGAAATGTATGTTAGATTTAGGACTTAAATAGTCATGTTTGGTGAATGAGAAAAACCCTAAATGAAGAACTACTTGAATATGAGATGAATATTTGAAATGCTGTGTTTGATCCATTTGATTAGGATTTTAGACAACAAAACATGTTTATGATATTTGATTGGGCAGTACACAATTCCATGAAATCGAAATGCTATTGGATAAGTACAATGTATGCAGGTCTTCTAGAAACAACAGGTGATGGGAGTCGAGACCCTTGGTTTCGACTCGAGACCATCGAACTACAACTCGAGACCACAGTGATTGCGACTCGAGACCACATAGTGACAACTCGAGACAGACTTCAGGGACTCGAGACCATCAAGGTCTCGACACGAGACCCCATGATCTCGACTCGAGATTGGACTCATGCCTGCATAACTCGAGACCAGCCAATTGCGACTCGAGACCTCTTGGTTGCGACTCGAGACCACCTAGTCTCGACTGGATCGCTTATCTCTGTTATTAGGCCACATTCGTGACAACGTGTTTTGGGCCTTCGATCTGTATTACTGTTGCTATGTACTGTTATGGATAGCTGTTAGAGCAGGCCCAATAACTTAATGGGTAGATATATGTCATGCATGCTATGTGTTAGATACGTGTAAGATAAACGTGATTACTTGTACCCAACCTGACCTATACTGGTAACTATGCTAGGGCGTGGTGACCAACGTGCGTGACCAAGTAAGTTAAACTGCCGAGCAAACCAAGGTGAGTTCACACTTTCTACAAAGCATGGGATTCCCAGGGGTTGGGAATTGGGGTTAAGGAACATGGATTCCTCCTCCTTTCTTGGGTAGGACAGCATCGGTTCAGGAATATAATTCCTCGTCCTCATGGACAGATAACTCGTACTAGACCAAAACTCTATCACGAAGTCCCTCCTTTTTATATCGACTTAATCGCCGGGCCAATGGCGAGCGGGTCATTAGTTAGATAGTGCTATTTAGGTTTGACAAACCTCACACCGTGCCGCAGAGGACGGGCGTGAACTAATGGACTATGGCACGTCGGTGATGATAGACACCGACGCTAAGGGCACATAAACATGACTAACGTCAGTAGTCGATATGGCAACGAGTCTAGTGTATACATGGGGTAGCCCCCACGGCCGAAATGCCAGATAACTAACATGGGGTAGCCCCCACGGCTGTATTGCCAGAGTAAATGGGTAAACAAATCACGTTTTCAACTATGGGGTAACCCCCACGGCAGGACGCCAGTTAAAGGAACTGTTTTTGGAACAACTTAAAAATGAACACCCAACCGTGAACTCACTCAACTTGTTGTTGACTCGTTACTACATGCTTTGCAGGTCAATAGGTACTTAGCTGGAGCTTGCATGGGGGAGTGTCGTTGTGGGACATGGACAGTGGTGCGCCATGTTAAACTTTGAAACGTTTAAACTTATGTTTTGGTTTTGAACATTATGCTTCCGCTTTGCAACTTAAACTATGTTTTGGTTGGATACCAATGGTACTGGTTAAACTTTTATAATTATTAACTTGCGTGTTCAATATGATTGGTGGCTGGATCCTGGTCAGTCACGCCTCCAAGCGGTGGTATTCCGCAGGTGGATTTTGGGGGTGTGACAATCTTCAATTTCCACTTTATCGTAGATATCAGCTTCCTCCACATACTTGTACTGATATTCTGGTTGCTGATTTATATCAAACTTGTTCAATTCTTCCTCAAAATCAAACTTAAACTCATTTTCATCAACATGCGTCATCTTAACGATCTCTGCAAGAGTATAAGTATGCAAGATTTCTCATTCCTCTACTTTATGTTCCAAACGAAGAATCAATCTTGTAACATGATCATCAGTTTCATCAACATTCTTATCATCAACTTGCTCCCCCTCACCACCAGCATTCTCAGGCTCTTCATTTGCATCATCTCGAAGATAATCATCAACATTTTCTTCATTTAATGCTTCGGTAACTTTGATACCTGATGCACCTTGATCATCATCATTTCCGTCATCATCATCACTATCACTATGAGCATAATACACTTCATCTGCATCATCTTTCAGAATATCCTCTTCATATTCCTTATCCTCTTCATCATTGTCACCAGGTACTGACGTGATTGGTTCAAGAGCAAGAATAGAAGATACTGGATCTTTTGTTGGCTCAGACACAACAATTGCTTTTTCAGAAACTTCAACAACATTTTCACCTTTAACACCTTTACCTTTATCTTTCATTTGAGCTTCCAATTCAGCTTTACGTTTTGCTCTAACTTCTTCAAGCTATAACTCCTTAAACCTCTGTTCAACTGACATACCAATCAAGCTTTCCAACACTTTCTTCATCATATATTCTTCATGTTCTTTTTGAGCGTTCTTTGCTTCTAACTCCTTATGTTTTAACTTGAAATATTAATTTTGCTCATCCCTACGAGCCTTCTCATCTTCCAATTCTGCTATACGAACTTTCAGAATATCAATATCAACTTGATCGGCTTCAACTTTCTTCAACAAGGCTGCATTCTCTGATTCAACAGTCTTTACACGCTTCTCTAACTTCTTTTTCTCACTAGAAACCTCATCAACACTCTTCTGCAACTTCTTTACCAGATCATCATTCACGAAACTGAAATCCTGAAGATGTTTAAGACCAATATTCTCTGGAATTGGTGGAAAGTTTGCAAATCCAGATGATCCAGGTGTAGTTGGTGTTTGTGTGGTTGGTGATGTTTGAAGAATATGTTGTGAAGAGATTGGAGGTGGTACATGGATTGGTGATAAAGTATGATGTTGTTGTGGTGATTGTGATGGTGGTGGTGGTGGTTGTTGTGGTGATTGTGGTGGTGGTGGTTGTTGTGGTGATTGTGGTGGTGGTGGTTGATTAACTTTGATCCTGAACTTTATTTTCTGAGCAGTTGAGTATCAGCACGCTTTCTTGTATATGACTTCTTTCTTCCTGCAGAAGTTGGTGTCACAGCTTCAACATTCTCTGGAAGTACATAATCATCATCAGCATCATCAGAACTCTTCTTTCTTTTCTTTTGTCCTCCTCTTTCTCTTGGATCATAGTTGACTCTGTTCCATTTGTCAACTTGTGCATCAATGTCACTATCTTCAGAACCAGATGAACTACCAACTTCAATATCATCACTTTCTTTCTCACTAGCTACTTTCTCAGCTTCCGCAGTTTCCTTACCAGCAGATTTCACAGCTTCTAAAGTATCATCAACTTCTTTCATCAACTGATCAGTTGCTGGAGATAAACGTTCTTCTGTGACAACATCTTCTGGTTCATCAAAAAGCATAGTTTTCTTCTTGCGTTTCTTTTGAGGTTGTGATGATGAACCTTCTCTAGCTTCAGCTTTTGGAGTTCTCTTACTACCTCTTTTCTTTTTATCTTCCTTTGTAAACCATTTGTAGGATCGTTTTCTGACCCGAATGAGTCGATCAGAAAAGTTTTTCTCAATACGAGAGGCGGAAATAAACGTATTAAGTTCAATTCAGCTAGAATATCACTTTAAACTGTCTTTAGATTGATTTGACAAAGTTTTACAGCGAGTTGACACTTCGTCAGCACTTCGGTATTGAATCCGGAAAGTTATGACTATTACAAACGAAATCAGGAAGCACCTATTTACAGACAAAGTAATTTCGCACGGACCATCTCATGCGAAATTAGATTTCACATGAAATCTAATTTCGTGCGAAATAACCATCTAATTTCGTGCGAAATTACCCATGTGTAATTTCGTGCGAAATTACCCACAAACATACTTTTCTCGTTTTGCGTGCCCTGATCTATCTAATACAATACAAGACTCGATACAAGACGAAGTCGACAGACGTATGCACCAACAGACTCCCCCTCGAATGTTGACGAGTCTTCAGTGTCGAGTCTTCAATCTTTATCAGTCTTTTCGACCTCTTCTGAAGTATCTAACAATGTAAAGCATCCTCAATCTCTATCTTCTCTTCTTCTCCATAATCTTGACCTGGCTCTAACTCTCACTCAAATTCTCTTGATCAGATCTCTTGATTCCTTAAGTTCATCAGCATCATCAGCTTGCATGAACATCAAGGTCTGAACTTGGCTCCACAATCTTCTATCCCAAGATCTGTGACTGGCTCTTACATCATCAGACTCCTCCTTAAAATGTACTTGGGATCGCAGTCTGACTTTCACAAGTTCAAGATCATGACCTGGCTCACATCCTGACTAACCTGCACATTCTTAACCCAGAAATAAATTTCACAAATTTAACATTTTATAAATTTATTCTCTGCTAACCACTTGTAGAGACAACAACATCATTTGCAAGTATCAAATAATAAATGATTTTACAAAGTTAATCTCTAATGAACCACTTGTAAAAGTACCATTTTTCTAACACACTTTCCCAAACCTGTTGTCATCATGTTTAGCCCTTGGAATTTTGAAAATTAGCTTTCCAACCTCAGTTGTCAAAAATCTTTTTGAATTTTCAAAAGTTTATGCTAAAACATACTGAAAATCTTTTTGGATTATTGAATTTGAAATGAAATGCAGTAAAGAAATATTTACAGACAATATTTTTGTGAGCTTGTGTAAGAGGATCATATCAGTGTTTGAAACAAATCACCAACACCGTTAAGCTTTAAACATTTTAAGTTCTAAACGATTCACTTAGATTGTCAGTATATTGATCTACTTAAATTTTCACACAAAGTTCAACTGTTTCGAGATATGAGATTAATGTTTTAAGCACTTAAACCTATTCGCGTGTCCCACCACTTGAATATACTCCCGTATCCAGATCCCAATATTCAGTCTTACAGGTGAGTATACCTAGATGATATCTGTAAAGGGTTAAATGCGAGGGCCATGAGAGCTCAGGCTATTGCTTCCGCAAAATCAGAGAGATGATGGCTTCGACTTTTGGTGTGTTCCCTTTAGAGAATCTTTTCTTCAACAGCACATGATTAGCATTTTTCAATGTTTCATCATTTTTTGTACTGAGGGCGGTGCTATATTTCAAGCAAGCAGAAAATATTATACGGGGACTAGGCCATTGCTTTCGCATTATCAGAAGTCCCGGGATAATATCCCAGATATCACTGAGTATAAAGACCTAGTATCTCAGAAAGAGGGACCTTTCAAACAAGATTTCGGGGATTACCCATATATCCGAGAGATGTTCCCCACGATATAAGTAAGTTTGAAATTTAGGTTTATATCTCGTCATAATCTACTAAATATGTAAAAACCTACTGGCATATCATCAGTGAGACCGTTTATCACATTTTGATCTTTCCAATTCTTTAGCATGCTGTGAATGTCCACTGATGTACTATCATTTCCTCTTTTTACAACAAAACTCATTTTTGATTTTATCATGTTTTTGACTTTTTCAAATTTTCAAATGTTTTTGGATTTTCTAAAAATTTCTTACTCCCCCTAAAATGCAAAATCATTTAAAGGAAATTTGAAAAATAAACTGTACAAATAACGTGACAACTGTTGTGAATTGCTTCAATTCGCCATCCTCTTGGCATAAACAATCAGAACTCCCCCTTACAACAAACTATTTTACCATTATGATTTCAAAACACTTAAGTTTGTTTTAATCAAATGGTTTTTTCGAAAAATTAGTTTTGTTGATTTCATAAAACTACTTGTAGATTAGGGTATTCATCATATTGTTTTTCAAATACCACTTGTATGACAGTTAAATCAAGTAGAACTAAATGTCCTTGATTTACCACTTGTCTATCTTTTACAAACACAATTATCAAGAATGATGCCGATACCTGCTCCACACTTATTAACCTGGGAGCTCCGGCAAGTCCTGGTTTTCAATCATCATAATAGGTTCCATCCCAGTCACAAACCTGGGATGACCCATCTTTACCTGGTTTCTTCGTTTTCTTCTCATAAAATTCCTTTACCCCTTTGACCTTTATGTCAACCATTTTTCCAAAAAAATTATGAACTTTGGAGTTAAAGGCTTTTTCAACATCAAATTCTTTCTTTTCAGAAAAGAATTGATTTGAAATCTCTACTTTACCAATTTTTGTTTTAAAATTTTCAGCCCTTAATGGTGGAAAATTTGCATCATCCATTGGCGGTACTGATTTTTCAACTTTTGATTCAACTTGTGGCTCCTCTGACTTTGTGGAATCAGATTCATTGCCAGAAGATAGCTCCTCTGATTTTGACGAATCAGAATCATTGCTAGAACTATCATCAGATTTCTTAACAACCCACTTTTGGTTGTCAAGATTTGCTTTTCTTCTGTAAAAACTTTTTGAACATTCACCAATCTCAAACTTTGAATTTTTGAAAACTTTAAAAAGTTTGGTTGGTGATTCATTCTCAACCATCTTTTCTTTTAGTTTAAGAGAAACTCCCTGTTTTGTTTGGATTGCCTTTGGACAATTCCTGGAAATATGACCAACTACTTTGCATTGAAAACAGGTTCTCATTTCCTTCTTTTGAACAACTTCATTCTTCATTTCTTATTGCTTCTTAGCAAGGAACTCTTTGTTTGATTGTTTCCAGAATGGGCTTTTTTGTTCTTCCTCAGCACTTGTCCCTGAAACAAATACAGTTTTTGTTTTAGAAATTTTATCATTTTTATAATTTTCTGGTGGAATAAAACCAAGACCTTTCTTTTTGAAATTACCATTGTGGTTTGGTCTCTTTTGAAAACCAGAACCAGAATTGTAACCCTTTTTCTTGTTTAATCTTTGTTTAACTCTTGAGGTGTAAGGATTGGGTTTTTTAGAAATGTTTTCATCTTTTATTTCAGAAATATCAATTTCTATTAGTTTGAAAATCTTTTTTATCATTTCAGTTTTAACACCTCTTATCGGAAATTCTTCATCAGAATATAATTTGTCAGAATCATTCAAAGTATAAGCCACTTTGAATGTTTCGTCATTCATATTATTTTTCGATAACAGAAATTCTTTATTGTAAACCCGTTTGTCCTTTTTTACTGTTTGACTTGACGTTTCAGACTTTGATTCTGAATTTGACTCCGACTTTGACTCCTCGGATTCATCTTTATCCAACACCTGATCGACCACTTTCTTTATTAACTCTGACTCATGATCAGTATCGGACGAAGTGAAAGTAACATCAATATTATCTGGCAAATTATCTGATGGCTCAGATTCCCACCGTAAGTTGGTTGCCTTTTTGACTCTTTCTGAATTTGGATTTCGTGGAGAATATCCATTTTCAAGCGGGGGTGGACACTTGTTGTAACTGGTACTATGTTTCTTACCAGAATCTTTCATTTCAGTATCCTTCTTGTTTTCAGAACTCTTGTCTTCAGATGTCTCTTCTTCGTCAAATGCCTTCATGCTTTCCACTGTTGGATAAATCTTGTTAATAACATAAGAAGTACATGAGTAACTTTTTAACAATCTATTAACTCTTTCTGTTTCGATTCTTTGAGTTTCCCGTTTCTGTTCCAGCACAACACACTTCTCAATATAATTGTTGACAACTTTCTGCTTTGTCATGAAAGCTCCTTGAAGTGTCTTAATAGCTGTTGCTTGTTCACTGCTTGATAGATTATACTGATTCATTGCTTTGTTGAGAACATCATATGATTCTTTCAATCTGTTCATGTTGTGAATCAATGTACTATTTTGCTTCTTTACTGCCTCACAATTTTCACATATCACTGGAATCTTCTGTGCATCAACTTCTGTATCAACTTTGAAAACTGGAATGTCTTTTATTTTCTTTCTTATCACAGGAAATTCTTCATCATCACTGCTGTTAGGTTTTTTAACTTTCTTCTTTTTCTTTTTAGCTTTTTCATCATCACTGTCACTCTCTTCCATCAATTTTAAATGCTCTTTCATTCTCCTTGCATAATAATCATCATTATCACTGTCATCAGCAACTCTAGCAAATAAAAGCTTTGTGATTTGGAGTTTTATTAGGATCATAATCATCCCAACTAAAATTTGCCTAGCAAAACCCTTCTGGTAATTTTTTATCATCTTGATTTATCAGACATGCTTTACTACCAGCTGGAACATATTTATCCCAACTAAATTCTTTTGTTGACTTTTTATCATCTTGATTCACCATACAAGCTCTCTATGAATCTTCGATTGTCTTCCTAGCATGTGCAGTTTGTGGTTCTTGTTGTTGTTGAGCAACTTGATGATAAATTGCTTTCTGATAGTAGTCATTATTGTTGAACGGATTTTGAGCTCCACTTGCTTCGCGATTTGTGCACTCTCTTTTAAAGTGTCCTTTTTTCCTGCAACGAAAACAAGTAACTTTAGATTTATCAAAACCTAGAGTAGAAACATTTGCATCACAGAAATCATCTCTTCCCGTAATTTGTCTTTTCGGCTCTTCTCAAAACACTCGCCAAACACCACTTTATATCCTTCAATTCCATCTCCTCAGCATCAATCTGATCGTAATCCTCTTTTGTCAACATTGGATTCCTGGTCTTTCCTGCAACTAAACTTTCATATGATTCTAATACAGTTCCCAACAATGACATGTGACCTTTTGCAACCTCTACCGAGAAATTTTCACCATTTTCAAGATTCAAAACAATGTTGCATTGTAATCTCTTGCCATTCTTGGTTGTTGAAAAATTTGGATCAAAAGATGGATATGAAGAAAATCCCGTTTTGCTGTTTGATACTTGAGATGATCCTCTAGACGAACTCTTAGCATTGAATGCAGTTTCAACCTTTGGTGACATATTAGCCTTATCACTAACACCTCCTTTGTAATAAAGACCTATATCTTGTTCACCATCAAAATCTTTCATTCTAGAGATCTTCCTTTGTTCCATTTCCTGAGCTTCAAGTTTTTCAATGAATTTATTCAGTGTCAAATTACTAAAATCTTTCTTATTTCTCAACATCATGAGATATGTGCCCCAAGTTTCATGTGGCAATGCATCAGCCAACTTTTCTATCAACTCTTCATTATCTTTTGTCATGCTCACTCTCTTCATTTGGACTAACAGATTGCAGTATCTTTCAATAATCTGCTTGGTACTCTCAGTTTTCAAACCACGAAATAGATCGAATTCTTTCTTCAAAAGTGATTTTTTGTTCTTGATCATTTCTTTACTTCCAACAAACTTTGATTTTAAAGCTTTCTAGATTGAATAAGCACTTCCATTGTGTTGAGGTAAAACCAAGATATCTTCTTTAACTGCTTGATGCAACAAACTAATCATCATTTTTTCATTTTTGTATTTCTTTCTATCATCAACACTTAGAACTTTAATAGCAATCTCCTCTTCGTCATCATTCATTGGTCTAACATATTTTGTTTCAACACATTCCCAAGCATCCAAATAATTTGCTTGAACCCAATTCTCAAATCGTTCTTCCCATCCTTTATACTCCTCGAAATTCATGAGCTTAGGCGGTTTTTGCATAGTGCCCGTTTCATTTTCCATGTTCAAGTTCTGAGTAACAGATGCCGGAGTAGTCGGGGTAGTAGCAAATGCGTTATACAATTCTTCTTCCATGTTTCGGTAACAATTTTCACAAAACAGTCTTTCAAACGAAATTACTTCTTCAAGAGAAATACCCTTTTCAACGAAATTACCCTGTTCACACAAAATACCCTTTCAAATGAAATAACCAATCTCAAACGAAATAACTCTTTCACACGAAATTACCAATTTCGTGCGAAATAACCAAACGAAATATCACTTTGAAGCGAAATCAACTAATTTCGTGTGAACCTCACAAACGAAATTACAATCTGGAGCGAAATAAGGCTATTTCACGCGAAATAAGAACCTAATTTCATGCGAAATACTGCTGATGTCATCATCTCGAGCTGTTTTTGCTAAAATTGACCAGGTTTTAAGCCGTTTTAAGATCTGAAACTTTCTAGGGTTTGTTAAAACATTATTGCGCATATGATGTGTGAAATTCAAGCCATTTTAACCATGAAAACTTGTTAATTTTGAAAAAGAAGGTGTAGAAATCAGAAAAACCAGCTGAATTGGTATGAACTCTTCCTCCTGAGCTCTTATACCACTTGTAGGATCGTTTTCTGACCCGAATGAGTCGATCAGAAGAGTTTTTCTCAATATGAGAGGCGGAAACAAACGTATTAAGTTCAATTCAGCTAGAATATCACTTTAAATTGTCTTTAGATTGATTTGATAAAGTTTTACAGCGAGTTGACACTTCGACAGCACTTCGGTACTGAATCCGGAAAGTTATGACTGTTACAAACGAAATCAGGAAGCACCTATTTATAGACAAAGTAATTTTGCACGGACCATCTCATGCGAAATTAGATTTCACACGAAATCTAATTTCGTGCGAAATAACCATCTAATTTCGTGCGAAATTACCCATGTGTAATTTCGTGCGAAATTACCCATGTGTAATTTCGTGCAAAATTACCCACAAACATACTTTTCTCGTTTTGCGTGCCCTGATCTATCTAATACAATACAAGACTCGATACAAGACGAAGTCGACAGACGCATGCACCAACACCATTCATTTCGTGTTTCTTTGAATTCTTTTAACTTTTCTAATTCCAAAGCAGCACTCTTTTCTTTCATCTCTTTATCATTCCTCCACTTCTGATGATTTACAGGATCTGGATCTTGATACTTATCATCTTTGATAAACGCGAAGAAATCTGCCTTCGTCGTCGGTTCTGGCCAATTCTTGTGATACTTGGATAATCTTATCAACGTTTCATTATCCATATGATTTAACATCATCAAATCATTCACTTCATCCTTTTCAAGATTTGGATATGCGTGATCAAGCATCATTTGCACGAATCTTGGATAAATCCAACTCTTGCTGCCAGAAGTAATGTTTTCTTTCATATAGTCGAAGACAATTCAAGAAAAGTTGTACTTTTTGTTCAACACCAACGCAGTAACCATGCACATCTGGTAATCCTTCATCACATCATAACCTCCTTTCCTGTGACTAAGAGCATGTATCACAGAATGAATAAAAAACTTATAAGGCTTCACAAAACATGCTTTCAGATAATTTTCACTATTCAAAGGCCCACTATATCCCATTCTTAACATACACCCTTTTACCATCTTCTCTGGAAACCCGGTTGGCGAGTTTTCATCATCAGGAAAATCTAATACCTTTCGTACAAGCGCTTATGAAATAATAATTGCTTTATCTTCACCGTCAAGACTAACAACTGAATTGATAACATCGTTCTCTTCATCGTACTTTGCATTCTTCCAAAAATGAGCAACGTGAGACTTGAAAACTCTATGCTGATTCGTCAATGCCTTTTGGATTGGTAAACGTTTCATGAACGGCAATATCTCCTTGAAAACACTCATCTTTGATAACTCCTCATCATAAACACAACAAATGTTGTGAGACGGATCAAATTCAAAGTTCGACGGCTGAAATACAAACAAAATAATCAAGTTAAACAATTTTGCACAAAATTTCAAAACAAATACATTTCACACGAACTGGTTTCATACAAATTGACCATTTCGTGCGAATTGATACAATTTCAAACTTTTGGTTTCATGCGGACTGCATTCATACGAATTGAACATGTTTCACATGAATTGGTATTTCAAACAGACTGAGCAACTCGTACGAGTTGGATCATTTCAAACGATGTGGAATTATAGCACTTCGTGCGAAGTCAATCATCACTTCGTGTGAATCATCAAATATGAACAGTATATTTGCAGGTTATCAAATCTTGATTTTACTATGAAATTGAAACCATAGATTTGTTCAAAATCAAATTCCGATTACCCTGATGTGTTTATGGTTTGATTTTGTCCAAAAAATAACCCTAAATCTAAGGTTAAAGGTCCGATTCGTGCGATTCGGTAAGGTCTGGTTCAATTAACTGTCAATCCATACCTTTCCCATGTTCTAAGTTGAGCTAACCAACTTAGAATATGATTACGAGCACAAACTAACAAGATTTTGGCTTGAAATCGATGAAATCAGATCAAACTTTCAGATCGTACGGAGAGAATTACAGTTTGGTGCGGAGTGAGAACAGTGAAAATGATTTCAAACGAACTGGACACCCCTTTATATAGATGAGGCAGTTCGTGCGAAATGGAACAATCTGATACGGTGTGGCCACCTCGTGCGAGGTGGTCACTTCGTGCGAACTGAAAATTTTTAAAATTTTTGGATTTTTTAATTTTTAACATTTTTATCAACACACGCATTTAACCAAGTCCAAATTAATGACCCTGGTCAAATGTTTAGCCTGCCAAGTCCAAGTTAATGACCTTGGCTGACCAAATTATGATCTCGCTGATATTTTGAAACTTTTTAAGTTCAAATTAATGAACTTTTCAACTTTTTGAGCAATTACCAACACATTTCTCAAACATTCTCTTATCCAACCCATGTGATCCAACATGTTTAGCACTGTGAGACTTTGATCATCAGATCCCCAACGTCTGTTGTCGAAAATAAGATGAAAAAGCAAATCTTTTTTGGATCTTACACCATTTTGCTAAACAAGCGGGGAATCTTATGGAATTGAATGTAACTAGAAACTGTACACACATATTTTTGTGAGCGTGTTAGGGGATCATATCAGCTGCCGACAAGCTACAAGTACCGTTAAGCTTTGATTTCATACTAAGCATTAAACAATTCACAGTGATTGCCGATATACTGATCCACTTTAAATTTTCACACAATATTTCAATCTGTTCAGGATACGAATTAGTGTTTTAAGAGCTTAACTTATACGCGTGTACCACCTCAGAATATACTCCCGTATCCAGACTACTATATTCAGTCTTACAGGTGAGTGCACACTAATGATATCTGTAAAGGGGTAGATGCGAAACCTTGAGAGCTCATATTTTTGTTAGAGATGAAGGCTCGACTTTAGGTGGGTCCCCCTTGGGGATCTTCTTTACAACAGCACATGATTTACATTTTTCAATGTTTTTATCATTTTTTATGCTGAGGGGGGTGCTTTTCTTTTTAAGCAAGCGTAAAGTATTATACGAGGACTAGGCTATTGCTCCCGTAAAATCAGAAGTCCTGGTATAATACCCCAGATATCATCACGTACAAAGACCTAGTATGTCAGAAATAGAGTCTTTCAAACAGAATTTCAGGGGTTACCTATATATCCGAGAGATGTTCCCCACGTAATAAGCAAGAAATGATTTAGGTTTATATCCCGAACAAACTTACTAAATGTGTAAAAACCTATCGGCATATCAACAACGAGACTGCTTAACACATTTAAACTATACATTTCTTTAGCATACTGCAACTGTCTAGCTGATGTACTATCATTTCCCCTTTTTACACAAACTCATTTTTGTTTTTCCAATGTTTTTGCATTTTTGAACTTTATCATGTTTTTGTATTTTCTACAAACTTTCTCCCCCTAAAATCAGAAACATATTTTTGTGTTTTTGGTTTTATCAAAAGGGGTAAAGAAAACTATACAAAAAACATGACAACAAGACGCAGATCACTTCTGATCGCCGTCCTCCTCGGCCATACACTCTACAACCCTCCTAGAAAACAAATTCTTCAACCCATTCAATTTTAAAAGATAATTAAATCTTGTTTTATCAAAGGGTTTTGTGTAAAAATCAGCTCTCTGATCATCGGTGTGTATATAATCAATTCGAATCAATTTTTTCTCGTAACAATCTCGAATGAAATGATGTCGAATTTCAATATGTTTCATTTTAGAGTGTTGCACCGGATTTTTAGTGATATTTATTGCTGCCTCATTGTCCACATAAATTGGTGTTTCTAAGAATTGCAAACCAAAGTCCCTCATCTGCTGTTGGATCCAGAGGATCTGCGAACAACAGCTGGAAGCCGAAACGTATTCAGCCTCACAAGTTGAGAGAGCGACTGTGGTTTGTTTCTTACACTGCCAAGTAATGAGCCGAGTTCCAAAGAACTGGCAACCTGCAGTTGTGGACTTTGCGTTCAACTTACAACACCCGTAGTCAGAGTCAGAAAAACCAGTTAAAGAAAAGTCACCGCATCGGGGATACCACAAGCCGTAGCTTGGGCAACCTTTGAGATACCATAAAATTCTCTTCACTATCTGCATGTGTGATTGTCTCGGACTTGACTGATACCGGGCGCAGAGGCAGGTTGGATACATGATATCCGGTCGGGATGCGGTCAGATACATAAGCGATCCTATCATTGACCGATACAGCGTTTCATCCACTTTTTCACCGCTTTCATCCGGACAAATACCATGATTCAAAGCTAAGGGGGTTGAAATTGGTGATGATTCAGACATATTGAATTTGTCCAACACATCATTCACATATTTCGTCTGATGTATGAAGATTCCATCGAGCAATTGCTCAACCTGAAGCCCTAGGAAGAACTTCATCTCCCCCATCGAACTCATTTCAAACTTCATCTTCAGAACCTTCTCAAACTCTTTGCACAACTCATCGTTCATCGTTCTGAAAATGATATCATCAACGTAGATTTGAACAATGAGTAGATGCCCTGCAACCTCTTTTGTAAACAAGGTACTATCGATCGTTCCTTTGATAAACCCGTTGGTTAATAGATGTTGGGAAAGCGTCTCTTACCAGGCTCTCGGGGCCTGATGCAATCCGTAAAGCGCTTTGTCGAGAAGATAAACCTTGTCTTTGTGCACTGGATCGGTAAACCCCGGTGGTTGACCGACATACACTTCTTCTTTGATCTTTCCGTAAAGGAATGCAGACTTGACATCTAGTTGGTAGACCTTGAATCCTTTCCATGACGCGAACGCCAAGAAGATTCTAATAGCCTCGAGTCGAGCAATGGGAGCATACACTTCAGTAAAATCGATCCCTTCTTGCTGACTAAAACCTTGAACTACCAACCGTGCTTTGTTTCTTACAATCACCCCTATATCATCACGCTTACACTTGAAGACCCACTTGGTCTTAATCAACTTTTGATTTTCCGGGAGTTCAACTAACCTCCATACTCCAAGTTTCTCAAACTGTAGCAATTCTTCCTGCATCGCATTCACCCAGCTTTCTTCAGTCAATTCTTCTTTATATGTCTTCGGCTCCACCTGTGAAATAAAGCATTTTAATGAGAATTCTTCTTGTAAAGGAGCGACAGAAGAATAAAAGCATGTGAGCCCTTTGTTGATTTGTTCTTATGTTTTCACTCCACTCTGAAGATCTCCAATGATTTGTTCTGATGGATGGTAAGATAGAGTTCTCGGCATGACTGTGTCTGGCACGCTCACTTCCGATTGCAAATTAGTGATATCCTGATCACCCGTGTGATCAATAGCATTCGTAGTCTCAATATTTGGTTCCTCGTCATAAACCGGATCGGTTTCTGGTTCTGAGTCATCGGATTGATCAAATATTAGAGCTGTTTCTTCTGGAGTTTCGTGTGTAGTTCCACTAGGACCGGCCTCATGATCATTTGCACCCACGGTGGGCGAGGAAACTACCAACGGTCTTGGCACTTGTTCTTGAGATAAAGGCTGCTATTGTTGGTATATAAATGCTAGTTCCTCCTCACTTGGCTCAGTCGGAAGATGGAAAGACTCCCAGAGATTATCATAATCGAATAGCAATCTGTTTCCGGGAAGTTGTTCCGGAGCAGTAAACCTTTGACAGTCGACATGTTGAACTTGTATGATCTTTCCCAAACATGGAACAAATACTCTCTTCAATGGACTTGCATATCCTACAAAAAAAACCTTCGTTAACTTTCGCACCAAATTTACCATCTGGATCAATAAATGTGCAAGGTGATCCAAAAGGTTCTAAAAATTTCAAATTTGGTTGGTAATGATGAAGCAACTCGAAACAGGTTTTCTTGTACTTCTTTACTGTAAGAACACGATTTAGCGTGTAACATGCTGTAGCAACTGCTTCACTCCAAAAATGTATCGGCAATTTAGAATATGCTAGCATGGTACGGGCTGTTTCGATCAGTGTGCGATTCTTTCGTTCTGCGACACCGTTTTGTTGTGGAGTATACGGTGCGCTGAATTCATGAAGAATGCCTTTGTCATTGCAGAATTCAAGCATACGGTTGTTTTTGAATTTCGTTCCGTTGTCGCTTCGAATTCTTCTGATCGGTAGCTTGTACAAATTCTCCATTTTCTTGAATAATCTCATCAAGGAATCAAACGTCTCTTATTTCTTCTCAAGAAACATCACCCAGGAGAACCTTGTATAGTCGTCTGTCACAACTAAATAATATAACTCTCCACACATGCTTCTCACATTTACCGGTCCAAAAAGATCCATATGGAGTCTTTCTAGAGGTAGTCTGATAGAATTCAAAAGCTTTTTCGGGTGTGACTTCTTTGTTTGCTTCCCCTTTTTGCATTCTACACAATCATCTTTCAGATGGAAGCTTTTCACATTTACTCCTTCAACAAGATCATTATGAACTAAGAAATTCATTTTTCGCACATGAATGTGGCCCATCTTACGATGCCACATTATTGATTCTTTTTCTGTTGCCTTTGTTTTGGTTACAAAACATTGTGCCTTTTTGTCTGTTGTTGTTGCTATGCTCATATCTAGGACATACAAATCGTTTTCACGAGGAGCGTGCATCAACACCATTTCTTCCGGTATTTTAAAACCTGGTTTAATGATTAGACATTCAGTTTTTGTAAAATGAACTGTAAATGACTTATCACAAATCTGCGAGATGCTCAACAGATTGTTTTCCAATTCAGCGATGTAGTTCACTTTATCAAACGTTACGACTCCATTGGTAAGAATTCCTTCTCCAACGATTCTACCACCCTGAGTTCCTGCAAAACCAACATATCCTCCATTTTTTGATTTGACATCGTAGAGCAGTGCTAACATCCCCGTTATATGCCTTGTGGCGCCGCTATCCATGATCCACTTTAAGATGAAAGATCTTGGAAGCCCCTGCACACATCAGAAACACTCACTTAAACAAAGATACCCAAGTTTTGTCAACATTTGGTATGCTACCGAAGACAATATCAGGTGTTACTTTGTCAACTTTTGGAATGTTGAAAATGACGTTTGGAACATCAGGTTTTGGCTTTGATTTTAGATCTCCCTCCTTAATAGGTGGAAATTCTTCAATTAGTTTATCCAATTCAAACTCTAGTTTTTCTTTGGGGGTGACATCAATTTTTGGTTCAGATTTTAAAACCTTTTCCATTTTCTTTTCTTCAAACGTTTGTTTAGATTTCTCCACCCATGATTGATTTTGAGAAATTTTTGTTTTAGGATAAACCTTTGAAGTCTTTTGGGTTTTTGAAGATTCACCAATCTCAAAAGTCGATTTTGGTTTTTCCTCGGACTTCAAAGATTCACCGCGTTTTAAAATACGCACAGGGGGAACCATCGGTGTTTTACCCTTAACATCATTTGAAGTTTTTGGTTTTGGTTTCTGGAAAACTGGTTTTATAATCTTTTTAACACATTGTTTGGCCATGTGACCAATTTCATTGCAACGATAGCAGATTCTTTTGTCGTATTCAACAAAAGTAGATCTCTTGGTCTCATCTCTTATCTTCTTTGCTGCAATGAAATCGTCAACTTCTTTCTGACTAAAGATGTAATCTTTTTCAACTTCAGTACTAGCACCAGCAACAAACACATCACTTAATTTTTCTTTTGGCTTAACATCTTTCTTAGCCATTTTCTTTTCAAAACCAACACCTTTCTTTTTGAAATTGTTTCCGTGTCTCTTGTTATTACCACCGTTACCCACCCTTTCATCTTTCTTTCTCGAGTTGTTTGTAGATTGGTGTTTAACAAAAGATTTTTTCGGTTTTGAAAGAAACACATTGTTGTTCACTTCAGAAATATCAATTTCCACCAGTTTATAAACCATTTCGACCCTTTTCATATTCGCATTCTGAATCGGGTACTCAAAATCAGTATATAGTTTGTCAGTTCCGGTCATAGTGTAAACCACAATGATCGAATCGTCATTCACAACTTTATCTGATTTTGGTATGAACTTATCAAGAAAGTTCCCGTCATCTTCAGAATCAGAACTGGAATTTTCCAAATGAGTTTTAACCGTTTTGTAATCAGAGTTATCACTTTCTTCATCCAACACTTGATCAACAACATTTTTAATCACTTGTGACTCGTTGTCTGTGTCAGGCGGAGAAAATGTAACATCAATGTTTTCCGGTAACTCATTCTCTTCAGTTCTCAACTTGAGATTCAAAGCTGCTTCCACCCCATCTGGATATTTCTGTGTATAATGATTCCACATTGGGGGTGGAACATTCTTTGAAAGCAGGTTTAGCATCGGGTTGTTGAGATTTTGATTTTAGGGGAGTAAGAAAATTTAGAAATTTTGAACATTTGAAAAATACAAAAACATGATAAAATCTAAAAGGCCAAAAACATCGAAAATTCAAAAATGAGTTTTGTTGTGAAAAAGAGGAAATGATAGTTCATCAGTAGACTGTCACAGTACGCTAAAGAATTGAAAAGTTAAAAAGGAGATAAACAGTCTCACTAAAGATGTGACGATAGGCTCAGCTAGACTAGTAAATTTGCGATAACGATACAAACTTAAATGAAAAAGCCTAGTTCTAGTGGGAAACGCGGTTGAAAGCATAGTACTTAGTTTTATCCTTCGTGACTGTGTACCTACTCGGTAATCGCTGAATGCTAAAAGAGCATAAAAACCGGTCAGTTTGTGAACTTTCACAACTTGCTGAAAAAGTCACTGTGATTGTGCATTTCATTTTGCAAAGATTTAATCTTGTTTGATTTCTTTATTTTGTTTAAGCATTGGACATCCTCTGCGTATACGCGAGTATCGAACTGGATGTTAGTGCCTAAACGTTCTGCTTTATTTTTCTTTGTTTTTGTTTAAATCTTGGATCACCTCTGCGTATATGTGAATATCGAACTGGTGGTTAAGATCTAAACATTTTCAACTTGTTTTTATTTCTTATTTTGTTTAAACATTGGACTTTCTATGCGTATCGAAAGATCGACCTGATTGTTAATGTTTAAACATTCTGCGTTGTTTTCGCACATATCACAGTTGATGAAAGTTTAAAGGCATTACTTGAGTCAGTGTATTGCATGATGAGGGGATATGCTGAGATCGTGGGGTCCATAAGAATTTAGTGCAAAATTAATATACCTTAACGTATCGGTAAGCATTTCGAAAGTTTTTAGATTGAGTTTAAGAGGACAACAATATCGTCAATCTATGTGAATTGTTTAAAACTTAAAGTGTTTTAAAGCTCAACGGTGCTAGTGATTTGTCAAAAACTGATATGATCCTCTTACACAAACTCACAAAAATATTGTCTGTAAATATTTCTTTATTGCATTTTAACACTCTGAAAATCTTAAAAATGTGTGTTTTAGCATAAATTTTTTGAAAAAAATCAAAAAGATTTTCGACAACTGATGTTGAAAAGCTGTTTTTTCAAAATTCCGAGTGCTAAACATGATGAACGACATTGGACTGGGAGAGTTTGTTTGAGATGTGAAATGATTTTGAAATGTTTAAATGGTTCATTAATTTGAATCAAAATTTTGAATGTTACAAATTCAAGAGGTTAAGAAGAGCTTATTAATGTCAAAATTGTTTATTTTACAAGAGGTAGAGGATTGTGCAGGTTAAAGCCAGGTTTCTGATCCTGTTGCTACAGAGAGCCAGGAGACGTCTCAGATTCTGTGAAAACCTGAGCAGAGTTTGAGCCAGGATACGATCTTAAGGCGATAGTGAATTCCAGACTGCGATCCCAGCTTATCGATAGGGGGAGTCTGAAGAATTTAGAGCCAGATTCAGATCTTGGAACAATACTTAAGACAGAAGCTGTTAATGCTGAAGAATTTAAAGAATCAAGAGACCTAATCAAGAGAGGATAGAGCCAGGTTGCGATTCTGGAAGAGAAAGAGAGAGAGAATAAAGATTGAAGGATGCTTATAGTGTCAGATACTTTGGAAAGAGCGAGAAGACTGATCAATATTGAAGACTCGACATACTGAAGACTTGCACTGAAGACTCGTCAACATCCAAGGGGGAGTTTTTTGGTGAATATGTCTGTTGACTTCGTCTTGTATCGAGTCATGTTTAGTATAGATTAGAAAGTCCAGAAAGCATGAAAAGTCCAGAAAGCACGAAATGGCAGTTCATGGGAAGTGACGTTTCATGAGGACTGGCCAGTCCCTACGAAACAGTTTCATGGGAAGTGGCATTTCATGGGGACTGGCCATCTCTATAAATAGGAGAGGTGTGTCATTCATTTAGAACTTTTGGATTCCAGAGCTGGAATTCTGCTGAAGTGTCTCTAGCCTGTATATCTTTGTCAAATCAATATACGAGACTGTTAATCTACTTCTACATGTGAATCTAGCTGAAACGAAGATCAAATCACTGAATTCCACCTTTGATTTGACCGAGAACTCTACTGATCGACTTGTTTAGGTCGAATCTCGGTCCTACAAGCCCGAAGGGAATGGTGAAGGGGATGGAGATGGAAAAGGAGAAGGATAAGGGGAAGGAGAAGGGGAAGCAGAAGGGGATACGAGAGTAGAAAAAGAAAGGGATATGGCCGGAGAACAAAACGCCGAACCCTCGACTGCTACAACAGCCCCCATATATGATGATGAGGATACTATATTATCAGATGAAGATATAAACGAAAACGATATTGAGAGATGGAGTTGTGATTTCAAGACACTTGAATATCACATTTCGAGATACAATGGGGAAAAATAATTAAAAGGAATATTGCCGAGATTTTGAAGCTGCCGGGACAAGATCTAAAACAAATGATTGATATAAAAGAAGGTCTTGATAATTCAAGGATGGTGGATGAAGTGATTAAAGCAATAAAAAAACATCTGCAACCTGCTGAAGAGACCCCAAAAATGCCTGTATTTGATAAGACACCAAACATCCCCACGACAGAAACACAATACAGTCAGGTATTCATCACTGAACTAGAAAAAACTGAAGGGGAGATGGTAAACAAAAGTGTTGACCAACAAGGTGCAGTGTTTGATAAAACGCCATATGAGCAGCTACCATCTACAGCTGGGAAAAACCTCTTGAAAACTTTTGAAGATGAAGAGACACCCAATAAACCCCAAGATGAAAACGCCATCAACACATCACCACCAAAAACGCCAAACAAGTCAGATGTGCAGGAGAAAGGTGATGAGGACAAAACTCCAGACATCACAAAGTTGATGCAAGAAAATACAATTTTAAACCCTGAAGAGCTGCCTAGTGATGAAAAAGCTGATAAAGATGATGAAGAAGATAAAAATATAAACAAAAAGACTGTGGCTGAAGAGGAGAAGAGAGATAAGAAATTGAGCAGGGAATGTTTGTTACCTTATGTAAGGAGGCATGTTTGTCACCTTATGTAAGGAGGCAAGTAGTTATACATAAACCAAGGACAAACCCTGAAAAATAACCTTTCCATATACATCTTCACTGGATACGGCGATTACGAGTATGTACACTTCTCTCAAAATAAAACGCCAAACTTTCCATTTATAACGTTTACTTGAATATGCATGTAAAAACGATCAAAACGCCATGTATTATAATAGAATGAGTTTATATAACTAAAACGCCAAATGATGTTTTTTTAGGACTGAGGTGCTCAAGATGGGAGAAAAGTTTCTCATGAGGGTGATTTGTGAGAGCATGAAACTAGGATTTCAAGCACACGTCTCAATTATTCTATGTTGGGCACATATCCTGAACTATGAAGAAAGATACAAGGCTCCAGAATCACCCTCAAGGTTATTCTGCGCAGAATTACTGCTGGTAACTCTTTTGCTATATTTAATTGATAAAAGTATAATTGGACATTGTTTTATTGTTTAAAATGTGGTACTCAATATTACAGAATACTCCGGCATACGACGAAATGACAAAAGAAAATATACTGAAACAAAGAATTCAACAGAAACATGAAAACTGTTCTGAAATACACGTTTCAAAGGAAACAAGAAAAATAAAACCATCAAAGATTATGAACTAGTCTCCGTGCAATAATATGGGAAAAACATTTCTATGTTGTATGTTTCAACATAAAACACGAAAGAGTGGATGTATTGGACAACAGCGGTGCAGGGGATGATGTCAGCATTAAAGACAAGTATGCTGGATGGGTGGGAAAGTTGGTAAGTATCTTAAAAACTTTGTATATAGGAACTATGTTGACAAAAAGGCAAACTAATATATGCAAAAAAATGTAAAACTGCAGCACAATGCTTTTGCAAACTACTTGCGTATTAAAAAACACCTAAAGCATAAGATCATGAGCAAGGTGAAGATTGTCAGACAACAGATGGATTGGAGGACAACGTCTAACGTGCTCGACTGTGGGATTTTCTCAATGAGGCATATGGAAACATACATGAGGGATATAGCTGGTTGAAGAAGTGGTTTGGCAAAAGAAGATCCCCCAAATCAACTACAGCAAATACAACTAAATGAACTAAGGGTAAAATACAATGGAAAAATCCTGCTTCATAGCGAAAATGAAAACAGAACACAATTGAAAAAATGTGTAACAAATTTCTTGGCTTTAGGGGGACAAAAAATACGTGAAATGTTTGACACATCCGACAAGAGAATAGCACAAAGGATGACAGATTATGTAGATTAGCTTAAACACCATGGATTGTAAAATTTTAATGTTGACTAATGTGTTTTACTCTTTAGATTATTACATCTACATGTTTGGTTGTGTGATTTTCTATAATATTTGTGCAAATCAATGAAAACGCCATGATTCGAATAATTAACAAATAGTAATCATTTAAAACATAAACAACATTAAAAAGGATAAAAAACTAAATTAAAACAAGTAAAAAACACAATAACGCCATATGTTTTGGATATCAATAGAACGCCATTAAAACTTAAACGCCATTCGTAAAAAAATACTTTCTTTTTTTAAAAAACGCCATGTAAAACTAGCATAAAGATGAAAACGCCATTTCTATTTAATTTTTTCTGGGCAACGAAATCATAATGCCATTGTTTAGCGGGAAGTGGACAATGACAATCGTACCCCCGCACATAATTTAGAGCGCTATACCACGTTGCCGGCCAGGATCCGTTCTCACCGTTCTCACACTTTTCACTGTTCTCTCCTGATCCCGTACCTATATATATATATATATATATATATATATTGTCAGGATTTAGAGAAAACGGTGGAAAGTGTGAGAACAGTGAGAACGCTAATGGATCGTCCGATCAAAACAATCTATGGACTAGATTGGCGCGGTGGCGTTTTTGTAAATAACACGAATTCTATTAAGTGGACGCGCTTCATTAAGGGTAAAAAGGTCTTTAGACTTCTCTAACAAAAACGCCATTACGGGCCAAAACACATCCCTATATAAACAAAACATCTCATACATTCATTAAACACACCCCCCGAACAGGAAACGCCATATTTACAACTATATACCATTCATCTTAGAAACGCCAAAAAACCCAAAACATCAAACACATGAACTCAAAACGCCATATTTTACTATATACCAATCATCTTAGAAAACGCCAAAACACTCAAACATCAAAGATTCCAAAAAATCGACGTTTCTTTTAGATACACTATTTCCTCAGTAAAACGCTAAAATGGCAAACATTGTTTCTTGTATATTCAATATTTTTCTACGCGAAGTTTCGCAGAATGCATTCTTCCCTGAGGTGCTGTGACTCAATAACATTTTGTTGCATGAGATGGACAAATCTTCAACAAAAAGATGCTGGTGTCAGACTTATGTCATTTTTTGTGTTTTGTTCCTGATGAATGTTATAATGGCATGAAGAGACGAATGACACTAATGAGTGGTTTGAAGATAAATATTCAAACAAAAAACTCACGTCATTTTGTCTTTCCAAACGGCCACAAAAAAGCCTACTTCAACAACAAAAACTCACGCATGCCAAAGTCAAACTGCCAGTGAACATGTTTCAAAGAAGAAAGAGACTGATGACAATGAAGATTTGGAAGATGAATTGTTTCTTTTTTTATTTTTCTAATTTTCTTTTTCTGTTGTTTGTTATGTATTTTTAGCTAAGGAAAAAAATACATTATTTTAATAAAAACTGTAAGTCCCGTAGAACGGATCTTTCAATGATATCAAACAACACCAAGTTTGTGCGGAATCCAAACTTGATGTGATTCAAGAATAAACCGAAAAATATGAAAATACGAAGAACACAATACCGAATCACTTTCAAACTTGCACACGTTCTATTACTTGAATAAGCAAAACGTCTGGTACAAGTTCTCACAACCAAATCGCCTCTCTCTCTAGCTCTCTAGAATTTCTATAACAATGGAGGTTCCTATAGGTTCAAAACTAAAAACAAGTTAGAAACTTGTTTTTATACTAACTCAAGCCCACTTCCCTACATGGGCTCCCCTTGGGCCTGCTTGGCCCACATGGCCTAAAGCTTGGCCCAAGTGACCTATAAAGGTCCAAAACCTAATATAAACTAACCCGGTAAGGCCCAGCTCGTAACCATAACCCGTTGTGTTAATTTGATGCGTCAGTCTCACACTTTAGGGCCTAACAATCTCCCCCTAGACTGATGCCATCAAATTGTCTTCATAACATGAAATCAGCAACGTCTTTAACGAAGTCTATGGTTGTCGCTATGCTGCAGATGTTGTGGAAGTTCTTGACTTCTGAACTCTCAGCACTGGGTCTCTTTTTTAGCTCTTGTGGTTAGCTTCATATCAGGATCTCGATTAGCTTTGCTTGAAATATCTTTGTCAAAAAGAATGTGAGAGGAGGATTCTCAGCAGCTCTTTTCTTCTTCAATCTTTGTCTTTCAAGCAGGTTTACGATACTTCTTCAAATGTACTTTCACTGTCAGACGGCGTTTCGTATCCGGTTCTTCTGACTCAGGTACATCTTGTTGTTGTGCTGTTTCAGGCTTCTTCAGCAACTAACAGCATCTTAGTCTTCATCAACCCCTGTTCTTGATTGAAATCAAGTTCTGCACATGCTCACAAACTCATAAGCAAACATTTCTTATGCAACAGAGGATCGTACCACATGAACACTAGGTACATCCAAGTATTTGTACTCAGATTTCACAATTTAAATTCTTTCAACTTTTAATGATCAGTCAAATCTTCAAGAACAGTTACATTTTTAATTTTAAGAAAAACAAATAAGCACTCTATTTTTGGATTTTTGATTTTATAAAAAAAACAAGACACTATTTTTGTATTTTTTGAATTTTTCAAATTTTTATTTTTAATTTAAGAACTAAAAACAAATAAAAACTCAAAATATAAACAACCACCATAATATACAATTACAATTGCAATGGGATCAAAATTCGTTCTCAGGCAGACTAAGGAACACTTTTCAGTACGAGCCTAATCAAACTGGTCTATGCGATTGCCAATATGTTTTTCCACTTAAACTTTAACGCTCAACTTTCAATTTTTCAACTTCGTGATATGCTTTAGGTAATATTATACTATTATACCCGTGTGTCCCATTCCAAGGCATACCCCCATGATCAAGGTAAGCACAACGATTCATCGTAACAGGTGAGTATATTGATGTCATCCTTTTTGATTTACAACGTTAGACCATTGGTGACAGGTCAGTACTTTCGTACAGCAGAGCGACCAATGATTTGGTCCAACGAGGGTGAGGCAAATACCATTTTGGTACGAATTTGGCTCTTTGAGCATTTGGAATATTCTCATTTTGAGATTTTGATTCCTTAGGGTTTTTGTCCTCTTGGGATCTTTTAAGATATCCTGACTGTGTCTAGGAAATAACGTAATTGCTCAGGGATCAAATCACGAGGTTTTGGGCTTGACTACACTTATCAACACTGATCTACGACTGAAAGCTTTAGACGATTGCCAGTATATTTGTCCTCCTAAACTCATCTCCCTAGTCTTTTCCATATAACTGCCTGTAACAAATTTTATCATGTTTTGATTTCTTAACAATGAACACCCAGACAAATACTAATCAAATCCCGGAGTTATATACAGCACACTCTATCATGCAAGTAGCTTCCCTACCACATATTTCACAAGTCCAATCCAGATCTCTGAAATCTTAACTGGGAATAGATTAAGAAGAGAACAGAATAGATCTTAAGCAGAGATGGTATAATATACAGATCAAATGAGTTTTCTCAGTTTGATATAGGTTTCTTGGGTTTCTTTTGGGCACTTGAGGGCCTCTTTCGGGTGTTTAATAGATCTATAGAGCGACAACGTACAGCTAGGTCAGCATGTATCTGGATGCAGCAGAAGCTGACGTTGCCTAGCACCTCCAGGTCTTTGCTTCCGCAAAACAGAGGATATACACGACTTTTTCAGAGAAGATTTCAGAGTTAGACCAAAATTGTGTGTATGGGGACAACATACAGACATTCAAATAGAAATGAGCTAATACCAAGTGACTTTCTTTCCTGAGGTCATGTACTAATTTAGTTCTGAACAGAACAACCAATGTTTCCAGTCTTTAAGGATAGAGCCTACCAACACATCGTGCTAAAGTCAAACTGTTTCGATACTGGTCTTACATGAGTCAGCCCTTCACCATAATGTGAAAATTCGTTTACAGAAGGACAGCCAAGATATCCCCGGATGATTCAACAATATAAAGACCCGAAACCTCAGACGTTGGCTATCTATCAACACAAGATTTAAGACCATAAAATCATACGTCGTTGGTATGTTACCCACATGGTACATAGTTCATTATGTTTATATCACTTAGTATCTTTTATCATTTTGAGCGTCAAGCCTATCGACATATCGCAGTAGATCCTAGTCTTTTCAGCTATGGCACCTTACATGTGTTAGTCAAACCCTTTAACACAAACATTTATTTCACTTCCCATATCATGCAATTTCTCTTTTTGGCTTTTTCATTTTTCAAATGTTTTTGTATTTTTCTCATTTTCTCCCCCTAAAAAATACATATTTACATCAAACTCTTTTTGTATTTTCTGAGTTTTCTCCTAAACTCTATATCTATCAATATGTTCCTCTCCCCCCCTAAATTTGTGCATAAATCTTGTATTTTTGCGCAAATTTACCATTTACTAGAGAAAGGACACTGTATATACAAAATAATAAACTAAGAAAGAGAGAAAATATTTTTGTTTAACCGTTCTATCATCAGATTAACGACTAATCAATATTCAAATCAAAGTACTGAATTTAAATTGTACCTTTTGCTGATCTTATCTTACTTCTCTTATCTCCTCCAAAGGAAACATATCATCTGTAAAAAAAAATTGAACTTTTTGCAACAGTGAAATGTTACCCGTTTTTATCTCTGGAACAACTGCTATCAACATTCCAGATTTTGTCAACAGCTCTTCCTTAGTTTTTCCTGAAAAATAAGGAGATTAGTAAGACATGGGTACCCAGGCCATCGTGGTCCTGGGATTTCCTGAAGCATCAAAATAAGACACTTCCTTTAAACATAGGTCCCCTTTGGTTTCAAGGATTGGAAACATTGCTGCTTTGGATTTGGGTTTCCAAATCTGTTTCGGTCTAGCAAACGCGTTTGTTGCCTTTGGTTGAGCAACTTTAGCGGTTTCAGGTTTGTTAGTTTTAGAGACACGTTTTTGTTCCTGAAAAGCTTTGCGTTTGTTTTTGGCAGCGTTCTGGTGTGCGCGTGTCTCATATGTTATTTATACAGTTGATTTTACGCACGATTTTAAGTTTATTATTTATAAAAATGGTTTTATACCTTAACATTAAAACACACACAACAAAGGACAAGTGTATCCCATCACATATGCAGTAAAGTATTGGTAAGAGCCAGATATCGTCCCAAGGAAACACGAAAGATGAGATAAGATATTATAAGTACTGAATCTTTGTCATTATTTTACCAAAGGAAGAAATAATTGAATTGTTGTTTAACTACATTAACTGAAAATACAAAATATAAATATAACAAATATCTTATTTCACAAATAACCTAAACATGTTATCTATCATGTATATCACCAAAGCACTTAATCAATTTTCCAATTGCAAGACAGTTAGTCACCGTTAGGAATTTTCTAACATAATGATTCTTCGAATAGTTAATACGAAGGTCCCATATTAACTTACCTAAAACCATGCATTAGCGAGCTATTGAATTTATGTGAATCTTTAAAGATAGATTAGTCATCTGTTAAGAGTTTTCTAACCTCACTTATCAAAGAAAGCAATACCGATGGTCACAATACAACCACAAAGATAAGCATTTATGTAGATCATATAACAAATAATTTCACCTTTACAAGTCTTGAATACAAATCTACCAAGTTAGCAATTTCAGACCAAAATTACTAAACAAGGATTATAAACCGCATGCAAGAACATGTAATCAACACCATATAATTCATTAGAACCCTTACATGTAGGAAAGTACTCTTAATCAAAATAAGACATATATTGTGTAATACCAATCTCCGGGTTAGGTTTCATGGTGTAAACGGAATTTACAAATAAGTGAATAATCAAGAAGTAGTTAACATCCAAATCATGACATATTCATTACCCAATATAATCAAATATAATAAAGAACACAACATCAATGAAACATTCATTATATAATCATGAAGATTCAAACATAAACAAGTACTTGAGTTTCATACAAACAAGATTATAATACAAAGATTATTCAAGAAACAAGTTCACAATTACTATATACACAAACTATACATCAGCCCAATAACATGCACAATGATTAGACTACATGTTCAAGAACAAGGAATCGAACCATAAACATGCACTGAATTGACGGGGTGGATTGACTAGGCTTTCACACGAACTCGAGGCATCGAAGTGGCTTGATCAGAACTGATTCGGACCTGGAAATTCGCCAGAAAACTTGGAGAAAAACCCAACACATTGCTCTGATTCGAATGGGCTATTTATAGGTAAAGTTGCTTGGTATCGCACGGGCGTGCGGCGTATTGCACGGCCGTGCAATACCGATGACGTCATGGCTTACGTGGTCGCACTTGGTTCCAAAAGTGGGTTAGTTGACAACTCGTCATAAAGGGAACGGGCGTTCCATGGCTGGCACGACCGTTCGGTTCCGACATTTTAGTGGAACGGTTGGCCGCACGGATGTGCATCTCCGGATGGTTTGCCTTATGTCGGTCTCGCACGTCCGTTCGGATATCGCACGTCCGTGCGATCTCGGTAACTTGTTGATTGTCGTGATTGCACCGGTCGTTCATCCGGAAATGTAGCAACGGCACGGTAGTGCTTCGGTTGGCACGGTCGTGCCATTCCGGTCAGTTTCTTGATTTTGGCCCGTTTGATCAGAAATGCTTCGGAAGTTGTCCGTTTTCATCAGATTTTCATTTTGTGCTCCGTTTAAGACTTGAAATTGTATAAATACTTATTTTAGTCCTTAACATTGCGATTTCTGTCAAAAACGCTTAAAACGGAAGTGTTTTGGGGTATAAAACATGTATATTTTAACGTATATCAAACCTCCCCACACTTGAACTTTTGCTTGTCCCTAAGCAAAACAACTGTACAAACGATTATTTTAAAGCAGAAAAATTAAACACACAATAATGTACATAAATGTTTTAAAATTTACTAATAATGATAGCAATGAGAAAACTTAATGCAATTTTTCAAAAATAAATTAAGTTTTTAACATCAATTATTCACTTACTTGCATCTTTAATGTACTTCCCTCGGCTCACTGGTGCAAACTAGTGAATTGTACACTAGTAATTTTCTGTGATAACTCAAAAGCCAGGTCATACAGTAACATTAACATAGGCTTGTAATGAAATCTCATTTTTATCATTTAACACATAAAAATCATAAAAATCAAGAGGACTTTTATTGTGGGTTGTAACTTGGCTAAGGTTTATAGGTAGGAATGGATATTTACTGGGTGAAGTGTTTCAATCCGGTCTAGCAAATTATCCTAACAAACCTTACACAAAAGTAAATTCACTATATATATTTTTTTTTCAATGAAACATATTCACAAACCAAGTGACTCTTTTAAGGTCAGATTGTCAAGACCTGTTTTATCTTTGATGTGTCGTATGTCTTCCTTTATCCTGTAGTGAACATTACTTCCAACTCTAATGGACCGTTTGGCATTGAGCCTAATAGCCCCCACCCTCATTAGAAGTGTATATTCATGTTGGGATTCAGTTTGACTTTTTCTACATCTTCCTTTGTGAGACCAATTTCCACATCCAATGCATTTGTCGTATCGTTTTGCTCTTCTTTTCATTGCACTTTTGGATGTCCCACAAAATGGTGGCGTTTGTTCTTGTTGACGCCATTTTTTTCTAATTTCTCCACTTAGGTGAAATATTTTCTCTCTAAGTTCCGAAGGTAAGCTTGGTTTCGCGAATTGTAAGCAGCAAAGCAAATTTAAATCAAATGAATGCATGTCCAGTTCTTTATAGGTCTGCCGGTAAAAGACCAAACTAAATTCCTATAATAGGAAAATTATACTAAACCGGAATTCACACTAAATAGGTTAACACAAATGAAAGGAAAAGGCTCAACATGGTTTACTATTGGATAATATTTTTGGTTTTTCAAGGTTTTTTTTTTTTACAAGAAAGGTAAACACATGGTTGTATCCTATTGCCTCTATCATTTTTATATAATTTTTACAGTTAATGATTTAAACAAGTATATTCAAGACAAGTTCTGAAATGTATACTATTATGCGGCACACTCAACAAAATGAAGTTTAAAGCATATGATTATTGCTTTTAGAACGGCTCAAAATTCACTAATTGGGTGTGTATTTTAGATGCAAATTTATGAATAATTGTAAAAAAAAAATTATTTCTAAAAATTACTTTAACATTTTCTCATTTGTATACTTATTAGTTAAGAATAAATCAAATATGTACAAAATTAATTATAAACACTATAATTTTTTTTTTAAATTTGTACAAAAATTTAAAGCAATTAAGGACAAACAAAGTTTAAGAATCTTCTTTTAAACCCCTCCCCACACTTGAACTTCACATTGTCCCCAATGTGAAATACATATTAGTTAAGTAATTATGAGGGACTAAACTAATAATGTGAAAAGGGAAAGATGTACTCCCTTTTGAGTTGACTTGTTTAAGTAGACTTTGATTTGTAGTCATCTCAATTTTATGTGCATTTGTTGAATCTGCCAATGATGTTACTTTCTAAAATAGCCAATATCAACCAAAACAATTATTCAAACATAACAAATACCAAAACAAACATAAATTTAAAGAGTTAAACTAATAACTGAATTTAAACAAACCAAATGTTCAGAAATTTAAATTGTTCACACCAAACATAATACTGAAAAATAAAATAAACAATCCATCCATCAAACAAACAAAGTGTCAATAAACAAACACATCACCTACTCGTCCGCGTCATCACCACCACCACCACCATATCCTCCAGTACCCGAAGGGCCAGTACCACCATGGCCAGATGGATCCCAGAATGGGAACTGCGGGGGATCTCCAAAATAGTTTGGGTAGGCGTTCTCAAGCCCCCCAAAGAGATATGTAAAACCATCCTGTACTCCCTGGTACAGGTTCTGCTGGCTAGCCAGTATCTGGTCCTGTGATGCTCTAATAGCAGTCTGATCAGCCCTAATAAGATCTTGCGAAGCGCGCAGAGCCTCTTGCTCGGCTCTGATGGCGTGCTGATCTACTCTCATCGCCTCCTGAGATACCTGCATATTCTGAAACTGCTGGTAGAACTCAGGGTATGGCGGTAATCCCTCAGGCCAATCATGCTGGAATGCCTGGTGCTGTGGCGAGTGTGGTGGTGTCTGTGATTGATGCTGCTCATGTCCTTCACCCATCTCTTCATCTTCGTCGTCTGCTGGCAATGGAGGCATTGGGTCCCAGACCTCATTGTTTAGATTTATCAGTCTATCTCCATCATCAGTCTCTACAATCATTCTCATCGCCTTTAGTGACTGGATATCAACATACTCTCCCTCGGTCACCAGATGAAGACTATTCACCACATCATCAGTCAGTAAATTGAGATTGTAAGCAATTTGGGTGACATACTCACCTCCATGTATCTGACTGTTTTGTACCATGCCTGAGCAATTTACAAAGTACTCTGCCATCCGCGCCGTAAGGTTGAGGTTTGGTATGTGAACCAACTCCCAAAGATATAGCAAATCAGGTGTTGGACAGTTTCCTAGACTGTCCATTCGACCACAAATGGTGTGGCTGAAAATGTGGTGCATAACCCGTATGAGTGGATCTCTCAATCTCGAGGCTTTTGACATCCTCGGGTTATAAGGAGGTCCCACTGCAATCTCTGCCCAAAATGCATCTCTCACACCGTTGTTTGGGAAACCGAACGTATCGTTGAACATTTCTTCATTATCCATATCCGCTCGAGTATAAATCCCCAGTTTTCTTCCCAACCGGCCGACTGTCCATGTATTCCACTTCCTTCCCAACCTAAATGTAACCCTCTCTTTGTACCGAAATCTTGGAGTTCGATGAGCTATAGGTTTTTCATATTGGTAAGTCGAGAAAAATTCAATAGCTAGCTCAAGGTAGATCGGTTGGTCAATATTGACTAGACGGGCCAACGGGACAGAAAGCATGCCTTCCAAACGATCCCTTTGATTTAAATCAGTCATTACTTCCCAGTCTAGTCTGCGTGGAATTCCAAATCTGCCTCGCCTTGCCCACAAGGCGTCTCTTCTTGGAATACAAAGGCTTTCTCTCTCATTTTCGGCATCAAATTGTAGGAACGGGTGATTCATCTGTATGGGGAACAATGTTAGAAACACGAAAACAGCAAAAATTTTACTCGAAAAGTGCCGAAAAATAAGATACGAAGTTTCTGTCCCGCTGATCTGGGCGTTTGGCACGGTCGTGCCATATGTAGCACGGGCGTGCGTCGCCGTGAACAGTCTAATGTTTCCGGAGATTGTCGAGATCGCACGGCGTGCAATGATCAAAACAACCGTGCAGTTCCGAGCAAACAGCACATTATCGAGAACAACCGGAATGGCACGACCGTTCCATCCGGGGAACGACCGTGCGACACCGAATCTGCAGAATCCGACCCCTGAACTTTGATTTTTCTGATTTTTTCAAAATCAACAAGTTTTTCACACACACAGGGGTCTGATATGTCTACGGTTGTTCACGATTTGTTCGATTCTAACAAATACTAGGGCTTTATTTGAGGTTTATGAAGAAAACCCTAGAACACTATGAAGACACGGATGAATCTGATCTAAACTATGATAGAACAAGAAATCGACAAGAATTAACATACCGTGCGAAGTTTTGGTCGAAACCGTGTGATTAGATCGTGCGAAAATTGGTGAAAATCGGTCTGGAACGGGTTGGGCAGGTCTGTGTTCGCGAATGGGGGTTAGGTGCAGGTTTGGGGTTTTTATAGGGTGAAAATGACCAAACTGCCCTTGGGCCTCGCACGGTCGTTCCGCATATCGCACGGGCGTGCGTCGCCTACGTTTTTCGAGCCCTGACCAATCTTGTCGGCATCGCACCGAGGGTGCGACTGACCGTTCCGTGTTTTATCGAAAACGCACGGTCGTGCCAGAGTAGGAACGACCGTTCCTTTGCTGCAGATCAGTTTTTCTGCAGAATTTTGTTTCAGCACTCGTTTCGGTCGGTTTTTTCGCCATTTTTTTTCGATACGCATACGGTTTTAACAGTTTCTACACATAGAGACTTTGTGCGGTATATCTAAAACTTGTGTAAATTATCGTGATCTATCAAACACACCTAAATTACACTAAAACTATAAAAACAGCAAAAATTACGAAATTACCCCTAAAATGTCAAAAGACACTCTTGCTACATTTTTAATCGTTGAGTCAGTAGCGTAGACTCTCCTCCCCACACTTATGAAGTATGCGGGGCTTGGAGTTCAAAAACCTCCAATACCGACTTAATCGGTCCGGCAACGTACAACTTCAATCTATGACCATTCACCTTGAATATATTTCCATTTTTCTCCTCAATTGAAACAGCTCCATATGGATATACCTTTTTCACAGTGTATGGGCCTGTCCAACGTGAATGAAGCTTACCTGGAAATAAACGCAATCGTGAATTGTACAAAAGAACTAGATCGCCTGCTTGGAATTCTTTTTGGTCCTTCAAGCGTCTATCGTGCAATCTTTTGGTTCTTTCCTTGTACAAGATAGAACTCTCATAAGCTTGTTGGCGTAATTCTTCCAATTCATGAATCTGGAGAAACCGGGCTTCACCTCCAGTTTTTAAGTCCAGATTTGCTGTTTTAAGTGCCCACATCGCTTTATGCTCTAATTCCACTGGTAAATGGCATGCCTTTCCATAAACTAGTCTAAAGGGAGTGGTCCCAATAGGAGTCTTGTAAGCTGTACGAAAAGCCCACAGTGCTTCGTCTAATTTGTCCGACCATTCTTTACGGTTTGTACCTACAGACCGTTCTAGAATTCGTTTTAGCCCACGGTTTGTGATTTCCACTTGCCCACTTGTCTGTGGATGATAGGGTGTGGAAATACGGTGATGAACACCATAACGAGACAAAGCTTTTTCAAGCTGACTGTTGCAAAAATGAGTCCATCTGTCACTGATAAGTGCCTTTGGGGCACCAAACCTGGCAAACAAACTTTTCAGAAATCTCACGACTGACCTGGCATGATTGGTGGGTAAAGCTTGTGCCTCCGCCCATTTTGATACGTAGTCAACTGCAACCAGGATATATTTATTACCTCGTGAGGGCGGAAATGGTCCCATGAAGTCTATTCCCCAAATGTCGAAGACTTCACACACTTGAATCTAATGTTGAGGAATCTCATTGCGTGCCGAGATATTCGTTGCTCTCTGACAAGCATCACATACTCTAACACATTCATACGCATCATGAAAAATTGTGGGCCAGTAGAATCCAGAGTCTAACACTTTCTTTGCAGTGTAGTTTGCTCCATGATGACCTCCGGTTGGACCCTCATGACAGTGACGCAGAATGCTAGCTGCATCCTCTCCAAATACACACCTTCGGATAACCTGATCGGCTCCAATCCTAAACAAGTATGGTTCGTCCCAGATGTAATACTTCAGATCTGCAAAGAACTTCCTCTTTTGTTGATATGATAATCCTTTGATAAGGATTCCACATGCGAGGTAGTTTGCATAGTCGGCGAACCATGGTGACTCGTTATTCATCTCGATACTCAAAAGAAATTCGTGGGGGAAATTGTCGTTTATTGGCTCCTTCACTGAATTATCTGAATTGCCATGCTCAAGTCTCGAGAGATGATCGGCTGCAACATTTAAAGTTCCCTTTTTATCTTGGATCTCTATGTCAAATTCTTGTAATAACAAGATCCATCGAATAAGACGCGGTTTTGCGTCTTGTTTGCTAAAAAGGTATTTAATTGCCGCATGATCCGTGTACACAATTGTTTTGGACAACACAAGGTACGATCTGAATTTATCGAACGCATATACTACTGCCAAAAGCTCTTTCTCTGTAGTCGTATAATTCTCCTGAGCATCATGTAGAGTTTTGCTGGCATAGTATATTGGGTGAAAATGCTTCTCCCTTCGTTGTCCTAACACTGCTCCTATTGCATAATCGCTGGCATCGCACATTATCTCGAATGGCAATGTCCAATCTGGTGCAACTAAAATTGGGGCTTCGATAAGCTTTTGTTTCAGCTGCTTGAAAGCTTTCATACAATCGTCTGAAAAGACAAACGGAGCATCTTTCTCTAACAAATGGGTCATAGGTCTTGCGATTTTTGAAAAGTCTTTAATGAATCGTCTGTAGAACCCTGCATGACCTAGGAAACTTCTGATTGCTCTAACCGAGGTAGGTGGAGGAAGTTTAGAAACGATATCTGACGTGATGTCGTGGTCACAATCAAATTTAATCCCAATAACAACTATATAGATAGTGGCAAGTGGGTATCGAACACAGGGAGTTTGTGGAATGTGTGTTATTTGAAAGTTTATCTAATTTTAACTAAATTAATCTAATTGCAAAAGAAATAAGATTCGAGAGTTTATGTGAGTGAATTGGTTTTAGACTAAATTAAACTAAGTAAATTGCAAGAGAAAAGTTTGGTTGTAAGCAAATTAGAGACAAAAGACCGTCCTAGATTTCCGGTTTGTTTCGACATTCATATTATCATTCCACTAGAAAGAACTACATAGACATAGCTCATGTGTGATTACTTGCAGTGATGAAAGGGAACTAAGTACTCAGATTCCTAGAACGTGAGGTTGTTACCCGATGATCAATCAACCCTTACCCAATCCTAATTATACCCATGATATCTCGATTGCCAACGGCACCAAGAACGTATGGTTTCAAACTAGATTAACATAAGAATTAACAAGCTACTAACAAACAATCACACACCATAACAAACCAACCATAAAGATAAGGATTGCTATTCTAGAAATTAGGAAATCAAATACAAAGTGTCTCAAGCAAACCTTCAATCTAGGATGATCTTAAAGTGTTTAGCCACACATGGCTTGAAGCAACATCATAACAAAAGTAATATTGTTCATCAAGATCAAAGACAATTAACTTATGATTCCAATGTGTTCTTCACACCAAAAAGTCCCAAAGAACTCCCCAAACTCGTTCACAAGTGAAGCATAACCGATTGGCAATGATAAGTCCCCATAAATTCCCACAAATTGGCCATTAAATGAGGAGTTACACTTTTTGGATCAGTCGGAGCCGTAAGCTACGCCTCCCAGCCGTAGCTTACGGCAAGCAGTGAGTCTTACGGCCAGGAGCTCCTGTCTTACGGCTGGCAATGTTGAAAACTTGTTTTCAGCATAACTTTTTCGTTTCAACTCCGTTTTCTTCACCGTTTTCGCCTACGTTCTCGTAATTTCGTCCTCTATCATGCTATCCTCTTAATTCTTCAATTCTAATAAATTATTTTCTTCATGTATTCTCCATCTTTCAATCTCTAATCCAACATCTGGTCGATGAATAGAAGCGGGAAGTGGTCCTTACGGGTGACATCGTTGAGTTTGCGATAATCAATGCAAACTCGCCATCCTGTGACGGTACGGATAGGAATAAGTTCATCTCTATCATTTGGAACTACAGTAATACCACCTTTCTTAGGTACTGTGACAACCCGCACTAAACCAGGTATCCGTACAACTTAATTAATGATAAATTACTGCTTAATTACTGTGCTTGTTTGAAACTAGCTGATAAACTGCTACCTGCATACTGATACATGCACTTACTTGCATCATACTTTATATGTTGTCACTACATTATTTACATACGGCACCTTAGTGACAAACATGATGCACAAAAAGCACAGTAGCACTAAACGGATACACAGTGAACATGCTGAAATAACCAGCATCAGGCAGACACTGCCTCTAAGGCCTGTTAAGAGCCTCATATATTTTTCCTACACTGGTAGTGAGTGTAGGGATATAAGGGTTGTGGTACCGCGTCTCTAGGAATAAGATACACTGATTGGAGGTGCCTAAAACGTACTTTAAATACAAAATTCTGCGCTTTATTATAGAACTCAGCATTTTAAATTGCTAATACAGTGCAAAAACACTTCAGAACGGTCCCGTATATTTTCCTAAGTACCGGGAATAATTTATGTTACAAAAATATACATAAAGGACCTTTATCGACATAATTAAACATTTTAACGGAACGGTATTTAATCGTATAACCGGACATTACCCGGGACACTAAATTTTTGTCAAATACCCTGTTTTATCATTTATGGCTAGTCATGATCCCCGTATGCCATAACACCCGCTAAAAATAAACAAACTATCTTTATATCATCACCTCTCTTACATCTAACTATACTTACATTCTAGTTACAATTTTTTTTTCACTAAGCTACCCCCCCCCCCCCCAACGATTTTGGTTCTTGATGGACCCACCATATCACTACTCCCATGCTCCATATCTTTCATAAGATTATATTTGATTGTTTATTTGATTTTTGCTTGTTGAACTAAACATAATATATGGAGTTGATTATAAGAAGCATGGCACCTAAGATTTGTCATCATAACTCAAGAGATCACACTCCATCCTTACCCTCACTTCTTTCTCTCTCTCTCTATTCGGTTCTACTACAACCGAATCCACCACCACACTCCAACATTCATCACCTTCTTCATTTACCTATGCCATTCAAGCTTTGAAGATCAAACATGGAAGGTGCAACTTGAAGGCATTGCAAGGGAGCATTGTTCTTGCTTGATTCTACATCTTTTCTCATTCATTTTGACACAAGATTCTTCCCTAGCTAGAGGCTAGTAGTAAGTTTCTTCATGCTTGGTCTCATCTTGTTCGAAAATTATGGCATTTAACATGTAGTATTGTTGTTTAAATCACTAAATCACAAGAATATTAGAAAAATATGAACCATGAGTTATGAACATTAAATCTACATAAAAGTTTACTTGTGTATGATTTATGAAGTGGAATCTTGTCGGTTTAAGGGTTGGATAACACATACTTGATATTTAAAAGTCGTTTTCTTGTTTAACCCGCTAATCGGACACTTATAACGCGATTTAATAACATCTAAATCACAAAACAGCATGCTGAGTCACTGTTTCAGCCGCCTTTAACAGGCTGTAAACGTACCTTAAAAACTCGAAAAACAGAATTTCAAAAGCCTAAATCGTGTCATTTCGAAAAACGAAGAAAATGGCGCTGGAATTATATTTTTCTGAGGTCGGTTACTATTTTAAAAATCTGTTTCCGTGACAGCAGCTAGGGCTGTTTGTTACTGCAGAAAATTGGGCTGTGTGTTTTCGATCACAACCTAAAACCTGAACCGAACCAGCCCCTGAAACTTTTATCAAAGATGAACACAGATGTATTTGTGACCCTCAAACTGGATTTTCGATAAACGGACATACGAGGAGTTTTTGACGAATTTTTCCATAAACTGTGATCAGAATGTGACAAATCTGATCACAGTTCGGTAAACGATTTTCTATAAATTATTGATAAGAAACTGGACCCCGATATTTTTATACAATCATTTTTGGGACGATTAGGACGACCCGTAAAAATTTGGGAATTTATGGAAAGGGTTAAGTATTTTATTTAGTCGTCCGAAAACAGTCCAGTTTCCACAAATTGAAACTGAAACGACAAGGGTAGCGTTTCGCGTGTTAAAACGTAAGGGTTGATTGTTGATAATCATGGGTTGTTTTCAAAAAGAAAATGATACGCTTGAAAGCGTGGCCACCTCCAGTTACAGAGGAAACTCTGGCGAAATTTTCTAAAAACCTAACACTTAGAATTATTTACACAACAAGTGTTAGAACTATCTTTGGACATATTTTCGAAACATAAAATTTCGCCATGACTTTATTTTACTAAATATTCGGAGGTGGGATTTTCACAAAGATTAACGTGATAAATATATTTGTCACAACACTGTTTATGATTATTTTGTGAAATACATAAATATTATTTTAGAGTGAAAATAATATTTACAAGCGTTAATGATTCCAAAACTTTACGAACGCTTCCACAAACATATAAGTTACACTGGTAATTACATTACCACACGATTGATAAAACGTAACTTACGCACATGTATTGTATCCCCCATCCTTGGGAAGGAGTTTAGCTACCAAGTATATACAAAAAGTAAACACGAAATAGTTATCTAACTATTTCCCAAAAACATAAACTATAAAGCTAAGGCACGGCCGTCCGTCTAATAGAATTAGCACTTGTAGGTCGTCGCGCAGCTTTCTGATTCAGGGATACTTGGTAGAGACGCCTCACAGTGAGTTCATGTCCCCCTTTTCTCTAACTGTTTTCAGTTTTCTTAACTGCGGGGGTGAAATACATGTTACTTTGTTTACAAGTACTAATATACACGGTATGAATAACGTAAGGAGGTTTAGATCATGTGAATGGGTAGTTAGAACACCGAGGGACTCGAGCGGTAGATCTATCTGGGTGTAGCGAGCCCAGCTCTAGGCCCAACAGAACGGACCTCTCGGAGGACCAACAGAACGGACCTGGAGTGACTTGGTACCCAACGCAAAAATCGGCTAGGGTGTAGTCTTCCTACTTGCATTTCACAACATGCTAATGGCCTTGCAAACCATTGGTGATCACAAGTCCTCTTACACTGCTACATACCAGGAAACTTTTATACTTACAAGTGTTTTACTTACTCACTTGCACATGAACTCGCTCAACATTATTGTTGATTTTTCAACTTACATGTATTTCAGGAAATTAACGAGATCTGGCACGGTATGGCACGTTTTCCGCTGCACTAGTTTCCAAGGTCATCCGGGGTTTAGGGGATGTGTCTCTTTCCTGGACAAGACACAGTCCTTAAACCATGTCTATGTTATGTTTCAGTTTGTAAAGTTTGTTGAACAAGATTATGTTTGTCAGGGTATGTTAAAACAATGGTATTGTGTTTGGTTTTCGAAACTTAATGGATGATCTTGCATGTTTTAACTCATATAGCTTTGGTATGATTAAGCTATGGTATTAAGAAGTCACACCAAAATTAACCACGCTTCCGCAAAGCCAGGGTGTGACAGCTTGGTATCAGAGCTCTGATCATAGCGAACTAGGATTCTTTCTCGAGTCTAGACTATGATCACTAGGGCTCTCACGAAAACATTTTTTCTGCATACCACTTAAGTCCAGATCCACAACTTTTTACAAACAAATGTTGAGCACATTTTACTAATTATAGGCTCAGCTTGGAGGGCTGAGGATCGATCTGGAGGATCGAGATGATCAAGGTAGTTGAGCACGTTGGTTTGTTATAGGATCGATCTGGAGGATCGAGGTTTGGTTTAAGTGAAGGATAGAGCAGTCTTGTAGACTGGATGAAATTGGCTAGTAAGACTAGGAGAAGTATGTGATACCTTACTTGGTGACTTATGTGATTAACTGATTATATGATTGATTATTATACGTGTTTGTGTTACAAACGTTATGCTTTCACCAAGTACTAGAAAGATGGGCACTACGAACCCCATGACCATAGTATCAGACGACATAGTTCAACGAAGCACGAGGTGTACATTTCTGATACTACCGACACAGACAATGACGACTTTCAGCCCTTTGTGCACTGCCTGAAGTCGTAGCAGAGCCTACTGATGGCCATCTTGTTGGAAATTTGCCACTGGCGGTGATCCCTGCTCCTGTGCCCCTTGCCGCTTATCTCGTTGTTGATATGCCCCCGACATTGCCTCTAAAGACGATGTCGAACTATTAAGAGGAGGACCCACTTGAGGGCAAGGCCCTCTCGCTGCTAGCATTAGACTACTGCATGCGGACGCTCCTGTAGGGGAAACTCATTTCCCTATCCCAGACTCATTTGAGTCTCTGACATCCGCGTCTTCGCACATACAGGGAATGCAGCACCACTTACACGACGCCGACCCTGATATGGCATCATCAGCTGAACCGGATCCCACACACAGCTTTGAGTTTGATCGCGATTATGAGGACAATTCTGTTTTTCCGCCTGGTGTTGATCCAGACCATGACATTGAGTTCATGCACTTAGACCAGCCCTTGGGGGATCCTGTAACCCCTGTGATTGTTGATCCAGCTGATTTTGAGATAGAGTTTTTGATTCGAAGCTAGCCGTGGCCCCTGAGCCAGGCGTTGCTCCTGACCCCGCATTGGAGTATGACCCTGTTCATGCCAATGCACCGGCTGTTGCTCCTTGATTGATCATCTGCTTGGATGAGGGAAAATTTGGGGTAACTGTGCAAGACAATTTATTATTACGGGGGCCCACGTAATAACGATTTGTGGTGCACAGGAATCCTGGTGGACTCTGCAGGTCAAGCAGATGATAACCAATGCAGCAGGAAATAACTTAAACACAAATGACCTAGGCGATGTAGCCTCGAGTTCATTCTATTACAAGCAACAAGCCAAAGTGACAAGCCTATGTGAAGGCTCAGGAATTTATTTCCCCACTTATACAGTGAGTATATTTGCGTGTGAAATGGGGTGTTTACATGATGGCTTACGTTGCTATATACACCCCATAGACAATTGAAACATTGTCCAACCCGCTTCACGCTATTTCGACAAAAAAAAAAAAGGAATGTCACCCAGGCGTGACACAAACACCAGTACATTGCCAAGGACAGAAGCCGAGCTGCAAGAACGCATCTCACAGATAAATGCACGACATGAAGCCCTCCACTCTAAGTACAACGATGGCATTACTGGAGATAACCCTCCAACTGGCTGCACCTATAAACAGTTCCTGAACTGCAAGCCTTTGAACTTTGTCAGAACCGGAGGCACCGTTGCATTTGTTCGTTGGTCCAAAAGATCGACTCCACTCTAAGAATGAGTAACTGTTCGCCCCAACAGAGTGTTACCTACATCTCAGGAATATTTCTAGATGGCACACTCTCTTAATGGAACCTCCAGGTTCAGACCCTTGGCACAGACGCTGCTTATACACTGAGCTGGGACGAGCTCAAGGAAACGATTGAGAAGAAATGTTGTTTTAGGACAGAAATTCAGAAACTTGACGTGGAGTCCTGAAATTTAAGAAAGGACGAACCAGAGACTCCTGAACCTGACCAGCGATCGCACGACCTGTCTAGGGTCGTCCCCTACTAAGTCATTGATGTAGTATGATATAGTGGTGTACTTGTGAGCTTTACATTGTGGTCTCGAATTGTGGCAATACAATCGCAGTATTCTCATCACATGCGATGTTCAATCAATTGTTTATGTCCTATAGCATAAGAGGTTATGTGATTGACTTGTTGATAACATGAGATGTTATGTGTTGGTATTGTTGAATGCATACGTACACTTCACTTGCTATGACCTAACCTATGTGAAACATCTTTTAGAAGATGCCGCCAAGACGCGAAATGCGCATGCCCACCTCTGAGGCAGAACTTAAAGAGATAATTGCTGCAGCTATAGCACAGCACGAGGCCCTACGCTCCGAACCAATCAAAGGTACCTCAGAAAATAACGGTTGTTCCTACTGGCACTTCCTCAACTACAAGCCTCCGAAGTTCGACGGCACTGGGGGTGCCATAACTTTTGTAAAATGGATTGAAAGTATGGAATCCATCTTTCGAATGAGTGGCTGTACGCCAGAACAACAGGTCCCATACGTTTCTGAGTTGTTTCAAGATGGAGCTCGATTATGGTGGAATCTTCAGGTTCGAATAATGGGCCTAACTACAGCATATGCGTTAACTTGGGATGAGTTGAAAGGAATGATGCATAAGAAGTATTGCCCCCACACGGAAACCCAGAAGTGGGAAGATGAATTTCGGAGCCTAATGATGGAAGGTCCGAAGGTGTTGGAGTACGTGCAACGACTCCATGATCTGTCACAAATTGTTCCATACCTGGTAAAACCAGAACTGAAGAAATTGGAACAATTCATTTGGGAACTGGCGCCTCAAGTCTTGAGCTTGATGACAGCATCTACGCCACCAACAACCATTGTTGCAAGTAAGATGGGTTTGGCACTCGTTACAGAAGCAAATAGACTAGAAAAACTTGCAAACCCTGACAAGAAAACTCAGGTAGAGTCGTCTGGAAAGAACAAAAGGAAGCTTACCGAAGATACCCAAATGAGCAACGATGAACAAAGGTCTATTCGAGGTTGCTTTGACTGCGGGGACAAAGGGCATTTCAAGAAAGATTGCCCTAACAACAAACAGGCCAATGATAAGATTTACTTAGAAACCAAACCAAGATGTGCTGAGTGCAAGTGTCACCGTGATGGTGGATGTCAGAAGCCTTGGTACGGGAGGAAAGGACACAGCAAGGAAGGTTGCGGGATGAAGAGTTCCATACAAGGAGAAAACAGTAACAACGCTCTAGGTGGAAATGGGAAAGGAAATGGCCGAATGATAGGATGCTACCATTGTAAGGAAGTTGGACATTTTAAGAGGGAATGCCTGAAGTTGAAACAAGACCGTGAGAGAAAATCCAACATCAGAGCTTGTGAGGCATGCCAGGATCCAGGTGTGATTTCTGGTACGTTCTCTAACAACCAAAACTTTTGCACCTATTTTGTTTGATGCTGGTGCCGGTTATGGCTTCGTGTCATTAGAATTTAAGAATATACCTGGTTTAACCGCTAGTAAGTTAGATATCCCCTACTCGATCGAATTAGCTAATGGAAAGTTAGTTGAAGCCAACGAAGTAATCAGAGGCTGTGTGATAGAACTGGGAGAACGTGAGTTTACTTTGGATCTACTACCAGTCGAATTGGGAAGCTTCGACGTGGTGGTAGGAATGGATTGGTTATCCGGAAACAAGGCTGAGATAGTATGTCACGAGAAAGCTGTTCGTATCCCAATTGATGATGGTGAGACAATTGTGGTTCACGGAGAGAAGCGTGACACGCCGCTAAGATTTATCAGCTGCTTGAAAGCAAGGAAGTGTTTACAGAAAGGATGTGTTGCTTCTCTGGCACACATCGTAGACAAGAAGGCTGCTGAGCCAACAATCGAGGACATCCCTGTTGTAAGGGAGTATCCAGAAGTCTTCCCAGAAGACTTACCCGGACTGCCACCTCAGAGGCAAGTGGAGTTTCACATTGACTTAGTTCCAGGCGCCGCGCCTGTGGCTAAGGCACCGTACAGACTTGCTCCGTCTGAAATGCAGGAATTGTCGACACAACTTCAAGAGTTGTTAGACAAGGGTTTTATCCGACCAAGCTTCTCGCCTTGGGGAGCTCCGGTCTTGTTTGTTAAGAAGAAGGACGAAAGTTTCCGCATGTGTATTGACTACAGAGAATTGAACAAGCTGACGATCAAGAATAGGTATCCTCTGCCTAGAATCGACGATCTGTTCGATCAACTTCAAGGTTCAAGCTGTTACTCTAAGATCGATCTTCGATCTGGATACCATTGGTATCCCGAAAACAGCCTTCCGAACTCGTTATGGACACTACGAGTTCCTCGTTATGCCATTTGGTTTGACAAACGCACCTGCGGTATTCATGGATCTAATGAATAGAGTTTGCAAGCCATACTTGGACAAGTTCGTGATTGTGTTTATCGACGACATCTTGATTTATTCAAGGACAAAAGCTGAGCACGAACAGCATCTAAGAACTATTCTGGAGCTGCGAAAGAAGGAACAGTTGTATGCCAAGTTCTCTAAGTGCGAGTTTTGGCTACGCGAAGTCCAGTTTCTTGGACATGTGGTTAATGGAAATGGAATTCATGTTGAACCCACAAAGATCGAGGCAATCAAGAATTGGGAAACGCCTACAACGCCAACCGAGATTCGACAATTCTTGGGTTTGGCTGGCTACTATCGAAGGTCCATCGAGGATTTCTCGAAAATCGCTCAACCTTTGACGCTCCTCACGCAGAAGGACAAGACGTTTGATTGGGGAATCAAACAGGATGAAGCATTTCAGATATTGAAGGATAAGCTTTGTAACGCGCCAATTTTAGCTCTACCAGAAGGTACCGACGATTTTGTGGTATACTGCGACGCATCGCGTCAAGGATTGGGTTGCGTGTTGATGCAACGCCAAAAGGTTATTGCTTACGCATCGCGCCAACTGAAAGTGCACGAAAAGAACTATACCACACACGAATTAGAGCTTGGCGCAGTGGTTTTCGCTTTACAGATCTGGAGACACTACCTGTATGGTACGAAGTGCACAATCTTTACAGATCACAGGAGCCTACAACATATATTCAACCAGAAGGAGTTGAATATGAGGCAAAGACGATGGGTTGAATTGTTGGACGATTACGACTGCGAGATAAAATATCATCCAGGGAAGGCGAATGTAGTCGCCGATGCCCTAAGTAGAAAAGAAAGGATCAAGCCCATAAGGGTTAGAGCTTTGGAAATGATCATACGAACCGATCTTTCCCTGCGCATTCGTGCTGCACAAAAGGAAGCTCTCAAGGAGGAAAACCTTGAGGAAGAATATCTCCGTGGAATGGAGAAGCTTTTGGTACCAAACGAGGAAGGAACATTATGTTTTGAGAAAAGGATTTGGGTTCCTCTGTTTGGTGGATTAAGGGAAGTTATTTTCGATGAAGCGCACAAGTCACGGTACTCTATCCACCCTGGATCGGATAAGATGTACCAGGATCTCAAAAATTATTATTGGTGGCCTAGGATGAAAGGCGACGTTGCTGTTTACGTGAGCAAATGTTTAACGTGCGCTAAGGTCAAGGCGGAATACCAGAAGCCTTCGGGACTCCTGCAACAACCTGAGATTCCCAAGTGGAAATGGGAACAAATCTCAATGGATTTTGTTACGAAATTGCCAAGAACGCCAAGAGGCCATGACATGATTTGGGTGATAGTTGACCGCTTAACAAAGTCCGCACACTTTCTGCCAATCAGAGAGAAAGACAGTACCAGTAAACTTGCGGAAATATACATGAGAGAGATTGTCGCACGTCATGGAGTACCTCTCTCAATCATCTCTGATAGAGACGGAAGGTTTGTGTCAAGGATATGGCAATCCTTCCAAGAAGCCTTTGGCTCACAGTTGAATCTGAGCACTGCGTTCCATCCGCAAACTGACGGCCAGAGCGAGCGAACGATACAAACTTTGGAAGACATGCTGAGGGCATGTGTTATGGATTTGGGCGGTAGCTGGGATAAACATTTACCTTTGGTCAAATTTTCATACAACAACAGCTACCACACCAGTATTGGTGTCGCGCCATTTGAGGCCCTATACGGACGCACGTGCCGATCACCACTATGTTGGTCTGACGCAGGTGATAGGCAGCTTGCTGGTCCCGAGATCGTCCAAGAGACGACAGACAAGATCGCGCAAATACTTAAACGCATCGAAGCCGCTCGCCACAGACAAAAGGCCTACGCGGATCCAAACCGGAAACATGTGGATTTCCAAGTTGGGGAAATGGTGTTATTGAAGGTTTCACCCTGGAAGGGGGTGGCACGCTTTGGTAAGCATGGAAAGTTAAATCCGCGCTACATTGGTCCCTTCAGAATTCTGGAAAGAATTGGGACAGTAGCATACAAGTTGGACCTACCTACTGAACTGAATGGTGTTCACGATACATTTCATGTATCCAATTTAAAGAAAAGTCCAACTCAAGTTGACGTTGCCATTCCTACCGACGAGATTCATATTGACGACACGCTCCACTTCGTTGAAGAACCTGTCGAGGTCACAGACTGGAAAGTTAACAAGACCCGTCGGAGCAGTGTCAAACTCGTCAAAGTTCGTTGGAATGCCAGACATGGTCCTGAATTCACATGGGAACGTGAGGACCGGATGAAAGAGAAATACCCCCACTTATTGGCAATGATAAGTCCCCATAAATTCCCACAAATTGGCCATTAAATGAGGAGTTACACTTTTTGGATCAGTCGGAGCCGTAAGCTACGCCTCCCAGCCGTAGCTTACGGCAAGCAGTGAGTCTTACGGCCAGGAGCTCCTGTCTTACGGCTGGCAATGTTGAAAACTTGTTTTCAGCATAACTTTTTCGTTTCAACTCCGTTTTCTTCACCGTTTTCGCCTACGTTCTCGTAATTTCGTCCTCTATCATGCTATCCTCTTAATTCTTCAATTCTAATAAATTATTTTCTTCATGTATTCTCCATCTTTCAATCTCTAATCCAACATCTGGTCGATGAATAGAAGCGGGAAGTGGTCCTTACGGGTGACATCGTTGAGTTTGCGATAATCAATGCAAACTCGCCATCCTGTGACGGTACGGGTAGGAATAAGTTCATCTCTATCATTTGGAACTACAGTAATACCACCTTTCTTAGGTACTGTGACAACCCGCACTAAACCAGGTATCCGTACAACTTAATTAATGATAAATTACTGCTTAATTACTGTGCTTGTTTGAAACTAGCTGATAAACTGCTACCTGCATACTGATACATGCACTTACTTGCATCATACTTTATATGCTGTCACTACATTATTTACATACGGCACCTTAGTGACAAACATGATGCACAAAAAGCACAGTAGCACTAAACGGATACACAGTGAACATGCTGAAATAACCAGCATCAGGCAGACACTGCCTCTAAGGCCTGTTAAGAGCCTCATATATTTTTGCTACACTGGTAGTGAGTGTAGGGATATAAGGGTTGTGGTACCGCGTCTCTAGGAATAAGATACACTGATTGGAGGTGCCTAAAACGTACTTTAAATACAAAATTCTGCGCTTTATTATAGAACTCAGCATTTTAAATTGCTAATACAGTGCAAAAACACTTCAGAACGGTCCCGTATACTTTCCTAAGTACCGGGAATAATTTATGTTACAAAAATATACATAAAGGACCTTTATCGACATAATTAAACATTTTAACGGAACGGTATTTAATCGTATAACCGGACATTACCCGGGACACTAAATTTTTGTCAAATACCCTGTTTTATCATTTATGGCTAGTCATGATCCCCGTATGCCATAACACCCGCTAAAAATAAACAAACTATCTTTATATCATCACCTCTCTTACATCTAACTATACTTACATTCTAGTTACAATTTTTTTTTCACTAAGTTACCCCCCCCCCCCCCCCAACGATTTTGGTTCTTGATGGACCCACCATATCACTACTCCCATGCTCCATATCTTTCATAAGATTATATTTGATTGTTTATTTGATTTTTGCTTGTTGAACTAAACATAATATATGGAGTTGATTATAAGAAGCATGGCACCTAAGATTTGTCATCATAACTCAAGAGATCACACTCCATCCTTACCCTCACTTCTTTCTCTCTCTCTCTATTCGGTTCTACTACAACCGAATCCACCACCACACTCCAACATTCATCACCTTCTTCATTTAACTATGCCATTCAAGCTTTGAAGATCAAACATGGAAGGTGCAACTTGAAGGCATTGCAAGGGAGCATTGTTCTTGCTTGATTCTACATCTTTTCTCATTCATTTTGACACAAGATTCTTCCCTAGCTAGAGGCTAGTAGTAAGTTTCTTCATGCTTGGTCTCATCTTGTTCGAAAATTATGGCATTTAACATGTAGTATTGTTGTTTAAATCACTAAATCACAAGAATATTAGAAAAATATGAACCATGAGTTATGAACATTAAATCTACATAAAAGTTTACTTGTGTATGATTTATGAAGTGGAATCTTGTCGGTTTAAGGGTTGGATAACACATACTTGATATTTAAAAGTCGTTTTCTTGTTTAACCCGCTAATCGGACACTTATAACGCGATTTAATAACATCTAAATCACAAAACAGCATGCTGAGTCACTGTTTCAGCCGCCTTTAACAGGCTGTAAACGTACCTTAAAAACTCGAAAAACAGAATTTCAAAAGCCTAAATCGTGTCATTTCGAAAAACGAAGAAAATGGCGCTGGAATCATATTTTTCTGAGGTCGGTTACTATTTTAAAAATCTGTTTCCGTGACAGCAGCTAGGGCTGTTTGTTACTGCAGAAAATTGGGCTGTGTGTTTTCGATCACAACCTAAAACCTGAACCGAACCAGCCCCTGAAACTTTTATCAAAGATGAACACAGATGTATTTGTGACCCTCAAACTGGATTTTCGATAAACGGACATACGAGGAGTTTTTGACGAATTTTTCCATAAACTGTGATCAGAATGTGACAAATCTGATCACAGTTCGGTAAACGATTTTCTATAAATTATTGATAAGAAACTGGACCCCGATATTTTTATACAATCATTTTTGGGACGATTAGGACGACCCGTAAAAATTTGGGAATTTATGGAAAGGGTTAAGTATTTTATTTAGTCGTCCGAAAACAGTCCAGTTTCCACAAATTGAAACTGAAACGACAAGGGTAGCGTTTCGCGTGTTAAAACGTAAGGGTTGATTGTTGATAATCATGGGTTGTTTTCAAAAAGAAAATGATACGCTTGAAAGCGTGGCCACCTCCAGTTACAGAGGAAACTCTGGCGAAATTTTCTAAAAACCTAACACTTAGAATTATTTACACAACAAGTGTTAGAACTATCTTTGGACATATTTTCGAAACATAAAATTTCGCCATGACTTTATTTTACTAAATATTCGGAGGTGGGATTTTCACAAAGATTAACGTGATAAATATATTTGTCACAACACTGTTTATGATTATTTTGTGAAATACATAAATATTATTTTAGAGTGAAAATAATATTTACAAGCGTTAATGATTCCAAAACTTTACGAACGCTTCCACAAACATATAAGTTACACTGGTAATTACATTACCACACGATTGATAAAACGTAACTTACGCACATGTATTGTATCCCCCATCCTTGGGAAGGAGTTTAGCTACCAAGTATATACAAAAAGTAAACACGAAATAGTTATCTAACTATTTCCCAAAAACATAAACTATAAAGCTAAGGCACGGCCGTCCGTCTAATAGAATTAGCACTTGTAGGTCGTCGCGCAGCTTTCTGATTCAGGGATACTTGGTAGAGACGCCTCACAGTGAGTTCATGTCCCCCTTTTCTCTAACTGTTTTCAGTTTTCTTAACTGCGGGGGTGAAATACATGTTACTTTGTTTACAAGTACTAATATACACGGTATGAATAACGTAAGGAGGTTTAGATCATGTGAATGGGTAGTTAGAACACCGAGGGACTCGAGCGGTAGATCTATCTGGGTGTAGCGAGCCCAGCTCTAGGCCCAACAGAACGGACCTCTCGGAGGACCAACAGAACGGACCTGGAGTGACTTGGTACCCAACGCAAAAATCGGCTAGGGTGTAGTCTTCCTACTTGCATTTCACAACATGCTAATGGCCTTGCAAACCATTGGTGATCACAAGTCCTCTTACACTGCTACATACCAGGAAACTTTTATACTTACAAGTGTTTTACTTACTCACTTGCACATGAACTCGCTCAACATTATTGTTGATTTTTCAACTTACATGTATTTCAGGAAATTAACGAGATCTGGCACGGTATGGCACGTTTTCCGCTGCACTAGTTTCCAAGGTCATCCGGGGTTTAGGGGATGTGTCTCTTTCCTGGACAAGACACAGTCCTTAAACCATGTCTATGTTATGTTTCAGTTTGTAAAGTTTGTTGAACAAGATTATGTTTGTCAGGGTATGTTAAAACAATGGTATTGTGTTTGGTTTTCGAAACTTAATGGATGATCTTGCATGTTTTAACTCATATAGCTTTGGTATGATTAAGCTATGGTATTAAGAAGTCACACCAAAATTAACCACGCTTCCGCAAAGCCAGGGTGTGACAGGTACTACCTGCACTGGACTTACCCAAACTGAATCAGATATGGGGTAAATCAAACCTGCGTCTAGCAACTTGATTACTTCCTTCTTCACCACGTCTTGCATGTTTGGATTCAGGCGCCTTTGATGCTGTGCTCTAGGCTTGTAATTATCTTCCATGAGAATCTTATGAGTACAAAAAGATGGATTAATACCTTTTATATCCATAATTTTCCAGGCCATGGCTTTCTTGTGGAGGTTTAGAACTTCAAGGAGCTGTCTCTTCTCTTCTTTTTCTAAAGATGCTGAAATGATGACTGGCAAGCGACACTCCTTGTCTAGAAATGCATACTCGAGATGCGGAGGGAGTTCTTTTAACTCCAAAGACGGTGGTTCTTCAACTGATGGTTTTGATTTTTCTTCAACTTTACGGTTTAGTTCCACAAATTGATTTGGACTTTGAGAATCATTTTCATCAAATGGTTGCTCAATTTTGAGATATATGTCCGTATCAATTTCTTCAACAGTGCTTTGAAAATGAGAGCTTACACATGTATCAACAATGTCAACACAGTATAGTACTTCATCGTGACTTTGCGGATGTTGCATTGATTGTTTAACATCAAAAGTCACATGCTCGTCATCTACTCGGAGCGTGATTTGGCCTGCTGCCACATCAACAATTGTCCTCGCAGTGTTGAGGAATGGGCGTCCGAGTATCAATGGCACTTTTGAATCTTCGTCCATATCAAGAATTACAAAATCCACGGGAAAAACAAATTTATCAATTTTAACAAGCATGTTTTCTACGAATCCGCGAGGATATTTGATTGATCGATCTGCAAGTCGAATGCTCATTTTAGTGGGTGTAGGTTCTCCCAGATCTAACTTAGCAAAAACTTTATAAGGCATAAGGTTTATGCTTGCTCCTAGATCTGCTAATGCGTTACTAACTGACATGTTTCCAATGAGACATGGAAGTGTAAAACTGCCCGGATCTCCCATCTTTTCAGGTAGACGGTTTTGGAGAACGGCTGAACAGTTTTCATTCATCAACACACAAGACAAACTTTCGAGTTTCTGTTTGTTTGTGAGGATGTCTTTCAAGAACTTTGCATATTTAGGCATTTGGGCCAATGCTTCAACAAATGGTATGTTTATGTGCAATTGTTTAAACATTTCTAAAAACTTACCATGTTGTTCATCGTTCTTTTGCTTCTTCAATCTGCTTGGATATGGAATTGGGGCGACGAATTCTTTAACTGGCTCCTGAAACTGTGCTGTACTTGCTGGGTCTAGCCTAACGTGCACCTTGTCTGAAGCGTCAGTTTGGACAGGATCATTAATCGGCGGTGAGTCCGATTTTTCAGGTCCTGTTGTTCTACCACTCCTCGTCATAGCTGCATTAACAACATGCCCTCTCGGGTTTGGTTCTGTGTTACTTGGAAGACTACCTTGTGGTCTTTCAGATAACATCTTGGCCAACTGGCCAACTTGATTCTCAATGGTTTGTAATGAAGCCTTCTGGCTCCTTAATTCTCCTTCTTGTGCCATAAACCGCTCCTCATGCTGCTGATATCGTTTTTCAGACAATTGATTAGCATTGTTGGAGTTGTTTAATAGCTGTGCCATCATTTCCTCTAATTTTGAATTGGTTTGAGAGGTTTGAGGTTGTTGAGATTGGGAAGTGCTTCCTAAACCTGAATTGTTAAAACGTGGTTGAAAGGTTTGCCCTGATGGCTGAAAAGATTGATTTTGGGACTGAAAGAATTGACTTTGGGGCTGAAAGGATTGCCCCTGAGACTGTTGTGGTGCGGGAGCACGTTGAGCGAATCCGAGTGGATTTTGGTTATTAGGATTGGCTTTCCACCCAAAGTTTGGATGATTTCTCCAACCCGGATTGTACGTGTTACTATAGGGGTTATTTTGGGGCCTGATTGGATTGCCCAAATAGTCCACCTCTTCGTGGCCTGTAAACATAACACCCTGCTCACATGTACCTGGCTCGTGTGACACTCCACATAGCTCACATGAAGATTGTACTGATTGTACTTTTGAAGCGTTTTAAGCTTGGTCAAACTTTGCTGCCAAAGCTCCGATTTGTGCTGAAAGAGCTGTATACGTATCTACTTGATGAACTCCAGGATTTGAAACAATATTTCCTCGTGCTCCAACATGACGTGAACTTGACTTCAACGCAGCTTTCTCAATGATTGCATAAGCTTCATTGGGCGTTTTTGTTCCCAAATCTCCTCCTACATAAACATCTAAACGTTCTTGTGAGTTGTAGCCGAGTCCTTGGTAAAAGTTCAACACAAGTTGTCTTTTGGAAAACCCGTGATGTGGAACATCGATCAAAAGATCTTTGAACCTTTCCCAAGCTGCATGTAGAGATTCTCCTTCATCTTGTTTGAATGTCATAATGCGATTCTTAAGCTTAGCTGTCTTTTCTGGCGGGAAATATTTTTGCATAAAAAGATCGGCCAGCTCGTTCCAAGTCGTGATGGATCCTGCTGGAAGTGACAAAAGCCAAGATCGGGCTTTGTCTCGCAAAGAAAATGGAAAGAGCCGCAAACGAATTGCGTCTTCAGAAACGTCTCTAATCTTAAATGTCGAGCACACCTCGAGAAACGAAGCGATGTGTCGACCAGGATCTTCATGATCCTTCCCGTCAAACTGCACAGAATTTTGCAACATGTTAATTATACTAGATTTGATTTCAAAACTCTGTGCTTCTATCTGAGGTCGGGCAATGCTCGGAAGCAAGCTCTCACCTCCTGGACGGCCGGTCTCATTCAAAGGCTGGTCGTCGTCTGCCATAATGCCTCCTTTTTCGTCCTCTGAACTCTCGCTGTCCAACAATGTTACTGGTACGTCGATTGCGTCTGCAATCCTTTGTGCAACAACACGTGCTCTTTCGCGGAGCCGCCTACTTCTTCCAAGATTATTTTCTGGTTCGTTGGCTAGCTTAGTGTTAACGGGAGCATGGGGCGTGGACATTAGCCTGCATAAAAAAAAATTAAAAGTATCATACAAATAAAAGAATATATTAATAATATATTACAGAATATAAATACTAAAACTATTATATAATATACATATATATACAAGTTATTAGACAATTCTATATAACTATTTACTCGATTATTTATTTATTTACATCCGAGAACTATATTTTTTTAATTTATATATATATTTTTTTATTTTTTTATTTGTTGCTAAAAAGTTGTACACGGTCGTGCATATCAACCTATGTACAGTGGTTCGCAACGTTATGCCGTTGTGCACGGTAGTGTAATCAGTTCCCACAGTATTGCGTAGGCATGGGCAAATACCGATCCCGGTACCATACCGTCCCGATACCGACAAATCCCGATCTCGATTTTTGTGAAAAATGGGTACCGATACCGATACCGAAATACGTCGGTTTGGTACGATATCGGTGCGGTATCGGTATTTTGAGGGTAAAATGCGGTATTATACCGATACCATACCGTACCGATACCGACAAATACCTAAAAGTGGATACCGATACCGGTACCGAAACCCCTTCGGTATGGTATTCTCGGGATCGGGATGGGATCGGTATTGGATACCACTTGCTCATCCCTAGTATTGCGTGTCCGATGACCACCTTATGAACGTTGTTTTTAAACAAGTATTAATAAATGAAAGAATAACAGTTAACTGAGTAAATAAATAAATATAAACAGAAATAAATAAATAAATAAATACGTATATAAGCGGTTCGATTCCGAAAACGGCTATCAACGTACTGTACTGAAATGAAATAAATAAATAAATAAAATGACAGAAATAAAATAACTGAATTGAAGTAATGTAATAACTGTACAGAAATAAATAAAATGAAATTTAATGGTTCGAACCCGAACTCATTAATTGAATTAAAAATGCTGAATTAAAAATTGCATAAATTAAATGTTAGTTGACAGTAAATAAAAAAGTTAGATTGTTAGTAAGTTAGAAGTTAGTAAAGTTAGAAAGTCAGTAAGTCAGTAAGTCAGTATAGTTAGTTGGTTAATTGGTTAGAATAGTCAGAATAAATAAATAAATAAATAAGACAATAAATAAATAGTTAGCGGTTAGAATGAATAAATAAATAAATAAATGGTTAGATAAACAATAAATAAATAGTTAGATGAACAATAAATAAAAAGTTAGTCGTTAGTGGTTAATAATAAAAAGAAATAAATAATTACAAAAATGTACAAGTATTAACAGTTATTTACAGTTTATACATTGGTAAAATAATAACTCGGATTGTTCCATTATTTACACCTTACCGTTTCTTTTATTAGTCCCCGACAACGGCGCCAAAAACTTGGTGTGCGCGTGCCTCATATGTTATTTATACAGTTGATTTTACGCACGATTTTAAGTTTATTATTTATAAAAATGGTTTTATACCTTAACATTAAAACACACACAACAAAGGACAAGTGTATCCCGTCACATATGCAGTAAAGTATTGGTAAGAGCCAGATATCGTCCCAAGGAAACACGAAAGATGAGATAAGATATTATAAGTACTGAATCTTTGTCATTATTTTACCAAAGGAAGAAATAATTGAATTGTTGTTTAACTACATTAACTGAAAATAAAAATATAAATATAACAAATATCTTATTTCACAAATAACCTAAACATGTTATCTATCATGTATTTCACCAAAGCACTTAATCAATTTTCCAATTGCAAGACAGTTAGTCACCGTTAGGAATTTTCTAACATAATGATTCTTCAGATAGTTAATACGAAGGTCCCATATTAACTTACCTAAAACCATGCATTAGCGAGCTATTGAATTTATGTGAATCTTTAAAGATAGATTAGTCATCCGTTAAGCGTTTTCTAACCTCACTTATCAAAGAAAGCAATACCGATGGTCACAATACAGCCACAAAGATAAGCATTTATGTAGATCATATAACAAATAATTTCACCTTTACAAGTCTTGAATACAAATCTACCAAGTTAGCAATTTCAGACCAAAATTACTAAACAAGGATTATAAACCGCATGCAAGAACATGTAATCAACACCATATAATTCATTAGAACCCTTACGTGTAGGAAAGTACTCTTAATCAAAATAAGACATATATTGTGTAATACCATTCTCCGGGTTAGGTTTCATGGTGTAAACAGAATTTACAAATAAGTGAATAATCAAGAAGTAGTTAACATCCAAATCATCACATATTCATTACCCAATATAATCAAATATAATCAAGAACACAACATCAATGAAACATTCATTATATAATCATGAAGATTCAAACATAAACAAGTACTTGAGTTTCATACAAACAAGATTATAATACAAAGATTATTCAAGAAACAAGTTCACAATTACTATATACACAAACTATACATCAGCCCAATAACATGCACAATGATTAGACTACATGTTCAAGAACAAGGAATCGAACCATAAACATGCACTGAATTGACGGGGTGGATTGACTAGGCTTTCACACGAACTCGAGGCATCGAAGTGGCTTGATCAGAACTGATTCGGACCTGGAAATTCGCCAGAAAACTTGGAGAAAAACCCAACACATTGCTCTGATTCGAATGGGCTATTTATAGGTAAAGTTGCTTGGTATCGCACGGGCGTGCGGCGTATTGCACGGCCGTGCAATACCGATGACGTCATGGCTTACGTGGTCGCACTTGGTTCTAAAAGTGGGTTAGTTGACGACTCGTCATAAAGGGAACGGGCGTTCCATGGCTGGCACGACCGTTCGGTTCCGACATTTTAGTGGAACGGTTGGCCGCACGGATGTGCATCTCCGGATGGTTTGCCTTATGTCGGTCTCGCACGCCCGTTCGGATATCGCACGTCCGTGCGATCTCGGTAACTTGTTGATTGTCGTGATTGCACCGGTCGTTCATCCGGAAATGTAGCAACGGCACGGTAGTGCTTCGGTTGGCACGGTCGTGCCATTCCGGCCAGTTTCTTGATTTTGGCCCGTTTGATCAGAAATGCTTCGGAAGTTTTCCGTTTTCATCAGATTTTCATTTTGTGCTCCGTTTAAGACCTGAAATTGTATAAATACTTATTTTAGTCCTTAACATTGTGATTTCGGTCAAAAACGCTTAAAACGGAAGTGTTTTGGGGTATAAAAACATGTATATTTTAACGTATATCACGTTCCAATCCCCATCAGAAGGTTTAACCTTGGGATTCACATTCTTCATTGCCTTAGGTGACGATACCTTCATCGGCTTAGAATGATAGTTATCCTTTGGTGTAACCCTCTGATTTTGCATATAATATGGTACGTAGGGAATATTTTTGCAGTTCCGAGCAATGTGACCAGCAATGCCGCAATTGAAGCATGTTTGTCTCTTCACGTAGAAGGCATTCTGATCAGCTTGTGTAGCTCTTGCAGGCCCTGAAGGATGAACTGGTCCTTTCTGTGCTTGTTTTTGTTGCACATTTCTGACAAACGAGGATGAATTTGGATGTCTATACTTGTCGTTTGTAGGGGCCTTCTGTGGTGGATATTTCTTTTGATTCTTCTTGTTTTGTTTAGACTGCAGGTCTTGTTCAGAAATCTCACCAGTCTTTTCGAAAGGTTTGTTAGCACAGTCAAATGCATATTTCTCACATCTGCCATTACTGACTGGCTTAACAAAAGCATTTTTCACATCACGGGCCTTTTGAGGACTATTGCTGCCCGTTGAGGACTGTGGAGAGCCTGCTTGTCTTTGATGTTTAGGCTTCTTCTTTCCGCGTCCTTTACTTGCTTGCTTCAGCTCTTGTTGCTTGATCTGAACCTTTTCATCACTAACAGAAGGTTCAGATTGTTCAGCTTGCGCACTTGGAGCCTTGTTCACCTCAGTCTTCTCTTCATCCTTCATGTCATCAGCTTTGACAGAATTGGAGAGTTCAGGTTTATTGGATGAAATACCAGAAACTTTAGTAGAAACTTCAGCTGAAACCTTTGACGAATCTTCAGCACAAGACTCATGTGTGTTCAAGTGTGGTTCACTTGTAACTTCGGTTTTCAAAGTGGTCCCCTGATCCTAATCCTTTTGAGAATGTTTTTCAGTGGTCCCACTAGATACATCATTAGGAACATTTGCTGAAACAGTTTCAGAAGAATGATCAGAACAATTTTGATCAACACTTTCACTTTCATTTGTTTGTTCAGCTTCAGTTGATTTTGAACAAGAAACATCACAATTATTATCAACTGAAAAAGAACCAAATAACGACTTAAAAAAGTTTTGTCCAAAAACAGGTTCAGAAGTTGTTTCATTTATTGAGTTTTTTGAAAAATCAGAATTTGAATCTGATTCATCCCCAAGAACATCTCCACACTTTACTTCAGATACTTTATCTGCACATGAAGATGAAGCGTTAGGATCAAGTGAGCCTTTAGAAACAAAATTTATTGGAGTAGACTTCTGTTTCTCAACTGGTCTGCCATTAAATGATGACTTATTGTTTTTGGGACCATAAGTCATTTTACTTTCATTCATCATCTCCTCCTCAGTCATAGGTAAATAAGTATAATTGTCATTATGAGGAGGAGGAGCCTGATTGAAACCCAATCCACACCCTTTCTTTTTCTTGTATGCGAACTGTTGATCACACAAGTTTTTAACTAGTTTGCTGGAAGAATCATATTTCTTAATATTGAGTTCATTTATTTGATATCTATCTCTGATATCTTCCAGTTCTTTAGTCACAGTGCATAATTTTGTTGAGTAGGTGAAACCACTACACAATTATTGGATGAAGTTGGTGTCTAATCCACTACACAATTAGTGGTGACAAAGATTAGTGGCAGAAATAATGCAACCACTCAAATAATTAGTGATGATCCAGATTTTACGGATCATGTTTCGTGGCTTTTTCTTTCCATTCAATCCTATATATAGGATTCTTCTGTATTGTAAGATTGTAACTCGTCACCAAGAAATATAAACTTCCTAGTTACCGAGAGTGGACGTAGGTCAGCTGACCGAACCACTATAAATCTTGTGTTGTTCGTGCTATTGTGATTGTGTTCGTGTGTGTGTCGTTCGATCCTAACAACTGGTATCAGAGCCAGACCAAGGCTCTTGATCGATTCACACGAAAATCACAGAGAAGGTGAAGAGGAAGAAGGTACCTGAAGAATCTGAACTAGGGCTCAGATTAGAGGTCACCTGCAATAATCGTAACTAGGGTTCGCCGGCAGACAACCGCCGCTAGCGCCGCCGCCGCTGCCCGATAGTACCGCCCAGCCGCCACCGCTGTTCATCTGCCCAACCTCCGTCGCCGCTAGGGTTCCGCACAACCCAAGACCACCGCTGCTGTTGCAGTTCTTCTGACCAAGACAGGAAGTCCGGTTGATTTTCGTTCGACCGCTGCTGTTGTTCTGCTGCTACTTAATCGAATCGAAGAAAAAAAAGGGGAGAAGAAGGGAGAAGAAGGAAGAACAAAAGACAAAAAAAAATATTATACGTGTTTTTTTTTTTGTGGAGGTTATAGCCAAAATTGTTTCTTTATTGGCAGAATAAGTCCCTCAAGTTTTGTTCTTTAGGTTTATCCTCAAGTTTGACAATGGCTGAAGACGGGAAGGTCCGACTCGAGAAGTTTAACGGCACTGATTTTGCATGGTGGAAAATGCAAATAGAGGCGTTGCTTGGTGAATGCGATTTGGATGTGGTACTAGAAGAAAAACCTGCTGGAATAGATAAAGCTGCCGAAGCAATTTGGGACTCAAAGGACAAAAAGGCAAGAGGTAAAATTACATTGGCTTTGACGAGGAGCGTTGCTTTTAATATCATGAAAGAAACAACTGCTCGTGGTATGTTAACAGCTCTGTCAAATATGTATGAGAAGTCGTCTGCTGGTAATAGGGTGTTCTTGATGAGAGAACTGTTCAATATGAGAATGAACGAAGGTAGTCCAGTTGTTGACCACATTAACGAAGTCAATTCGATTTTGTCCAGGTTAAAAACTGTGGGCATGAAGTTCGATGATGACACTCAGGCTGTGATTTTGTTATCTTCCTTACCTGATAGTTGGTCAGGGTTTGTGACAACGGTCACTGAAACTGCTGGAACTGGTAATTTGAAGTTTGATCGGATCCGGGATAGTGTTTTAGGTGAAAGTATTCGCCGGAAAAACACTAGTGGTGGATCGTCTTCTGAGATGTTGCATGTTGGCAGGGGAAGGAGAAATAACAGGAGCAGTGGGAGTCGTGGTAAAAGCTTGTCTAGAGCTGGGAAAATGTGAGGTGCTGGAATTGTGATGAAAAGGGGCATGTTAAAAACGAGTGTCCTAATTCTAAGAAAGAGAATGGTAAACAGCATGTAAACAGTGTTGTGTCAGATGAATCTGACGGTGACGTACTGGTTTGCTGTGAAGAGTCTACAGACTCTTGGGCTATGGATTCTGGTTCTTCGTTTCACGCCATGCACAGCGGGAAAACGATGGTGAATCTGAAAAAAGGAGACTTTGGAAAGGTACGATTAGCATGTTCTTAATGTTATGGGTATGGGAGATGTTAATCTGAAGACTCCACTAGGCACTACGTGGAACTTGCAGAATGTCAGGGTAATTCCAGGTCTAACGAAGAAACTTATTTCTGTTAGTCAACTGGATAAACATGGACTAGATGTTAAGTTTGGTGGTGGGAAGTGGAAGGTGATTGATGGAAATCTTGTTGTTGCCTGTGGGAGGAGACGGGGATCGTTATATCTAGTTGAGGAAGCTGCTAAGGGAGTAGCCGTCCCTGTTAAGCATAAAGTCTGGTTCACTGAATCTAGTAAGCGGAAGAGGGTTCAATTTGCAAACTTGAATCCTGGTGCTTTGGAGATGGCAGTTGAATGTGGTCGGAGGTCTAAGTTTAAGCCAGTCAGGGGATTTGGTGATAGTGGGAGCACAGGTTGTGTTCCGGGTATAATCACAAAGAGCCGTTGGGTTTTGAAGACGAAGATTCCGATGGAAGAAAAATGCTCTCTTGAAAATAGTTTGCAAAATGTGGAGAGTGATATTAATTCTCGGTGTATCTCTGGAGCTGGTGGATCGTGCAAGCCGGTTGAGACAGAGAATGGGTCAGTGACGGTTTCAGTCACGGCTGGGTCTAGTAAGACTGTTGGGCTGGAGTTCGGGGGAGCTTCAGCTGGCCTTCAGGAATAATGAAGGCGGGGTAACTAGGAAGGTACTAAAGTTTCTTACAGAAATACAGTTGAAGCACAGTTGAAGATTGTTTCGTGGCTTCAAGTGGGAGATTGTTGAGTAGGTGAAACCACTACACAATTATTAGATGAAGTTGGTGTCTAATCCACTACACAATTAGTGGTGACAAAGATTAGTGGCAGAAATAATGCAACCACTCAAATAATTAGTGATGATCCAGATTTTACGGATCATGTTTCGTGGCTTTTTCTTTCCATTCAATCCTATATACAGGATTCTTCTGTATTGTAAGATTGTAACTCATCACCAAGAAATATAAACTTCCTAGTTACCGAGAGTGGACGTAGGTCAGCTGACCGAACCACTATAAATCTTGTGTTGTTCGTGCTATTGTGATTGTGTTCGTGTGTGTGTCGTTCGATCCTAACAAATTTTTCCTGAACATATAAGAGTTGGGCTGTTTTTACACTTACATCATCCTTGAGTTGGATGATGTCTTCTCGCTGAGCTTCAATTTTTTCTTTATAAAGTTTCTCATTTTTCGATAAAGTAAAGGTTTTATTCTTTATATCTTTATATTCTTGAATTAGCTCAGCATTATGTAACCTATATGCCTCATTTCTTTCTCTACACTCAGGAGTGCAAAAGACAGAAAGTATATCTTCAAGTTCTTTTCTCACAGGTTTGTCAAACATAAATGACATAATTTCAGTGGGTGGCTGTTACTTTTGTTCTTTCCCCCAAAACACAAACCAAACGAGAACCCGTATCCTCGCCAACTCAAACCCTTTATATGCGAATGAACCCGCTTTTTGAACCGCACCTCAAAACCTGTCAAACTTTTCACAACCAAACAATTTTTTTTTTAAATAAAAAAACCCCCCTTTTTTTTAATTAATATATATAGAATAATCTGATTAAAATTATAATACTAATTATTATTATTAATATTATTATTATTAAAACCTAATGATTATGTAATGATGAGTTACTGATTATTATGATTATTATTATAAATAATATTAATATATTAAAAACCTAAATCAAACAACACGTCAATTCAATTCCTGCACGTTAAACAAACTGTCGCAAAAGCCTTTCTAAACAGCGACACTTCACAAAACAGTAAGATGGGTGGTCGGAGTATGACGAAGATGATGATGGCAATTGACGTGAACAGTATTCATCGGACGTGACACATATGGTGATAGAGATACGGTGACAATGGATGATGAAGGTGGTTGTAGACACAAACGGTGATCGTGGTTGGACGGTTGCACGATGGTCACCGGAGAAGATGGTTTTTAAGAGGTGGTCGGTTACCGGTGACGAAGGTTGAAACGGTGATAGCAGTTAAGGAAGATGGTGATCGGAGAAGATGACCGGTGTCGTCGATGACGGTGATGGTGGAGTATCAATGGTGGCACGACGTGAAGAACATGACCGGAGTGATATGATGTACAATGACCGAACAATGTGTGGTGGTTTGAAGATGATCGGAGAAGGTACGACGACGATGATACTGCGATGAATGTTACCGGAGTTGCAGGTTTCAATGATGCCGGATGTGATAAATGTTACCGGAGGTGATGATGATCAAACGAGAATTTAACCACTCGAAAACAGTAACTCCAAAACAGTGGACTCGAAACCTTTAAATCTTTTGTGATGTAACTCGCAACCAAAACTCGAAAACTCAAATGGAGATGGTTGCGACTCGTGATAAGATGGTGTATGTTGCGACTCGAAACAGTTGGCAACTTAGTGACTCGAAACCTTGGGACTCGAAACCGTGACTGTTGGTTGCGACTGGAGAGTATTTCAACTCGAAACCTGGTTGCGAGTCCGAACGATGTTGATGAGTGTAGTTGATGTGTTCAGAATTATACACATCTTCTGTATCAAATTACCCCCTATTTTAGACCAATTGTATACGTTTCTCCTTTGTATTTGGTACTGAATCGATAAAATCATGAATCTACAGGAATCGGTGAAATATCTGTGGATTAAGCGAGGAAACGGTAAAGGATCGACGAAGGAAACAATACATTGGGAAACGTGTCATGGAAAACGAAGAAATTGCCTTTGGAGAAGCCTTACGGACCGCAACACTCATATTGTTGAGGTCCGTAAGCTTGTTGAGATAGTGGATTGAAGTTGGTAAAGCTTACGGACCTCAACATTCACAATGTTGAGGTCCTCAAGCACGCTTACGGACCTCAACGCTCACAATGTTGAGGTCCGTAAGGACCTGTCGGCAAGCGTGTGCGGAGCAGGTGACAATATGTCATCAAGCATGGGCTTACGGACCTCAACGCTCACAATGTTGAGGTCCGTAAGCAGGTCGCAGAAGCAAAAATTTCACCTATAAAAGGCATTCACTTGTAACTCGAAAAAACACACCTCTCACACTCGAAATCTCACTTATAAGACTGATATCAGTCATCTTTAGGCACCTAGGATCGATCTTGAAGTCCATCGGAGCTCTCGGGAATCTTGGAAGCTTCCGGTTCAACTTCTAAAGCGACCCGGGTTCGGTAATCATTCATTTTTCAAGGTTGTTACTATGTTTTCAGTAGTTGTAAACATTTGTGTAAGTATGTTATTGTATAATATGTGTGGCTAAAACTTATAAACTACCTGGGTTATGATGATCTGATGATTGTAATGTATATTTGACATAATTTCAGTTATTTGATGTGATTTACATATCTTTATCTTGGAAATAGTCTTGTTATTGCATGTTGGCATATTTTGATTAATTATTTGTGTTAAGTACTTGACCAATTCAAATCAAAATACTAAAACTTGCATCCTCACCTTATGAATTGAAAGATATTAGGGTGAGCTAGGGTATTAGCTGATCATTGGTGGGGTAAATTGGTTAATCGATAATTCGAACTTGTTTATTACATCATGATTAATGATTTCCTAAAGATTTAATTTTCAAAGATTTGTTTGCTTTGCGGGTTTTTAAAGATCTTCTCACAACTTAGTTTATGAGGTTCCAAAGGTCGGATTCTCGTAAGATTTGGTATCGATAGCCCGAGACCAGTTCGTTCTAGCACTTCACATTTAGTCTTAATCTTTTGTTTAATACATCTCTAAAGGGGGGGGGGTTAATCAAGGGAAAAGGATATTTAATTGTTATTATTGTCAAATTAACATTGCATGATTCTAGGGATTCAACACCCAGGTAGTCCGTTCATCATACATATTTGTTACACTTTATTTCTATTTGTAATACTTTGTTTCAGTAATTGTTACATGTTGCTTGTTTAATTGTTATATTGTATTTGTGTATATTTGTTTTACTTTACAGTTTCCTGTCTTATTTTCCCGTAAGTTTTATATTATTATTGTATGTTTTAATTAAATACAAATTCATTTTAAATTAATATTTTTTATAAAACTAAAAATAAAAAATCAAACTTCAAATCAATTCAACTAAATATTCGATAAAGGTTCAGTATCTAAAATCTGCCCATAGTGTCCACAGATTGATATCCGGTCTTGCCCTCTACACTACAATATGACCGGTGCAGTTGCCGATTATGTGTGGTCTGGTTAGCAATTCCATTTTAAAACTTGTAAGCAATCTATAAACATCCAAATTAAGCTTTTTACACCAAGGCTTTTGAATAAAACGATTCACATAAAATCAAAGTCTTTGAACACAAAAAGCTAGACCGCGATAGCACATCAAGTTTTTTGCGCCGTTGCCGGGGACACTGGTTTAATTTAGAGAACGACCCGAGTCGTTTATTTAGTTTAATTAGTTGTTTACTTGCTTTCTTAGACTTTAATTGCCTTTAGGTGCCTTTTGCTTGCAATTTGTGCCTTTAGGGTTAGATTTGCTTTAGAAATCTTTTTGTTGTATGTACCACACTCGTTCACAAGGGTTACCTTTAATTGTTGTTTCGTCTGAGCCTGAACGAGATTTCCACGAGCGCCTTCGCATTTTCCGAGATAGTCAGGCACACATGGCTGAAAACGATCCCCCACCAAGGAGAGTCGTTGCAGACTACGCCCGACCAAACGCGGAAAATGGTCGATCTAGTATCTCTCGACCCGCTATTGAAGCCAATAGGTGGCAGATTCCACCTCAGATCATCTCGATGGTTACAAATACAATCCAATTCCATGGATTACCTTCTGAGGACCCCAATGTCCATCTTTCTCGCTTTTCAGCTATCTGCGATACGTTTTAGGAACAAGGTGTTAGCGAGGACGCATGTAAACTACGCCTTTTCCCATTCTCACTTGCCGATAGAGCCCATGCGTGGTTAGAATCCCTTCCTGCGGGATCAATCACCACCTGGGCTGGTATGAAAGAGAAATTCTTAGGCAAATACTTTCCTCCTTCCAAAACCGCTCGTCTGAGGAGCATGATTCAAGAGTTTCGCCAAAAAGAAGGAGAGTCTTTCTACGAGACGTGGGAGCGTTTCAAGGAGCTATTACTCAAGTGTCCACACCATGGATTTGAAGATTGGGCCTTAGTCGAGAAGTTTTATCATGGAGTGACGCCAGCCACAAGGAATATGCTAAACACTACTGCTGGAGGTAATCTGATGACCGCTAAAACACCAGAGGAATGCACTGAGATGTTCGAAGACATCGCAATGAGTAGCTATGAATTTCCGGATTCTAGAAATTCATCCAATATACATAGAGGAGTGCATAAGGTTGATGATAACACCCTGATGCAATCACAGATAGACGCCCTGAAGAAGAAGCTGAATGATATGGAGCTGAAGAAGGAGCAATTGTGCGAGATATGCACTGGGAGGCATGACACGACCGCGTGTCCTATTGCCCCTGTTGATCACCAGAGCAGGTAGAATTCATAGGAAACCGAAATCAGAACAATTTCGGAGGTGGTTACAATTTAAATTGGAGGAACCACCCGAACTTTAGCTGGAGGAACAACAACCCACCAGGGTTTCAGCCACGTCAGAGTTTATTTCAAGACGTAGGAGCAGGACCGAGTTCAGGAACGAAGAACCCGACCATAGAGGAGATGATGAAGCGAAGCCAAGAGACACTATCCAAGCAGACGCAGTTACTTACACAGTTCATCACACAACAGGAAACTCGATATCAAGAAACACAGTCAAAGTTCTTGGAGCATGAGGCCTTCATAAAGAACCAGAGCACTGCACTGCAGAACTTGGAGAGGACAGTAGGTTCGCTGGCCGATCAGTTGAACCAGAGACCTCAAGGCGGTCTCCCTAGCAATACTGTCGGAAATCCAAATGCCACTGTAAAAGCTGTTACCACAAGAAGCGGATGAGGAGCTGTTGGAGTCGAACAAGTGGATGAAGAAGACCCAGAAGTCGATGAAGAAATTGAGATGGAGACCCCTGCCGGCAATGTTCAAACTAGGCTACGCCCAGCAAGTACAGAACAGCCCAGCAGACCTCCAGAAGAGAAGAAAGAACCAGAACCAGAGAAGGAACCAATGAGGGTGTATAAACCTACACCACCTTATCCTGGTAGGTTACAAAGAGGAAAGGATGCAGAGCAGTATGGTCAATTCTTAAAGATGCTGAAGAAACTGCACGTGAACATCCCATTCGTTGAGGCGTTGGCAAAGATGCCAAAGTATGCGAAATTCTTGAAAGGTCTTCTTACGAATAAGAAGAAATTAGAGGATCTTTCTACTGTCACTTTGAGTGAGGAATGTTCTGCTGTTTTGCAGAACAAGCTTCCAAAGAAAATGACAGATCCTGGTAGTTTTACCATCCCATGTTTGATTGGGAACCTCATTGTCAGTAATGCGCTTGCAGACCTAGGTGCTAGCATAAATCTCATGCCTTATTCCATCTTTGCTAAACTAAACCTAGGAGAACCTTCACCTACGCGCATGAGCATTCAACTAGCCGATAGAACAATAAAGTATCCAAAGGGAATTGTGGAGAACATGTTGGTGAAAGTCGACAAGTTTGTATTCCCAGCTGACTTTGTCATACTCGACATGGATGAAGACTCTGAAGTCCCATTGATTTTAGGTCGTCCATTCCTTGCCACTGCACGAGCAGTCATTGACGTATATGATGGCAAGTTGACGCTTCGTGTCGATAAGGATGAAGTCACGTTTGATATCCAAAATTCTATGAAACACACCCATAAGCAGGATGATACTCTCTACTTTGTTGATACTCTTATGTCACAAGTAGGGAGTATTCTCAGCGAGATCTGTGGGAAAGACAAACATGCTGTCACTAATGATGATCAGGAGAGTGGTTTCATAGAGTTGGATGTTGAGCAGAATCATTTACCGCAGGCTACCACTAGGAACGAGGTGTTTGAAGTTATCAGGGAGGAAGAAATCACAAAGGAGAGACCGTCTGTTGAAATACCTCCGCCCCTGGAGTTAAAAGAACTGCCGTCTCATCTGGAGTACACATTCTTGGGCGAAGGATCATAGTTACCCGTCATTATTTCTGCTGGATTGACGGAGGAGGAGAAGAAGAAATTAATGAGTGTCCTGATAGATCATAGGCAGGCAATTGCATGGAAGCTGATGGATATAAAGGGTATCAACCCTTCATTTTGTACGCACAAGATCTTGATGGAAGAAGAGTTCAAGCCGGTAGTTCAGCCTCAGAGAAGGCTAAACCCTAATATGCAGGATGTCGTAAAGAAAGAGGTGATCAAGCTGCTAGATGCAGGACTGATTTACCCAATCTCGGACTCTGCATGGGTAAGTCCCATCTAGGTGGTACCCAAAAAGGGAGGTATGACAGTAATCGTCAATGCCAAGAATGAATTGATACCCACCAGGACCGTTACCGGCTGGAGAGTTTGCATTGATTACCGCAAACTGAACGATGCCACACAAAAGGATCATTTTCCTTTACCATTTATTGATCAGATGTTGGAGAGACTGTCAGGACAGCAGTTCTACTGCTTTCTTGATGGATTTTCAGGTTACTTCCAGATCCCTATTGCACCAGAGGATCAGGAAAAGACCACATTTACATGTCCTTTTGGCACATCCGCGTATCGACGTATGCCATTTGGGTTATGTAATGCTCCAGCCACTTTTCAACGATGTATGGTGGCAATCTTTCACGAATTGATCGAGGATTCCATGGAGGTATTTATGGATGACTTTTCAGTGTTTGGAAATTCCTTCGATCAATGTCTGCGTAATCTTGAGCGTGTACTTACACGATGTGAGGAGACGAACCTGATGCTTAATTGGGAAAAGTGTCATTTTATGGTTCGAGAGGGAATTGTGCTAGGGCACAAGATTTCACAGGCGGGGCTTGAGGTTGATCAAGCCAAAATCGATGTTATTTCAAAGCTCCCGCCACCTACTTCTGTGAAATCTATTAGCAGTTTCTTGGGTCATGCGGGATTCTACCGCCGTTTCATTCGAGACTTTTCAAAGATTGCTCGTCCGATGACCCAATTGTTGGAAAAGATAGGCCGTTCTTATTCGATGAAAAATGCTTACAGGCCTTTGAGTTAATCAAAGAGAGGTTAGTGATTGCTCCCATTCTGATTTCTCCAGATTGGAGCCTACCTTTTGAGATTATGTGCGATGCAAGCGATTTTGCCGTTGGGGCAGTTTTAGGACAGCGTAGAGAAAAACACTTCCATCCAATCTACTACGCTAGTAAAACCTTAAACGACACCCAAGAGAATTATACCATAACAGAAAAAGAGTTACTTGCAGTCGTATTTGCGTGTGATAAATTCAGGTCTTATCTTGTACTATCCAAGACCATTATTTTCACAGATCACGCAGCTCTTAGGTATTTGTTCGCGAAGAAGGATGCGAAGACTAGATTGATTCGATGGATTTTGCTGCTTCAAGAGTTTGATTTGGAGATAAAAGACAAGAAAGGAGCTAAAAATGTTGCAGTAGATCATCTGTCAAGACTGGAAAACCCCGAGTTAGAGAGAACTCGGAAAGAGAGAATAGGGGATGACTTTCCCTATGAAGGTTTGATGTTTGTGAAAGCTACTGATGAAGGCTTTCCCTGGTTTGCCGATATAGCAAATTACTTGTCTACTGGTAACCTTGTGAAGGGCATGACGCATCAGCAAAAGAAGAAATTCTTTACTGATGTCAAGCACTACATATGGGAAGATCCGTACTTATTTCGTATCAATGCAGACCAGGTAATAAGGAGATGTGTGCATGGTTCCGAGTCTCGTAATATTCTACGACATTGTCATGAAGGACCGACTGGAGGCCATTACGGTGCATCTTACACTGCCAAAAGAGTGTTTGACGCTGGTTTCTTTTGGCCGACCATCTACAGAGATGCACATGAGTTTGTGAGGAGTTGTGAAGCCTGTCAAAAGACAGGAAGAATCTCGTCTCGTAATGAGATGCCGCAGAACCCTATACAGGTTGTGGAAATATTTGATATTTGGGGTATCGACTTTATGGGACCGTTTCCTATGTCAAGAGGAAACAGATACATCCTAGTTGCTGTAGATTATGTTTCTAAATGGGTAGAGGCAGAGGCCTTGCCTAAAAATGATGCTAGGGTTGTTGTGAGATTCTTAAAGAAGTTGTTCGTTAGGTTCGGAACACCGAAGGCCTTGATATCTGATCGAGGCACCCACTTTTGCAATGCACAGATGGAGAAGGCATTAAAACGCTATAGGGTAACCCATCACCTTTCAACAGCCTATCACCCACAAATAAGTGGGCAGGTGGAGAACTCGAACAGGGGTATAAAGAGAATCTTAGAGAAAACTGTCGGAAACAGTCGCTTAGACTGGTCCGAGAAGTTAGATGATGCATTGTGGGCTTTCCGTACTGCATACCGGACACCTATTGGGACTACACCCTTTAGGTTAATTTATGGGAAAGCATGTCATCTACCGGTAGAGTTAGAGCATCGTGCTTACTGGGCATTGAGGGCAGTCAATCTGGACTTGCCTTCTGCAGGTAAAAACCGGTTTCTTCAGATTCACGAGTTGGAAGAGTTACGCGATGAGGCATACGAGAAGTCATGGGCTTACAAAGAGCGAACAAATGCATTGCTGTAACACCTCGAAAATTTACGTCCTATAATGTCTTGACACGTGTCATAACCTTTAAACGTGTGAAAGAATACTTTCGAGGGACTAAAGTTGACAAACCTGGAAAGTATGTGAATATACGGGTTCTAAATGTCAACAGTGAATAAATATACTTTACAATAACCGTACATGATGTTTATAACCTTAAACGAATGGATCATGGATCATACGAAGCGAATTGTGAAAGAAAGTGAGAGATTACAAACTACAGGGGTTAAATGTGTCAACATGTTAAGATATACCTCTGAGTGACCTTTTAGCAAACCCGAAGCCTTGTAACAATTAAATATGCTCACTAGAATGCACCATAAAAATTTCACCAAGTTTCGTTATCGTATGAGAAAGTTATGATAAAATACGTGTGTGAGGGTTAGAATCGTCAACATTGAAAATTTGGGCTTTTCGGGTGATCACAAAGTTACCCGAGGACTTGAAAAAGATGGTATAAGTCTTAAAGCCCCTAAATGTCAATATTAAAGCCTCAAAATGCAAGAAACAATGAGAAAGCGATGTTTAGGAGGACCGGGGACTGAAAGTGCAATAAAGGAAAGTTTAAAACCTGAACCAGAGGTCTAAGGCGGGCCGCGTAAGATCATGAAGATCTTTACGCGGGCCGCGTGCGATGCCCAGTTGCAGAAAAAACAGGCAGGTGTCTGTCCAGCCTTGTAACCGACTCAAAATGCCATTTTGGCATACCATGGGCGTCCTAAACTGGTTTATAGGCTCTAGGGGGCACATGTATGCATCTGGTAACAATCCTAGACATGCATGGCACCATCTTGAACAACCGTGAAAACTATATAAAGCTCCATTGTTTTGCAAGTTTGATCATTCATGCACAACTTCAACTTCTGATCATTCTGGAGCTAAAGGCCATCTTCTAAGCTTTCCAAATCGTTCATTTGACTTGTGTAAGTACCCTTGACCCTTCTTAATTAAGTTTTAATTAGTTTATAGCTTAAAAGTCAAACCGTCGTAATTACGGTTTGACTTAACGATTAATCGCTATCGGTCCAGCGATTAGGCAAACTTAAGGTTGTTATAAGTTGGTAATTATGTGGGCTTTAAACCCTTAAAAGGGCACTCACTGATTCCCATCCTAACTAGGTCGTTTGTCGAGTCAAAGATGGCTAGAAAAAAGTCAACAGAAATGTAATCTTTCGTTTAACACATGTTTAACAATGTAAAAGGCGTGTAACCTATTTTATCATTCATATAACTTGATAATAAGCATAAGAACTTGTCTAAACTTGTTTGATTCGACAACTTTCTGTTTTGAACCGATTCGGAACCGAAAGACGCAAAAGTTTGACTTTTGCTTTGACCTCAGTTCTAACCCGGTTTAGATAGGTTTAGACATGCCTTAAAGTTCCATTAGGACCTAGTTACATGTTGGTATAACCCTCTGCATTTATACCACTTGAACCCTCGATTGTCCGACGTTTTCGTTAAGTGCTTAGATATGGACCATAATGCCCTTATGACCATACAACGAGAATTTTGGAAATGTGAAAGTACAATAATCTTTGTTACTGATTATAAAACATGTCCCTAAATTTTCACATCAGTCGGAGGTCTAGATTAGGAGTTATGCTTAATGACGTAATTTGAACGCTTCTTAGTAATTAAACGGCGTCATTAGCGTAAAGCCTATCTAAACCCATTTTTGACACCAAACCTTTTACCCACTGATGTAATATAATATTTTGGGATTTTTGAAGATTTTTAATTATTTTTAAACTGATCATAAGCTAAGATTAGTGCCTTGATTCGGTAAATACCGAATATGCCCTTTTCGGCCATAAAATGAGTTTTACAAGTCCTTTTGCTACCAATCCAATTGCTACTGATTTTAAATAATAAATGAAGTGTTTTGAACCTTATGAACTGACCTGGAAACTCAGAATACTATTTTAAACCGTGAATCGCTTAAAACGCCGTTATACGCGTATTAAGCGCAAAGTAAGGGTTTAAAACCATTTTGCCACATAGGACTTAACACCAACTGATATACCAAGTTAAAATAAACTATTTTACTGATTTATTCATACCTGGATCACAGAAGCATAATTGATCCCTTTTATAATCTTTAAAATGACCAAAATACCCCTACGGGGCTTATTATGAGATTAAACTCGTTTTGGGCATAATGGAAGGTATCCTACTGATATCACAACATATTTAAGGCATTTTAGCTTAGGAAACCTGTTTAGGACTCTTATGGTTACCCGTTACGCTTCATGCGCGTTCGGTTCGGTTTATGTAACTAGTTTACATAAATTAGCCGAAACGGGTCAAACCTTATCGGTTTTATCTCAAAATCCAGAATGTGTATAATATACCCATATTAAGCAAGTCTTCAAACTTTTCGGGTCTAAATCACATTCTATCCGGTCTTCGCTTAATCGTGCGTACGAACCGTATCTTTAAAACTAACCGGTCTAAGCTTAAGCTTAATTAAAGACCCGTTATGATTCTAATAGGTTGTTATAAACCTTCGTTCCAGAATAGGAGACCCGGTAAAAGATACTTGCACTTGCTGATTTTGATTTATACTTGCTCAGGTAAATACTTTTAACTTATTTTCCCTATATGGGCTTGGGGTACGGTATATAAAATACCGCTTGGTCGGGCATTGAATCTTTAATTGTATGATGGTTAAAGTATTGAGATGTCTCGTTTAAATTGTTTTGTTTGCTTAAAGCCTTTGGGGGGTTAATGACCATGTCCCGGATATCCCTGGCATCATTTTACGAAATGGCCACGACCTAAGCACGGGGCGTAGGCGTACGCCCGTCGGTGTCTCATATACATAATGTGGTGTGTCTATTGATCTTTAACCCGGCACGATCCGGGCTACTGAACGCATAAGAAACATGTAAATCCTTTACAAGTATTATATTCAAATAATTATCCCAAGTTATAAAATATTATTTGTGCCTTGTGCCTTAAATGCATTTTCTTAAACTCTTTTCAAAATGAGTCGGTTGATTGTATTTACCAGTGTAAACTGACGTATTTTCTCAAAAAAGGTTAAGTGCAGGTACTACGCGTAATAGGCTGGCTTTTCTCCTAGCATCCACAATAAGTCTCGCAAGCTTGGATGTCATAGACTGTTGAACACTGTTTCCTGTTATTTTGATCTACCTGTGGATTTATATTCAACTACTTGTGATACTTAATATTACAGTATTGTTTGGTTGAAATGAATCTATACTTTGCTTCTGCTGTGCATTTAAATATTGTGTTGTTTGACTATTATGTTACCAACCACGTCACGATACTCCCCCACCGGGCCCACCGGTGACACGTGGAAATCGGGGTGTGACAGGTTGGTATCAGAGCCAACACTGAGTGAATTAAACACTAGTCTTTTTGTGTTTAATCTCAGTTACACAATTGCACTTTCGAGTCTAGACAAAGAACATAGGAACAATCCAAATTGTTTTGTTTTATTTTAATTTTGTCCTTTATTTTTCCTTGTTATTGCCTTGTTTATATTAACAGATTTAGCAATGCCGCCAAGATTCAGGCGAGGAGAACGAGGAAAAGGGCCAATCAGCGCCCCTAACGACCACGAGGCCGGGCCTTCGCGCCGGCGAACTCCTTCTTCTACAAGGAGTGCAGATCCGCAAGAATCTTGGAGGATTTATGAGGAGCCTTCCAGACGATCTACGTCGTATAGCTCAACGCCTCCATATCATCACTCCTATGGGCCTCAGTCCGAGAATGAGCCCAACAACCCGCAACCTTCATACATACCTCTACAACGATCATCATCGCAATGTTCCTTCGACAACCCTACTCCTGTCTTTCGGGGCCAGTTTAACCTGGCGGACTACCTACCAGAACAAGGGGGCTTTAACCCACTAGGACCGGAGGATCATTTTTCAGGTGATCAAGCAATGGACATGGACGAGGACACAGATCCCGTCGAGCCTGCAACCGGAACCCCGAACCATCCTGTTGAGATCTCTGATGGTTCGTCTTTTCACGGAACACCATACCAAGGTCCGGATAGTCATCAGGCACGGTTCGATCGGTGTGAGTGGTACTTTACACCATCTTACCATTCATCGCCTCACCAGCAGCAGCAACAACAGCAGCAGGATCTCTCTGGGGATCCACGTTTCGTGGCAGTCACGCCACCGCCTCCACCGCCACCAGTTCATCTAGCACCTCCAGATCCACCAAGACGTAGGAGGACTGGCGCACGGATGTCAGCACGAGGAGGGGATTTTCATTTTAGCACCCCTCAACACTCTAGTGGCAGCCACTACCCGCCACTATATGAAGAGCCACAGGAGGATGAACCTTCAGTTCCAGTTTCAGAGGTGAATTCGGCACCTATTGCACCGCCATCACCGGGTTTTGGCAACCCTATCCCTGCTTATACTGCTCCGGCAGCTTACAACCCATACGGACCGCCAGCATACCATAACTATAACTATGTTGAGGATCCTTACCAAGTGGCAGCAGACTACAATGCCTTTCACCCAGAAGGACCTTATGGAACACCTTGGGGAATAGGACGCCCAGCTCGAGGGTATCAAGTACCTGTTCAGCCACCACTACAGCACCAGCCACCACGGTTTTCCCCACCAGAGCAGGAGGATCTCCGTCAAAGACTGGAAAGAGTTAAGCGAAACTTCCAGAGAGAACGTAGGAAGAATCAGTATTCATGAGTGGCTTAGCAAGTTTGCTGAAAGGAAAGAAGAAAAGGGATCGTTAAATCCCAATATGTATAATTGTATTTCCTAGTTTAAATCAAGTCCCTATGTGGACATTTCTTTAAGTATGTATGTAGTCCCTGCGTGGACATCTATCTTTGTACTTAGTCCCTACGAGGACTTGTCTTTATTAGTCCCTGCGTGGACATTTATTTTTGCAAACAGTTCATGCGAGGACTTGTATTGCCAGTATAGCTCCTGCGAGGGCAAGTGTTTCTGTCAAAAGTCCCGTTTAGGGCAAAGTGTACTACTTTTAAGTTTTAATGGAATGTAAGTTATAAATTTCATCTTTGCTATGTTATGCATAATTAAATTATATATGAAATAAATAAATCGGAATCATTCCTTTTAAAAATCTATCTGCCTATTTGAATTTTTAATTAAGGATCTTAAAGGTATAACCTAGCCTGCATGTCATTTTAAGACCTGGCCAAGATGGTAAAACCCGTTAAAAAGATTCAAATCCCAGTTAACATCTGAAAACATGTTAACACTCCTGGCAGACATGATTCGTTAAGATCACACGTGTTATTATTATATAAGGATCTTTTCAAAGATTCCTAACCCAACTAAATGATCTCTGAATCATGGGTTAAATCATCAATAAATATGATCAGTTCTTTTTACCATCCATTGGTAATAGAATGCCCACGGGCCCTTCTCATTTTCATATGAGACAAAAGACAGTAATAGTCTGTGACCCTGTCTGATAAAGGTAATGAACTATGTTCAAACTTTAAAAGCCTTGATTCTCTGAAATCATAGCTTACGATTTAATTTGTCCCTGTGACTAGGCCTTATGTGCTAATAAAACTGTTATTGTTTTATAATTAGGATAAATTATATTAGAAATCCTAAATAAATGTGAGTAACAAATTAACCATATATGGTCTATGATTACCACGGTTAATAAAATTGCCATAAAAGACAATTCTATAATAAACTCACCAATAAATTATTGTCAATATGTAACAGTTCAAGCTACATGGCCGACTCAAACGAGATCAATAGTCACCCAAGGAGAGAGCATGATAATGCCCGAGTAAATGTAGCGGGTGCAGAATTACAGGCAATGATAGATAATGCCGTTAATCGAGCTATGGATAGACAGCTCCATGAATCCAGTGGTACCCGTGCAAGGACCCAATCTGCACCAAACTCTAGAACACCCTCCAGGACCCACACTGCCCACAACAGTAATTCTCACCACTCATCAAACCAGAGGAGTGCTCCATCCCAAAGAGTCGTACAGAATCAAGAACCCCGTAATAAGGGTTGCTCCTATAAGTACTTCGTTTCGTGCAAACCCAGGGATTTCACTGGGGAAAAAGGAGCAGTAGATTGCATGACTTGGTTGGACGAGATGGATACGGTTGTGGATATCAGTGGTTGCAATAATAGGGATATTGTGAAATTCGTGTCTCAGTCTTTTAAGGGAGAAGCATTAGCTTGGTGGAGATCTTTGATCCAAGCTACGGGGAAAGTCCCGTTGTACAATATGACCTGGGAACAGTTCATGGCACTGATCAAGGAAAACTACTGCCCTCAGCATGAGGTTGAGAAAATTGAAGCTGACTTCTTGTCGCTGATCATGAGAAACCTAGACTGTCAGGCCTACCTTACCAGTTTCAACACCTTGTCAAGGTTGGTTCCATATTTGGTAACTCCGGAACCCAAACGTATAGCCCGATTCATTGGGGGTTTGGCCCCGGAGATCAAGGCAAGTGTGAAGGCCTCCAGACCAGCTACTTTTCGGTCCGCAGCGGACATATCATTGTCTCTTACCTTGGATGCGGTCAGGCAGAAATCGCAGAGGAACGCTGATACCGAAAAGAGGAAGCGTGAGGATGACAACTCACGACGTACAGACAAGAAGCATAAGGGAAACAATGACCACAAGAAGGGGTCAGGATTTAGGAAGGATGGTCAGCAGACGGGTGAAAAACCCAGATGTAAAATCTGCAAGAGACAGCACTTTGGGAAGTGCAGGTATGAATCGAATTCGAATTCACAATCAAAAACTTTTGCATGTGGGTTGTGCAAGTCCAAGGAACACAAGACCTTGGATTGCAAAAAGATGAAGGATGCAACCTGCTACGGTTGCAATGAAAAGGGGTACATCAAGACCAATTGCCTAAAATACGCCAAGAAGCCTGAAGAGGCTAAGAAGACCAATGCTAGGGTCTTCAGGATGGATGCTAAGGAAGCCGTCAAGGACGACAATGTGATAACATGTACCTTTCTCGTAAATGATGTTTATGCGAGAGTGCTATTTGATTCAGGCGCTGATAAGTCGTTCGTAGATAATAAGTTTTGTGAATTGTTGAAATTACCTGTTAAGACCTTAATTGTGAAGTATGAGGTAGAACTAACAGATGGCACTTTAGAAACCGCCTCAACCTTATTAGATGGATGTTTCATATCCATTAAGAACCACTCTTTTCCTTTGTCCCTACTTCCTTTGAAACTAGCCGGGTTCGACATAGTTTTGGGTATGGACTGGTTATCTCATAACCAGGCCCAGATTATTTGCAATAAGAAGCAAGTGGTGATCAAGACCCAGTCTGGTGAACCACTTACTATCCAGGGAGATACCCAGTATGGGCTGCCTGAGAAAATGTCTATACTCAAGGACTCTAAGTGTTTGAAGAATGGTTGTGTAATCTACATGGCACAAGTGATTATTGATGAGCCAAAGCCCAAGATTAGGGATATCCCCGTCATTTCTGAATACCTTGAAGTCTTTCCTGAAGAACTACCTGGTTTGCCACCAGATAGACAAGTAGAATTCAGAATTGACATTATTCCTGGATCAGCACCAGTAGAAAGGGCGCCTTATAGGTTGGCACCAACAAAGATGAAGGAATTGAGAACGCAGTTAGATGATTTGATAGCCAAAGGTTTCATCAAACCTAGTTCGTCTCCTTGGGGAGCACCAGTTTTATTTGTCAAGAAGAAGGATGGATCGATGCGTCTGTGCATCGACTACCGTGAGCTTAATAAGGTCACTATCAAGAATAGGTATCCTTTGCCCAGAATCGACGATCTGTTCGATCAACTTCAAGGGGCAAGTTTCTTCTCTAAGATTGACTTAAGGACAGGCTATCACCAACTGAAGGTTAGAGATGAAGACGTAAACAAGACTGCATTTAGGACTCGTTATGGTCATTACGAGTTCCTAGTGATGCCTTTTGGGCTCACTAATGCACCGGCTGCATTCATGGATCTCATGAATCGTGTTTGCAAGCCATACTTAGATAAATTCGTCATCGTTTTCATCGACGACATTCTCATCTACTCAAAGAACCAAGCTGACCATGAGAAGCATCTTCACTGCATTCTGGAACTACTTCATAAAGAAAAACTCTATGCCAAGTTCTCGAAGTGTGAATTCTGGCTTCGAGAAGTCCAATTTCTTGGACATGTTGTTAGTGAGCGTGGTATCCAAGTAGATCCCGCTAAAGTCGAAGCTGTCATGAATTGGCATGAGCCAAAGACGCCTACAGAAATTCGGAGCTTCCTAGGTTTGGCAGGATATTATAGGCGATTCATTGAAAACTTCTCAAGGATTGTTGCACCCCTGACTTCGCTGACGCGTAAGAAGATTAAGTTTGACTGGGGTCCTAAGCAGCAGGAATCCTTCGATATTCTGAAACAAAAGTTGAGCAATGCTCCAGTACTGACATTGCCTGATAGAATTGAGGAGTTTGTAATTTATTGTGATGCATCACACACCGGGATGGGATGTGTGCTTATGCAGAAAGGCAAAGTCATTGCCTATGCTTCACGCCAGTTAAAGGTGCATGAAAAGAATTACACCACCCATGACTTGGAGTTGGGTGCCGTTGTATTCGCACTAAAACTTTGGAGGCACTACTTATATGGAATCAAATGTGTCATCTATTCTGATCACAAGAGCCTCCAGTACCTGTTTAATCAGAAGGATTTAAACATGAGGCAGCGCCGTTGGATGGAGACTTTAAATGATTACGATTGTGAAATAAGATACCATCCCGGCAAGGCGAATGTAGTCGCCGATGCCTTGAGTCGGAAGGAAAGGGTGAAACCCATTCGAATCAATGCCAAGAGCATTGAGGTTAAGAACAGTTTGAATGAAAGATTGTTAGCTGCACAGAAGGAAGCTTTGTTGGAAGCTAACTATCCTAATGAAAAGCTAGGAGTAACCGAGGAGCAGTTATCTCTTAGCAAAGACGGAATTCTTAGATTGAATGGACGAATATGGGTTCCAATCTATGGAGGACTTCGAGATGTTATCCTCCAGGAAGCCCATAGTTCCAAATATTCCGTTCATCCTGGAGCTGATAAGATGTACCAGGATCTAAGGGAAAATTATTGGTGGATAGGCTTGAAAAAGTCTGTAGCCGCCTATGTAGCTAAATGCTTGACGTGTGCGTAAGTAAAAGCAGAACATCAGAAACCGTCAGGTTTGCTACAACAGCCTGAACTTCCTACATGGAAGTGGGAAATGGTAACTATGGATTTTATCACCAGGTTACCCAAGACAAGGAAAGGAAATGACACAATATGGGTGATAGTTGATAGACTGACTAAGTCAGCACATTTCCTACCCATTAAGGAGACTTACAGCTCCGACATGTTAGCCCAGTTGTACGTTGATAAGATTGTAGCCTTACATGGCATACCTGTGTCTATTATCTCTGACCGAGATACTAGATACACGTCACATTTTTGGAAGAGCTTCCAACAATCTTTGGGCACGCGTTTGAATTTTAGTACGGCTTACCATCCTCAGACAGACGGTCAGAGTGAGCGTACTATTCAAACGTTGGAAGACATGCTTCGTGCATGTGTGATTGATTTGGGTGGTAGTTGGGATAACCACCTACCACTAATTGAGTTCTCCTACAACAATAGCTACCATACCAGCATTAAAGTTGCGCCTTTCGAGGCCTTATACGGTAGAAAGTGTAGATCGCCCATTTGTTGGGCAGAAGTTGGAGATGTCCAATTATCAGGACCGGAGATAGTCTTTGAAACGACGGACAAGATTATCCAGATTCGTGACCGTCTCAAGGCTGCCCGGGATAGGCAGAAGAGCTACGCAGATCCAAAGCGTAAATCTTTTCACTTCGAAGTAGGTGATAAAGTCTTACTTAAAGTATCACCCTGGAAGGGAGTGATGCGGTTTGGTAAGAAAGGCAAGTTGAGCCCGAGATACATAGGACCTTTCGAGGTTATCGAACGTGTCGGGTCAGTTGCCTATAAGCTAAACTTACCAGAAGAGCTCAGTGGAATTCACAATGTATTTCACATCTGCAATCTGAAAAAGTGTTTCGCTGATGAATCACTGGTTATACCACATGCGAATGTGCATATAGATGAGAGCTTGAAATTTGTGGAAAAACCATTGTCGATCGAGGATCGACAGGTGAAGAAGCTTCGAAGGAAGCATGTACCGATTGTAAAGGTCAAATGGGATGCCCGTAGAGGTCCCGAGTATACGTGGGAGGTTGAGTCCACGATCAAAGAAAAGTACCCTTATCTATTTCAATAAATCTCGAGGTCGAGATTTCTTTTAAGGGGGTGAGGATGTAACACCTCGAAAATTTACGTCCTATAATGTCTTGACACGTGTCATAACCTTTAAACGTGTGAAAGAATACTTCGAGGGACTAAAGTTGACAAACCTGGAAAGTATGTGAATATACGGGTTCTAAATGTCAACAGTGAATAAATATACTTTACAATAACCCTACATGATGTTTATAACCTTAAACGAATGGATCATGGATCATACGAAGCGAATTGTGAAAGAAAGTGAGAGATTACAAACTACAAGGGTTAAATATGTCAACATGTTAAGATATACCTCTGAGTGACCTTTTAGCAAACTCGAAGCCTTGTAACAATTAAATATGCTCACTATAATGCACCATAAAAATTTCACCAAGTTTCGTTATCGTATGAGAAAGTTATGATAAAATACGTGTGTGAGGGTTAGAATCGTCAACATTGAAAATTAGGGCTTTTCGGGTGATCACAAAGTTACCCGAGGACTTGAAAAAGATGGTATAAGTCTTAAAGCCCCTAAATGTCCATATTAAAGCCTCAAAATGCAAGAAACAATGAGAAAGCGATGTTTAGGAGGACCGGGGACTGAAAGTACAATAAAGGAAAGTTTAAAACCTGAACCAGAGGTCTAAGGCGGGCCGCGTAAGATCATGAAGATCTTTTCGGCCATAAAATGAGTTTTACAAGTCCTTTTGCTACCAATCCAATTGCTACTGATTTTAAATAATAAATGAAGTGTTTTGAACCTTATGAACTGACCTGGAAACTCAGAATACTATTTTAAACCGTGAATCGCTTAAAACGCCGTTATACGCGTATTAAGCGCAAAGTAAGGGTTTAAAAACCATTTTGCCACATAGGACTTAACACCAACTGATATACCAAGTTAAAATAAACTATTTTACTGATTTATTCAGACCCGGATCACAGAAGCTTAATTGATCCATTTTATAATCTTTAAAATGACCAAAATACCCCTACGGGGCTTATTATGAGATTAAACTCGTTGTGGGCATAATGGAAGGTATCCTACTGATATCACAACATATTTAAGGCATGTTAACTTAGGAAACCTGTTTAGGACTCTTATGGTTACCCGTTACGCTTCATGCGCGTTCGGTTCGGTTTATGTAACTAGTTTACATAAATTAGCCGAAACGGGTCAAACCTTATCGGTTTTATCTCAAAATCCAGAATGTGTATAATATACCCATATTAAGCAAGTCTTCAAACTTTTCGGGTCTAAATCACATTCTATCCGGTCTTCGCTTAATCGTGCGTACGAACCGTATCTTTAAAACTAACCGGTCTAAGCTTAAGCTTAATTAAAGACCCGTTATGATTCTAATAGGTTGTTAAAAACCTTCGTTCCACAATAGGAGACCCGGTAAAAGATACTTGCACTCGCTGATTTTGATTTATACTTGCTCAGGTAAATACTTTTAACTTATTTTCCCTATACGGGCTTGGGGTACGGTATATAAAATACCGCTTGGTCGGGCATTGAATCTTTAATTGTATGATGGTTAAAGTATTGAGATGTCTCGTTTAAATTGTTTTGTTTGCTTAAAGCCTTTGGGGGGTTAATGACCATGTCCCGGATATCCCTGGCATCATTTTACGAAATGGCCACGACCTAAGCACGGGGCGTAGGCGTACGCCCGTCGGTGTCTCATATACATAATGTGGTGTGTCTATTGATCTTTAACCCGGCTCGATCCGGGCTACTGAACGCATAAGAAACATGTAAATCCTTTACAAGTATTATATTCAAATAATTATCCCAAGTTATAAAATATTATTTGTGCCTTGTGCCTTAAATGCATTTTCTTAAACTCATTTCAAAATGAGTCGGTTGATTGTATTTACCAGTGTAAACTGACGTATTTTCTCAAAAAGGTTAAGTGCAGGTACTACGCGTAATAGGCTGGCTTTTCTCCTAGCATCCACAATAAGTCTCGCAAGCTTGGATGTCATAGACTGTTGAACACTGTTTCCTGTTATTTTGATCTACCTGTGGATTTATATTCAACTACTTATGATACTTAATATTACAGTATTGTTTGGTTGAAATGAATCTATACTTTGCTTCCGCTGTGCATTTAAATATTGTGTTGTTTGACTATTATGTTACCAACCACGTCACGATACTCCCCCACCGGGCCCACCGGTGACACGTGGAAATCGGGGTGTGACAATTGCACGACAAACACTTGAAGCAGGTGAAAGAGTTCAAGTGTGGGGAAAAGGTATTACTATACAATTCCCGTTTGATATTGTTCCCTGGAAAGTTGAGATCACACTGGAGTGGACCATATGTGGTTACACAGGTATTTCCGTACGGGACAATCGAGGTTGAAAATAAGGACGGTCAGAGGTTCAAAGTAAATGGACATCGTTTAAAACACTTTGTCGAAGGACTGACCGAAAACAGAGAGGAGGAGGTGATGTACCTCCCTGTTATGAGCACGTAAAACGAGGTAAGTAGTAGGTAGTGTAAATATTAAGTTTTATTATGTGTTATGTGTGAATGTATGATGTGCTTTTACTGCTGCTTTATTTAGTCTTTTATCAATTCTACGCTTGGGTTTGCTTGTTTTTTTCGTATGCAGGTTTGGATCGTACCACCCGTACTCAATCTCCATTCGGGTGATTTCGGAACTGCTTACAAATCTCAGCAACATCTCCTAAGTGTAATTTAGGTTTAAAATGCATCCGTTTGATCTTAATTTGCTTTGTTGTTTAGAATTTGCAAAACCAGGTTTACTTAAGGAACTTAAGGAGAAAATCTTTCTCCTAAGCTCTGAGGTAAGAAAAGAATGGCGTCGTCAAGAACAAACACCACCATTTTGTGGAACATCCAAGAGTGCAATGAAAAGAAGAGAAAAACGCTACGAGAAATGCATAGGATGTGGAAACTGGTCACACACTGGAAGATGTAAACGAAGTCCAACGGAATCCCAAAGAATTGAACGAAAATTGATATAATGCGACAAGGGAACACATATTCAGGAATACGGCAACACATCAGGGAAGTAACATTTTTAATTTCTATGCAAGTGTGTTTAATTTTATTTCTCATTTTCACACATTGAGGACAATGTGTTTTTTCAAGTGTGGGGATGAGGATTTTGTAAAATTTTTGTATAATATTTAGTATATACAATAAAAAAATAATAAAAAAATAAATAAATGCTCTACTTGTCCCGATCCTTTAAACGCATTTAAAACTTGAACATTTTGCAAAACGTCTGTCAAAAACAATTTAAATATTGAAGCTAAAAAATCTGAAAATACATATTTCTTTAAGTTGCGGGATAGTAGGTTGTTTAAATCAAGTTTTTGTGAAAATTTTTACGAGATACTTAACATAATTTTTCTAACTATAAAGTAAATTAACTATGCAATAACAAAACCTTCAACCCTTACATTACCACATGACAGTAAGATTTGAGCCTAAAAGTGTTTATTACATAAACACTACTTTCGTTTCATGTGTGTTTACCGACTTGTGGCATTACTTTAGAACTTGTACGTTTTGATACATTTCAAAACCTTTGGTTTAATTATTGATACAAAATCTCAAGAGGCATTAGGATCACTATTTCTTGGTAAAAATTCACCTTTCTCCTTTAGACACCACTTTGTACCTATTACCTTCTGTTGTTACCCTTTGTAAACCGGAACGTTTATTTTTGTATTATACAGATGTACAAAAAAAAAATTGAAAAAGATGAAAAAAATGAAAATGAAAAAATGAAAAAAAAATATAGAATAAAGTTATGGTCAAAAGACCAAAACATTGTATATTCTTATCATGTATTTTTCCGGTTTATCGTAAGATCTCTTGTTAACCCTTACCTACCCAACTCCAAGTCCTCTATATTTGTATCAATTTTTAACAATAAGGTAAAGATTTGATTGACGTACAAGCTTATAATAGTCATGCTTCACAGTCTGGTTTTGAGAGTTCACTTGAAATTATATACATATTATCCGAGAGAAGAGTGAATTCAGTGAGTGGTATTGTTTTTGCATAGTTAATTACTTAAAAGTAAGAAAATTTTGATTAAGTATTCTCAGTTTCTTGTTTCATTTTCTTGATTTATCAACCTTTTGAACGTTGTAAGTCTTGTCAAAGTTCTGTGTTTAAAGATTTTGTAATTCGTATTTAAATTTGTTCGAAACATACGTTATTGTTTAATTGTTTAAGCTTGACATGTTGTTTAGGATTTTGCTTATGGACAAGCAAAAGGTTAAGTGTGGGGATATTTGATGTGTTCAGAATTATACACATCTTCTGTATCAAATTACCCCCTATTTTAGACCAATTGTATACGTTTCTCCTTTGTATTTGGTACTGAATAGATAAAATCATGAATCTACAGGAATCGGTGAAATATCTGTGGATTACGCGAGGAAACGGTAAAGGATCGACGAAGGAAACAATACATTGGGAAACGTGTCATGGAAAACGAAGAAATTGCCTTTGGAGAAGCCTTACGGACCGCAACACTCATATTGTTGAGGTCCGTAAGCTTGTTGAGATAGTGGATTGAAGTTAGTAAAGCTTACGGACCTCAACATTCACAATGTTGAGGTCCTCAAGCACGCTTACGGACCTCAACGCTCACAATGTTGAGGTCCGTAAGGACCTGTCGGCAAGCGTGTGCGGAGCAGGTGACAATATGTCATCAAGCATGGGCTTACGGACCTCAACGCTCACAATGTTGAGGTCCGTAAGCAGGTCGCAGAAGCAAAAATTTCACCTATAAAAGGCCTTCACTTGTAACTCGAAAAAACACACCTCTCACACTCAAAATCTCACTTCTAAGACTGATATCAGTCATCTTTAGGCGCCTAGGAGCGATCTTGAAGTCCATCGGAGCTCTCGGGAATCTTGGAAGCTTCCGGTTCAACTTCTAAAGCGACCCGGGTTCGGTAATCATTCATTTTTCAAAGTTGTTACTATGTTTTCAGTAGTTGTAAACATTTGTGTAAGTATGTTATTGTATAATATGTGTGGCTAAAACTTATAAACTACCTGGGTTATGATGAACTGATGATTGTAATGTATATTTGACATAATTTCAGTTATTTGATGTGATTTACATAACTTTATCTTGGAAATAATCTTGTTATTGCATGTTGGCATATTTTGATTAATTATTTGTGTTAAGTACTTGACCAATTCAAATCAAAATACTAAAACTTGCATCCTCACCTTATGAATTGAAAGATATTAGGGTGAGCTAGGGTATTAGCTGATCATTGGTGGGGTAAATTGGGTAATCGATAATTCGAACTTGTTTATTACATCATGATTAATGATTTCCTAAAGATTTAATTTTCAAAGATTTGTTTGCTTTGCGGGTTTTTAAAGATCTTCTCACAACTTAGTTTATGAGGTTCCAAAGGTCGGATTCTCGTAGGATTTGGTATCGATAGCCCGAGACCAGTTCGTTCTAGCACTTCACATTTAGTCTTAATCTTTTGTTTAATACATCTCTAAAGGGGGGTTAATCAAGGGAAAAGGATATTTAATTGTTATTATTGTCAAATTAACATTGCATGATTCTAGGGATTCAACACCCAGGTAGTCCGTTCATCATACATATTTGTTACACTTTATTTCTTTTTGTAATACTTTGTTTCAGTAATTGTTACATGTTGCTTGTTTAATTGTTATATTGTATTTGTGTATATTTGTTTTACTTTACAGTTTCCTGTCTTATTTTCCCGTAAGTTTTATATTATTATTGTATGTTTTAATTAAATACAAATTCATTTTAAATTAATATTTTTTATAAAACTAAAAATCAAAAATCAAACTTCAAATCAATTCAACTAAATATTCGATAAAGGTTCAGTATCTAAAATCTGCCCATAGTGTCCACGGATTGATATCCGGTCTTGCCCTCTACACTACACTATGACCTGTGCACTTGCCGATTATGTGTGGTCTGGTTAGCAATTCCATTTTAAAACTTGTAAGCAATCTATAAACATCCAAATTAAGCTTTTTACACCAAGGCTTTTGAATAAAACGATTCACATAAAATCAAAGTCTTTGAACACAAAAAGCTAGACCGCGATAGCACATCAGTAGTCGAAACGGTGAGTCGAAATGATGATGATATTCGGGCGGCAATGTTATGAGGAAGGTGACTCGAAACCGTGATGGCAGCCAGAGTTGTGTTGATGAGTCGAGACCTTGAATGTGATGATGTTGATGTTTGAGGAGATTGCGACTCGAGACAGTGGATTGGAATGATGATTATCGAGTCGAGACCGTAAAGAAATTGTAGCCTTAAGTCGAGACAAGAGTAACTCGAGACTGTGATATGAGAGGGACTCGAGACTGGATATCAATTGAGTCGAGACCGGCGATGAAGACGAGTCGAGACGGTGGAGAAGGTTGCTGTGAGTCGAAACCTGTTGATGAGACTCGAGACCTCTGTGGACACCAATTAACACTTTAAATCTTCTGACTCGAAACCTGTGAAAGCTCCTTTACACGTATTTGATCAAGGAAGTTGAAAACTATTTTGAATTTCCAATTTTTAAATAAGGAAACAAATAATTTTAAGCAAACTAATCAACCAGATTTTTCGAAAAAGTTGGGATTGATTAAATCCTTTTTCAAACTTATCAAAATTTTCAAATCTTAACAACTTTAGAAAAATCAAAAGCACCAAAATACACTAATTTTTTATAGAATTTCGATGAACACTACGAAGAACGCGAAGAACACCGAACCAAAAATAACGAAAACCTTGAATCTTTGATATCACACTGAGCCTAGAAATAGGTTCTAATGGCTCTGATACCACTTGTAAGTCCCGTAGAACGGATCTTTCAATGATATCAAACAACACCAAGTTTGTGCGGAATCCAAACTTGATGTGATTCAAGAATAAACCGAAAAATATGAAAATACGAAGAACACAATACCGAATCACTTTCAAACTTGCACACGTTCTATTACTTGAATAAGCAAAACGTCTGGTACAAGTTCTCACAACCAAATCGCCTCTCTCTCTAGCTCTCTAGAATTTCTATAACAATGGAGGTTCCTATTTGTTCAAAACTAAAAACAAGTTAGAAACTTGTTTTTATACTAACTCAAGCCCACTTCCCTACATGGGCTCCCCTTGGGCCTGCTTGGCCCACATGGCCTAAAGCTTGGCCCAAGTGACCTATAAAGGTCCAAAACCTAATATAAACTAACCCGGTAAGGCCCAGCTCGTAACCATAACCCGTTGTGTTAATTTGATGCGTCAGTCTCACACTTTAGGGCCTAACAAAAACGCCAAACGGACATAATGATTGTGAAACGCCATAATGCAATAAAACGCCAAAAACTCCCAAACTACAATAAAAGTAATTTGGACAAGTACTATTAAAAGCTAAAAATGAAAAAAAAACGCCAAAAACTACTTAAAACCATTAAAAACGCCAAACTTGGGAGATGGCACATGTATCAGCCTAAAAATTCATAAAAAGCTGAACAAAAACAGTAAAAATACACACAGTAACTGAAAAGACGGCTACTTTATTAATATCATTTATTATAAATAAAATCCCGCCTAAACTACGCGCCAAAAACATCCTATTAGAGAGACGTCTATGCACAATCAATTGATCACACCCCAAAAACAACGCCACGTTTCCTAGAAACCATTCACTTTAAAACGCCAAAAAATGGTTAAAAAGCCACATATGGGAAAACCTCGTTTCTTCTATATTGAGTATTGTTTTGAATGAAGTTTCACTGAATGGATTTTTCTCTGAGGTGGGTATCTCTATAAGCTTTTGCTGAATGAGATGGACAAATATTCATGAAAAAGAGACTGATGACACTGATATGTCATCATGTCACTTTGTTCTTGATGGATATATGGTTGGCATGAAGGGATCAATACATTCGAGCAGGCGTTGATCTTCAACATGTCACCAAACACGTATATATCAAACCACAATACAGGATGCCACTAAAAATAAGCATCTTCTAAAGACGAGCGTTATGTTGGAAAATAGGGATCTAGATAAGGTATTCAAAACAAGTTCAAAACGCCAAAAATGTTAAAGTAGAAGAGGCTGATGATAGTGAAGATTTGGATGAGAAATTAGATTAGATTAGAATTTTTAATTTTTAATTTTTAATTTTTTTCCATTTTCTATTGTTTGTTATCTAATTCTCTGTTGTTTATTATCTAATTCTCTACTAATAAAAAAATTGAGTATAAAACGCCAAAAACTACAAACACCAAAACGCCTGATAGTATGAAAACTTTGAGAACGAATGCTAGCAAAGCACGTTGTTGTTATATAAAACGCCAAAAAATGCCAAACACTAATTGACAGATGAAACTGAATGAAACAGTAATTGCAAAACAGTAAAATGAAGAGATGGTAACATTATTGCCAAAACATTTATTATATTAAAAGCCACTACATGGAAAACTGAATTTGTTTATCTTTTCAAAACGCCATAATTTCCTGTCACATTATAGGCCTACATCCTACATGGCACAAAAAATGATAGAAAAAAATAAACATCAAGAAAATTACTGATGTTTTTTTACATTATAGGCCTGCATCCTACTTGGCACAACAATCAAAGCCATACTTAGTTAAAACGCCAAAATATTTACCATGCTCCTGATCTAAAAAAAAATAAAAACGCCGCGTATTTGTTAAACGCCAAAAAATGGAAAGGTGATGTGACACGCGTTTAAAAAAGAATATAAAAGGACAAAAAAGCCCCTCCGCCCTTCACTATGTCGCGTGACAAGTGTTACGCCAGAATCCGTTCTCACCGTTCTCACACTTTTGGGCGTTTTCTCCTGATCTCGTTTCTATATATATATATATATATGAGAAGGATCCGTTAGAAACCATACTTTATTGCAAGAACCAATGTAAACACAACAAAAAATACCTAAAAAACACACAATTTTTTTTTAATATTTTTTACTTAAAAATCGATGTATATCGTTATTAAAAAAAATTTGGCTACTAAAAGTAGCGATTTTTATATAAAAAATATTAAAAAAAATTGTGTGTTTTTTAGATTTTTTTAGGTTTCTTTGGGGGCTTAGTTTTTAGCATTTAGCTTGGGTGGGGGTGAGGGTGGGGGTTACGTTTTTGGGGGGTGTGGGGGGGGGGGGGGGTTAGGTTCTTTTGTGGGGGTGGGGGGTTAGGTTTTTTTAGGTTATGTTGTTGTGTTCACATTGGTTCTCGCGGTTCTCACAATAGAGGTGGTTCTCGCATGAACCCTACCCTATATATATATATATATATATATATATATATATATATATATATATATATATATATATATATATATATATATATAGGGTCAGGATTTAGGGAAAACGCTGAAAAGTGTGAGAACGCTTATGGATCGTCCGATCAAAACAATCTATGGACTAGATTGGCGCGGTGACGTTTTTGTAAATAACATCAATTTTATTAAGTGGACGTGCTTCACTAAGGGTAAAAAGGTCTTTTACTGCTCAAATTCAAAACGCCAAACTAAAATGAGAACACGCCATTCAAAACGAATAAAACACCATTAATACAAAACGCCAAAGCTTAGTGATAAAACGTGTTGCAGACTTACAGGTAGAAGAAACAAACAGTAACTGAAATTCAATTATTAACATTTATTAGAAGAAATTCCCTCCTAAATTACGAGCAAAAAAAATCATTATATAAACGACGTTAACATCGCTTCCATAATCACTTCCATCCTTCATTCTAAAAACATCTTTTACCAAAACGCCAAGGTGCTGTTTGTTTTTTCTGTAGGAAAAGGTCTGCAGTCTGCGGACCACATCTGCAGGCATCTGCAGGAGAAGAGGTGGACCAAAGGTCTACAGTCTGCAAGAAGAAGAGGGTTTGTTTTTTTTTATACATAAACCTCTTCACACACACATTACACACACAACACACACACACCAGACTATTCTCTCTGCTTTCACCACCACCGTCACCACCGCCACCACTTCACCACCGCCACCACTTCACCACCGTCACCACCGCCACCACTTCACCAACGCCACCACCGTCACCACTACACCACAGCCACCACCATCACCACTACACCACAGCCACCACCGTCACCACTACACCACAGCCACCACCGTCACCACTGCACCACGGCCACCACCGTCACCACTACACCACAGATCGATGATGATGATGATGCAGATCGACCACCGCCACCACCGTCACCACTACACCACAGATCGATGATAATGATGATGATGTAACAGATCGATGATGATGATGATGATGTAACAGATCGATGATGATTTGGGGGTTTTGTTTCTGATCGATTTGGGGGTTTTGTTTGCCATCGATGATGATGATGATGATGATAACAGATGTAATCGATTTAGGGGGTTTTGTTTCCGATCGATTTGGGGGTTTTGTTTGCCATCGATGATGATGATGATAACAGATGATGACGATGATGGTGTCGGAGCAGGGGTGTCGGAGGTGGAGGTGGAGGTGGAGGTGGTGGCGGAGCAGGGGTATCGGAGGTGGAGGTGGTGGCGGAGGATATGGTGGTGGAGGTGGTGGCAGGGATGTGGTGGTGGAGGTGGTGGAAGAAGATGTCTGCCAAGAAGAGGTTCCAAGAAGACATGGAATCATGTCTGTGTGGTGAAGAGGTCTCGCAGACCTTTTTTAATGAAAGGTCTGCGAGAAAACAAACAAGCTGCGGACTCCAAACCTCTGCGCGCGTCTGCGCCGCGCAGACATAAGTGGCCAGAAGTGCTTCTGGCCAAAAAACAAACACCACCCAAGTTTAACCAAAATGCCAAAAATGGCATCGTTTCATGGAGATACACCCTGAGAATCAGAAGATTCCTCATACGTTTTGACAACAGAAGAAGGGTGTTTGTTAAGACAATCAAAGCAATTTTGAAAATGGAAGAAGAGGTACAGAGGGGTGTCCTGTCGCTTGGCATCCCTCTTGATAACGAATGTCATAAAACACATAAGCTTATGAGAAGATTAACCAGGAAATTTGGACCAAGCAAAGCAGATAGAAAAATGGACCCAGTCATCACATCATGGCGTTTTGATGAAGAAACAGACATGGTGACCGTTATATGTGACAACGGAGCGTATGAAGACTACATGCTTGAAGACATCATGACCAAGCAGGGGGTTGGGTTCATGGAAGAGTTACACAACGCCACATGTTTGAACACATACATGGACATAAAAATGGCGTTGATGCGGGACATGTTCAAATGGAGGCTTCAAAATCTTCAAGAGCAAGAAGCTAATGAAAGTGAAAGCGATGACTTGGATGAGAGACTAGAAGAAGACTCCAAAGAAGAAGACGAAGGAAGTGATGGATACTTCTCAGACATAGTCCCTTCTGACGAGGAGTTTTAATTTTTTTTGTTTTGGTTTGTGTAATTTTTTTCAGATAATAAAATACTATATTTTTCTCCTTAGTTTCAAAACACCAAAAAATACCACAAAAGTCATTGAATACAAACCGCCGAATAATAAAAACTATTTTACTTGGAAGATGGGACGTCTAACACCCTTAACTGATAAAGCTGAACAAAACAGTAAATACACACAGTAACTGAAAGGACGGTTACTTTATTACTAGCATTTATTATAATAAAATCTTGCCTAAACTACGCGCCAAAAACATTCTATAAAGAGGAACATCTCTGCACAATCAATTGATCACACCCAAAAACAACGCCATGTTTTCTAGAAACCACTCACTTTAAAACGCCAACAAAATAGTTAAAAATACACAGATGGCAAACCTTGTTTCTTCGATATTCAGTATTGTTCTGCATGAAGTTTCACTGAATGGATTCTTGCCTGAGGTGGCTATCTCTATAAGCTTTTGCTGAATGAGATGGACAAATATTCAAGAAAAAGGGACTGATGACAGTGATATGTTATTATGTGAGCTTTGTTCTTAATGGATATATTGATGGCATGAAGGGATCGATACCATTGTAAATGCTATTTTGGACTCCATGATCATAATAGCATCCACACATGCGTTGATCTTCAACCACATGTCACCAAACAACAATAGATCACACCTAAATACAGGATGCCACTAATCAGCTTCGTCTAAAGACGGGTGTTATTGTCACACCCCGATATTTACAACTCAGGCCGGGGGGGAGGGCGGTGGGGAGTATCGTGACTTAAGATTGGTATCGTCATGGTCAAACATACACAAAATAGCACAGCGGAAGTCTTGGAATATAAAATATTATTACAAATCCAAATGTCTGAAAATATAAAAGTATTGAGTACAGACAAGCTTGTAATAATCCATAGGCGGATCATTATAACAAAAGAAGTTTATCAGACTAATGGCTTATGCGAAGGAGTTGCAAGTTCCTCGTCTAACAATCCTGAGCAGCTTCGAGCCTATTTACGTATTTGTACCTGTTACTTAGACTTTTGAAAATACGTCAGTTTACACTGGTAAATACAATTAACCGACACATTTGAAAATGTTTATGAAAATTGGTTTAGGTGCACAAGGCACGAAAATATTTTATGAAAATTTATTTAAATGCACAAGGCACAAATGTTCTTTTATAACTTGGGACAATTATATCAACAACAATCTTGTATCAGATTTACATGTTTGTCCAACATTTAGGGCCGGTATAAAAGCCGAACAAGATTAATCGACACACCACTAATATAATCCCACGGTGAATATTCCTCAACAAATGGGTATATCTTTACATACGCAACTGTCTGGTGTATGCCTACACCCCGTGCTTAAGTCGTGGCCATTTACAATTTTTAAATGAGCCGAGGATATCCAGGACACGGTCGTTAACCCCCAATGTTATTTGTTATCAAGCAACACTGATTAAAAAACGGGATTATGCAATTTAACCATCTTCGTTTAAAATGTTTCTACACCCGACCAAGCGGTAATAGTTTACCGTATCCCAAGCCCATATAAGGAAAAATAAGTTAAAAGTATTTACCTGAGCTAGCTCCTGTCTTAAATAGCAAGATTTATAATAACTCAGTCGTATTCAATTAAGTAAGCGTAGGTACAATTTACCGGAAGGCTCTAGTCTGGAATGATGGCATAAATAACCAATTAGAATGCTAACGGGTCTTAAACTAGTCATAGACTTAGACCGGCTAGTTTTTAAATATGAAAACGGTACGATACGCTAGATTAAGCGATGACCGGAATGGAATGTAATTTAGACCCAACAAGTATGAAGACTTGTATAATATGGGTAAACTAAATACATTCTGGATTTTGAAGTAAAAATGATAAGGGTTGACCCGTTTCGGCTAATTTATGCAAACTAGTTACATAAAACGTACCGAACGCATATATGCATAACGGGTAACCGAATGGGTCATGTACAAGTCCCATAAGTTATTATGCTTTAGATATGTTATGATATCAGTAGGATATCAATAATTATACCCAAAAAGATTTTTAAACCAATTTAAGACCCGTAAGGGCATTTTGGTCATTTTGATATTTATAAAAGAGGTTTAATAGTAAACTAATGTTCTGGTCTAAAACATTCTGTAAAAATATTTATTTTATGATGTTAAATCAGTAAGATATCATACACATGCGTGGTTTACCATTTATGGCCAAACTATGCCCCGACAGGGTATTTTGGTCATTTCACATATACCTTTAGAGACAAAATTGGAAGTCTGAGTTCATGACTTATACCTACTATAAAAATATTAAAAATTATTTATAATTTCAGTAGGTAACAAGTCTTGGGTGCTAAATATGGTTTTAAACCATACTATGCACCTAATTAGCGTAAAAGTCGACAATTGACGATATTCGCGATGTTTATGAAATTCTGAGATTTTGATCAGCCTTGAATGATTAAAATATTTTATTTTACATATAAAATCAGTAGGAAAAGGTTTGGCATGTTAATTGTATGCAAATCACATTTTATTAACAAAAGTGGCATTATCGTCAATTATATAATTTATACGAGAACTCAATGATATGGTCAGTATCTAATCTGACCCAACATTCAAAAAATCTCTAAAAATAATATCATAACAGTAGGTAATGAGTTTGGTGCCAAAATTTTGGTTTAAACATGATTTATGCACCAAAGCGTAATTTAATTAATAAAAAGTTCAATTTTACGATATCTTGCATAACTTTGATTTGAGACCAGAAAATATCGTCAAAATAATTTTGACATGTTTATATATCAGTAACAAAGCTATTTGCATGCTTACATATTCAAAAATCTCGTTTCTATACTATAAGGGCATAATGGTCAAAGTTAAGCATAATAACGGAACATGTGCAAAAACTCAGATTTCTAATATGATCGTGTAATATAACCTTATAGGGTTATGCTACATTAAATTACGATCATAACGGAACCTAAAATCAGTAGCAAACTAATCTAATTCGGTTCATAATCGAAAGTCAACGCAGAAGTCAATTGACCAAGCAAACGTGATTCTTAGGAGGTGCCCCCTTTTGAGGGTTTAACACCTACCTAATTACGATCACGTAGCCATGTTCTTTGCGAACAATGGCTTGACCGTTTACGGTCTCACTAAAAGTCAAAGCGTTTATCGAAAACGCTTGACTTTTCGGCTTTAAAAACCAAATAAAATAAACTAGTCACGAAAGGACACTTACAATGGTCCTATGGACTGAATCGAACTCAAAAGAGGTTCCAAAATATTCAGGATCCTCTAGGATTGAGAGATAGCAAGATTGAATGGAATGATGCAAGTTGAAAATTAGAATTGTAAGCCTATTTATAGATTTCAAGAATCCTTATGATCTTGCCATGTGTCTAGAGGTTTACTAGGATCATTCCAGGTGTAAAACCAGGTTTAAAAATCAGTTAGCATGCCTAAGGTATTGCTCAAAAGGTTTGAGTATGTGTGGTAGACAAACAAAGACCCAAAAAAAACAACTTGCTGCAGATGTTTGGGCCTTGGCGGCCCGCGAACGAGACCAGCCAGGCCTACGCGGCCCGCGAGCTGGCCCAGTCCGGTAAACAATGTTTCTGCATTGGCAGATTTAGTCCCTGTCATTTTTTATTTATATATAACTTTCAATAATTACATTTTGAGCACATAAACACCTATATTAGCTGAAGTTACTGTTTGTCCTCTAACGGCACGCGAAGGGCAGGCCCTGAGTGCTCGTGGTCTGCGAAGCAGCCCTGTCCAGGCAACAAATATGCTGGTTGACAGTTCTGGTCCCTGTCTTTTTGTTCAGCTTTTAAATCTTTCATAAATGACATATATGGCACCTAACTTTCTAGTTTTAAGTATAATGTTAATATCAAGTATGAAAACTCATATGGCCAACCTTAGGCACACTCGGGAGTTTAACTAATCATTATGAAGTTTCTGTTTCTTTCAAAAGGCCCCTCAAAAGCGTAGTTTCGCTAGTTGTCGCTTTTAGTCCTTTTAACGCACAAAGTTGTGCGTAACATCGTTTAATGTTATTAAAGCCTTTCATGGCCCATATTAGGCATTCCCGAGCGTATGCTCAAATATTACGACTCTCCAGTCCACTTAAATGGTCATTCAAAGGTGTAATTATAGACGTTGACGATTTTGGTCCCTCTAACGCGCAAACTTGCGCGTATCATCGTTTAATAGCATCAAAGCCCTGTGCAATCCATATTAAGCTTTCTCAAGAGTATGATTGCACTTCAATACTTCGGGTTCGTTAAAAGGTCACTCAGAGGTATAATTAAACATGTTGACGCTTTTAACCCCTATAACTTGCAAACTTGCGCGTAATTTCACTTATTGGCGTAAAAGCCTTAAATGGCCAATATTAGGCATTCCCGAGAGTATAATCAATATCATGAAGCTCTCGGTTTGTTAAAAGGTCACTCAGAGGTAAGAATTAACGTGTTGACGCTTTTAACCCTTCGACGCGCAAACTTTCAAATAATTATGCAAACGGCTCCTCTCGACCAACAAGTGGCTTATTTGTGAATATGAATACCGTGTAACATCATTCAGAGGCTTAGTTTAAGCATGTTGAAACTTTTACTCCTTTCGTATTCAAAGTTTTTGATTTTTCGCAAAATTAGACCTTTATAGTCAACGTTTGACTTCATTAGGATTTAGTACACGTGTCAACACATCATTGGTCGTGATTTTACGAGGTGTTACAGTTATGTAGGAAAATCGGCATCTAGCTAAGGTATTCAAAGGTTTAAGGCACAAAAAATTCAAGAAGAAAGAGGCTGATGACAAAGAAGATTTGTATGAGAAATTAGATTAGCATTTTTTTTTCATTTTCTATTTTTTTAGGGGATCAATTCCAGTTGATTGTTATCTAATTCTCCACTAATAAAATACATTATATCTGTAAAAAAAATTTATAAAACACCAAAAAATACAAACACCAAACGCCTAATGGTATGAAAACTGTGAGAACGGATATTGGCGAAGCACGTTGTTGCTATATAAAACGCTAAAAAATGCCAAAACTAATAATGAAATTACTTTAACACATTATTATTAAAAACACCAATAATTGACTAAACGCCATTAAAACAATGTATAAAACAACGTGTCATCTTTATCTAAACACGATTAAAAACAAAACGCCAAACCCTGAAAAGATGAGAAGTGTTACAGTCTTAACAGATGAAGCTGAACAAAACAGTAACTGCAAACAGTAACTGCAAACAGTAACTGCAAACAGTAACTGAAACGACAGAAAACTTTATTACTAACATTTATTATATTAAAAGCCACGCCATCGTAATTGAATATATTTATCTTTCCAAAACTCCATAATTACCTTTCACATTATAGGCCTGCATCCTACATGGCACAACAATCGATACACATAAAAAAATTACCGATGTTTTTTACCGCCAAAAACATATATCTACGTGGGGCAAAAAAAAGCTCATTATATTAGTACAACAGCTAAACAGAGCTTTACACTCCACACATTCACTAAACACGCCACACATTGTCTAAAACGTCATACAATTTAAAAAAATGGCTCAGGTTGTTGCATGGAGGTTTCAGAGGTTAGAGGGACGTTACGTCCTAAAGTTCTCTGACAGGAGAAGGGTGAAAGTTAAAACAATCAAGGCCATACTTAGTATGGACGAAGTCGTTCAGAGGGATATTCTAGCCCTTGGGATTCCAGTGGCTTACGATTGTGAAAGGACTCGAACGGTAATAAGAAGATTAAAGAGAAAATTTCCAAAAGATGATGATGATGATGATGATGACGATACTGATCTACCAAAAGTTACCGGTTGGATTCTAGATGAACAATCAAGAACAGTGAACGTGAGCTATCAACACGGGGTGGATTATTCATTGACAATGCACGAAGTGTTGAACACAGAGAGACTACATCTTTTTGAACAGCTCTGTGATTTAGCACCTTCGAACGATGTAAGATCCAGCGTTGTGAATACATTCAAGTATAGGATACAACAAAGAAGAGACAAGATTATGGCATTATATGCCAATGAACAAGATGATGATGAGTTTGATGAGAGTGATGAACAAAGCGATGGTTACATCTCTGATGTAATACCATCCACAGAAGACTATTAGTTTTTGTTTGATTTCGTCTTAGCTGTACTCTTTTAAATTCCTAATGAATTTAAAAACGTCATGAACGTCAAGAAATTTACCTTGATAACATATGTGAACTGTTGAAATCTACAAAAACGCCTAATGAATTTGGGAACACCATGGACGAAAAGAATTTATAATTACTAATTGATTTTATTGAATTTGGGGACGCCATAAACGCCAAAATATTTACTATGCACGTGATCTAAAAAACAATAAAAACGCCATGTAGTTGTTGAATCTAACTAAACGCCAAAAAATCATACATACCAAAAAAATGAAGCTGTGTGGTGAGACGCATTGAAAAAAAGAATATAAAAGGACAAAAAGCCCCTCCGCCCTTCACTATATCGCGTGCCATGTGTTGGGCCAGGATCCGTTCTCACCGTTCTCACACTTTAGGGCGTTTTCTCCTGATCCCGTCCCTATATATATATATATATATATATATATATATATATATATCTACACATAGGAGAAGGTGCGACGCAGAACACTAAATATTGCGAGAACACGCTGAACAAAATGCATCACCCATTTTTTCAATCATAAAAACCTAAAAAGTAAATGAAAATGTTACAAATGTAAGATTTATTGTTTCTTACACTATAATTCAAAATAAAAAATGAAAAATTTTCAGTTTTTATATAACCTACACATATGTATGTTAAATTACCTACATGTATGTAGGCTATGTGTAGGTAAAAATATATGGTTTTTTCATATATATATATATATATATAATACACATATGAATGTAAGAAACATAAAATTTTAAAAAAATGAACCTTAAATCCCAAAATTTAATGATTTAGAGTTGTTCTTTTTGGTTCTTGCATTAATTAGTGTTCTTTAATGATACTCATCCTATACACATATATATACATACATTTTTTTTAAATTACTGTTAAATAAAAAGTTATAAAAACAATTATATTTACAATATATATACATAAATACGCACCTTTATATATTTTAGTTAATTAAAATAGTGCTAGCATAAATATGTGCCACTAAAACACAAATGTTTATTAATTATATAAATATAAATGTCTGTTAAAATCAGTGATATAATAAATGTTAGTAACTTTTATTATATGCATCAATTAGTAGAAAATATAAAATATAAACTAAAATATAAAAAGTACGTGTTTATGTATATATATTATTGTACGGGATCAGGAGAAAACGTCCTAAAGTGTGAGAACGGATCCTGGCCCAACACGTGGCAGGGGGCGCTAAATGATATGCAGGGATACGATTGTCCTTTTGTACGTTCCCTCCTTATTCGCGTTATAAATCTGTTTCAAATTAAAACTCCAAAGATTTTGTATTAGCTGTTACCACATTTCCAAGCTTTCTCAGATCTATAACTTGGATTCTGTTTGACAAAGTAATATTTGATGATGCTTCATATTTTTTTCCAGAAAATCATGCAACACATATACAACAGATATGACGTTTTGTTCTTTTATGCTTGTTTCATTGTTTATTATTTTTTTTTCAAATTAATATTTCATAATGTGTTGTATGTTTTCAATGGCGTTGTTCATGTATCCAATTTATTCGTGTTTTCATTGGTAGTAAAACAATTAGTAAAAACTGATTCATTATTAATTTTAATTCTCGTTTTTTATCTAGTTTTCTTCTTGTGTTTTTATGGTCATTGGCGTTTTACACCTGATTAGTTTTGAACATTATTTAGTAATATTTGTAAACATCAGTAATTACTATTTGTTAATTTGTGTAAACATCAGTTTTGTTAGATTTGGCGTTTTCATTATCATGTTATATTTGTTAATTATTCATGTTGTTATTTATTTTTAATTATTCATGTCATGGCGTTTTGATTATCACGTTGCATTAGAATTGTTAATTCATTATATTTGTTAATCAATCAAGTTATGGTGTGTGTATTATGGCGTTTTCAAATTATCTGTTTATTATGTCTTGTTTATTATTCAATTAATGACGTTTTCATCGATAATGGTATCATGAGACATTTTCTATTTTTTTAATGGCGTTTTTCTGAAATTTGTTCCTCGCTGTATTTTCTCAGACGAAGGTGCTTCCTCGAATGTAAGGTTTTGCCACAAAACTAGTTTACCATTTATCATTCCTGACGTTAGTGAAGAAATAAAGCCAAAAAAGGACATGATATTCACAAGCTTCGATGATTGTTATTCAATGTATGTTACGTATGCCAAGGCTTGTGGATTTTCAGTCAGGAAAGGGACTGAAAAGATAAACGCCAAAGGTGTAAGACATATTAAGTATTACATATGTACGAGAGCTGGGGTATATAAGGACAAGAAGGTTGATACATTGGACCCCAATCAAAAGGAACGGTTAGTGCGATCCAAATTTTCAAAGAGTACTGATTGTGGTGCACTGTTATGTGTAATTTTTGAGGCTGGATCGTGGAAGGTCTATAAGTTTGTGAGGAACACAACCATGATCTTGTTGAACGTCCTGATAAGCATTTTCTTCCAACTGAACGACACCTCACTCAGCTCCAGAAGCATGTTATACACAGATGTCTAAGTTGAATTTGGGTCCAGTTAAGGTGTTTAATGTTATGAAGACTTGTTTTGGTGGTTTTGAAGACGTTGGTGCAAATAAAGTTGAATTTAAGAACTACAAGAGGAAAAATAATTTGTTTATAGGGGAATACGACACTGAGATGGTTGTGAGACATTTGGATGAAAAAAACAGTCCCAGCCTAATTTCTCGTACGATTACTTCACAGACGAAGACAATCATTTGAAGGGAATTTTTTGGTGTGACGATCAAGCCAGACGTAATCACCACGTGTTTGGTGATGTGATTTCGTTTGACGCCACGTATCGTTCCAACAAGTAATATTTTATAATTCAACTTCTTCTGTTCATTTGGCGTTTTCACTGGTTACATGCATTGGCGTTTTATAAGTTTACATGCAATGGCGTTTTTGTTATCCTTTCATTTCGCATGGCATTTTCATATGCAGATATGCTATGGTGTTTGTACCGTTCACTGGTATAGACAATTATCACTGCAATGTTACATTTGGTGCTGCATTATTGTCGTTAGAAACTGCTGATACGTATATTTGGTTGCTGAGAGTTTTTCTAAAAGTTGTTCGTTCTCAACCAAAAGTTGTTGTCACTGACTAAGATCCAGCAATGAAGAAGGCTATTTCTGCTGTATTTGTTGACACGAGGCATCGTTTATTCATGTGGCATGTGATGCATAAACTTTCTTTGAAGGTTGATTTCCTTATTTTTATGTTTGGCGTTTTAAGATGTATGCCGTTCTTTAACCTCGTTACAAATTTTCATGTAAGTTTGTCTGTGTGTAATATATATGTTTTTTTGCATGGTGTTTTCGTGTTTTACATAGGTTGGTGTTAGGCTATGTAATTCCACCAATTTCAAAGAACGTATTTGTGGTGTTGTATGGACGGATATTCTTACACCCGAAGAGTTTGAATCAGAATGGGAAGTGGTCATCGGAGAGTTCAATCTAGCAGATAATAACTGACTATCTGATATTTTTGCACTCACGAAATCTTGGATCCCTGCATACTATAGAATGGAAGAGCTGTCGGGCCTTATGTGAACGACATCGAGGTCGGAGAGTGAGAATCATTTTTTGGTCAAGTGTGCAATTCAAAAGCAACTCTTGTTGAGTTCATGACTCATTACGAAACTGCAATAGAAGCACAACGTCACACGCACCGAAAAAATGATCATGAATCTCGATACAAACGCCCCTAGTTGAAGAGTAATTACCAAGTGTTGGAGGGCCAAGCTGCTGACATATGTTGGTGCATTTATGTCTATCGCCCTCGTCAATACAATTCGTAGCTGAAATGGAATGATACATAGCCTTATATTGTAATATTGAGATAGAAAAGGGCAAGGTGGCATTATTGTAAATAAGGAGAAATCCCTTATATCATTGGCCTATAAATAGAACCCATAGGGTTAGAGTTTAGAACTTTTGCCATTTTGCTACTTTGGAGAGCTTTGGAGCTACAGAGAGAAAGTAGAGAGAGAAAGGCAAAAGGTGATTCACGTGACTTGTAACTTTTCAGATTATTCAATCGAATCACATATTATAGTACGTTCGTGTGCTCGGTCCACGCACGTGTACGGATTCCGCACGTCACACGTGTCATACGCAAATCAAAACCGATCCTACAAGTGGTATCAGAGCAGGAGCTCAATTGCACAGATCAAACACACAAGAATTCACGGGAATTCATCAGATTCAGATCAAAAATCGTATCAGATTTGTCATACTTCTTCCTCTACATTTTTTCTTCACAAAAACGCAAAATTAACGAGGTTTTCACAGTTAAAATTGGCTGAAATTTTAACACATTGTGCGAAAATCATTGTTTTAAAAGCCTACAAATTTTCAGATCTAAATTCCAAGTAGATTGAGAGAAATATTAAATTTTTGGTCTGAAAAATGTTAAAAATAGTTGTTGTTCATGATCATCGGAGGGCCATTCGTTAAATTTTAGTGTCCTCCGATCGGAGGAGTAGTTAATAATTGAAAACTAACGAAAGACCTTTCGATCGAAGGAGGAGTTTTAATTGTTGACATTTAACGAAGGGTCTTTCGTTCGAAAGACCGTTCGATCCAAAAGTCTTCCAATTCATTCATCATAAAAAGTCAACAGATCAATTATAACTCAGGCCCACGTGAATGGTTCAGTAGTTTACCTCAGTCCATTAATTCTTGCAGTCCTATAAGCTCCTAATTGAATATCATTGTCACGAGATGACAATTTATTGTCTGACAATTGCATGTGAATTCATTATAAGCTACATGTGGTTGTTAGTAGTTCAAAGTTTAGATTAAATCAAATTGTCCTATTCAATTTTAACTGTTTGACCCATGTGATTGATTTTGTTAGGCTGCTCGGTATGGAGGACGGTGAAGAAGACGTCGCCGGAGCAAGACGGGGGGGGGGGGGGGGGGGGGGGGGGCGGCGTGGTGTTCTGGACGGCGACGGGGGTGGCCCACATGTTTTGGTTCGTCGCAAACGGCACAACTCCGACGGGGAGGACGATGACTGGACGGCGACGGGGATGGCGGCACGGTGTTTGGTCCGTCGCTGAAGCAAGCCGGAGCGGGGATGACCCCCATACCGAGCAGCCTAACCAATAGTATTACATTTGATTCTTTTTGATTGATTGGCCATTTTAATATTTGTCATTATTGTTCACCAATCGATTGGCCATGTTTTGATAATATGTATTTCTTGTGTCAGTATATCACATGGAGGTTTGATATATTCACATGAATGATTCTTAGATCACAAGGTTCAAAAAGTTTGCATCAAATAACTAAAAAAAATTAGTGGTCCAATAAGGTTTGATTTAAGTGAAATTAGATCAGTTCCATTATGTCAACAATCAAATAGTGAGATTTTAATCATGCCCATGTGGTTCGGTCCAATAGGATTTCAAGTGAAGTGGAGAATATTTCTAAGTCCAATTTGATAAGTTTTTAGCTATTAACACACTGCATTTAACGAAAGGCCTTTCGATCGAAAGACCTTTCGATCGAAAGACCTTTCGATCCAAAACACTTTTGCTACACAATTATAGTTGTTGAAATCTGAACGGAAGGTCATTCGTACGAATGACCATTCGTTAAATGACATTCGATCAAGCTACTTTCTGATTGTTTGTTGATTAGTTCAATTAAGAAGCCCATTTGTCTTCATGTGTTATCGGCCCAATAAAGTGAGTTAGTAGCAGCCCAGAGTCAAGTGATTCAATATACTCGTGTGGTTCAATTGAATGTTCAGTAAGTAATATTGTGTTGGTCCAATCAACAATTACTTCATTTGAATTAGAAGAGTAACTTGATTCAACAAGATGTTGTGATAACTCATTAATATTGGTTGGTCATTTGTATCAAGAATCAAGCCCATCCGGAGTCCAAACAAGTGTAAATTGATAAGAGCATATCAGGCCCAGTTGTGGTTTAACAAAAGCTCATTCGATTGGACTTATTCAGAAAATATTAGTGGTTCATTTGCTATATTTGACATTGGTTTCATTTGAGCCCAAAAGAAAAGAATCATTCGAGTCATCAAAGCCCATTCGAACTGTAATTCTGAAGTTGTTCATACAGATCTGAAAGGTGTCAATCCGCACGATTCCACCGTCACACATTTTTACATATTCAGTTCGTCTTTAAACTGATCGTTTGTTTGCGTATTTGTAGGTGATTAAAGGTGATAAACGAGAAGAAAAACAAGGAATCAACCGTCATGGCTGAAGAGTTCTACAACACGTTTTACAAGGCGTTCACGTCCGAATCTTCCGAAACATCGACTGTCACACCGAAAAGCTTATCGAAAGCAATGACTGAAAATATTAACTGTAACATTCCTATTTTAATCATATAAATTATAGTTTTGGTTAAATTTATTAACCACTAGTAACTAGTAACTAGTTTTATTTTTAATATAAATATTCAACCCAAATAGTTTTAAACAATATTTTATATAGTTAGTTGAAATATTATATTAAATTAATTAGCTTGTATATGAGTAACCTTTCTATATAAAATAAAAGTATATAAACTTATTAGACGGGTAGATTACATGTAAGTTGACTGTAAAAAATATGAAGTACCTAGACGGGTCCAGGAACCATTTAATAATTAAAATACATTACATTTGAACATACTCTATTTTTAATGAAACTTGGTTCAAAATGTAGATAAAAATATACTCATTCTAAAGACATATTCATTATTTTCTAGAACGTCATATTTTATAAGTTATACGCGCCAGTTCTGTAAAGCAGGTAAATTAAATAAAATCCATATAATAATAAAATAATAAACTATATATATGTTTGAAATTCAAACTACTTTCGTGTCCTATCTTAGTAATAAAAAAAATTATAATAATAAAAATAATATAATAAATGGATACATATGAATTTGAAAGAACTGTCATGTCCTTTTTCATATTTCATATCCTTCATCTTTTCATATAATAAATAAGAGTTAAATGCTTGGTTGGTCCCTGTGGTTTGCAAAAATTGCAGACTTGGTCCCAATGGTTTACTAATTACACGCGTGGTCCCTGTGGTTTTCAAAAATGCACTCGGTTGGTCCCTAGCCCTAACATCAGTTAAATTTCTCCGTTAAGTCCCTGTTAAATGACCAAAATACCCTTGCTTATTAACAAATACATAAACAGATCAATCTCTCACCTCTCTCTAACTCTCTTTCTCTCTCTCTCAGCTCTCTCTCTCTCTAGTTCTTTATTCTCACCACCACCCACCCTACCACCACTACCACACACCTGCGGCCACCGCCACCTAACAACACCGCCCCCTAACCACACCGCCGCCACCACCTTACTCCCTCTCTCCTCTCTCAACACTTTCTCTCTCTAAAAAAACCCACTTCAAAACTACCACATGATCCATTGCATCCTCATTCATCCGAACCTCAATCGTAACCTCATCCTTACACGGCACAACCATATTATACAACTTGGCTATCAAATCCTGCCTACTCTTAAGCTCCATCGTCGCCACCAAATCCTGACAATACCTCCGCCCACTCGCGTAGAACTTAAACACATTCTGCCCTTCTTTCATCAACAACGGCGAGTTATCGCCTTCACCCACACCTAACAAGCTAAAATTCTTATCGAAAATCGTATCTATGGTTGTGAATTTGGCGGCCCAAGCTAAAGCTAAGTTTTCATTCTCCTTCTTACCAGTAAAGTAATTAACAGCAAACATAATTAAAAAAGACACACAAATCATTTCAACTGCATAAGCCCTAATTCTCTTACTCAACGAAACCGGTTCCAAAACCCTAGCCTTTTCATTTTCATCCAATACAGAGTCATCCGACGTCGTTTTAATGACTTCCGGTGGAGTAATAACATTATTATTATCAACTGGAAAACCTTCAAACTCATCTTCATCCCAGTAATCAAAGGACGTGGTTTTGGGGTTTAGATCGGGATCCGATTGGGGAACAGGGGGGCCGTGGTGGGATTCGGGATCGGAGGGGGTGAAGAGGGTGGTGGGGGGCGGAGGAGGGCGGCGGGGGAGGTCGGAGAGGGGTGGTTGGAACAAAACGGTGTCGTCTTCGAGGTCATCGTCGGCGTCGAAGCCTTCGAAGTGGGAGTCGGCGGAGATGTGGTGGAGGAGGAGGGAGAGGAGAGCGATGAGGTAGAGGAGAGTGTCGCCTCGAGGGGAGAAGAAGAACGAGGATCGTGGAGTGGAGGTGTTGGATTGATCTCGAACTGGATGGAGAAGAAAGGAAATGGTGGTGGGGGGCGGTTTATAGAGAGAAAGGAGGTGGGTTATAAAGAGAGTTAATAAGCAAGGGTATTTTGGTCATTTAACATGGACTTAACTGAGAAATTTAACTGATGTTAGGGCTAGGGACCAACCGAGTGCATTTTTGAAAACCACAGGGACCACGCGTGTAATTAGTAAACCATTGGGACCAAGTCTGCAATTTTTGCAAACCACATGGACCAACCAAGCATTTAACTCAATAAATAACTTTTGATTTCTTTGAATTTTAGTACACATATCAAGGATAAACAGATAAGAACAAAAATAAGTATAAAATAATAAAATATTAAAATATTGAATCCACAAATGAATTTGAGATGTCGTGTATGCTTCCAAATTCAATAAAGGGTACGTGTCAAATTGAGTCACCTAAGAAATATTATTTTCTATTGGCCAACAAGTAACTCTACATACTATATATACCTATTCACAAATGTAAACCAAAGAGCTCCCATCTTTCATTCAGCCTCTTTCGAACTCTCTCTCTCTCTCTCTCTCATTGTTATTCTTTTTATTTTTCCTATAAAAATAATAATAAGATTCTGCCTCGTTTTAAGTGTTTTAACTCCCTATCACCGCTACCCGGTTCGATTGATCTGAGCCCCATAACACATGTCAGGGCTCTGCCCGACTAAGTTGTTGGGGTTCTGTCTCGTGACATAGGGACAAGGTTGAATTAGGGGTATTATACTTAACACGAGTGCATTATATATTTTTAATAATCCAGAAGTTATACCCAAAATTTATACCAGGAGGCTTTCTAATTGAACCCTAAAGTTACAAAGTGAGTCCATTTTCTTCTCACTATTTTATTCCCTTTTTCTTTGTAATATAATTATATTCAAAAATGTCCCAAACCATAACAACTCTCACCAAAACTATTATATTTTTATTATTATTATTATTATTATTATTATTATTTATATTTTGTCTAAAAAGAAACCCTAATTGAGACACCCAAGTAATCCTACACAATTCCTAAAATTTTCAGAACAATCCGAATTAGGATCAGAACCCCTAAAACTCAGGGGGGGGGGGTTTCCCTATTGACGATTATCCATATATTTTGCTGTCAAAATCGAATTTCTACGAAACGTCGACTCAGCAGGCCTAAGCTGGTGACCAAGCATGCCTACCCTACTTTGGCATTCCCCGCGACACGCGACAGGTGCGGGAGACTCTGTCGCGACACGCGGGAGGTACCAATTGAGGGTATAAATACAGGGGTTTGGGGTTTGAACAGTTCACTTGTTTCGACGTCAAAATTCAATTCAGGCACCGAGATATAATCCGATTACTACAAAACACACACTAGCTCGAATTCTGCTACGATATAGGGTAATAACTCGATCGCTATTACGATTCATTTTACAAAATAATAATACTAAAATATTTTGTAATAACTTCATTACGGTGTATATATTACATAAGTAAATATAAGTTATTTTACATAGTATGGTAAAATACTAAAATTTATTTAAAAGTGGTGACCATTTACATATATAAAAAAATACGTAATAAATAATCTATATTACATTTGCTTTACAAATATAATATAATGGTTGGTCATGTCAAAACAACTTGTTCTTATTATATTTCAATCTCTAGGACATAGTATGAAAAATATGGTTACTAATAGTATACTATCATATTGTTTCACAATTAAAACAAATTGGAACTCTAAACAATGATACACTAACTCTATTGTCTTTTAGTGTGTCTTTGCAATTCACTAATCTCAACACTTTGATTTTCTCAAATCATTTTTCATGCTTTTATTTCATTTGGAACTTGTCAATTCTAAGTCTTCCTCAGTTGCCAATCAAAGTAAGTTTTCTTTTGAAAAAAAAAAATATTAATTCTGAAAGTTCTTCACATTCATTTTAAAAATATCTAGTGATCATATATCTTTTGGCTTGAACCTAGTCACCTTAGAAATTATATCATTTCATCTCATTCATTTGTCATCAATTTCTTGAATTAATTCAGTTGAACCATTGAATCCTACTTATGGTATAACTCGTATTCACAAAATTTGATATTTTAATTCTGTGTCATCTACCTTAATATTATTTTTATTGACTAAAATATGACATAAGTCTAAAAGAAATATCGTAACCCAAATCTCAAGGACGAGATTTAAATCAAGGTGGGGAGAATGTAACATTCCTATTTTTATCATATAAATTATAGTTTTGGTTAAATTTATTAACCACTAGTAACTAGTTTTATTTTTAATATAAATATTCAACCCAAATAGTTTTAAACAATATTTTATATAGTTAGTTGAAATATTATATTAAATTAATTAGCTTGTATATGAGTAACCTTTCTAAATAAAATAAAAGTATATAAACTTATTAGACGGGTAGATTACATGTAAGTTGACTGTAAAAAATATGAAGTACCTAGACGGGTCCAGGAACCATTTAATAATTAAAATACATTACATTTGAACATACTCTATTTTTAATGAAACTTGGTTCAAAATGTAGATAAAAATATACTCATTCTAAAGACATATTCATTATTTTCTAGAACGTCATATTTTATAAGTTATACACGCCAATTCTGTAAAGCAGGTAAATTAAATAAAATCCATATAATAATAAAATAATAAACTATATATATGTTTGAAATTCAAACTACTTTCGTGTCCTATCTTAGTAATAAAAAAAAATTATAATAATAAAAATAATATAATAAATGGATACATATGAATTTGAAAGAACTGTCATGTCCTTTTTCATATTTCATATCCTTCATCTTTTCATATAATAAATAACTTTTGATTTCTTTGAATTTTAGTACACATATCAAGGATAAACAGATAAGAACAAAAATAAGTATAAAATAATAAAATATTAAAATATTGAATCTACAAATGAATTTGAGATGTCGTGTATGCTTCCAAATTCAATAAAGGGTACGTGTCAAATTGAGTCACCTAAGAAATATTATTTTCTATTGGCCAACAAGTAACTCTACATACTATATATACCTATTCACAGATGTAAACCAAAGAGCTCCCATCTTTCATTCAGCCTCTTTCGAACTCTCTCTCTCTCTCTCTCATTGTTATTCTTTTTATTTTTCCTATAAAAATAATAATAAGATTCTGCCCCGTTTTAAGTGTTTTAACTCCCTATCACCGCTACCCGGTTCGATTGATCTGAGCCCCATAACACATGTCAGGGCTCTGCCCGACTAAGTTGTTGGGGTTCTGTCTCGTGACATAGGGACAAGGTTGAATTAGGGGTATTATACTTAACACGAGTGCATTATATATTTTTAATAATCCAGAAGTTATACCCAAAATTTATACCAGGAGGCTTTCTAATTGAACCCTAAAGTTACAAAGTGAGTCCATTTTCTTTTCTCACTATTTTATTCCCTTTTTCTTTGTAATATAATTATATTAAAAAATGTCCCAAACCATAACAACTCTCACCAAAACTATTATATTTTTATTATTATTATTATTATTATTATTATTATTATTATTATTATTATTATTATTATTATTATTATTATTATTTATATTTTGTCTAAAAAGAAACCCTAATTGAGACACCCAAGTAATCCTACACAATTCCTAAAATTTTCAGAACAATCCGAATTAGGATCAGAACCCCTAAAACTCAGGGGGGGGGGGGGGGGTTTCCCTATTGACGATTATCCATATATTTTGCTGTCAAAATCGAATTTCTACGAAACGTCGACTCAGCAGGCCTAAGCTGGTGACCAAGCATGCCTACCCTACTTTGGCATTCCCCGCGACACGCGACAGGTGCGGGAGACTCTGTCGCGACACGCGAGAGGTACCAATTGAGGGTATAAATACAGGGGTTTGGGGTTTGAACAGTTCACTTGTTTCGACGTCAAAATTCAATTCAGGCACCGAGATATAATCCGATTACTACAAAACACACACTAGCTCGAATTCTGCTACGATACAGGGTAATAACTCGATCGCTATTACGATTCATTGTCCGATCGATCAATGTACTCAATGGATGTTTAAGTGCTGCCCACATTTGGGTGATGCTTTGTCATTAATCGTTAATTCGATGGATGTTTAAGCATAGCACTTTGTCATTCGTTGTGAGGGTTGATATCGTGAGTTATCGTAATTGCTGTATTAAGTTACCTACCTAGTTCGTGTGCACTAGGTTACAAGGCTAAATCAATAGGCTAAGCTCTGCCTGTATAAATCTGCAATATATCAAGGATTATCTGTAGACTAAACTTTGGCCGTATGAATCTGCATGATTATAAGTGAGTCATTCTCTTTTTATCTAATTACTTTCAAAATCATGTTTATTATCAAAAGTTATAATTACAGTGATTAAGTTTATGTAATCACCAAGTTACAGCCGGTATGTGGGGTTTTGTATACATTACTTGATAATCTTCACCATTGGGGCAGCCAAGGGGTGATATGACCATAATCACAGACACCATTGGACGAATGGGCCAATGGGTCGAGTGATAAAGTACTGTGGGTAGTTGGTTGATATCAGAAACATTGTAATCTTCCTTAATACTGTAAATTATAACAAACAGGTCGTTTTATTAAATAGAATGATTCACTCAGTATTTCCCGCTGACAAAACCTTTTTAAAACGCGTTTCAGGTAATTACAGTAGATCGGAATAAGAGATGGATACGGCACTGAAAGGCTTCCAGAAGTGGCTTATTTTATTAATTAAATCAAATTAAGAAATATTGGTTTATGTAATTGGGTTTATCCCTTAATAAAGCTACCTTTGTAAAACATGGGTTTATCCCATCTATTTAATAAATAAGAATCTGGTGTTTTCTAAACTCTGATATTTTCCTAACTCACGATCCTGATGAAATTTTCGCGGCAACATTTTTCAAAATAATCACCGGTACCACTGGGCTGTTCACGACTCCCGATTCCGTCCAGGGTGGGTCGGGGGTCGTGACATTAACCATGATAATTTTTACTGAACCCATTCGAAACCACCAAAGCTCGACAGTATTGAAGATTATACATGGTGGAAAGAACGATTCATCAACTGGGCCAAAGCTTATGCGCACGAAAGCTGGTTTTGCATCGAATTCGGATACAGTAGACCAGTCGATGATAAAAACGAAGAAATTCCACTCAAAAGCTTATCCGTTGATGACAAAAAGAATTTCTCAGACGAACAACGAATGATTGCTCTAATCCAACAGTCGATTAGAGATGATATCTTCGCATTACTTAATCACGATGGCTCATCTAAATCAGTGTGGGAAGCATTTCGGGTTAAAGCTGAGGGGTAAACAAATCAAAAATAACAAAATAGCTTTACTTAAAAAAGAATTTGATTTGTTTGATGGTCTCAAAGGTGAATCTCTACGACAAATGATTGAAAGATTTTGTCACCTTAAAATTGAACTTGATAGGTTTGAAATTGTTAAAACACGTGAAGAAATCATTGACAAAATCATTGAAGCGTTACCACGAGCTGATTAGTGGAAAACGTTTGTGTTTATCTTGAAAAATGATGTGTTGTTTGATACAATTATTCTTGATGTTTTGATAGAAAAGATAGAAAGTCATGAGCTTGAGCTGCAAAAGCAAAGCAAGATGAGCAGTTCTTCGCATCACTAGAATGTCAGTCTTTACTACAAGGGCAGTGTACCTTCAGTAACAGTTAGTGAATCACCAAAGACTGAATACAGTGTTGAAAAGATGAAAGACTCACAGAAAAGCTCATCAACCTACAATCCAGGATATCATTCATCGTCAACAACATCAAACTTTGAAGAACCTGATGAGATTCTCTGCAACATCGCTTTAAAGCTAAAGAATTCTCCGGCAATGAGAATCAACGCTGTCAAACAGCAAATGAGTTTTCTGGGATCAATTCTGGAATCATACGAAGATCTGGTAGCTGGGAAAATTGGAAATTCTGAACTGACAAAGGAAGTTTATGACCAGATAGATCCAGAGGAGATAGAACTCATTGATCAATTTGGCAAGCTGCATTTGACGAGCTCAGCGGTTCATGGATATTACTGGCAGACAATCAATCTGTGGACCATCAACAAAGTTGGGATTCGACAAATCCAAAGTGACCTGCTTCAAATGCAAGCAAAAGGGTCATTTCAAAAGAGAATGCAGAAACTCTGCTGTTGAAGAAACCGCTAATCCGTTTAAAGAAGATTACTATCAAAAGGTGATCTATCACAAGAACAGAGATGAATCACCAAGGTTGAAACAAATTGAAGATAATTCAGAGAAAGAGAAGTCAAGAGCATATGTTGTGATTCAAGATGATGAAGGGTATGACTGGAGTAAAGTACTTCCTGAAGAGGATGCTGTCGGTTACACGTTCACAGCACATTGCAAAACTATATCAACGAACAAACAAAGTGCATTTGTTGCTGAGATAAAAGAGAAAACAAAAGAAGAGATTCTGAAAGAGAAGACATACAGAGAAAGATGTATTGTTGGGTATCGAATCGAAGAAATGGAGAAAGAATATGAAGAAGCAAAGAATTATGGAAGATATGACAAGAAACGAGAATGTTATGTCAACAGCAAAGGAGAACCAGTTGTCCACCGAAAGGAAGTGGTGTTTGACGATGTTCTTGCAGTAATCCCTCTATCCGACGAGTACAAAAGAAGAGATTCTGAAAGAGAAGACATACAGAGAAAGATGTATTGTTGGGTATCGAATCGAAGAAATGGAGAAAGAATATGAAGAAGCAAAGAATTATGGAAGATATGACAAGAAACGAGAATGTTATGTCAACAGCAAAGGAGAACCAGTTGTCCACCGAAAGGAAGTGGTGTTTGACGATGTTCTTGCAGTAATCCCTCTATCCGGCGAGTACTATTCAAATGTTGCAAAAGATAAACATTATGAGAAAAAGCTGGATAAAATCATCAGAGATGTCATGACTGCGAGTCTAAGACAAAGAGATGAAGAGAGGATGAAGAAGAATGTTGAAAATCTGGTGGATGAAATAAAGAAGGTTGCTGAGGAAAAGAAAGAGGAAGATGTCAAAGAAGAAAAAGGTGAAAAAGAAGAAAAAAACAAGAAAAAGAAGTTGTTACTGAAGAACAGCAGAATGAAGAGGAACTGAAGAACAAAGAAGAAGTTGATGTGAAGGTTGAAAGTTCGGTTGAAGAGATCGGTGCTAATGGTGCTGGTGGGAAACAACAAGAAAAAGAAGTTGCTCAGACACAAGAGAAAGCCGAAGTGCCAATCACTGAGGTAAATACTTCAACTGAATCTCAAGTCTTAAATATAATTGTTGAACAGTGCAAGAAATGCATGGATACGTGCAGTGCTTGTACTGAAAAAGATGAAAAATTCAAAACAAGAGATCTAGAATTCACTAAAATTGAAAAAGTTTTTAAAGAAAAATGCAAAGAAATGTAAGAAAACGAAAAGATTTTGAAAGATAATGACGAAAAGCTAACACAAAAATGCAATAGTTTAGAAAAAGAAAATGAAATTTTGAAAGAAAAGGTTTCAAAAATGACATAAGAATGTGTACAAAAAAAATTCTTTTCAAGAAATGAAAAAGGAGTATGATTCAATAAAACTTGCATATCATATCACAAAAGAATCATATGAAGACGTGAAGAGTCAAATGAAACTTGTTCAATTGAGATTAAAACATTGTTCTGAAATATATGATACGCTGAAGCGACAATATGAAATTAAGAAACAAGTTGTAAATTCTTACATTGAAGATGTTGCTAAGCTAAAGCGTAAAATAGCTGATTTAGAACAAGATAACAACAAGTTACACAGTTATCACGCTTCATCATATGTTCTTGGACGCATTTTCAATCTAAAACCGGACGGTAAAGATTCTGAGCAAAACAAGAAAGGTATTGGCTCGGAATATCATCAAGTTCCACCACCGTTTGAGGAAAAATTCATTTTCTATGATGACGAGAAGGTAGAAAAAGCTTTCAACATGGTTGATCAATTGCCAGATAATATTGACATAACATATTCCAAATCTGATGATTCTAGTGATTCAGAGGTGGTAGGTAAGGTCGTTGAAAGTGTTTTGAAAGAAGAGTCGGTTGAAACAGGTAAATCTGAATCACAGGATGAAAATGAAGGTAGTTTTCATGAAGGTTATATGAAAAGTTCAAAATCTGAGAAAAATGCGAATGATGATTCAAAAGGATTGGTTTTACCATGATTGGACCGGACAAATTATTCTCAGATCTTGAAGTCCCGATTCAGAATGTGATTTCAGAAAAGATTGAAAAAGTGTTCAAAATGATTGAAATAGAAAAATCTGAGATTTCAAAGTTCACTGGAAGGAGTCACAAAAGTTTTTATAACAAACCTAGTTACAAAAAGAAAAATATGAAAGCTGGGTTGGGTTATAAAAAGAAACATAATTGGAAAAGAAATGAGACGACAAATTATCAGAAAAAGATGAACTTTGTTCACGGAACAAGTTCAGAAGAAGAGAAAAAACTCCAATTTAGACGACAGTCTAATGAAGAGTTCTATGCTCAAAAGAAAAAGCAACAACAATAGGTTAAAGATGTGTCAAAGAGAACATGCTTTAAGTGTGATCAAATTGGACATCTCTGTCGAAATTGTCCAAATCTTAAACCTGTTGGTGTTGAAACGAAAAAGAAGTCTGAAGTTGTGAATCAGAAATTAACCAAGTTTGACTCAAAGCAAACTTGGAAGCCTAAAATGTCAAAGGCTGACTCACAACAAACATGGAAACTAGTGACACCCAGATTTAGAACAACACAAAGTTGGAAAACAACTGTTAATGCTACAAAACCAAATCAGTTTTGGAAACCAAAAGTTGGTGTTCAAAATCAAAATGTTCAAAATAAATCTCATTTTTACAAAAGAAGTGCCTCAAAAGGACAAAGCTGGGTGGTTAAGACACAACCTACTTATGAATAGAAAACTGATTTAATAAAAAAAGATGAAGTAAAAGATGAAAAATTGTTTGTACCAAACGACGATAATTTTCCAAGATTGAATGAGACATGTTGTGTCGAAATGCCTAAGGTTAAACAGACCTGGGCTAAATTGTTCAAGTAATTGAGTAAGTGTGAATGTGCAGGTGCTCAAGAAAACATATGATTATCAAGTTGGAGATGAGAGCAGCCTGGCACGAGAAGAGAAGGCTGTTGAACCCTGCGTTTGTTAAACAGGGAGTTTGTGTTTCTGTACATAAATAAACCATATTCTCAAAAACCCTAAAAATTGAGAAAAATTTAAAATCCAAAAATATGTTTTTATTTTGTCAAAAATTGAAAAATAAAAAAATGTGTTTGGTTTTAATTTTGTCAAAAATCAAGAATTTACAAAAATATGTCAAGTGAATATGCCGAAACCCTCACGGCAGAACAAACATGATTAATTTCACAAGATTGAAAAACGGTTTTCAAACTGTAAAATATCAATGTGTTGTAAATCATGGGGGTACGTTATACGTTATATTTTCTTCAAAACAGAGCATGAGAAGCAGAAAATGGGTGGTGAGACAAAGCTATCTACATCGGTTATTAAATTTTCTTTAAATGTTTTGAATTTTAGGGGGAGTAAAGCATTGTCAGAAAATCCAAAAACATTAAAAAATTTGAAAAAGCCAAAAACATGATAAAATCAAATTGAGTTTTTGTGTAAAAAGAGGAAATCATAATACATCAGTTAGACAATCACAGTATGCTAAAGAATTGGAAAGTTAAAATGTGATAAACGGTCTCACTGATGATATGCCAGTAGGTTTTTACACGCTTAGTAGATTGTTTTCGAGATATAAACATAAATATCAAATACTTACTTATCTCGTGGGGAACATCTCTCGGATATATGGGTAACCCCCGAAATCTTGTTTGAGTGATTGCCTGATTATGAGATACTAGGTCTTTATACTGTTTGATATCTGGGGTATTATACCTGGTCTTCTGATATTGCGGAAGCAATGGCCTAGACGTCGTATAATACTTTACGCGCTTTAAAAGCTTACCCTCTGCATAAAAATTGAAAAATATCGAAAGATGTAATTCAAGTGCAGTTGTAAAGAAGATTCCCAAAGGGAACACACCTAAAGTCAAGCCTTCATCTCTTTGACTGAACGGAAGTTCATACCTGAGCTCTCAAGGTCTCGCACTAACCCAGAGTACAGATATCAATCTAGTATATTCACCTGTAAGACTGAATCTAGGGAATTTTGATACGGGAGTATATTCTAAGGTGGGACACACGAATAAGTTAAGTCATTAAAACACTAAATCTCGTATCTCGAATCAGTTAAACTTTGTGTGAAAATTTAAAAGGATCATTATACTGACAATCTAAGTGAATCGTTTAGAACTTAAAGTGTTTAAAGCTCAACGGTGCTAGTGATTTGTCATAAACTGATATGATCCTCTAACACGAACTCAAACAAAAATATTGTCTGTAAATATGTTTGTAAATATTTCTTTACTGCTTTATATTTCAGAAAAATACAAAAAGATTTTGATTCTACCTTATTTTCGACAACCGATGTTTGAAAGCTGAGTATGCTGAACATATTTATGAAAATAAACAAGTTCATTAATTTGAAACTTGTAGTTTTTAAAATCAAAAATCAAAAACAGTTTGTGAAGTCTCCAAGGTCATTAATTTGGACTTGGAAGATTTTCTAAAAGGTTTTGGATGATCGAATTGTTAAAAATTGTGACACCCCAAAAATTTTAATAAATTGTTTTGATGATAAATGCCTTAAATAATTAGCTAAGTGCTAAATAAATATGAAGGAAGTTATAAACTTAGAAAATATTGTATAAGAATGACAATGAAAGATTTTTCAGGGGCTGAATGTGTAAGTTTTATAATTAAAAAGAAGGGAAATCAAAACACAGTGTTTGTTTGTGGGTGTGTGGGTCGCAAAAAAGGGGCAGGAGCAAGGAAACCCTTCTCCTTCAATTTTCATACAAGAACTCAAAAATTGAACATGATTTTGAGAAGAAATCGACTGCATGAGGCTAGATACAACTTAATCTAAGTGTATGGATCATATGGTGAGTTCAATTTTTATGTTTTGATGCTTCTTGTTAAGTGGGTTTTGATTAATCCGTGAAAATTTTAGGAATTTGAGGTTGTATGTGGGTCAATATCATTATGTAGGATACGATTTATCTCTGATTTTGGTAATATCAAAGGATTGAAGTAAAACCTACTTGTGCTAGTTACATGATAAGATTTTAGAAATTCTTAGATGATGAAACTTATGAGAAATCGAAAGATGAATGTATAGGTATTAGAGTTTTGATAGATGTTCTTGATGTAGATAAAGAAACTATGTGAAATTTGGTTGAATTTGGTATGAACTAGGAAGGTTAGGCATGAAATACTTGTACATTGTGCTTTGTTTGTAGTACGCACATCAAGTGCTCGATAAAATGCCTAAGTGACAATTTTATGTGGAATTGTATGCAAGTTGCGGGTAATTATGTATGAAAAGCGATAATGACATAATTGTTAGCGAACTAAGATGAAAAGTGTGATTTAAGTAGAGATCATATGGGACTTTAATTTGTTAGTATGATGTGTTAGAAGCGTGCATTAGTAGCTTGTATCCTATGCATAAGGTTATGGCACACCAAATACACTTAGTTGATTTTGTAGTTGGGTGATGTGGTTGTATGATATGTGGATTTTTCTAGCAAGCTAAAGTTGGGTTCAAGGGTAGCGTTAAAATTGGTCAATCTTAAATGATGTTGATAGTTGTGGGATTATGAGATGACAAATATGGAAGGATTTGATTATGTTGAATGTGCATATATGATCTTGTGGTGGTATGTGTGTTTTACTAAGTAAGTTGGGAATGCATGTAATGCCCGTAATATAATCGACTATAATAATGTGGACGTATGAAGTTAGATCGATAAATCACAAGATGGACAGTTGACTTTCTGAAAGTCAACTGTGCATAATTAGTGTATTAATCTTTTGTCACAAGTGTTATATTAGAGAAATCATTAAATACATGTTATATCAATATGTGCTAAATGTAACAACATGAAGAATTATGCGGAATGAAAAGATGCGACTTCAAGCTTATATTTTGTGTTGATTGGAATTTGACAAATAAAGTATAATGTTGGATATGAATGTAAAATGAATGCAATATTAGAATGTGTGTTTATACCAATGAAATGGTAACCATGATGACATGAAAGTATAGGATCATGTCAAGATGGGGGAAACATTGAAGGCTACGGAAAGGATATGAGGGAACATGCACGAGACGGGCACTCGAGGTAAGTGAATCTCGATTCACTTTTTAGTAGGTTTAATAAATTTTTAATACTTATGCTTATGAAACATCATGAAAGAACAGGTAATAATTAGAAGCAATAAGCTAATAATGCCTCAGTATTGACGAAGGTTGTTATTTAAGCCGAAAGTAAATTGGTGGGTTCAAACAGGTCGAATTTTAGGTGCATGGGTTGAGTAACGTAATGTAATTCGTTATGGTTAAGACCCCGGGTAGGAATTTTTAGTCATTATGAAAGTGAAATGTTTTACGGTTAATTAGAAACAAGTTTTAAGTGTTTCGGATGTGAATTGGGCAAGATAAGTTAGTTTTGATGATTAAAATGGAAGCTGTGATGGGCACTACCGTAGCTGACGGTAGCCACCGTAAGCTACGGTAGGCACTGAAGGCTTTCTTTCCACCGTAAGGCAGTAGCAAGCCACCGTAATGATTCTGTGGCCACCGTAAGCTACGGTAGCCACCGTAGCTTACGGTGGAGCTGTCGCGCCCTGCGAAGAAGTAAGCCAAGGCTTACGCGGCCCGCGAGGGACCGTGTTGCAGGCAATTTGTTGGATTTTTGTTGTTTTATACATTGGACTTGTTTAAATGGTGTTGTAAGGTCTCATAACTTATGTTAAGGATTGGTATTGAATATAAGAGATGTTAAGGGTCGTCGGTTAGTAAAAGAATGGATTTGTTTTCGTGTTAGTGTAAGAAATTGTATAAGTAAACATGTTTAGGAATCTAGTAGGCACGTAGGTCGTTTTGTATATCGCCTATATTTTGTTAAGTTGTGAATATGTCATTTCGGCATAAGCGTACGTGTATGAAGTGGTAAGCATGAGCTAGTGTATATAAATTCGTAAATGATTGTTTGTGCGTAGGTAGGGACGTAGACATGTATGAAGTTACGTTTGCATAGGGGGAAGTTCATTTGAGAAGAAAATTAAATTGATAAGAAAAAGAACAAAGGGTACAATTGTAAAATATTAAATAGTTTTTCTTACATCTCATTTATTATTATCTTTGACTAATTAATTAGTCATAAAGACTATTGTCCTTCACACTAATTTTTTTGCCTACACACATCAAAATTTATCCTACACGTTTTGAAAATTTATCCTACATATATTGAAATTTATCCTACACAACTCGTAATTCATCCTACACACCTCGTAATTTATCCTACACTTTAAATTAATTGTTTTTTTTCTTTGAAAAAATATATTTTTTGAAAATAAGTTACAAATTTAATCTACTAGCTATTAAAAAGGAAGACTAACAATTAATGATCTATCTAAATTTACCAATATACCCTTACACTAATATTAAATACAAAAATTAAATGAAGTAAAATGAAGGATTCTTATTGGTTGAAATTTGTTCTTTTTTATTCTTACAAAAAATTTCTTCTCATTTGAACCCTCCACCGTTTGCATATAGGTGTATGTGATAATAGGCGCGTAAGTGTGAATGCATGTGTGTATGAATATACGATGCTAAAGATATACGTATGAACGTTATCAAGGCGTCGGAGTACTTACGCTTACTAATGATGTGCTTTGAGTTTGGGATGTAATGCAGGTATGAGCTTGTCGAATTCATGAAGAATTGGAACAGGATTTGGATTAATGATATTTAAGATATACGCTTGGACAATTCCAAGTTTACTTCATGGAATGCTTTATGAACTTCTATTACAAAGTTTGATGTTGTGCGATGTATTAATGACTAATGGTTAAGTTGTATGGGGTGTCCACAGGTATCGTACGGGTTTTCTCTACCTCTAGCGAAGTGAAGCGGACATAGATCGAGTTGAGAGGAAGGATTGTACGGGAAAGAAAGGTCACATAGTTTGTTTTAAATAGGTCATGAAGTGTAACAACTCGAAAATTCACGTCCTATAATGTGTTGACACGCGTCATAAGTTGAACGTGTGTAGGAATATTCTTGAAGGACTAAAGTTGACAAACCTGGAAAGTATGTGAATATACGGGTTCTAAATGTCAACAGTGAATAATTATATTGTACATTAAGCCTACATGATGTTTATAACCTTAAACGAATAAATCATGGATCATACGTAGCTAATTGTGAAAGAAAGTGAGAGGTTACAAACTACAGGGGTTAAATGTGTCAACATGTTTAAGATATACCCCTGAGTGACCTTTTAGCAAACCCGAAGCCTTGTAACGATTAATTATGCTCACTAGAATGCACCATAAAAATTTCATAAAGTTTCGTTATCGTATGAGCAAGTTGTGATCAAATTCGTATGCGAGGGGTTAAAAGCGTCAACGTTGAAATTCATGACTTTTCGGGTAAACACAAAGTGACCAAGGGCTTCACAAAGTGGGTATAAGTCTTAAAGCCCCTAAATGTCAATATAAAAGCCTCATAATGCAAAGAATAGTGCGAAAGCGATGTTTAGAAGGATCAGGGACCAAAACTGCAACAATGAAAACTTGTTTGGCAGGTCATCATGTGCTCGCGTAGCACGAGCACTAAGCCCCTTTGCAGTCGCGCTACACGACTGCCTTGTCTGATCAGAAAACATGCACAGGTGTCTGGCAAGCTTCACAACCGACTCCAATGTCTTGTATTGCATACCATGGGCTGCCTAGGATGGTTTTTAGACCCTAGGACACTTGTGGTTGATCAGGTAACAATGGTAGGCTCGCATGTCATCAATCTAAGTGAGTTTGGCTCACTATATAAGTCACACAAAGTTGCAACTTATGATCATTTCTTTCAACATCAACTTCTGAGCATTTGAGGGGCACAAGAGCAGAACCAAGACCTTCCTAATCATCCATTAGACACGTGTAAGTATGCTTAACCTTCTCTATTTAAGTTATGCTTAGTATTTAGCTTAAAAGTCAAACCGTCGTAATTACGGTTTGACTTAACGATAGGACACCAATGGTCCAGTGTTTTGTCGAATTGAAAGTTGTTATAAGTAGGTAATTAAGTGGGTAATAAACCCTTAAAAGGGTACTCACTGATTCCCGATCTAACCAGGTCAAATGACGAGTCAAACGTTGTCCGAAAAAGTCAACAGAATTGTTATTTTCGAATTAACACGCGTTTAACAATGTAAAAGGCGTGTAACCTATTTTATCATTCATTTAACTTGATAATAAGCATAAGAACTTGTCTAAGCTTGTTTCATTCGACAACTTTCTGTTTTGAACCGATTCGGAACCGAAAGACGCAAAAGTTTGACTTTTGCTTTTACCTCAGTTCTGACCCGGTTTAGATAGGTTTAGACATGCCTTAAAGTTCCATTAGGACCTAGTTACATGTTGGTATAACCCTCTGCGTTTATACCACTTGAACCCTCGATTGTCCGACGTTTCCGTTAAGTGCTTAAATATGGACCATAATGCCCTTATGACCATACAACGAGAATTTTGGAAATATGAAAGTACAATCATCTTAGTTACTGATTATTAAACATGTCCCTAAATTTTCACATCAGTCGGTGGTCTAGATTAGGAGTTATGCTTAATGACGTAATTAGAACGCTTCTTAGTAATTAAACGGCGTCATTAGCGTAAAGCCTATCTAAACCCAATTTTTGACACCAAACCTTTTACCCACTGATGTAATATAATATTTTGGGATTTTTGAAGATTTTTAATTATTTTTAAACTGATCATAAGCTAGGATTAGTGCCTTAATTCGGTAAATACCGAATATGCCCTTTTAAGCCATAAAATGAGTTTTACAAATCATTTTGATGCCAATCCAATTGCTACTGATTTTAAATAATAAATGGAGTGTTTTGAACTAGTTGAACTGATCAGAAAACTCAAAATCCTATATTAACCCGTAAATCGCTTAAAACGACGTTATACGCGTATTAAGTGCATAGTAAAGGTTTAAAACCATTTTGCCACATAGGACTTAACACCAACTGATATACCAAGTTAAAATAAGCTATTTTACTGATTTATTCAGACCCGGATCACAGAAGATAAATTAATCCCTTTTATAATCTTTAAAATGACCAAAATACCCCTACAGGGCTTATTATGAGATTAAACTCGTTTTGGGCATAATGGAAGGTATCATACTGATATCACAACATATTTAAGTCATGTTAACTTAGGAAACCTGTTTAGGACTCTTATGGTTATCCGTTACGCTTCATGCGCGTTCGGTTCGGTTTATGTAACTAGTTTACATAAATTAGCCGAAACGGGTCAAACCTTATCGGTTTTATCTCAAAATTCAGAATGTGTATAATATACCCATATTAAGCAAGTCTTCAAACTTGTCGGGTCTAAATCACATTCTATCCGGTCTTCGCTTAATCGTGCGTACGAACCGTATCTTTAAAACTAACCGGTCTATGCTTAAGCTTAATTAAAGACCCGTTAGGATTCTAATAGGTTGTTATAAACCTTCGTTCCAGAATAGGAGACCCGGTAAAAGATACTTGCACTCGCTGATTTTGATTTATATTTGCTCAGGTAAATACTTTTAACTTATTTTCCCTATACGGGCTTGGGGTACGGTATATAAAATACCGCTTGGTCGGGCATTGAATCTTTAATTGTATGATGGTTAAAGTATTGAGATGTCTCGTTTAAATTGTTTTGTTTGCTTAAAGCCTTTGGGGGGTTAATGACCATGTCCCGGATATCCCTGGCATCATTTTACGAAATGGCCACGACCTAAGCACGGGGCGTAGGCGTACGCCCGTCGGTGTTTCATATACTTAATGTGGTGTGTCTATTGATCTTTAACCCGGCTCGATCCGGGCTACTGAACGCATAAGAAACCTGTAAATCCTTTACAAGGATTATATTCAAATAATTATCCCAAGTTATAAAATATTATTTGTGCCTTGTGCCTTAAATGCATTTTCTTAAACTCTTTTCAAAATGAGTCGGTTGATTGTATTTACCAGTGTAAACTGACGTATTTTCTCAAAAAGGTTAAGTGCAGGTACTACGCGTAATAGGCTGGCTTTTCTCCTAGCATCCACAATAAGTCTCGCAAGCTTGGATGTCATAGACTGTTGAACACTGTTTCCTTTTATTTTGATCTACCTGTGGATTTATATTCAACTATTTGTGATACTTAATATTACAATATTGTTTGGTTGAAATGAATCTATATTTTGCTTCAGCTGTGCATTTAAATATTGTGTTGTTTGACTATTATGTTGCCAACCACGTCACGATACTCCCCCACCGGGCTCACCGGTGACACGTGGAAAGCCGGGGTGTGACAGGTTGGTATCAGAGCCAACATTGAGTGAATTAAACACTAGCCTTTTGTGTTTAATCTCAATGACACAATTGCACATTCCTAAAGCTTCGAGTCTAGACAAAGAACTTAGGAATAATCCAAAAGATTTTTATTTTATTTTATTTTAATTTTGTCCTTTATTTTTCCTTGTTATTACCTTGTTTATATTAATAGGTTTAGCAATGCCGCCAAGATTCAGGCGAGGAGAACGAGGAAAAGGGCCAATCAGCGCCCCTAACGACCACGAGGCCGGGTCTTCGCGCCGGCGAACTCCTTCTTCTACAAGGAGTGCAGATCCGCAAGAACCTTGGAGGATTTATGAGGAGCCTTCCAGACGATCTACGTCGTATAGCTCAACGCCTCCATATCATCACTCCTATGGGCCTCAGTGCGAGAATGAGCCCAACAACCCGCAACCTTCATACATACCTCTACAACGATCATCATCGCAACGTTCCTTCGACGACCCTACCCCTGTTTAACCCGGCGGACTACTTACCAGAACAAGTGGGCTTTAACCCACTAGGACCGGAGGATCACTTTTCTGGTGATCAAGCAATGGACATGGACGAGGACACAGATCCCGTCGAGCCTGCAACCGGAACCCCGAACCATCCTGTTGAGATCTCTGATGGTTCGTCTTTTCACGGAACACCATACCAAGGTCCGGATAGTCACCAGGCACGGTTCGACCGGTGTGAGTGGTACTTTACACCATCTTACCATTCATCGCCTCACCAGCAGCCGCAACAGAAGCAGCAAGATCCCTCTGGGGATCCACGTTTCGTGGCAGTCACGCTACCGCCCCCACCGCCGCCAGTTAATCTAGCGCCTCCAGCACCACCAAGACGTAGGAGGACTGGCGCACGGATGTCAGCACGAGGAGGGGATTTTCATTTCAGCACCCTTCAACACTCTAGTGGCAGCCACTACCCGCCACTATATGAAGAGCCACAGGAGGATGAACCTTCAGTTCCAGTTTCAGAGGTGAATTCGGCACCTATTGCACCGCCATCACCGGGTTTTGGTAACCCTATCCCTGCTTATACTGCTCCAGCAGCATACAATCCATACGGACCGCCAGCATACCATAACTATAACTATGCCGAGGCCGATCCATACCAAGTGGCAGCAGACTACAATGCCTATAACCCAGAAGGACCTTATGGAACACCTTGGGGAATAGGACGCCCAGCTCGAGGGTATCATGTACCTGTTCAGCCACCACTACAGCACCAGCCACCACGGTTTTCCCCACCAGAGCAGGAGGATCTCCGTCAAAGGCTGGAAAGAGTTGAACGAGACTTACAGAGAGAACATAGGAAGAATCAGGGATTCATGAGTGGCTTAGCAAGTTTGCTGAAAGGAAAGAAGAAACGGGATCGTTAAATCCCAATATGTATTATTGTATTTCCTAGTTTAAATCAAGTCCCTGTGTGGACATTTCTTTAAGTATGTATGTAGTCCCTGCGTGGACATCTATCTTTGTACTTAGTCCCTACGAGGACTTGTCTTTATTAGTCCCTGCGTGGACATTTATTTTTGCAAACAGTCCCTGCGAGGACCTGTATTGCCAGTATAGCTCCTGCGAGGGCAAGTGTTTCTGTGAAAAGTCCCGTTTAGGGCAAAGTGTACTACTTTTAAGTTTTAATAGGATGTAAGTTTATAAATTTCATCTTTGCTATGTTATGCATAATTAAATTATATATGAAATAAATAAATCAGAATCATTCCTTTTAAAAATCTATCTGCCTATTTTAAATTTTTAATTAAGGATCTTAAAGGTATAACCTAGCCTGCATGTCATTTTAAGACCTGGCCAAGATGGTAAAACCCGTTAAAAAAATTCAAATCCCTGTTAACATCTGAAAACATGTTAACACTCCTGGCAGACATGATTCGTTAAAATCACACGTGTTATTATTATATAAGGATCTTTTTCAAGCATTCCAAACCCAACTAAATGATCTCTGAATCATGGGTTAAATCATCAATAAAGATGATCAGTTCTTTTTACCATCCATTGGTAATATAATGCCTGCGGGCCCTTCTCATTTTCATATGAGACAAAAGACAGTAATAGTCTGTGACCCTGTCTGATAAAGGTAATGAACTTTGTTCAAACCATCATGCCTTGATTCTCTGAAATCATGGCTTATAACTTAAAAAAAAAAAATTGCCCCTGTGACTAGGCCTTATGTGCTAATAAAACTGTTATTGTTTTATAATTAGGATAAATTATATTAGAAATCCTAAATAAATGTGAGTGATAAATTAACCATATATGGTCTATGTTTACCACGGTTAATAAAATTGCCATAAAAGACAATTCTATAATAAACTCACCAATAAATTATTGTCAATATGTAACAGTTCAAGCTACATGGCCGACTCAAACGAGATCAATAGTCACCCAAGGAGAGAGCATGATAATGCCCGAGTAAATGTAGCGGGTGCAGAATTACAGGCAATGATAGATAATGCCGTTAATCGAGCTATGGATAGACAGCTCCATGAATCCAGTGGTACCCGTGCAAGGACCCAATCTGCACCACACTCTAGAACACCCTCCAGGACCTACACTGCCCATAACAGTAATTCTCACCACTCATCGAACCAGAGGAGTGCTCCATCCCAAAGAGTCGTACAGAATCAAGAACCCCGTAATAAGGGTTGCTCCTATAAGTACTTCGTTTCGTGCAAACCCAGGGATTTCACTGGGGAAAAAGGAGCAGTAGATTGCATGACTTGGTTGGACGAGATGGATACGGTTGTGGATATCAGTGGTTGCAATAATAAGGATATTGTGAAATTTGTGTCTCAGTCTTTTAAGGGAGAAGCATTAGCTTGGTGGAGATCTTTGATCCAAGCTACGGGGAAAATCCCGTTGTACAATATGACCTGGGAACAGTTCATGTCACTGATCAAGGAAAACTACTACCCTCAACATGAGGTTGAGAAGATTGAAGCTGACTTCTTGTCGCTGGTCATGAGAAACCTAGACTGTCAGGCCTACCTTACCAGTTTGAACACTTTGTCAAGATTGGTTCCATATTTAGTAACCCCGGAACCCAAACGTATAGCTCGTTTCATTGGAGGTTTGGCCCCGGAGATCAAGGCAAGTGTGAAGGCCTCAAGGCCAGCTACTTTTCGGTCTGCAGCGGACATATCATTGTCTCTTACCTTGGATGCGGTCAGGCAGAAATCGCAGAGGAACGCTGATACCGAAAAGAGGATGCGTGAGGATGACAACTCACGACGTTCAGACAAGAAGCATAAAGGAAACAATGACCAAAAGAAGGGGTCAGGATTTAGGAAGGATGGTCAGCAGTCGGGTGAAAAACCCAGATGTAAAATCTGCAAGAGACAGCACTTTGGAAAGTGCAGGTATGAATCAAATTCAAATTCACAATCGAAAACTTTTGCATGTGGGTTGTGCAAGTCCAAGGAACACAAGACCTTGGATTGCAAAAAGATGAAGGATGCGACCTGCTACGGTTGCAATGAAAAGGGGCACATCAAGACCAATTGCCCAAAATACGCCAAGAAGCCTGAAGAGGCCAAGAAGACCAATGCTAGGGTCTTCAGGATGGATGCTAAAGAAGCCGTCAAGGACGACAATGTGATAACAGGTACCTTTCTCGTAAATGATGTTTATGCAAGAGTGTTATTTGATTCAGGCGCTGATAAGTCGTTCGTAGATAATAAGTTTTGTGAATTGTTGAAATTACCTATTAAGACCTTAATTGTGAAGTATGAGGTGGAACTAGCAGATGGCACTTTAGAAACCGCCTCAACCTTATTAGATGGATGTTTCATATCCATTAAGAACCACTCTTTTCCTTTGTCCCTACTTCCTTTGAAACTAGCCGGTTTCGACATAGTTTTGGGTATGGACTGGTTATCTCATAACCAGGCCCAGATTATTTGCAATAAAAAGCAAGTGGTGATCAAGACTCAGTCTGGTGAATCACTTACTATCCAGGGAGATACCCAGTATGGGCTGCCTGAGAAAATGTCTATGCTCAAGGACTCTAAGTGTTTGAAGAAGGGTTGTGTCATCTACATGGCACAAGTGATTATTGATGAGCCGAAGCCCAAGATTGGGGATATCCCCGTCATTTCTGAATACCCTGAAGTTTTCCCTGAAGAACTACCTGGTTTGCCACCAGATAGGAAAATAGAATTCAGAATTGACATTATTCCTGGATCAGCACCAGTAGCAAGGGCGCCTTGTAGATTAGCACCAACGGAGATGAAGGAATTGAGAACACAGCTAGATGATTTGCTAGCCAAAGGTTTCATCAAACCTAGTTCTTCTCCTTGGGGAGCACCAGTTTTATTTGTCAAGAAGAAGGATGGATCGATGCGTCTGTGCATCGACTACCGTGAACTTAATAAGGTCACTATCAAGAATAGGTATCCTTTGTCCAGAATCGACGACCTGTTCGATCAACTTCAAGGGGCAAGTTTCTTCTCTAAGATTGACTTAAGGTCAGGCTATCACCAACTGAAGGTTAGAGATGAAGACGTACACAAGACTGCATTTAGGACTCGTTATGGTCATTACGAGTTCCTAGTGATGCCTTTTGGGCTCACTAATGCACCGGCTGCGTTCATGGATCTCATGAATCGCGTTTGCAAGCCATACTTAGATAAATTTGTCATCGTTTTCATCGACGACATTCTCATCTACTCAAAGAACCAAGCTGACCATGAGAAGCACCTTCATTGCATTTTGGAACTACTTCAAAAAGAAAAGCTCTATGCCAAATTCTCGAAGTGTGAATTCTGGCTACGAGAAGTCCAATTTCTTGGACATGTTGTTAGTGAGCGTGGTATCCAAGTAGATCCCGCTAAAGTTGAAGCTGTCATGAATTGGCATGAGCCAAAGACGCCTACAGAAATTCGTAGCTTCCTAGGTTTGGCAGGTTACTATAGGCGATTCATTGAAAACTTCTCAAGGATTGCTGCACCCCTAACTTCGCTGACGCGTAAGAAGATTAAGTTTGACTGGGGTCCTAAGCAGCAGGAATCCTTTGATATTCTGAAACAAAAGTTGAGCGATGCTCCAGTATTGACATTGCCTGATGGAATCGAGGAGTTTGTAGTTTATTGTGATGCATCACACATCGGGATGGGATGTGTGCTTATGCAGAAAGGCAAAGTCATTGCCTATGCTTCACGCCAGTTAAAGGTGCACGAAAAGAATTACACCACCCATGACTTGGAGTTGGGTGCCGTTGTATTCGCACTAAAACTTTGGAGGCACTACTTATATGGAATCAAATGTGTGATCTATTCTGATCACAAGAGCCTTCAACATCTGTTCAATCAGAAGGACTTGAACATGAGGCAACACCGTTGGATGGAAACTCTTAATGATTACGATTGTGAAATAAGATACCATCCCGGCAAGGCAAATGTAGTCGCCGATGCCTTGAGTCGGAAGGAAAGGGTGAAACCCATTCGAATCAATGCCAAGCGCATGGAAATAAAGAACAATTTGATTGAAAGGTTGTTAGCTGCACAGAAGGAAGCTGTGTTGGAAGCTAACTATCCTAACGAAAAGCTAGGGGTAACTGAGGAGCAGTTAACACTTAGCAAGGACGGAATACTAAGATTGAATGGACGAATATGGGTTCCAATTTATGGAGGACTTCGAGATGTTATCCTCCAGGAAGCCCATAGTTCCAAATACTCCGTTCATCCTGGAGCTGATAAGATGTACCAGGATCTAAGGGCGAATTATTGGTGGATAGGCTTGAAGAAGTCTGTAGCCACCTATGTAGCTAAATGCTTGACATGTGCGCAAGTCAAAGCCGAGCATCAGAAACCGTCAGGGCTACTACAACAGCCTGAACTTCCTACATGGAAGTGGGAAATGGTAACTATGGATTTTATCACCAAGTTACCCAAGACAAGGAAAGGCAATGATACTATATGGGTGATCGTTGATAGACTGACTAAGTCAGCACATTTCCTACCCATTAAGGAGACGTATAGCTCCGACATGTTAGCCCAACTGTACGTAGATAAGATTGTAGCTTTGCATGGCATACCTGTGTCTATTATCTCTGACAGAGATACTAGATACACGTCACATTTTTGGAAAAGCTTCCAACAATCTTTGGGCACGCGTTTGAATTTCAGTACGGCTTACCATCCTCAGACAGACGGCCAGAGTGAACGTACTATTCAAACGTTGGAAGACATGCTTCGTGCATGAGTGATTGACTTGGGTGGTAGTTGGGATAACCACCTGCCGTTAATCGAGTTCTCCTACAACAATAGCTACCATACCAGCATTAAAGCTGCGCCTTTCGAGGCCTTATACGGTAGAAAGTGTAGATCGCCCATTTGTTGGGCAGAAGTTGGAGATGTCCAATTATCAGGACCGGAGATAGTCTTTGAAACGACGGACAAGGTTGTCCAGATTCGTGACCGTCTCAAAGCTGCCCGAGATAGGCAGAAGAGCTACGCAGATCCAAAGCGTAAATCTTTTCACTTCGAAGTAGGTGACAAGGTGTTGCTTAAAGTATCACCCTGGAAGGGAGTGATGCGATTTGGTAAGAAAGGCAAGCTAAGCCCGAGATACATAGGACCTTTCGAGGTTATCGAACGTGTCGGGTCAGTTGCCTATAAGCTAAACTTACCAGAAGAGCTTAGTGGAATTCACAATGTATTTCACATCTGCAATCTGAAAAAGTGTTTCGCTGATGAATCACTGGTAATACCACATACAGATGTGCATATAGATGAGAGCTTGAAATTTGTGGAAAAACCATTGTCGATCGAGGATCGACAGGTTAAGAAGCTTCGAAGGAAGCATGTACCGATTGTAAAGGTCAAATGGGATGCCCGTAGAGGTCCCGAATACACATGGGAGGTAGAGTCCACTATGAAGGAGAAATACCCTCATTTGTTTCAGTAAATCTCGAGGTCGAGAATTCTTTTAAGGGGGTGAGGATGTAACACCTCGAAAATTCACGTCCTATAATGTGTTGACACGCGTCATAAGTTGAACGTGTGTAGGAATATTCTTGAAGGACTAAAGTTGACAAACCTGGAAAGTATGTGAATATACGGGTTCTAAATGTCAACAGTGAATAATTATATTGTACATTAAGCCTACATGATGTTTATAAGCTTAAACGAATAAATCATGGATCATACATAGCTAATTGTGAAAGAAAGTGAGAGGTTACAAACTACAGGGGTTAAATGTGTCAACACGTTTAAGATATACCTCTGAGTGACCTTTTAGCAAACCCGAAGCCTTGTAACGATTAATTATGCTCACTAGAATGCACCATAAAAATTTCATAAAGTTTCGTTATCGTATGAGCAAGTTGTGATCAAATTCGTATGCGAGGGGTTAAAAGCGTCAACGTTGAAATTCATGACTTTTCGGGTAAACACAAAGTGACCAAGGGCTTCACAAAGTGGGTATAAGTCTTAAAGCCCCTAAATGTCAATATAAAAGCCTCATAATGCAAAGAATAGTGCGAAAGCGATGTTTAGAAGGATCAGGGACCAAAACTGCAACATTGAAAACTTGTTTGGCAGGTCATCATGTGCTCGCGTAGCGCGAGCACTAAGCCCCTTTGCAGTCACGCTACGCGACTGCCTTGTCTGATCAGAAAACATGCACAGGTGTCTGGCAAGCTTCACAACCGACTCCAATGTCTTGTATTGCATACCATGGGCTGCCTAGGATGGTTTTTAGACCCTAGGACACTTGTGGTTGATCAGGTAACAATGGTAGGCTCGCATGTCATCAATCTAAATGAGTTTGGCTCACTATATAAGTCACACAAAGTTGCAACTTATGATCATTCCTTTCAACATCAACTTCTGAGCATTTGAGGGGCACAAGAGCAGAACCAAGACCTTCCTTGTAACACCCCGAAAACGGCTTTGGTAATCAAACCACGTTAATAGTAAAGACGGGTAAAATACCTTTAGTGGTAAAAATTTACCCGGTAAATATTAGGATTTAAATAATTAATCCTAATAATAAATAAAAAGTGAATAAAAGCTTTTAAGAAATAAAAGCTTAGAAGGCCCGAGTTAACGGGACCTAAAATAAACTTAGTCATAAATATTCCCGAACCCGCTAAGTTAACTAGGAATATTTAACCTAGTTAATAAGTGGGAAAATTGTTAAAAGAAATAAGTAGGTTGTGGCCTACTTAATAACGAACCAAACACGAGGGATTAAAGCGGGATAACTAGAAAAGTTATTAAATAAAAACAAACACAAACACACACACACAGTGTGTGTTCTGGATCGAGCTCAGGGGCGACCAAGAAGGGTCAAACCCTAATCAACACAATTTCATCAAATTGAAGGGGCAAATCAAGTCCAAATCAAAATCCGAGTATGAATTAGTGATCTCCATTGAAAAAGGAGTCATGAGGTATGTAAATTTCTTGAGAAATCTCTAGTTGAAATTCTGAGCAAACCTAGAGAACTCGAATCTGAACTTGCATGTTTGTTGTTTGGATGAAATTAGTGATGAAACTATGTCTAGGAGTAAACCCTAGTCATGTACTTGTTGAATTGATGTTCATGGTTGTGAATCCATGATCATACACTCATGTGTCAAGTGGGTTTTGATTATGTAGTAAAGATGATGATGTACACATGTTTAAAAACATCATAGTTGCTAGTAGGAACAAGATACTTGAACAATTTGCAAGTTTGAGTAATTGATCATAAGTGATAGTGGTGATTTTTGATGTTAATCTTGGTAAAAATAACTAGTTAGGAACTAGTTAATAAATATGTAAAATCATGCACATTAGGTGTTTGTTAAAATGCCTAAATGAGAACTAAGTGTTGATAATGTGCCTAATTGAGTCTTGTGAACTTGATAGTGTAATCATATGTGTTAATTGGTGATTTGACTTTTAAATAGTCAAACCGACCATTAATAAGATCGAATGGTAATTGTGATAGAAAATATGTAAGATGGAATAGTCATAATTAATGATGACTAATATAACCGTCTTACGAATTATGATGATAGTTTGACGCTTGACAAGCTAGGTGGAGGCTTGGAAAGGAAGCGGGTCAAACGAAGCAAGAATGGCGGAAAAGCATAATTCGGATGCAAGGTAAGTATAGCTTACACTAGTCTTAAATTGTGGAATGTTTTCTTATCATATAAATTATGAATGAGATATCTAAACAATTGAAATATGATGTTCCGTCGTGTAGTCGAACGGAACAAGAAAATCAAAGATGATAGAAACCATAATAATGGTTAAAAAGAAGTAAATCGATAAATTGGTCATATTATGTCGAAAGAAATACACGATTTATATTTAAAATTACCGTACGGTGTTAAACGGGAAGAGTCATGTAGAGGAGATGATAATAAATATCATTTCGCAAAGATAAATGGTCAATTCGGCCAAACGGGTCAAAAGGTGTAGACAACACCTTTTGACTATATAGACTAATGATTCTTTTGTCGAGTCATATGCTTACAGGAATAGATATCCAATGGATATTCGCATCGTTCTTAATTAGCGAATATAAAACAAGGTATTAAAATCGGGTCTATTTGTTGATCCGAGCCAGGTACGCTTATTTATGATGTATGTAAAAGTGCTAATTTGGTCGAATAATTGGTGATAGCCCTTCATTGTAAAAGAAGGACCAAAATCGACCAAAACGCCCTTGTAGGCTAAATTGAACAAACAACTCTTAGAGGTTGTTTGGAAAGGAGTCTTATGATTAAACAAAAGTTTAGAACGAGTACGGGTAGTGAAAGATGTAATTCTTGGGCCAAAAGACTCCATATGAGTCTTTGCCGTAAAATGATATTTCAAGAGGTATAAATTCGGAACACATAGATATCTACTTTAAATCCAACACACATTTAGTTGTGATGGAAGAGTACTAGATAAGAGATATAGGTTACAACGCTAGATTAGAATGAAAGCGAAATTGAGCTTAAAAGTGCTTAAAATATCCTTAACGGGTCAAAATAAGCATACTAGTGAAAACGGGTTTAATCTGTGTAATAAACCTATGATTAGAACCTAATATGGTATATCACAATTATTTGATGAAGTGTATGAAATATAGGAATCAAATAAATACGTTTGTTTGATAAAATGCATAACCGGGTCAAAATTTGGTATAAAGGGTAATAAGCCGAAGACTTAGAAGTCTTAAATTTTGTTAAGCCGAATGTCGGATTTTAACTCCAAATGATGGAGAATCAAATTACAAACACGTAGGAAGAAACGGTAGGCCAAACGGACAAGCGGTTTGAAAGATACGGAAGATTTCGTGTCAAATTACGGCAAAAATGGAAAACTGGATGCAGGGTCCACCGTAAATTACGGTGCCACCGTAATTTACGGTGGAGATGAAAAGCCTTACGGTGGCCCCCTACTGGTTTACGGTAGGGGCATGTAAAACCAGTGGCCACCGTAAATTACGGTGCCACCGTAATTTACGGTGGAGGTCAGGTTGAAATTTTTGTTTTTGTTATCAATTGTTTCTCGGACTCGTTTAGACACGTTTTAAGTCCTGTATGACTAAAGCATTTCATGTTTATGAAATGTAGGTACACCTTGGATGCCGGAAGACGATCAAGCTCAACGAAGAACCGAACACGATATAGATACATGCTTCCGCACTTTGCCATGTTGTAAATCACCTAGGGTCAAAACCATCAAAACATTAGTTTTGACTTTGATACATAAGGATTAAACATATGATCACGTGATGTAGAATAACTCATGATTTGTAAAAGTTTTAATAAACCCGTATTTTTATAGCATGTGTAGTCTTAACTACACATCTAATCGTTGGTAATTACATGCAAAATCGTTAATTAGTAACTAGGGTGTTACAAGTTGGTATCAGAGCCTTGGTTTAAGAGATCCGAGTATGGTGGGGAGGAACCATGCTTGGACTTAAACCTTATGCTCTTGACAAAGAATAGTGTTCGGTTCGAGGCTTGATCGCAAATCCGGTAAGTACAAGTACGTTAATAGTTAGTATGCTAAAGTGTTGTAAACAACACATAGAACTATCGTGTGGTATATGTTACCCCAGTTTAAATGATTGATATGGTTGACGAAAATACGCGCGTTGACGCGTATAGTAGAAAAAGCCTTGTATTATAATACGGGCGATTATTGAAGTTGACATTACTAACTCTTGTGAATGTTTTAATTGAAGGACACTCGCGTCTGAAGATGACGGGAGTTGAACGAATTATGGATATGATGATGGAACGGTACGAGGTATGACAGGAAGAGCATACTCATCAAGGACCAAAATCGCGTAACGGTCGCGAACAAGGTTAATAGCAAGGAACGCCCGTAGGGGCAAACATTACAAGGTGCACATTTTAAATAATCGCACAATTAGCAATATGCAACAAACACGTAGAGAATGATCGTTGCATGGGTAAATTAGAAACTTGGAAAGCCTGAACAGAAATACATATCCAGGATATAATTTCCAAGAAAACTGAATAGAGGCGTTACTTACATAGGGCGTGATGTGAAAACTATAAAAAGGTCGTGTACGTCATGTGTTAAATCGCTTACTCTGGCCAAGTAAGTAGTGGCATATGATACCACGAGTTTCTTATAGCGGACACATCTACATCCGATGTAGTAAGGGCGGAGTAAATGGGACTAATTAAAAAGTACCCAAATGAATCAGATGAGCAAAATATTTGATAATAATGTAAACGCACAACCGAGTGACTGAAGCGTATTACATCAGGATAATGAGCCCGAGCGAAGGGACAAAGAAGCATGTAAAATGATTTAGACAAGTATTGGGAGGGAGTGTACTTACACTCGAACCCATAAAACGCAAGCAAGTAAAATGATTTAGACAAGTATTGGGAGGGAGTGTACTTACACTCGAACCCATAAAACGTAAGCAAGTAAAATGATTTAGACAAGCAATGGGAGGGAGTGTGCTTACACTCGAACCCAGAAAACGCAAACATGAAAAATGATTTAGACAAGCAATGGGAGGGAGTGTACTTGCACTCGAACCCGGAAAATGCAAATATGTCCCTTAACGGGTCATTTTTGTAAAACGTCGAACTTAAAGACAAAGTCAGAATATAAAAATGAGGCGAGGTCTTAATGCATACCGGGAGGATTGCAATAATAACGACTTTGGTAAAACACCCGGTTGATGGGTAAGAATTAAACACATGCGTAAACCGAGAAACGAGAACATGAATTTAAAGTCAAAAGACTCGGATTATGAGTTATGACTAAAAGACCATAAAAATTTCGTAAACAGAAATTCTGATAATTATATTCAACTATTTTGAGATTGAACGGGTTGAATAAAGTATATTGCTTGAAGGCGTAAGTAAGCGCAAGCCGGATAACGGTAAGCTTGAGACAAATGAATTTCAAACGTAAAAAGAGTGCTTTGACACCAAATATATATTTTAATAAGACACGAGTAAAAAGAGTGATCTACGGGATCAACATAACCTTTAGGGTTATAAACAAATGAGAGATATACAGACTAAAACGACCCACGGGTCATGATTAGAAAGAAGTTATAAGGACTTCGCCTTAAAGAGGTGAATGTCTAATCAAAAATAGCCCGTAAGGCTAAGTGATAAAACCTACGGGTTAGATGGAATAAAGCGAGGAAATCAGTTAAGAATCCCCGCATAAAAACTAAGACTGTAAAGGATTAAATTACGGACTGTCAATATCCCAGTATGGATGATTGACACAAGTTAAAGAAAAGATCCTAAAACTAAAACATCGGTTTTAGTAAGAAGTAATGTTTTTACAAACATAAATTCTGATAGGAATTTAAATAGTAAGCATGAAAGATACAAGTCTTGACACTGATAGGCGCAAGATGATATATTCGAAAAGTGATATTCTCAAAAATGAAAGGTTGATATAAATTAAACATGATGTAACACAATCACGGTCAAGAAATGTAATGTGAAGTAGAATCACAATATAACCAAGCAAGCGGTAAAAAGGAACTGGACAAATAAGTCTAGTTAATGAAACCGGTTAAAGTCAGCAATTTAAGTTAAGAAATTTGGTTCGCTTGTAAACGGTAAATTCGGTATAACTAAACCGAATAAGTAAATTTGAAAATAAAAGGAATTGTTGCTAGAAGTGAAAGATTTCACTAGAAACCTTTAAACGGGTCAAAGTAATGGATTCATAAAGAATTCGATAGTATATGAAAGCGAGGAATATCGCTAAGTTAATTAAAACTAGTGGAAATAACGAGATTACGTTATTTCCAGTCGCATTATGTCATGTCAGATACGTAGATGATTAATAACCAAAAGAATATTACCATACTTTTCTGGTAATACTAACAATCGGTTAAGATATGAGAAATGCTTAATTGATTATCGAGAGCAAATACATGGAGTTGAACTCGATAAATTAAGTAAGAAAAGGTTTCGAGGACGAAACCTCTTTAAGGGGGGTAGACTTGTAACACCCCGAAAACGGCTTTGGTAATCAAACCACGTTAATAGTAAAGACGGGTAAAATACCTTTAGTGGTAAAAATTTACCCGGTAAATATTAGGATTTAAATAATTAATCCTAATAATAAATAAAAAGTGAATAAAAGCTTTTAAGAAATAAAAGCTTAGAAGGCCCGAGTTAACGGGACCTAAAATAAACTTAGTCATAAATATTCCCGAACCCGCTAAGTTAACTAGGAATATTTAACCTAGTTAATAAGTGGGAAAATTGTTAAAAGAAATAAGTAGGTTGTGGCCTACTTAATAACGAACCAAACACGAGGGATTAAAGCGGGATAACTAGAAAAGTTATTAAATAAAAACAAACACAAACACACACACACAGTGTGTGTTCTGGATCGAGCTCAGGGGCGACCAAGAAGGGTCAAACCCTAATCAACACAATTTCATCAAATTGAAGGGGCAAATCAAGTCCAAATCAAAATCCGAGTATGAATTAGTGATCTCCATTGAAAAAGGAGTCATGAGGTATGTAAATTTCTTGAGAAATCTCTAGTTGAAATTCTGAGCAAACCTAGAGAACTCGAATCTGAACTTGCATGTTTGTTGTTTGGATGAAATTAGTGATGAAACTATGTCTAGGAGTAAACCCTAGTCATGTACTTGTTGAATTGATGTTCATGGTTGTGAATCCATGATCATACACTCATGTGTCAAGTGGGTTTTGATTATGTAGTAAAGATGATGATGTACACATGTTTAAAAACATCATAGTTGCTAGTAGGAACAAGATACTTGAACAATTTGCAAGTTTGAGTAATTGATCATAAGTGATAGTGGTGATTTTTGATGTTAATCTTGGTAAAAATAACTAGTTAGGAACTAGTTAATAAATATGTAAAATCATGCACATTAGGTGTTTGTTAAAATGCCTAAATGAGAACTAAGTGTTGATAATGTGCCTAATTGAGTCTTGTGAACTTGATAGTGTAATCATATGTGTTAATTGGTGATTTGACTTTTAAATAGTCAAACCGACCATTAATAAGATCGAATGGTAATTGTGATAGAAAATATGTAAGATGGAATAGTCATAATTAATGATGACTAATATAACCGTCTTACGAATTATGATGATAGTTTGACGCTTGACAAGCTAGGTGGAGGCTTGGAAAGGAAGCGGGTCAAACGAAGCAAGAATGGCGGAAAAGCATAATTCGGATGCAAGGTAAGTATAGCTTACACTAGTCTTAAATTGTGGAATGTTTTCTTATCATATAAATTATGAATGAGATATCTAAACAATTGAAATATGATGTTCCGTCGTGTAGTCGAACGGAACAAGAAAATCAAAGATGATAGAAACCATAATAATGGTTAAAAAGAAGTAAATCGATAAATTGGTCATATTATGTCGAAAGAAATACACGATTTATATTTAAAATTACCGTACGGTGTTAAACGGGAAGAGTCATGTAGAGGAGATGATAATAAATATCATTTCGCAAAGATAAATGGTCAATTCGGCCAAACGGGTCAAAAGGTGTAGACAACACCTTTTGACTATATAGACTAATGATTCTTTTGTCGAGTCATATGCTTACAGGAATAGATATCCAATGGATATTCGCCTCGTTCTTAATTAGCGAATATAAAGCAAGGTATTAAAATCGGGTCTATTTGTTGATCCGAGCCAGGTACGCTTATTTATGATGTATGTAAAAGTGCTAATTTGGTCGAATAATTGGTGATAGCCCTTCATTGTAAAAGAAGGACCAAAATCGACCAAACCGCCCTTGTAGGCTAAATTGAACAAACAACTCTTAGAGGTTGTTTGGAAAGGAGTCTTATGATTAAACAAAAGTTTAGAACGAGTACGGGTAGTGAAAGATGTAATTCTTGGGCCAAAAGACTCCATATGAGTCTTTGCCGTAAAATGATATTTCAAGAGGTATAAATTCGGAACACATAGATATCTACTTTAAATCCAACACACATTTAGTTGTGATGGAAGAGTACTAGATAAGAGATATAGGTTACAACGCTAGATTAGAATGAAAGCGAAATTGAGCTTAAAAGTGCTTAAAATATCCTTAACGGGTCAAAATAAGCATACTAGTGAAAACGGGTTTAATCTGTGTAATAAACCTATGATTAGAACCTAATATGGTATATCACAATTATTTGATGAAGTGTATGAAATATAGGAATCAAATAAATACGTTTGTTTGATAAAATGCATAACCGGGTCAAAATTTGGTATAAAGGGTAATAAGCCGAAGACTTAGAAGTCTTAAATTTTGTTAAGCCGAATGTCGGATTTTAACTCCAAATGATGGAGAATCAAATTACAAACACGTAGGAAGAAACGGTAGGCCAAACGGACAAGCGGTTTGAAAGATACGGAAGATTTCGTGTCAAATTACGGCAAAAATGGAAAACTGGATGCAGGGTCCACCGTAAATTACGGTGCCACCGTAATTTACGGTGGAGATGAAAAGCCTTACGGTGGCCCCCTACTGGTTTACGGTAGGGGCATGTAAAACCAGTGGCCACCGTAAATTACGGTGCCACCGTAATTTACGGTGGAGGTCAGGTTGAAATTTTTGTTTTTGTTATCAATTGTTTCTCGGACTCGTTTAGACACGTTTTAAGTCCTGTATGACTAAAGCATTTCATGTTTATGAAATGTAGGTACACCTTGGATGCCGGAAGACGATCAAGCTCAACGAAGAACCGAACACGATATAGATACACGCTTCCGCACTTTGCCATGTTGTAAATCACCTAGGGTCAAAACCATCAAAACATTAGTTTTGACTTTGATACATAAGGATTAAACATATGATCACGTGATGTAGAATAACTCATGATTTGTAAAAGTTTTAATAAACCCGTATTTTTATAGCATGTGTACTCTTAACTACACATCTAATCGTTGGTAATTACATGCAAAATCGTTAATTAGTAACTAGGGTGTTACATTCCTAATCATCCATTAGACACGTGTAAGTATGCTTAACCTTCTCTATTTAAGTTATGCTTAGTATTTAGCTTAAAAGTCAAACCTTCGTAATTACGGTTTGACTTAACGATAGGACACCAACGGTCCAGTGTTTTGTCGAATTGAAAGTTGTTATAAGTAGGTAATTAAGTGGGTAATAAACCCTTAAAAGGGTACTCACTGATTCCCGATCTAACCAGGTCAAATGACGAGTCAAACGTTGTCCGAAAAAGTCAACAGAATTGTTATTTTCGAATTAACACGCGTTTAACAATGTAAAAGGCGTGTAACCTATTTTATCATTCATATAACTTTATAATAAGCATAAGAACTTGTCTAAGCTTGTTTCATTCGACAACTTTCTGTTTTGAACCGATTCGGAACCGAAAGACGCAAAAGTTTGACTTTTGCTTTGACCTCAGTTCTGACCCGGTTTAGATAGGTTTAGACATGCCTTAAAGTTCCATTAGGACCTAGTTACATGTTGGTATAACCCTCTGCGTTTATACCACTTGAACCCTCGATTGTCCGACGTTTCCGTTAAGTGCTTAAATATGGACCATAATGCCCTTATGACCATACAACGAGAATTTTGGAAATATGAAAGTACAATCATCTTAGTTACTGATTATTAAACATGTCCCTAAATTTTCACATCAGTCGGTGGTCTAGATTAGGAGTTATGCTTAATGACGTAATTAGAACGCTTCTTAGTAATTAAACGACGTCATTAGCGTAAAGCCTATCTAAACCCAATTTTTGACACCAAACCTTTTACCCACTGATGTAATATAATATTTTTGGATTTTTGAAGATTTTTAATTATTTTTAAACTGATCATAAGCTAGGATTAGTGCCTTAATTCGGTAAATACCGAATATGCCCTTTTAAGCCATAAAATGAGTTTTACAAATCCTTTTGATGCCAATCCAATTGCTACTGATTTTAAATAATAAATGGAGTGTTTTGAACTGGTTGAACTGATCAGAAAACTCAAAATCCTATATTAACCCGTAAATCGCTTAAAACGACGTTATACGTGTATTAAGCGCATAGTAAAGGTTTAAAACCATTTTGCCACATAGGACTTAACACCAACTGATATACCAAGTTAAAATAAGCTATTTTACTGATTTATTCAGACCCAGATCACAGAAGATAAATTAATCCCTTTTATAATCTTTAAAATGACCAAAATACCCCTACGGGGCTTATTATGAGATTAAACTCATTTTGGGCATAATGGAAGGTATCATACTTGTTGGACCGTTCTACGACCTCTAAATGTCAGTAAAAGTAGTTCATCTTTGCGTACGAAGGCGGAATCAACGTAAACAAAGTCATAACAGCTCTAATCCTTTTAATCTTTCTTTTCTGATTGATTTGAGTGCTTGTACAAGGTTTTCTGATACAAATCCGGCAGCACTTCGTGTTTCACACTATGACCTCTCTCTCTTAAATGAACAACACAACACACATATATATAGGCTTGATGATTTCGCTTGAACATGCTTGAAGCGAAATCATATGTTGTTGATTTCGCTTGAAGATGTTTCAAGCGAAATCTTCAAGTTTAACCTAAACAAACCCTAATTAATACCCTGATGTGTGTTCTTTCAATCAAACTAGACACAAGACTTAATGCAGACGAAGTCAACAGACATTCCATGCACTAACAGACTCCCCCTTGGATGTTGACGAAGTCTTCAGCTCCTGAGTCTTCAGTCTTGGTCTTTTCTTCAACATTGTCTTTTCATCATAAGCATTCTTCACAGGTTTAGAATCACAACCTGACTCTATCTTCAAACTTCCCTTTGACTGTTGATCCAGACTCCCCCTTTCACAGACTCCCCCTCTCAATATGCTAGAATCTGAGAAATCTGGTTCAAGCTTTGTCATTTAGCTTCCGTGGGAATTCCTGAAACATGTATATCCTCTACCACAACATAAGTTTCACAAATTTATAACACTTAGATTTAAAAACTTACTGGTAGAAATCAACAATCATACTAGTTACATCAAGTTCAAATGAATGATCTTGATTAACTAACCCCTCAATCTTTCAAAACATTTGTATATGACATTCAAAGTTTTCAATATAATCTCCCAACCCAATTCATCATGTTTAGCACTTGGAATTTAGAATATCAGTCCTTCAACATCAGCTGTCGAAAATCTTTTTGAATTTTTCAAAACTTTATGCTAAAACACACTAAAATCTTTTTGGATTTTTTATCTTGACTGAAATGTAGTAAAGAAATATATACAAGCAATATTTTTGTGAGTTTGAGTAAGAAGATCATATCAGTTTATGAAATAAATCACAAGCACCGTTAAGCTTTTGACATTTTAAGTTCTAAACGATTCACCTCGATTGTCGATATACTGATCCATCTTAAATTCTCACACAAATTTCAACTTATTCAGGATACAATTTAGATGAATTAAAAACATAGATCATTCATGTGTCCCACCTCTTGAATATACTCCCGTATCCAGAATCCCAATAATCAGTCTTACAGGTGAGAATACTACAATGATATCTGTATATAATTTAGGTATGCGATGGCCGAGGGATCTCAGATCGATACTTCCGTATACGCAGAGAGATATCAGCTTCGACTTTTCGGTGTGTCCCCTTTAGAGGATCTTTTTGCTTACAACAGCAGCATTTATCAATTTTATTGTTTCAGCATGCTGAGGGTGATGCTGTGTTTCAAGCATATGCGGAAAGTATTAGCCAGGGACTAGGTCAGAACCACCGTTCAGCAGAAGTCCCGGAATAATACCCCAGACATCATTGAGTATAAAGACCTAGTATATCAGATTAAGAGACCTTTCAAACGAGATTTCAGGGGTTACCTATATATCCAAGTAGTGTTCCCCACGAATTCACAAGTTTGAATTTTAGGTTTATATCCCGAATATATCTACTAAATGTGCGAAAACCTATCGACACATCATCAGTGAGACCGTTTATCACATTTGACATTTCATATCTTTAGCATGCTGTGATAGTTCACTGATTTACTATCATTTCCTCTTTTTCACAACAAAACTCATTTTTGCTTTTTCAATGTTTTTGAAATTTTCAAATTTTCTAATTTTTTTAAAATTTTTCTCCCCCTAAAATCAAAATATGTTTCAATTTTGATTTTCTGAGAAAATTTGAAACAAACTGTACAAATAAAATGACAAACTGATATCAAATTGCTTCAATTCGCCATTCACTCGGCATAAACAATCAGAACTCCCCCTGACAACAAACTATTTTCCCATTTAGATTTCAAAACACTTAAGTTTGTTTTAATCAAATGGTTTTTCCGGAAAATTAGTTTTGTTTGTCTTTTTACAAACTCGGGGTTTCATCACATTGTTCTTTTCAATCATTTTTAAAAATTAACAATTTAGACCCTTGTTAACAACAAACACTAGTAGAAAATCAAGTACAACTTAATGTCCCTGATTTACCACTTGTAAATCGAAATATCACAGTTACCAACCTGTGAATTTCTCAAGAATAATGCCGATACCTGCTTCACGCTTACCAACCTGGAAGCTCCGGCAAGTCAGGTTTTTCTATTTGAAAAGATTCACCCAAGCCTGACCAGCCTTGGGTTTGACAGTTTTTACCTCAACAAATGGCTCTTCTGGTTTTGACGAACCAGAATCATTGCCTGCACATGACTTATCTGACTTTGACCTGTCAGATTCATTGCCTGATGGTGGCTTGTCTGACTTTGACACATCAGATTCATCGCCAACCATTTTCTTCTTCTTCTTTTCTTCTTTCGTCTTCAGATTTGTATCTGATGAATTCGTCTTGCTTGACTTTGCAATCAAGTTAGTTGATTCATCAGAACTCTTATTCAATCTATTCGGTGAACCCGAAGACAAAATTTTCTCCAGATACTCTCTCGCCTTCTTCCTTTTCTTTCGCAGTCTGTCTTTCTGCCCCTGTGAAAGTTTAACTTTCTTTTCTTGAATTGTCTGATACTGAACTTTAGGTTTTAGAACCTTCTGTTCATGGGGCTTGACGTTGACTGGCTTCTTTGCCATTCTTTGAGATTCAACCCTTGATCTTCCCATTGATCTCCTTGGGCAGTCTCTGGCAATGTGTCCTCTGATGTGGCATTCATAGCACCTTCTTGTTTCGAATCTCTGACTCTGGCAGTTAACATCAATGTGTCCTCTCACACCATAGGTGTAGCACACTCTGTTATCATACCATTCACCACTTTCACACCATATGCTTAGATCATAACATTGTCTGGCTTTGTGGTAATCATCACTCTTCTTGAAAACTGATTTTGGCTTTGAAGCACTGTGGTCAAACCTGCACCACTTATTACCAACATTTTGTGAGTTTTCATTTTTCGATTTTTGTGATTTTTCAAAATGATTGGATGACTTATCTGATGAGCTTTTATTTTCATTTTTAGGATTTTTCAAATTTTTATCTTTTTGTTTCTGTTCTACACTCTTCTTAACAGGTTTTTGTTTAGAACATTCACCTGTTTTAGTAGATTGCAAAACAGTATTTTTAAATTTTTCTTGTAAATCTAAAAATATTTTTCTTTTCTTTTCTTTTTCATCATCAGATATTTCATCACAATCTTCAATTTTGACTTTGACTTTGTCAAAATTTGTGACATTGTCACTTATTGGAACAGAATTGATCGGTTTTGGACAGGGAAAATTCAAACTATCTGATGAAGTCACAAAACCTTTCAACTTCTTTTCAAGTTCATCAATCTTGTTTCTTGAATTTTCAGCTTCGTTTTCAAGCTGAGATATTCTTTCAAGATGAGACTTGATTGATTTCTCATTCACAATCTTGTTCTCTTCAAGAACAGATTTTTCATTTTCCAAAACGCTTATCTGATCTTGAAATTCTGTTTCTTTTTCTTTTAAAACTTTATTTTCTAATTTGATCCAAGAAACATTTCCATTTTCAATTTTAATCTTTTCAAAATCTTTTTCTTTTTCTTTAAAATTTTTGTTTTCTAATGACAAACTCTCAACATTCTCCAAAAGTTTGTCATTTTCAGATTTTAGTTTTTCGCAGTTCAAGCGCAAATCCAAAATCTGTTCATCAACAGCTTTCTTCTCGTCTTTCAAAGCTTTGTTTTCCAATGTCAAATTCTCCATATCTTTCAAGAGTTTGACATTGTCAGCTTCAAGTTTATCACATTTTGAGCATTTTTCATTCGTCTTTTCAACATCAACTTCTTTCTTTGAAATTACTTCTTCAAGAACCTGCTGTTTTTCCGTAACAGCTTCTTTCTTAATTTCTTCAATTTCTTCAACATCTGCTGCCTTTTGATTTATCTTTTTCGCAGCAAGTTTATTCTTGAGCTCATCAATTTGTTCTGCAAAAGAATCATTAACCATTTCAGATGAAAATACCTGTTTATAAAGCTCAAGTTTCTCAAGTTCTTTGCTATCATCATCACACTCTTCATCAGATGAGTATGAATGATCAAAAACTGGAACTTTTTCTGAAATAACTTCTGAAACTTTTTCCTCTTTTTCAGAACTAACTTCAAAACTCTTTTCTATTTTATCCACAACAATTTTTGAATCAATAATTTCTGAATCCTTGTATATTGAACCATTTCTGAAATAACCATTACTAGACTTTTGTTTTCTGGCAAGAATATCAATAATATCCATTGAATTATTGTTAAAAATATCATCTGCAAATGAACAACCATATTCATCACCACTATCCATTTTGAACGTACCTGCAAAATCAGCAAAACACTTAGAAATTTTCAAGTTTTAAAAATTCAGCAACTTCAAGCGAAATACTTGAAATATAATCAGCTTCAAGCGAAATCAGATACCAATTCTGATTCAAGCGAAATCCACTATTTCGCTTTAGCTGATTAGAAAGTTCAAGCGAAATTCCAAATAATCTATTTCGCTTCAGACCTTCAAGCGAAATCTGAAAGAACAGTTTCGCTTCAACTGTTCAAGCGAAAATCACTATTTCGCTTCAGGAAGTCTCAAGCGAAATTGTCTGATTTCAAGTCAAATTGTCTGTTTTCAAGCGAAATCAACCTGTAATCTTCGAATACTTTCAAGCGAAATCCAGTTTTAGGTCAATTTTAACATGTTTTAGTCTGAATTTTAGTCCGAAACTTTGTAGGCTTTGTTAAAACTCAGTTTTACACGTTATACTCAAAAATTAGACCATTTTGACCGTTGGAACTTGTTCAGATCTGAAAAATAAGAAAAGAAGTGAGTAGAAAGAAGATAATCCGGTAGAATTAAGCTGCTATGGTATGAACTCCTCGTCCTGAGCTCTGATACCACTTGTTGGACCGTTCTACGACCTCTAAATGTCAGTAAAAGTAGTTCATCTTTGCGTACGAAGGCGGAATCAACGTAAACAAAGTCATAACAGCTCTAATCCTTTTAATCTTTCTTTTCTGATTGATTTGAGTGCTTGTACAAGGTTTTCTGATACAAATCCGGCAGCACTTCGTGTTTCACACTATGACCTCTCTCTCTTAAATGAACAACACAACACACATATATATAGGCTTGATGATTTCGCTTGAACATGCTTGAAGCGAAATCATATGTTGTTGATTTCGCTTGAAGATGTTTCAAGCGAAATCTTCAAGTTTAACCTAAACAAACCCTAATTAATACCCTGATGTGTGTTCTTTCAATCAAACTAGACACAAGACTTAATGCAGACGAAGTTAACAGACATTCCATGCACTAACAATACTGATATCACAACATATTTAAGGCATGTTAACTTAGGAAACCTGTTTAGGACTCTTATGGTTATCCGTTACGCTTCATGCGCGTTCGGTTCGGTTTATGTAACTAGTTTACATAAATTAGCCGAAACGGGTCAAACCTTATCGGTTTTATCTCAAAATTCAGAATGTGTATAATATACCCATATTAAGAAAGTCTTCAAACTTGTCGGGTCTAAATCACATTCTATCCGGTCTTCGCTTAATCATGCGTACGAACCGTATCTTTAAAACTAACCGGTCTAAGCTTAAGCTTAATTAAAGACCCGTTAGGATTCTAATAGGTTGTTATAAACCTTCGTTCCAGAATAGGAGACCCGGTAAAAGATACTTGCACTCGCTGATTTTGATTTATACTTGCTCAGGTAAATACTTTTAACTTATTTTCCCTATACGGGCTTGGGGTACGGTATATAAAATACCGCTTGGTCGGGCATTGAATCTTTAATTGTATGATGGTTAAAGTATTGAGATGTCTCGTTTAAATTGTTTTGTTTGCTTAAAGCCTTTGGGGGGTTAATGACCATGTCCCGGATATCCCTGGCATCATTTTACAAAATGGCCACGACCTAAGCACGGGGCGTAGGCGTACGCCCGTCGGTGTTTCATATACTTAATGTGGTGTGTCTATTGATCTTTAACCCGGCTCGATCCGGGCTACTGAACGCATAAGAAACATGTAAATCCTTTACAAGCATTATATTCAAATAATTATCCCAAGTTATAAAATATTATTTGTGCCTTGTGCCTTAAATGCATTTTCTTAAACTCTTTTCAAAATGAGTCGGTTGATTGTATTTACCAGTGTAAACTGACGTATTTTCTCAAAAAGGTTAAGTGCAGGTACTACGCGTAATAGGCTGGCTTTTCTCCTAGCATCCACAATAAGTCTCGCAAGCTTGGATGTCATAGACTGTTGAACACTGTTTCCTTTTATTTTGATCTACCTGTGGATTTATATTCAACTATTTGTGATACTTAATATTATAATATTGTTTGGTTGAAATGAATCTATACTTTGCTTCCGCTGTGCATTTAAATATTGTGTTATTTGACTATTATGTTGCCAACCACGTCACGATACTCCCCCACCGGGCCCACCGGTGACACGTGGAAAGCCGGGGTGTGACATGAAGCCTTGATATAATGTAACATTGTGAATCCTTTCTAATGAATGTATTATATTTTGTATTTGAGTCTTCATGTAATTAATATGACTTTTTTTAAGAACTAAATTTTTGGGCTCATATTTTCTGTTGTGTCATATTTAAGTTCTTACAAGTTGGTCTTACAGGGATTGTTCATAATACGAACGGGTCATGCCCGAATTTTGTTAAATAATAGTATGATAATATTACTTTTTCGGATTAGGAAATTTGGGCGTTACAAGTTGGTATCCGAGCCCTGGTTTGAGGGAAATCAAGTATGAGGAGGCAAATACTTGAACTCAAACCTGTGTGCTCTTGTGACAAGGAGCCCGTACAATCCAAGACTAGATCAAGATCTAAAGGTAGAAGCGAATGTAAGTATGTATATGAAGAAACTAACATTATGTCATGTGTAAGGTAAGCACAGTTGTTTGGACAGGATGATCCGCGAGAGCGGTCAAGGACCGACACCAAGACACATAGTAAGATAAATTGGTTCCACGTACGTAGATTCAATATATGTAAGTACATGTAATGGTAAAACCTATCAACAGAAGAACAATTTTAAATGAAAGATAGTAATGGAAAAGTAATGAAATTTTGAAAATGTTACACGTACAGAAAACTAATCCTTCGGACATAAGGTGGCGATTACACAAAGACACGAAACTAGTATGTGGATTGTGTACCTGGCCAGTACGCAAGAAACATATGAAGAATGTGAATGATATGTTCGAATCCACGAGACGGATCCGAAACATAAAAGGAAGGAAGAATATGAATGATATGTTAGAAATCACGAGACGGATTCGAAGCATAGAAGGGAATGAATTATAAGAATGTAGGGTTTAAAATTCGTAAGTAATTACGGACCAGACAAGTAAATATTCTTTAAAAAGCAGATATTATCCAAGCTATGTTTTAAACTTTTTACTATATATAAATGCGATTATGCAAATGCATTGTATGCAAGATGGTTGAGAGGGACAAATGAGTCACACGGGTCAAATGGTGATTGTGATTTGAACCCGGTATTTAATGTTTTGATTGTTCAAGTCTTATATTTGTAGGTGGGCATAATGCATAATCCTCCAATACCACAAATTGGAAATAAATAACCAACGCAAGGTATGGATAACGAGTCAATGGAATTAACTTGCATTGGTATATATAAAGGTTATGTTTTTAATAGGAGCTTATAGCTCGATTAGAGGATAATGTGTCAGGACTGGGTAATTGGTAAGCATAGGTCAGCATGTATTTACAAATGGACTTCCGAAAAGTCAAATAAAGTAAGTGGATAGTTATTAAATTAGTATTAGTAAAATAGGGGTGGAGTTATTGTAAAAAAGACCAAAAGTGTGAGAAAGGTAAGAAAGAATCTCAACCATTAGATCTAAATTAATTGAAAAGGGTAAGATTGTAAATGCATTAACAAATTCAAATATGGTAATCCTTGATTTAAGGATTTGGAGAGAGAAAATCCTTGATTTAAGGAATATAACCGTCCATAACATCATTCATTTTAATTTTTTTTTGCATCATTCACAGAATCAGAGCCATGTTCATGACATGGTGTTTTAAAAAAAATTCATAGTTCAATTCATGGTGTTTTTACGAAAAAAAATATAACACCATTCAGTAAACAAAAATATAACACCATTCAGTACACAAAATAACACCATTCAGTACAAGATATAACACCATTCAGTAAACAAAAAATAACACCATTCAGAAACAAAAATAACACCATACAGAAACAAAATAACACCATTCAGAAACAAAAATAACACCATTCAGAAACAAAAAAAAAACAACCAGTAAACAAAAAATAACATCATTCAATAAACAATATAACACCATTCAGTCAATAATATAACACCATTCAGTACAAGAATATAACACCATTCAGTAAATAAATATAACACCATTCAGAAAAAAGAAAATAACACCATTCAGAAACAAAATAACACCATTCAGAAACAAAATAACACCATTCAGAAAAGAAAATAACACCATTCAGAAAAGAAAATAAACACCATGACTGAAAGAAATATAACACCTCTGAATCATCTTCTCCACTTCCGGCACCGTTCGATGTAGAGAGAGAGATCGCACGACCACCACCACTGCCATCCATCATCTCCGACATTCTCCGGCCGTCGTTCATCACATTCACCGTCAACCTCCATCTCCGGTTGTCGTCATAATCAACACCGGAGACAGACCAGACATACAAATATAACAGATAATCATCGCCGGACAGACCACCGCCGCTGCCGCTTGATTGACCGGAGACAGACCACCGCCGCTGCCGCTTGATTGACCGGAGACGGACCAGACATACAAATAAAACATATAATCTTCCGGTTGATTGAACATGGAAGAAGAAAAGAGAGAGAGAAATTGTGATCGTGTGTATGAGAGAGAGAACGAAATTGCAGGGATTTGATTTACAAATGAAGATAAAAAGACACAATTGCCCCTATAAATTTCAATTCAGTCCAAATTAACAAAAATATTTGAAATTTGGTCCCTATTGATCTCAACCATTAGAACAAAAGATCTAATGGTTGAGATTCTTTCTTACCTTTCTCACACTTTAGGCCTTTTTTACAGGATCCTTTACCAGTAAAATAGTATGAAGTATTTGATTCTCTAAGTAGGTAAGACCGATGAAAGCTATTGTAGTAGTAAGAAACAGTATGTGAGAAATGGAATGTGTGATATGTTTCAAGCATGTATGCAAGAAATTTGTAAAAGAGTCTTAGGCGAACAAACACCATGTAGAATGCAAGTAATAAATGATATGTGCTAACCGATAATTTTACAGATAAGAATGGAGGAAATTCTCAGTAAGATGATGGTAATAAAGCTGAAGGAAGGATGCTCACGAGTGGGAGCGTATTATACGAATGAATGGGATCGATTCTGGTACGGAAGGTATCTATAAAGAAGTGGATCGATCCGGCTTACGGATCACTAACCTATGTAATGAAGTCGAGGTTAGTAAAATGTTTAGTTCTTGATTAATAAGTAAGAATCTGTAAACTTATCTGTACGTATGAACGGATTAAACGGTAGGATAATTATGGAATGGTATAAAATAGTCGATTTCTAACGATCGACATAAGAAAGTATTTATGTCATTAGGAAGAGGGTATAGAGGCCCTGAATGAAAATTTGTATGATGCTCAGGCACGACATACCTGGTTAGTATAACAAGTAGTATATGTACAGAGCTAATAATAAAGTGTTGCTAATGACTAATTTTGAGGCTAGACTTAAAGTTGTAAAGTATCTCAAGTAACGGTACTAACCGTTGGATGATGCTTTATCCTTGTATTGAGTACGAAAAAGTAATTATGAGGAGGATAGTCTTGTTTTTAGTACTACTAGGTAATAGAATGTTCAACGTATGCATGTGATGATACAATGATCCCTCGTATGAGAACAAGGATGATTAGAAGACATGTAGAAATGGAACGTGAGGATATAATTATGATGACCAAAGGAAACATCATAGATAATGTAGGAATAGAATGAATTGAATTGAAATATTTTGAATAAGCAGAAACATGAGCGTATTATGTTTATTTAGAAGGAAAGAAACAAGTTGTAAAAACTTAGGTCGTGTAATTGATAGAATGGTGAACGAACTGTTAGTAATGAAATGTGCTAGGAACTAGCACTTTAAGGTGTAATGACATTAATAAGGACCTGGATAAATTTTCAATCAAATTACGTGTATGTAAAGGTAAATTGCATAATTCAAGAAAGTAGGAACAATGCGTACAATTATGTTGTTTGAGAATGAAATCTGTAGCCAAGATCCCTAATATGTCCAACACGTAATATGCAAATCAAATGAGTGCAATGAAAAGATAAGAGTAAGTATGAGAAGGGTTTCGGGGACGAAACCTCCTTTAAGGGGGGGTAGATTTGTAACACCCCAAAAATTTTAATAAATTGTTTTGATGATAAATGCCTTAAATAATTAGCTAAGTCCTAAATAAATATGAAGGAAGTTATAAACTTAGAAAATATTGTATAAGAATGACAATGAAAGATTGTTCAGGGGCTGAATGTGTAAGTTTTATAATTAAAAAGAAGGGAAATCAAAACACAGTGTTTGTGTGTGGGTGTGTGGGTCGTGAAAAGGGGCAGGAGCAAGGAAACCCTTCTCCTTCAATTTTCATACAAGAACTCAAAAATTGAACATGATTTTGAGAAGAAATCGACTGCATGAGGCTAGAAACAACTTAATCTAAGTGTATGGATCATATGGTGAGTTCAATTTTTATGTTTTGATGCTTCTTGTTAAGTGGGTTTTGATTAATCCGTGAAAATTGTAGGAATTTGAGGTTGTATGTGGGTCAATATCATTATGTAGGATACGATTTATCTCTGATTTTGGTAATATCAAAGGATTGAAGTAAAACCCACTTGTGCTAGTTACATGATAAGATTTTAGAAATTCTTAGATGATGAAACTTATGAGAAATCGAAAGATGAATGTATAGGTATTAGAGTTTTGATACATGTTCTTGATGTAGATAAAGAAACTATGTGAAATTTGGTTAAATTTGGTATGAACTAGGAAGGTTAGGCATGAAATACTTGTACATTGTGCTTTGTTTGTAGTACGCACATCAAGTGCTCGATAAAATGCCTAAGTGACAATTTTATGTGGAATTGTATGCAAGTTACGGGTAATTATGTATGAAAAGCGATAATGACATAATTGTTAGCGAACTAAGATGAAAAGTGTGATTTAAGTAGAGATCATATGGGACTTTAATTTGTTAGTATGATGTGTTAGAAGCGTGCATTAGTAGCTTGTATCCTATGCATAAGGTTATGGCACACCAAATACACTTAGTTGATTTTGTAGTTGGGTGATGTGGTTGTATGATATGTGGATTTTTCTAGCAAGCTAAAGTTGGGTTCAAGGGTAGCGTTAAAATTGGTCAATCTTAAATGATGTTGATAGTTGTGGGATTATGAGATGACAAATATGGAAGGATTTGATTATGTTGAATGTGCATATATGATCTTGTGGTGGTATGTGTGTTTTACTAAGTAAGTTGGGAATGTATGTAATGCCCGTAATATAATCGACTATAATAATGTGGACGTATGAAGTTAGATCGATAAATCACAAGATGGACAGTTGACTTTCTGAAAGTCAATTGTGCATAATTAGTGTATTAAGCTTTTGTCACAAGTGTTATATTAGAGAAATCATTAAATACATGTTATATCAATATGTGCTAAATGGAACAACATGAAGAATTATGCGGAATGAAAAGATGCGACTTCAAGCTTATATTGTATGTTGATTGGAATTTGACAAATAAAGTATAATGTTGGATATGAATGTAAAATGAATGCAATATTAGAATGTGTGTTTATACCAATTAAATGGTAACCATGATGACATGAAAGTATAGGATCATGTCAAGATGGGGGAAACATGGAAGGCTACGGAAAGGATATGAGGAAGCATGCACGAGACGGGCACTTGAGGTAAGTGAATCTCGATTCACTTTTTAGTAGGTTTAATAAATTTTTAATACTTATGCTTATGAAACATCATGAAAGAATAGGTAATAATTAGAAGTAATAAGCTAATAATGCCTCAGTATTGACGAAGGTTGTTATTTAAGCCGAAAGTAAATTGGTGGGTTCAAACAGGTCAAATTTTAGGTGCATGGGTTGAGTAACGTAATGTAATTCGTTATGGTTAAGACCCCGGGTAGGAATTTTTAGTCATTATGAAAGTGAAATGTTTTACGGTTAATTAGAAACAAGTTTTAAGTGTTTTGGATGTGAATTGGGCAAGATAAGTTAGTTTTGATGATTAAAATGGAAGCTGTGATGGGCACTACCGTAGCTTACGGTAGCCACCGTAAGCTATGGTAGGCACTGAAGGCTTTCTTTCCACCGTAAGGCAGTAGCAAGCCACCGTAATGATTCTGTGGCCACTGATGTGTCCAAAATGCAACATATAAATTACATCAAATGAGGCGTAAAACTAACCCTTTTTTAGTACTAATGTTGGAAAAAGTGTGTTTTTTGTCTTCCTTTTGTATTTTCAGGATTAAATGAGCTCAAATGAACAAAAGAAGCAAAAATGCAGCTAAATCTAACATAAATACAAGAAAAGGAATAAACGTGGCATGCCCGACCCCTCGACAGCTTCTTCCCAAGCAAAAACAAGAAAACAGGAGGCTGAACACGCCCCGTGCTCACTGAGCACGGGGGCGTGCCCAAGTGTCTACAGAAAAGACAAAGTTGTAGAAGCTTCTATTTCCCAACACGGGGCATGCCCAGCGGACACGGGGTCGTGGTCAAGACAAAGATTTGCAGAATCTTGGCAAATCTTGATAGTACAGATACGCTTCTGCACACGGGGTCGTGCCCAGCGGACACCGGGGCATGGTCAACTAATGCAGACAAACTGCATTTAATGAAGAAAGAGACAAGGATGGACACGGGGCCGTGCCCAATTGACACGGGGCCGTGCCCGAGCTGCTATTCAGGCTATAAATAGGGGTGCTTGGCTCATTTGCAAACGATTCCTTGGCAAACCACCTCTCTCACACTACACCCACCATCCACCACCATCATCCACCACAATCATCCATTATCCATCATAGAGTGTGTGTAGTAGTCTCGAGATCCAAGATTGATCGTAAGAGTTCTTGACAATCAAAGGCCATGTTTGCCTAAGTCTCTTACATCACTTGGTGAAGACAAGTGTTTTGTGTAATACTTTTTATTTTTAATCTTTTCGCACTTTTTATTTGGTTATGTATTAATGACTTTAATAACTAGTTTCTTATGTTGAAGGTGATTCTTCCTTATCGTTTGTCCGTGGTGTCTTGGCATTATTTTACTGTCTATATAAAATAAAAGATTTTCACCATTCATATCTCCACGGACTATATGGAGATATGTTGGCTACCTGGTCGGGGGTTAAGGGAACGGTTTGGTAAGAGTCTTGCCTTGTTCAGTGTATAGATCCTGCAAGGCCCTGGGTCAAATTTAGTAGGACCTCCTTCAATACCCACCGGTATTGGATGGCGGGGGTCCAAACTCTTTGATCCCCTCATATGTAAGCTACTATTAATATTTTAACCCAGCTACTTAGGACTATATCCCTGCTGACTCAGACTACTTAGCCGAGGGTAACGTCTCCTTCAAAAGAGGGGCCTACCACATTACGCATTAATAACTTAATTAATTATCTTTCAATAATCCGACCCTTTAGGATTGTATCCTTGCTGACTCAAACCTGTGTGCTCTTGTGACAAGGAGCCCGTACAATCCAAGACTCGATCAAGATCTAAAGGTAGAAGCGAATGTAAGTATGTATATGAAGAAACTAACATTATGTCATGTGTAAGGTAACCACAGTTGTTTGGACAGGATGATCCGCGAGAGCGGTCAAGGACCGACACCAAGACACATAGTAAGATAAATTGGTTCCTGGTACGTAGATTCAATATATGTAAGTACATGTAATGGTAAAACCTATCAACAGAAGAACAATTTTAAATGAAAGATAGTAATGGAAAAGTAATGAAATTTTGAAAATGTTACACGTACTGAAAACTAATCCTTCGGACATAAGGTGGCGATTACACAAAGACACGAAACTAGTATGTGGATTGTGTACCTGGCCAGTACACAAGAAACATATGACATTCGTGAGACCGTGATATTTGTTACAGGTACGTCCGTTAGAATTAGGAAGTAGGTGGACGTGAGGGTGAAGGGAAGTATGAATGTTATGTTTGAATCCGCGAGACGGATTCGAAACATAGAAGGAATGAAGAATGTGAATGATATGTTCGAATCCGCGAGACGGATCTGAAACATAAAAGGAAGGAAGAATATGAATGATATGTTAGAAATTGCGAGACGGATTCGAAGCATAGAAGGGAATGAATTATAAGAATGTAGGGTTTAAAATTCGTAAGTAATTACGGACCAGACAAGTAAATATTCTTTAAAAAGCGGATATTATCCAAGCTATGTTTTAAAATTTTTACTATATATAAATGCGATTATGCAAATGCATTGTATGCAAGATGGTTGAGAGGGACAAATGAGTCACACGGGTCAAATGGTGATTGTGATTTGAACCCGGTATTTAATGTTTTGATTGATCAAGTCTTATATTTGTAGGTGGGCATAATGCATGATCCTCCAATACCACAAATTGGAAATAAATAACCAACGCAAGGTATGGATAACGAGTCAATGGAATTGACTTGCATTGGTATGTATAAAGGTTATGTTTTTAATAGGAGCTTATAGCTCGATTAGAGGAGAATGTGTCAGGACTGGGTAATTGGTAAGCATAGGTCAGCATGTATTTACAAATGGACTTCCGAAAAGTCAAATAAAGTAAGTGGATAGTTATTAAATTAGTATTAGTAAAATAGGGGTGGAGTTATTGTAAAAAAGACCAAAAGTGTGAGAAAGGTAAGAAAGAATCTCAACCATTAGATCTAAATTAATTGAAAAGGGTAAGATTGTAAATGCATTAACAAATTCAAATATGGTAATCCTTGATTTAAGGATTTGGAGAGAGAAAATCCTTGATTTAAGGAAAATAACCGTCCATAACATCATTCATTTTTTTTTTTTTTTGCATCATTCACAGAATCAGAGCCATGTTCATGACATGGTGTTTTAAAAAAATTCATAGTTCAATTCATGGTGTTTTTACGAAAAAAATATAACAACATTCAGTAAACAAAAATATAACACCATTCAGTACACAAAATAACACCATTCAGTACAAGATATAACACAATTCAGTAAACAAAAAATAACACCATTCAGAAACAAAAATAACACCATACAGAAATAAAATAACACCATTCAGAAACAAAAATAACACCATTCAGAAACAAAAAAAAAAACAACCAGTAAACAAAAAATAACATCATTCAATAAACAATATAACACCATTCAGTCAATAATATAACACCATTCAGTACAAGAATATAACACCATTCAGTAAATAAATATAACACCATTCAGAAAAAGAAAATAACACCATTCAGAAACAAAATAACACCATTCAGAAAAAAATAACACCATTCAGATAAGAAAATAACACCATTCAGAAAAGAAAATAAACACCATGACTGAAAGAAATATAACACCTCTGTATCATCTTCTCCACTTCCGGCACCGTTCGATGTAGAGAGAGAGATCGCACGACCACCACCACTGCCATCCATCATCTCCGACATTCTCCGGCCGTCGTTCATCACATTCACCGTCAACCTCCATCTCCGGTTGTCGTCATAATCAACACCGGAGACAGACCAGACATACAAATATAACAGATAATCATCGCCGGACAGACCACCGCCGCTGCCGCTTGATTGACCGGATACAGACCACCGCCGCTGCCGCTTGATTGACCGGAGACAGACCACCGCCGCTGCCGCTTGATTGACCGGAGACAGACCAGACATACAAATAAAACATATAATCTTCCGATTGATTGAACATGGAAGAAGAAAAGAGAGAGAGAAATTGTGATCGTGTGTATGAGAAAGAGAACGAAATTGCAGGGATTTGATTTACAAATGAAGATAAAAAGACACAATTGCCCCTATAAATTTCAATTCAGTCCAAATTAACAAAAATATTTGCAATTTGGTCCCTATTGATCTCAACCATTAGATCAAAAGATCTAATGGTTGAGATTCTTTCTTACCTTTCTCACACTTTAGGCCTTTTTTACAGGATCCTTTACCAGTAAAATAGAATGAAGTATTTGATTCTCCAAGTAGTTAAGACCGATGAAAGCTATTGTAGTAGCAAGAAACAGTATGTGAGAAATGGAATGTGTGATATGTTTCAAGCATGTATGCAAGAAATTTGTAAAAGAGTCTTAGGCGAACAAGTATTTGATCCCCTCATATGTAAGCTACTATTAATATTTTAACCCAGCTACTTAGGACTGTATCCCTGCTGACTCAGACTACTTAGCCGAGGGTAACGTCACCTTCAAAAGAGGGGCCTACCACATTACGCATTAATAACTTAATTAATTATCTTTCAATAATCCGACCCTTTAGGATTGTATTCTTGCTGACTCAAACTACTGGGTTGAGGGTAACGTCACCTTCAAAAGAGGGGCCTACTACAATAACTAAGATAATCTCTTAAAAAGTGCAAAAGTGCGGAAATAATCAAAGGTTACACTACACACGAGTCGGATCCAAGTGATTCATCTTGTCTATCTGTTTTTATTTTATTTTATTTTTCAGCATTTTAGTTAGTTTTATTTTTCTTATTTAAAAACCTTTTTCTAAACTTTTGATTTGATTAGACGTTGAGGACAAACCGGTATTAAAAGCTCTTGTGTCCTTGGACGACCTCGGTATCTTACCAACGCTATACTACACTCACGATGGGTGCACTTGCCCATATGTGTGTTTAGTGTTAGTAAATATCGTGTTTTATAAATTTAAAACTTGGCTAAAAAGTGTTAAAGGGCTTAAAATATACATTAAAACTATACGACACTTCACATGCATCAAGTTTTTGGTGCCTTTGCCGGGGACACAAGGATTTTAAGAAAGTTAAGAATGAACGGCCTAATCGTTTTTTCTTATTTTTCTTTTTTTTTAGGATTTTTCTTAGATTTTTCAGCTTCTGCAGAACTCAGCACGGGGCGTGCCCGCTGAACACGCCCCCGTGCCCAATCTTTAGAACTGGCAATCCTGTTTTAAGTCAGACAGTAAGCTGAACACGGGGCCGTGCCCACTCAACACGCCCCCATGCCCAAGTTTCAGTTACTGAAAACAGAACCGTAAGATCCCGATGGTTGGTAATTTCTGACACAAACATGAGAGATACTGATATTTTTTACTTTCGGCACTCTTATGGTACGTGGTGTCAAATATGTGGTGGCCTTCATAAAGATTTAGAATGTTATTTTCTAAATTATAAGCCCCATTATATAGACCAATTGTTTTCATGTAGCCTTAAGAGGGGCGAAAGTAAAAATAATCCCTATCTCTCTATCGAATACTCCCAACCGGACCTTCTAGAAGAAATGCTTCTTGATGAACTATTTCAATTAGAAGATCTAATTCTTAATTGGATAAAAGAACTTAGGATGGATTTTAATAATTCATCTCAAGACGATACCCAAGAGGATTTGTTGGGATCACACTCGAGTAAAAACAACTCCGTTGTTCCCGAAATCACCTCTATCTCTAGCAAGGACTTGAGCGATAGTCGTCCCTATGTCGATTGTGACGTGAAGGACTCTCCATCGACTTCGTTCGGTGCATACATAGACCTGAGCGATTCGGCATATACCTTCTTTAACGAGAGCCCGGGAAAGGGTTGGACTTGTCCACCTACATTTAGCATAGGAATCACCCTCACCGACAACCTCTTGCGTTCTCGTCTTAGTCTATAGCAATTAAGGTATCTCAGGCACTTTGGGGTTGTTCCATCCAGTAAGGAACCACCCGATCCGAATAAATTCCAAAAGAGATAGACGAAACTTCATAAACAACCTCTAGACACGGGGCCGTGTCCAGGTCAACACGCCCACGTGTCCACCCAAAGATTCCCATCTGATTTCGTGTCAGAATACGGACAAAATATGTCAGAATCCTGTCTGCACATGGGGCCGTGTCCAGCCGACACGGGGCCGTGTGCAACGTGCTGTCATTTTCTATAAATGCAGCAAGATTCCTGCACATATGGATCACTCCAAAGACAAAGATACTGGTGGATCTTCACACATACCATCCTAGGTATATTCTAAAGAAGGTTCCCACCAACCCTCTTGTCTTTTCCACTTTTACCCATTACCTTCTTCTTCAATTTTTCTTAAGCACCTCCATTAAAGTTTGAAATCTCCATAATTCCAAGCTTTATTGAGATGTTTGTTAGATTTTTATTCAAGGAACCTTGTTAAAAATAAGTTCTACAACAATGTTTTAAGTTATTTCTGCTTAAAAACGTTCTAAAAATAACGAAAACAAATTAAAACTCCAAGATTCCTTGTCCTAAAATCTGCAGACATCTGGACACGGGGCCGTGTTGATTAAGCACGGGGCCGTGTCCGTGGTACTGTTTCCATAAAATTGAGTTCTTTTCGGTATGTTTTCTCAGAATGGCGAGCAGAACTAGTGGAACATCTTCATCGCACTCCAGGAACAACCGACAAGGGAGAAGGTCATCAACGGTTGAAGATTCTCTTGTGAACTACGTTTACGCATTAAGAGAAGCCATTGATGAGATGACGGGAGTGGAAGAAGCATTGGTCGACCGTATCAATCATTTGACGGTGGGACTAGAAGGATGTCTCAGAGAAGTCAACCTTTTGCACCAAAGGTTGCACATTCTCACTTCTCCTCCTTTGGTTCCAATCATTACCCAAAGGCCATGGAATGTGGTACCAGAAGTCATCATACCGGCCGAGTGGTATACCATACACCCGGAGCCCCCTCGAGACATACTACAAGGGGTTCCGGTTGATGTCACTCCCCCTCCGCAAGATGTTGAAGAAAACGATCCCGCCTTCTTCCTCCCAAGAGAAATAGAAGAATGGCTTTAATTACATCTAGGGAATACCCATCGGTCCAAAGTTCTACAAAATCTTTTAAGATACCGGAAGGTTATTTCCGGAAATTTTGACAAAAGTAGAACTCCTTAGGATGATTTTAGGTACCATTTGACCTATCTATCATAGGACCTTTAGCTTTTACTTTTCTGCCTTGTCTTTAAATTCTCTAGGACCTTATGTAATGTGCTAGTCTTAATAAATGATGGTTTTAATTAATTTGGTGTTTGGATGATTTTGTAATGAATAAAACACACTCGGGATGGTGAAGGATACCAAGGAAAACTTGCATCAGCACCCCATGCACAAAAACAGGGCCATCCGATAGATTTTTCTTCATTACAGCAAGTTCAGCACGGGGCCGTGCTCACCCAACACGGCCCGTGTTCAACCATCTGCAGAAATTGCCCAGTTCAGGTAACTGGACACGGGTCGTGTTCACCCAGCACGCCCCCATGTCCAGGCTTCTGTTTCTTTATTTCATCTTCTGTCACTGGCAATCTGAACATGGGGCCCTGCCCGGTCACCACGGGGCCGTGTCCAGACAACCAGTAACATAAATTTTTGCTTTTCACACCTTTTTACACGCCCAATCAACCTAAAAACTTATTTTTGGGACACATTGAGGACAATGTGTAATTTAAGTGTGGGGGGATGCTAAAACCTTGAATTTTGCAAGTCCTAATTACAAGCCTTACACAAAACTCTATTGGAACCGCTAAACACCCTAAATTTTTTAAAAAATCTTTCATTTTTCTTACTTGTCTAGTTTTAAGTTGGGAATTTCAAATTCTAAAAAGGTTATATTTTTACAAATTTACAACCGATAGCGTCGTGATAAAAAGAACCAACATAAGAAAATTATGAAACGGCATAACAAACCTAGTTAAAATTTGATTATATATACTTGATCACATAAAAACCCATTCCCACAAAAAGTGAGTTTTGAGCCTTTATTCAGCATACAAATACACATCTTTAAACTAAATGCTCATTTTTCGTTTCTTGTGTGAATAGCCGCTTGGTTCTTACGACTCTAGAACTTGCCACGACGATACATTCCTAGTCCTTACCAACTTAAACCCGAGTAAGTAAATGATGGAGGCATTAGGATCCCTTTTTATTTCTACACCATTATTTTTCTTTTTTTTTTTACCACCTACCCAAAATCCCCCTAGTTAACCCCTTTGAGCCTAAACCTTTTCATTTCTTAACCCAAAACAAACACCCTTTTACACACCAAAACCTTTTTATTTTTAACCCTTTTGTTTTAGTAACATATAAATTACATCAAATGAGGCGTAAAACTAACCCTTTTACACATCAAGTGTGGGGGTATTTGATGTGTGCAAAATGCAACATATAAATTACATCAAATGAGGCGTAAAACTAACCCTTTTTAGTACTAATGTTGGAAAAATGTGTTTTTGTCTTCCTTTTGTATTTTCAGGATTAAATGAGCTCAAATGAACAAAAGAAACAAAAATGCAGCTAAATCTAACATAAATACAAGAAAAGGAATAAACGTGGCATACCCGACCCCTTGACAGCATCTCCCCAAGCAAAAACAAGAAAACAGGAGGCTGAATACACCCCGTGCTCACTGAGCCCGGGGGCGTGCCCAAGTGTCTGCAGAAAAGACAAAGTTGTAGAAGCTTCTATTTCCCAACACGGGGCGTGCCCAGCGGACACGGGGCCGTGGTCAAGACAAACATTCGAAGAATCTTGGCAAATCTTGATAGTACAGATACGCTTCTGCACACGGGGTCGTGCCCAACGGACACGTGGGCGTGGTCAACTAATGTAGACAAACTGCATTTAATGAAGAAAGAGACAAGGATGGACACGGGGCCGTGCCCAATGGACACGGGGCCGTGCCCGAGCTGCTGTTCAGGCTATAAATAGGGGTGCTTAGCTCATTTGCAAACGATCCCTTGGCAAACCACCTCTCTCACACTACACCCACCCACCACCACCATCATAACACCATCATCCACCACCATCATCCATTATCCATCATAGAGTGTGTGTAGTAGTCTCGGGATCCAAGATTGATCGTAAGAGTTCTTGACAATCAAAGGCCATGTTTGCCTAAGTCTCTAACATCACTTGGTGAAGACAAGTGCTTAGTGTAATACTTTTTATTTTTAATCTTTTCGCACTTTTTATTTGGTTATGTATTAATGACTTTAATAACTACTTTCTTATGTTGAAGGTGATTCTTCCTTATCGTTTGTCCGTGGTGTCTTGGCATTATTTTACTGTCTGTATAAAATAAAAGATTTTCACCATTCATATCTCCACGGTCTATATGGAGATATGTTGGCTACCTGGTCGGGGGTTAAGGGAACGGTTTGGTAAGAGTCTTGCCTTGTTCAGTGTATAGATCCTGCAAGGACCTGTGTCAAATTTAGTAGGACCTCCTTCAATACCCACCGGTATTCGATGGTGGGGGTCCAAACTCTTTGATCCCCTCATATGTAAGCTACTATTAATATTTTAACCCAGCTACTTAGGATTGTATCCCTGCTAACTCAGACTACTTAGCCGAGGGTAACATCACCTTCAAAAGAGGGGCCTACCACATTACGCATTAATAACTTAATTAATTATCTTTCAATAATCCGACCCTTTAGGATTGTTTCCTTGCTGACTCAAACTACTGGGTTGAGGGTAACGTCACCTTCAAAAGAGGGGCCTACTACAATAACTAAGAGAATCTCTTAAAAAGTGCAAAAGTGCGGAAATAATCAAAGGTTACACTACACACGAGTCGGATCCAAGTGATTCATCTTGTCTATCTGTTTTTATTCTATTTTATTTTTCAGCATTTTAGTTAGTTTTATTTTTCTTATTTAAAAAACCTTTTTCTAAACTTTTGATTTGATTAGACGTTGAGGACAAACCGGTATTAAAAGCTCTTGTGTCCTTGGACGACCTCGGTATCTTACCAACGCTATACTACGCTCACGATGGGTGCACTTGCCCATATGTGTGTTTAGTGTTAGTAAATATCATGTTTTATAAATTTAAAACTTGGCTAAAAAGTGTTAAAGGGCTTAAAATATACATTAAAACTATGCGACACTTCACACGCATCACCACCGTAAGCTACGGTAGCCACCGTAGCTTACGGTGGAGCTGTCGCGCCCCACGAAGAAGTAAGCCAAGGCTTACGCGGCCCGCGAGGGACCGTGCTGCAGGCAATTTGTTGGATTTTTGTTGTTTTATACATTGGACTTGTTTAAATGGTGTTCCAAGGTCTCATAACTTTTGTTAAGGATTGGTTTTGAATATAAGAGATGTTAAGGGTCGTCGGTTAGTAAAAGAATGGATTTGTTTTCGTGTTAGTGTAAGAAATTGTATAAGTAAACATGTTTAGGAATCTAGTAGGCACGTAGGTCGTTTTGTATATCGCCTATATTATGTTAAGTTGTGAATATGTCATTTCGGCATAAGCGTACGTGTATGAAGTGGTAAGCATGAGCTAGTGTATATAAATTCGTAAATGATTGTTTGTGCGTAGGTAGGGACGTAGACATGTATGAAGGTACGTTTGCATATAGGTGTATGTGATAATAGGCGCGTAAGTGTGAATGCATGTGTGTATGAATATACGATGCTAAAGATATACGTATGAACGTTATCAAGGCGTCAGAGTACTTACGATTACTAATGATGTGCTTTGAGTTTGGAATGTAATGCAGGTATGAGATTGTCGGATTCATGAAGAATTGGAACAGGATTTGGATTAATGATATTTAAGATATACGCTTGGACAATTCCAAGTTTACTTCATGGAATGCTTTATGAACTTCTATTACATAGTTTGATGTTGTGCGATGTATTAATGACTAATGGTTAAGTTGTATGGGGTGTCCACAGGTATCGTACGGGTTTTCTCTACCTCTAGCGAAGTGAAGCGGACATAGATCGAGTTGAGAGCAAGGATTGTACGGGAAAGAAAGGTCACATAGTTTGTTTTAAATAGGTCATGAAGCCTTGATATAATGTAACATTGTGAATCCTTTCTAATGAATGTATTATATTTTGTATTTGAGTCTTCATGTAATTAATATGACTTTTTTTAAGAACGAAATTTTTGGGCTCATATTTTCCGTTGTATCGTATTTAAGTTCTTACAAGTTGGTCTTACAGGGAATTGTTAATAATACGAACGGGTCATGCCCGAATTTTGTTAAATAATCGTATGTTAATATTACTTTTTTGGATTAGGAAATTTGGGCGTTACAAAAATCTGTTGAAAAGAGTCAGATTACAGATTTGGATTCTTAAATCGTCAAATCTTTAAAGCAACTTGATAGGGGGAGTAAGTCAAGTAATCTTATTCATATTATTATATTTTAGAGCCAGGTTCTTGATTCAAAAAGTTTTTAAGAGCCAGGTAATCATTCCTAGATGCTCAAAATGTTTTCACTTATAAATGTTTGAGAAATTGCAGATGTTGTACCAGATTACGATCCCAATAGCCGAGTCTAAGGGGGAGTCTGAAGACGAGCTCAACGAAAGGGGGAGCTTGTAACCGGAAAGTCAGGTGTCGATCCCTATAGCACGGAAGCTTAACGAAAGGGGGGGGGGGGCTGAAGAAAGAGTCTAACCGAAAGGGGGAGAAGCTGAAGCTGAAGACAGATCCACAGGGAGTCTGTTCAAGAAAGAGGGAGTCTGCAATTACTAAAGATGATAAAGCTTCAAGAAGACTCAGAGAGAGAGAAAGACAAGACGCTACGATATTAACTGCGACAATATACAAGGGGGAGTCTGTTGGTGCATTTATGTCTATCGCCTCCGTCAATACAATTCGTAGCTGAAATGGAATGATACATAGCCTTATATTGTAATATTGAGATAGAAAAGGGCAAGGTGGCATTATTGTAAATAAGGGAAAATCCCTTATATCCTTGGCCTATAAATAGAACCCATAGGGTTAGAGTTTAGAACTTTTGCCATTTTGCTACTTTGGAGAGCTTTGGAGCTAGAGAGAGAAAGGCAAAAGGTGATTCACGTGACTTGTAACTTTTCAGATTATTCAATCGAATCACAGATTATAGTACGTTCGTGTGCTCGGTCCACGCACGTGTACGGATTCCGCACGTCACACGTGTCATACGCAATCGTTCGGGAGTCAAAACCGATCCTACAACACATACACGAAAAATATTTTTTGTGACATTCAAGCTGAGCTAATCGGAATTGCGGATTGCATAAATCAACGTTACGAAGATCATCCCGATGGGTTTGTTAAGTTTTACATAAATGATTTCCAGCAGCCTTGTACATTCTTATTTGAGGTAAACAATGTTGTTTTTGTTTTTTATATGGCGTTTTCTGTACATGGCTTTATTATATTCTATAGTATTTAATTTGTTTTTTTTATCCAGTTGTGTTTTTTTTATTTTTTTATACAAACATTCTCTGCATGGCGTTATAGAGATGTTGTTTTTGGCGTTTTTTAAGGTAATGTATCGTAAGTCTGATTGCACATGCAGGCGTTTTGAGCAGTTTGGTTTGCTACGTAGACATATATTCTATGTTTTGAGAAGTTTGGACATTAGGGAATTTCCAAAACAATACATTTTGAATAGATGGCGAAAAGAGGCTTCCCCAAACTGCTCTTCCGAATACTCAATTAGTCGTGAATATATGACCGAGCTTGATCCCGATGTGCAAAGTATGATGCAAGAGATTATTTTTCAAAGGAGTATACTTTGAACCGTTTATCTGGTAATAAAGAGGAGCTATCCTTATACAAAGATCATGTTCAATCTTATATGAAGAAGGTTCAAGATATGTAGATTGTTGCTCCTCCTGCTAGTACTAGGGATAGATTTGCGGAGATAACCGGTCAATATAAATACGACAAGAATCCGATAAGAGTTCCTGTTGGGTATAAGTCCAAAGGTTCTGGATCCCAGAAGCGCCTGAAATCTAAACAGGAGATAGCAATCGAGAAAACGAAATCAAAGTCAAAACCCGGGGCCAAAGAAAGACAGTGTCAGAATTGCAAAGGCTATGGACACTACGCATCGACATGCAAACAAGCCGTAATTAAAAGAAAATCGACAAGGTCTTCGAGAGCAAGTGAAGAGTAGTTTGGCGTTTTGTATTTTTTCATTGTTACAGAACACACACAGATTGGAAATTTGGCGTTTTATATCTCTTATATAGCATTTTTTTCCATTTTTTTCTACTTATTGTTCATAATATGTTACTTGGAAGTTACATAACAAACAATATAAGATTAGACACGAAAACCAAACGCCAAAGAAAAAAACAACGCCACTAAATAAAAGTATCTTAAACCTCTAATTTTGGTCATGCTAAACTCAATATTGTTTTATTGAATGAGATGGACAACATTGTTAATCCTCAGTTAAGAAAGATGTCTAACAATGTTGTCCACCCCATTCAGCTAAACTTTATTGAGAACAAAACTGAATCTCCAAGAATTGACGTTTTGCAATTTTGGGTTTTTTGTATTTTTTGGCGTTTATATTGAGGACAGACACAATAAGATTTTGCTCAATGAGATGGACAATATCCCCACATAAGGATTTTGTCCATCACATTGAGTGAAAGTTTACTGTGAAAATAGTGTATATCAAAGAAACGTCGATTGGAATCTTTGAAGTTTGGGTTTTTGGCGTTTCTAAGATGAAAGGTATATAGTAAAATATGGTGTTTTGGGTTTGGTGTGGTTATTGGAAGGTCTGAGATGTTGTTTATATAAAATATTTTTGGCGCGTATTTTAGGCGGGATTTTATTATAATAAATGCTAGTAATTAAGTTCCGTTGTTTCAGTTATTGTTTGTTCAGCTTTATCGTTTAAAAACAAAGTTTGGCGTTTTATATTTAATGGCGTTTAGATTAGGATGATGTGTGATTTGTATTTTAAGGCGGGGAATTTAATGGCGTTTTATTCATGAGTTTGGCGTTTTCTGTAGAGAAGTCAAAAGACCTTTATACCCTTAATGAAGCGCGTCCACGTAATAAAATTGATGTTATTTACGAAAACGTCACCGCGCTAATCTAGTCCATAGATTGTTTTGATCTGACGATCCAAAAGCGTTCTCACACTTTTCACTGTTTTCCCTAAATCCTGACCCTATATATTATAATTATAAGAGTAAACTGCCATTTTGGTCCCTGAGGTTTGTCCAGTTTTGCCACTTTAGGCCAAATCTCAGACCTTTTACATCTGGGTCCCTGTGGTTTCAGTTTTATTGCCATTTTAGTCTAAAAGTGAAATCAGGTCAGATTTCTAAAAGAAAAAACTGGTTTTTTGTCCTTTTCCTCAGGGGCATTTTGGTCATTTGAAATTATATTATAAATAGATGATTGCAGATGATCAAACCACAGCAGTTTCATCCACTGGAATTATGGTCACTGGACATCCACCTCCAAGTCTCCAACTCCACCACCGCCACCTCCTCCCCCCTTCTCACCACAGCCGCCACCACCACCTCCTTCTCACTACAGCTAAATTCACCCAAATCCACAACCTTCTATCAACCAAATCCACCCAGAATCAAAACCCTAAATTCGTATGGTCACCGTCACAGAACAACAACGTCATAGAACAACAACGTCACGGTCACCGTCACTCTCTCTCTCACTCTCTCTCTCTCTTCCGATCACTGGGACTCGCATGCACCCCACATTATTATTATGTGTGCACCCATAATAATATTGTGCTTTGCATGTTCATCTCAGTTCCTCTTAACTCATGTCAAATGGTTCCTCAAACTCAGATGTCAAACAGAGGTCTTCAAGTTAAAAAAAAATCACCAAATTCAAGAACTATGGCATACTATCACCGCATCATAAGGTAGGCAAGCAATCCATGCCATCATGCTATAGTGATGAGTGTGTGTTCGTATGTTTCGTCATAGACAAGTGTGTACTAGTTACGTAATGTATACAACAAGTAAGAGGGACGAACCTTGCAAATCTGGAGCTGAGTGTCATGGTCGTATTCATGTTTTCAGAACTGTTCGGTTATAGTCTGGTTTTATAAAAACATTTTCCACTTTTTAAAACCAAGTTCACTATAACCAATGGCTCTGATACCAATCTGTCACACCCCCAAAATACCACAAGCGAAAAACCCCCGCGAGGCGTGTGACATACCAGGATCTAGCCACCAATCACATTGAACTCATAAGTATATTAAAACTTTCATTGATTTAACATTAAGTATTACACGTTACAAATAATTCACAGTATACAGCGGAAGCATAATTCATTAGTTAAGTGTTTATAAACCTCATGTAAAAATCATTAGTCTTGTATTACGATTCCATGTATCTCGACCCATGACTACTCCAGCCTCCCAGACAGCAAGTTCCAATGATAAGCACCTAAAGGCCTACAAGGCATGTAACAACGAGTCAACAACAAAGTTGAGCGAGTTCACAGTTGATTGTTTAGTTATAGCATTTGTTTCGTAAATCAGTTGTTCGTTTTGTAAACCATGTATCGCATTATTTCGTATCGCGGTCTTCCAGACATGTTTGCGAAGATTAGTGGGGGCTTCCCATGTGTTACTAGACCGTGCGTATCGACTACTACGAAAATATAAGAGGTGCCCTAAGTCAATGTCTATCAGCATTGACCCTTTGCCCATAGTCCATTAGTACACGCCCGTCCGACTGGCACGGTGTGAGGTTTGTTAAACCTAATAGCGCTATTAACTAATGACCCGCTCGCCATAGGCCTCGGCGATTAAGTCGATATAAATGAGGGACTTCAGTGATAGAGGTTTGGTCCAGTGTGTAATCTTGGCATCCTACCTACGGAGGATGGTTGTAGTTACCGTATGAATCATTAACCCATTCCCAACCCTTGGGAACCCCATGCCTTGGAAAGATTGTGAACTCACCTTGGTTTGCTCGGTTTGGCTCTAAAAAATAGCTAATAGTCAAAGTCGGTCAATCACGTCCTAGTATGATTACCACTTAGTTTATTAGTGACTTCAAATAAGCACGAAGTTCCTACACGCATTTACCACATAACATGCACTCACTTTAACAGTTCACGCCCATATAAACTTTCCACTTATAGCTACTCAAAAGCAAGCATACGATATTGCACATAACACTTTCATTGACATATAACACTTTAGATCATTATTGGATAACATAACCAACATTTAGACATGCAAATCACTAGTTATATTGTTTCAGCTTAAACATCCAAAACTGGACTGTTTTCGGGTAATTTAATAAAATAGTTAACTTATTCTAAAAATTCCTAAATTTTTACAGAATGTTTTAAACAATCGAAATATTATTGTGTAAAAATATCAGGATCCAATTCATTACCAATATTTTATAAAAAATCATTTACCGGACTGCAAATCAGATTCGTCACTTTCTGACTGCAGTCCACGGAAAAATTCATTTAAAATTCATCGTAAGTCCGATTGACGAAATTCCAGTGGGAGAATTACTTATACATCAGTACTCATCTACTGAACAAATTTCATGATCTGACTCTACACAGAATCCAAGTTATGACTGAAAACAGGACATTTATTTTCAGCAGTAAAAATGCAGTTTGAGTTGCTGTTATAAAACAATTCTTTAAAAATAGTAAACGAAGTCCAAAAATTATGATTCCAGTGCCATTAGAACCGTATTTCATAATACATAAATCTAGAGTTCAGAAAATACATTTTCTGCTTTATTAAGGTTCGGTTATAGCCAACTGAAGTTGGCTGTAATCACTAAACAGCCTCCTGTTTTTCAGCATTTAACATTCTAATGCGAGTTATATTGGTTCCGTTACATGTTCAGTGATCAATAACAACATCATACTAGTATTATTTCATCATAATATAATCTTTAACTACTAACACATGAAGTAAACAAGAGTTTAAAGAAGTCTTACAACTAGCTTAAAGCTAGGGAAGATCACTAGAGAAAAGATGGATGATGAAAGCAAATGAGAAGGATTCTTCAAGACCTTCAAGCTTCAAGCTCCTTGTATCACCTTCTAACACTTGAAACATGCTCATCTATGGAATGGTGGTGGTGGTTTTAGAGTGAGCCAAGAGAGAGAGATAGAGAATGAGAAAGATGGTGTGAAGATTGTGAAGTTATGCACCATATTTATAGTCATCCTTTCTAGTGTTTAGTCAACATGAGCAAGCCAAGATTAACTAAAATATAAAGGTAAAATCTTGGATTCTAATATTTAGTCAACATAAGGAGAAGAAGTAAATACTTAGTCAACATAAGGAGGAGGTGGTAAATTTGAGGATAAGTAGGTGACTTCTAGTATTCAAATCCAAGTATAAGGTTACATGTTTTACTTAGTAGATTTCTAGTGGGTGTTATGGTGTACGGGGATCGTAACTAGCCAAGAAATAATTAAATAATGTGTTTGACAAATATTTGGTGTCCCGGGTAATGTCCGGTTGTTCGGTCGGATACTGTTACGTTAAGTTGTTTAATTGTTCCATAAGGCGTCTTATACATATATTTTTGTAACACAATTAATTGCTAACACATAGGAAAATATTCAGGACCATTTAGTCAAGTTTTCTGCATACTACTAGCATGCTAACACGCACATGTAAGTATAACACAGTAATCAGGAAACAGTTAAATAATTCAACACAGTCACTAAGCACTTTAATTATCATTAATAAATTGTATGGATACATGGAATTACGAGGGTTGTCACAGTCTCCCCCTGTTAAGAAAATTTCGTCCTGAAATTTAGTGCGTAGTTACTGAGAAAGCTAGTTAAGTTGCGTGGTTTACTGGTTTTTCCTGGGGTGTCACATCATCCCCCCGTTGGTTTGGAATTTCGTCCCGAAATTCCGCAGTAGCTTCAGCCTCAGTAGTGGTTGCACTTTTCTCAAACAACTGGGGATACTTGAGTTTCATTTGGTCTTCTCGTTCCCAGGTATACTCTGGGCCACGACGGGAGTTCCAACGAACTCGAACGAGAGGAATTCTAGTGCGCTTGAGGACCTTAACATCTTGGTCCGTGATTTCGACTGGTTCCTCGACGAATCGCAACTGTTCATCAATAGTGAGCTCCTTCAAAGGAACTACGAGCGTCTCATCTGACAGACACTTCTTCAGATTTGAGACGTGAAATACGTTGTAAACTGCACTGAGTTCTGTTGGTAGGTTCAGTTTGTAGGCCACCTTGCCTATTTTCTCTATGATTTCGAAAGGTCCGACGTATCGTGGGTTAAGTTTGCCTCGTTTGCCAAAACGAACAACACCATTCCAAGGTGAGACTTTGAGTAGCACTCGATCCCCAACCTGGAACTCGAGTGGTTTTCTGCGCTTGTTCGCGTAGGCTTTCTGACGGTCGCGAGCTGCCGCCATTCGTTGCCGTATCTGAGAAATCCTTTCTGTTGTGTCTACCACAAGTTCTGGGCCAGTGATCTGGCTGTCGCCAACCTCTGCCCAACAAAGAGGTGATCGGCACTTACGCCCGTACAGTGCCTCAAACGGAGCGGCTTGAATTCTAGTGTGGTAGCTGTTATTATACGAAAATTCCACTAATGGTAGATGCTTTTCCCAGCCGTTGCCAAAGTCAATCACACATGCCCTAAGCATGTCTTCAAGGGTTTGGATGGTGCGTTCAGACTGCCCATCCGTTTGCGGGTGATAAGCTGTGCTCATATCTAAACGTGAGCCAAAAGATTTGTGCATCGCTTGCCACAGTTCTGAAGTAAAACGTGCATCACGATCAGAGATAATAGAGGTCGGCACTCCGTGCCTCGAAACCACTTCCTTTAAGTAAACGTCTGCTAGAATGGAGAACTTATCCATTTCCTTGATAGCCAAGAAGTGTGCAGACTTAGTCAGTCGATCCACGATCACCCAAATGGTATCGTTTCCGCGTTGAGACCTAGGCAGGCCAGTAACAAAATCCATGGAAATTTGCTCCCATTTCCATGTCGGGATCTCTGGTTGTTGAAGTAGGCCTGATGGTTTCTGATATTCGGTCTTGACTCTCGCACAAGTCAAGCATTTGCTAACGTAGGTTGCTATGTGGGCTTTCATACCAGGCCACCAGTATGTAGTCTTGAGATCGTGGTACATCTTATCCGAGCCAGGATGTACCGAATAACGAGATTTGTGTGCTTCATCCATTACAAGTTCTCGTAAATTGCCATAGAGTGGGACCCAGATGCGTCCTGTTACGTAGTAGGCGCCATCTTCCTTTTGTTCTAACTGTTGCCTTGAGCCGCGTAAGGCTTCAGCCCTGACATTTTCTGGTTTCAATGCTTCAACCTGAGCATCTCGTATCTGGGCAGGAAGACTAGATTGGATGGTAAGTTGTAAAGCACGTACGCGTTTAGGTGTAGTATCCTTTCGACTGAGGGCGTCGGCCACAACATTGGCTTTGCCCGGATGGTACTTGATGGCACATTCGTAATCATTCAATAGCTCGACCCATCGACGTTGTCGCATGTTCAACTCCTTTTGCTTGAAGATATGCTCGAGACTCCTGTGATCGGTGTAGATGGTGCACTTGGTACCGTACAGTTAATGTCTCCATATCTTAAGCGCGAAAACAACTGCTCCCAATTCCAGGTCGTGCGTAGTGTAGTTCCTTTCGTGAACCTTAAGTTGGCGTGATGCGTAGGCAATAACCTTGCCACGTTGCATCAACACGCAACCCAGTCCTTGGATGGGAGCGTCGCAATAAACCACAAAATCATCTGTGCCTTCAGGCAATGAGAGGATAGGCGCGCTACAAAGTCTATCTTTTAAGTGCTGAAATGCGGACTCTTGTGCATCACCCCAATGATAGGTGACACCCTTCTGAGTCAGTGAAGTGAGAGGTTGCGCAATCTTCGAGAAATCCTTGATAAATCTTCTGTAATATCCTGCCAAACCCAAGAATTGGCGGATTTCTGTTGGTGTACGGGGTGCAGGCCAGTTTTTGATCGAATCAATCTTGGATGGATCAACATGAATCCCAACCTTGTTTACTACGTGGCCTAGAAAGTGGACTTCGCGAAGCCAGAAGTCACATTTTGAAAACTTGGCATACCACTGCTCTGCTCGAAGAAGTTCCAGCATAAGTCGTAGATGCTGCTCGTGTTCTTCCTGACTCTTAGAATAGATCAGGATATCGTCGATGAAAACAATAACGAACTTATCCAGGTAAGGTTTGCACACTCGGTTCATGAGATCCATGATGACCGCTGGTGCATTCGTTAATCCGAAAGGCATAACCAGAAACTCGTAGTGGCCGTAATGAGTTCTGAATGCTGTTTTGGAGACGTCCTCGTCCCGGACTCTCAGTTGATGGTAGCCTGATCTCAAATCAATCTTTGAATAGTAGCTCGACCCTTGCAGCTGGTCGAACAAGTCGTCAATGCGTGGAAGAGGATAGCGATTCTTTACGGTCACCTTGTTTAGTTCGCGGTAATCTATGCACATACGAAAGGTACCGTCTTTCTTCTTCACAAACAACACGGGAGCTCCCCAGGGCGAAGAGCTAGGATGAATGAAACCCTTATCCAAGAGTTCTTGCAATTGCTTGAACAGTTATTCCAGTTCGGTTGGAGCTAAGCGATAAGGTGCTCGAGCTATGGGCACTGCTCCAGGAGCTAGCTCGATTTGAAACTCGACTTGACGATGAGGCGGAAGACCAGGTAATTCCTCGGGGAATACCTCAGGAAAATCGCGTACAATAGGAATGTCTTCAATTCTCTTCTCTTCCATTGATGTGTCAGTAACGAGAGCTAGAATGGCAATGTGGCCCTTTCGCAAACACTTCTGGGCCTGAAGGAAAGAGATGATGTCTACAACTACACCACTCTTGTTACCACGAATCACGAGGGGTTCTTCACCAGCACAAGGGATGCGGACAATCCTCTCGTTGCAAAGAATTTCCGCTTGCTGATGAGATAACCAATCCATCCCAATAACAACGTCGAAACTACCCAGAATGATAGGAATGAGGTCGATAGAAAAGGTCTGATCAGCAAGAACAAGATTACAACCCTTAACTATGTGTGTGGCCTCTAAATTTTTACCGTTTGCTAGCTCTACCATGTGTTTGGTGGTTAAAAGTGTTGGGGTGCGCTTAAGCATTTGGCTAACTTTTAAGGACACATAGCTAGTATCGGCACCCGAATCGAATAATACAGTAACAAAGAAATCATCCAGAAGAAACTTACCCATCACCACGTTGGGATCGTTCTTCGCGTCACCCTGACTCAGCACGGAAACACGTCCCCTGGCACCATTGCCATCATTGTTACCCCCGTTATAGTCTATTGTCATTGCTGGTGTCCTGATTGTTTCATAAGAGTTGACTCTCATGAGTCGCTAACAGGGATTAAGGATTCGGTTGAAGCCAATTCACAGGTGTTCGTTGCCGGTAGCCAGGGTCGTAAAGGTACTGAGGTTGGTAAAGTACTACGCTCATCCTCATGTTTCTTCGAGTAATCCACAGTATGTTGTGGGAGTGTTGCAGAAGTGATCACACTTCGGGATCTAAGACGTCAATACGTGAGTTCCAGGAAACGAAGAGAAGTGAAAATGGTATCGCTCAATCATTCGACGCTGCTACATTCAACTCAGGGACGTTCGTATGAGCACCTCACATTCAACACGGTTCGCTAGGTGTTCAGATGGGTGTTCGGGTAATGCTCGATAGCATCGAGATTCGAAGGGATCCTGAGATGAATGAAAAGTTCACGTTCGAGTAGGGGACAATCACTGCTATGACCCCTATAGGTTTGTTATGTTTCACATCGATCAAATAATAGAACGAAATCCCTTTTCCACTTGTTAAGTCTCACTGGGACTCGCATGCACCCCACATTATTATTATGTGTGCACCCACAATAATATTGTGCTTTGCATGTTCATCTCAGTTCCTCTTAACTCATGTCAAATGGTTCCTCAAACTCGGATGTCAAACAGAGGTCTTCAAGGTAAAAAAAATCACCAAATTCAAGGACTATGGCATACTATCAACGCATCATAAGGTAGGCAAGCAATCCATGCCATCATGCTATAGTGATGAGTGTGTGTTCGTATGTTTTGTCATAGACAAGTGTGTACTAGTTACGTAATGTATACAACAAGTAAGAGGGACGAACCTTGCAAATCTGGAGCTGAGTGTCATGGTCGTATTCATCTTTTCAGAACTGTTCGGTTATAGTCTGGTTTTATAAAAACATTTTCCCCTTTTTAAAACCAAGTTCACTATAACCAATGGCTCTGATACCAATCTGTCACACCCCCAAAATACCACGAGCGAAAAACCCCCGCGAGGCGTGTGACATACCAGGATCTAGCCACCAATCACATTGAACTCATAAGTATATTAAAACTTTCATTGATTTAACATTAAGTATTACACGTTACAAATAATTCACAGCATACAGCGGAAGCATAATTCATTAGTTAAGTGTTTATAAACCTCATGTAAAAATCATTAGTCTTGTATTACGATTCCATGTATCTCGACCCATGACTACTCCAGCCTCCCAGACAGCAAGTTCCAATGATAAGCACCTAAAGCCTGCAAGGCATGTAACAATGAGTCAACAACAAAGTTGAGCGAGTTCACAGTTGATTGTTTAGTTATAGCATTTGTTTCGTAAATCAGTTGTTCGTTTTGAAAACCATGTATCGCATTATTTCGTATCGCGGTCTTCCAGACATGTTTGCGAAGATTAGTGGGGGCTTCCCATGTGTTACTAGACCGTGCGTATCGACTACTACGAAAATATAAGAGGTGCCCTAAGTCAATGTCTATCAGCATTGACCCTTTGCCCATAGTCCATTAGTACACGCCCGTCCGACTGGCACGGTGTGAGGTTTGTTAAACCTAATAGCGCTATTAACTAATGACCCGCTCGCCATAGGCCTCGGCGATTAAGTCGATATAAATGAGGGACTTCAGTGATAGAGGTTTGGTCCAGTGTGTAATCTTGGCATCCTACCCACGGAGGATGGTTGTAGTTACCGTATGAATCATTAACCCATTCCCAACCCTTGGGAACCCCATGCCTTGGAAAGAGTGTGAACTCACCTTGGTTTGCTCGGTTTGGCTCTCAAAAATAGCTAATAGTCAAAGTCGGTCAATCACGTCCTAGTAAGATTACCACTTAGTTTATTAGTGACTTCAAATAAGCACGAAGTTCCTACACGCATTTACCACATAACATGCACTCACTTTAACAGTTCACGCCCATATAAACTTTCCACTTATAGCTACTCAAGAGCAAGCATACGATATTGCATATAACACTTTCATTGACATATAACACTTTAGATCATTATTGGATAACATAACCAACATTTAGACATGCAAATCACTAGTTATATTGTTTCAGCTTAAACATCCAAAACTGGACTGTTTTCGGGTAATTTAATAAAATAGTTAACTTATTCTAAACACTCCCAATTTTTTACAGAATGTTTTAAACAATCGAAATATTATTGTGTAAAAATATCAGGATCCAATTCATTACCAATATTTTATAAAAAATCATTTACCGGACTGCAAATCAGATTCGTCACTTTCTGACTGCAGTCCACGGAAAAATTCATTTAAAATTCATCGTAAGTCCGATTGACGAAATTCCAGTGGGAGAATTACTTATACATCAGTGCTCATCTACTAAACAAATTTCATGATCTGACTCTACACAGAATCCAAGTTATGACGGAAAACAGGACGTTTATTTTCAGCAGTAAAAATGCAGCTTGAGTTGCTGTTACAAAACAATTCTTTAAAAATAGTAAACAAAGTCCAAAAATTATGATTCCAGTGCCATTAGAACCGTATTTCGTAATACATAAATCTAGAGTTCAGAAAATACATTTTCTGCTTTATTAAGGTTCGGTTACAGCCAACGCCAACTGAAGTTGGCTGTAATCACTAAACAGCCTCCTGTTTTTCAGCATTTAACATTCTAATGCGAGTTATATTGGTTCCGTTACATGTTCAGTGATCAACAACAACATCATACTAGTATTATTTCATCATAATATAATCTTTAACTACTAACAGATGAAGTAAACAAGAGTTTAAAGAAGTCTTACAACTAGCTTAAAGCTAGGGAAGATCACTAGAGAAAAGATGGATGATGAAAGCAAATGAGAAGGATTCTTCAAGACCTTCAAGCTTCAAGCTTCTTGTATCACCTTCTAACACTTGAAACAAGCTCAACTATGGAATGGTGGTGGTGGTTTTAGAGTGAGCTAAGAGAGAGAGATAGAGAATGAGAAAGATGGTGTGAAGATTGTGAAGTTATGCACCATATTTATAGTCATCCTTTCTAGTGTTTAGTCAACATGAGCAAGCCAAGATTAACTAAAATATAGAGGTAAAATCTTGGATTCTAATATTTAGTCAACATAAGGAGGAGAAGTAAATACTTAGTCAACATAAGGAGAAGAAGTAAATACTTAGTCAACATAAGGAGGAGGTGGTAAATTTGAGGATAAGTAGGTGACTTATAGTATTCAAATCCAAGTATAAGGTTACATGTTTTGCTTAGTAGATTTCTAGTGGGTGTTATGGTGTACGGGGATCGTAACTAGCCAAGAAATAATTAAATAATGTGTTTGACAAATATTTGGTGTCCCGGGTAATGTCCGATTGTTCGGTCGGATACTGTTCCGTTAAGTTGTTTAATTGTTCCGTAAGGCGTCTTATACATATATTTTTGTAACACAATTAATTCCTAACACATAGAAAAATATTCAGGACCATTTAGTCAAGTTTTCTGCATACTACTAGCATGCTAACACGCACATGTAAGTATAACACAGTAATCAGGAAACAGTTAAATAATTCAACACAGTCACTAAGCACTTTAATTATCATTAATAAATTGTACGGATACATGGAATTACGAGGGTTGTCACAACTTTGATGTAGTGTTTGGCCTTGGTTTACATTTTCACTCGGCCAAAAGTAAAAACTAGGCCTTAATTAAGACTTACATACAAAATTGCCACTCTTTGGTTCTGAATCGTGGACTGTGGTTTTTTTTAATCTTTTTTATTACTTTGATGTAGTGTTTGACCATGATTTACAATTTCACTCCATATTTTTATATATGAGTTTGTCTACGTTTTACGTTAGTTCACAATACAAGTTTGCGTTTGTTTTTGCCTACGTTTGACGTCACGTGGTGCTATAAATTTGCGTTTTTGTTTTACGATTTTTCCAGTTTTGGTCGCTGTTTGCTTACTACATAGCACGGTTTACGACCTACACCCTGTAACGCAGGGGTTAACACTAGTTTATATATAAAGAGATAAAAAAGAAAATAAAAAAAATAAGTGTTTGTATATATAAATGCAAGTTTATATGTCTTATATATCATAATTCTAATTATTGTTTTTTATAAAAAGGTAAAAAGGAAAATTAAATAAAAAAATAAGAATTAATTACACTGTTAGTCCCTGTGATTTTTGAAAAGTAACAAGGTAGGTAAAGTACTAATATTTTAAAGTTACACTTTGAGGTTCTAACGTTTCATTTTTTAACAACCTATGGTACTAAGACTATCATATTTTAGTTTTTCTATTAAGTTTAAAGGTATCTTAGACATTTCACATCTAAAGGACTATATATGTAACTTTATGGTTAATGTGGGATTGTTTTTGTCATTACTCAAAAAAATAAATAGATTTTTATGATGTTATTTATTTTAGAGTAAATTACTTTTTGAGTCCCTGTGTTTTAGTGATTTTAAGCACTTGAGTCCAAAGTTAAAATGTTTAATGCCCTAAGTCCCTAACCGTTTTTTGTAACCCTTTTGATGGAGAGGGTGAAACCCGAGTCTTAATGTGTTTATATTACGGGTTTTGTTGCGTTTTAAGTGATTATATGATTTGAATGTGATAACTATGAGAGGTTGCGGTTTTGCAGGTTCGTTGCTTAAATCGGTGAAGTTAAAGTGTTTGGAGGTGAGTTGAACACCCGAGGATGATAATAAAGGTACATTACGTTATTCGGGATTTGTTTCTGGTTGGAAAATAGCTTGGAAGCATAAGAAACGTGAAAGAATAAAGTACATGAACTTACCGCCGTAGCTTACGGCGGGATCCGGGAAAATGCGAATGGGTTGACTTTTTGGAGGTATAAAGGTTATTTTCCAAACTCTAATCAATATCATTCAACTCTGGGACGATTTTGGGGGATCAAGAGCACACTTTTGGGCGATTTTTCACCTTTCATCATCATAGTTTTCACCAACACAAAGATTGCAAAGATGATTTCAACCGTTATTCAAGCTTTCGAAGATCGATTCACCGAGATGAGCGGCTAATTTCTTAGTGGTTTCGTCCGGGTGGAGGATTCTTGTAAGTAGACTAATTCTATATCTTTCAAATTGTATTTGAATTTGGTAATCTAAGCATTCGATGCTTTTTACCATTTGATTCAATTGATTGGATTGTAACGATTGGTTTTACATTAAATCTTAATTCTAATTCATTCAATTCCCTAGAATTCTAGCAATTGGGATATATTTGATAGGGGTTAGGGTTGTTAATTTCAATTGATTATTTATATGATAACCTTCTGTTGTTTTGCAATCGAAGTAAGTATTCTTTGGATAATAACAATGGATTAATTGACTTATGCAATCATGTCTATGCGATTGTGGCAATCAACACATAATTCTAGTCTATTTTGAATCTAAAATCCGGAGTAACCATTGTTTTCTCTCATTGTTACAAGCTCGTTTTTAGCAGTACTTAGTTTAATCAAACACTCAAACAACCGATTTTATATTTTTGCAATTAGTTCTTTATACTTAATCAAAAACCGCTTTCCACCATACTCCTTTGGTTCGATACCCTATTTACATTATCTACATAGTTATTTAGGTTTTTGTATGACACTCACGGCAGTCATCAAAAAGGCGCCGTTGCCGGTGAGTCATGCGCAAAGTGTTTTGTTTTAAGTCTTTTTCTAAAAATCCTTAAAAATCCAAAAATACAGTTTATTTCGTTTTGTTCAGACTTACGCGTGGTTTCTTGTCTGTGTTTGTGCAAGTGATTCATACGTGTATGCATCATACTAGAAAGTCCGGAAAGTCTTCGCCATTAGTATTTGATCCGGAAATTGAGAGAACAGTTCGGAAGATGTTGGTGCACTTGTGTCTGTACTTTGTCTGTATTTCGTCTTGATTCAATACGATGTCTTTGTTAGTACTGTAAGTTTGACCAAGTCAACCATCCTCCTGGTTTGACTTGGCCAAACAGTTCGAACAATGGTTGTAATATGGCTGTGTCGAAGGATGTGTCATCGAAGGATTGTTTATATCCTTCGATGAGCTCGAAAGATGACCTTCGAAGGATAGACCTCGAAGGATACCATCCTTCGAGGTATCTGTGATCCTTCGATGGGTTTCTGGTCGACAGATGATCTTACGATCAGTCTGTCTGATCCTTCGACCAGACAATCTGAGTTGGGTATAAATACCCATGTGTTGTGTTCACTTGATAGTTAGACAAAAGAGAGCTTCATTTTCAGACACATAGAGAGCATTCTGTTCAGAACACACACACACACGAAAGTTAGAGAGAGTTTATAGAATACATCTGTAAACATTGTGCTTGTAACCGAACCTTTCATACGTATTAATACAAGTGGTGTTAATCGGTGAAAACTTGTGTGTTGTGTTTATGCTTGTTCTTTCTCGGTTTGCATGCTAGCTTGGATTCCGCACTCGCTAGTGTGTTAGATATAACAAGGAATAGGTTAAACCTCAACCTCCGAGGGACCTACAAGTGGTATCAGAGCCGTGGCTCTTTTCCTTGTTAAAAACCGAGTTTACAAGACTTTGAGTGTTTGGACAAAACTCACTTGGTTTTTGCAGCCGTTTTTACTGTTTTTCTCGCTTATCTTTACGTTAAAACGTGTTCTAAACTAACCGGGTGTGTTGCATGACGGGTTGGGTAACTTAAAACTTGTTTTTGAGGTGTTTGGAAATTTCCGGCCAATATTCCGGCTACTCCGGTGACCGGTTTCTGGGTTGTTATTTTGATTTTCAGCAATATTTTATTTGTTCAAATCTGTTTTTGCAGAAAATGATGGTCTGAACCATACTTTCTGCCGAAAGATTTACCAACCCATCACCTTTTTCACCAACCTGTCACTCTTTGTCAACTGTGTCAGAGCAGTTCGAAAGATATCCTTCGAACTCGAAAGATCATCTTTCGATCAGTGGAGGTTCGATAGATCATCATCCTTCGAACCAAGGAATCATTTTCGAAGGATACATCTTTCGTTTTACTGCTCTTATTCGAAAGACCAGGATCCTTCGATTGGGGAGTCTTTCGAAAACAATTGTTCGAAACTCAACAGTAATCTTTCGAACACTGTTGATCCTTCGAACAAGTGTTGATCTTTCGAACTTAGTCTGTTTTTGTTTAACAAGTTTGTGATTTTCAGGTTTTATTATTTTAGATCAAAAATGAATCCAAGATGGAATACTCCGGTAAATACAGACATGTATTTTGGTACTCCGTCTCCCTCACCGGTATCTTCTAATGCAACTTCTACCGGTCAATGGGCATTCGTATCAAATCAAACTCCAAGTATTCAAAGCATTCTCTTGAGCGAGAGCGAAACCGGAAGTTTGAATCGGCCTCCAAAGTTGATGCACTTATATGAATATCCAGGATGGATTGATAGATTTCATACATACGTTCTTGGTCAAAATACAGAATTGTGGTTGCGGTTCATTACAGATTTCGATCAAACAATAGAGGTTGCTGCATCATCTGCTGCTACATTTGCAGATCTTACGGAAGATCAGAAGAAGGTCTATGATTTGGAAAAGAAAGCATATGCCATTCTTACTCAGGCGTTGAGTAAAGATATTTATCATCAATTTGTCAGTTACAAGACAACGAAAAGGTTGTGGGACGCGTTGAAGACAAGGGGCGTAGGAAATGAAGCGACACGTCAATTGAGAAAAGAATTGCTGAAGAAAGAGTTTGATGGTTTTACTTGTATGGAGAATGAGTCGTTAGGTGATTTGACAAGTCGATTTAATCACTTGTTGACTGAATTGGCAAATTTTGGGGTTGTTACAACTTCTGCAGAGATTGTGAAAAGGTTTGCAGATGCGTTGCCACCTCAATGGAATACTTTCTTGGAAATCATGAAGTACAATGGTACTTTAGCTACAACGAGCTTCAACGACTTTGTTCAAATCCTGGAAAACAAGAATCAGGAAGAAACTCTCAAGGCAAAAAGAGTTCTAGTGCCACAAAATCCTGAAATGTATTATGGAACTTCTAGCACTTCTACAAAACCTTCTTCACATGCTCCAATTCAAACAGCGTTTATGTCTAGCACTGACATGTATGGCAATACTATCCAAGTTCCGGTCCCTCCAAAGACAGACATGTATGGAAATCTGCTGGAACCAGTTCCTCAATCAGTACCACAACAACAAAGCCAACGACCTCTCAGACCAACTGATATGTTCGGAAATCCATTACCTGTTCGATCTACCGGAACAACAGACATGTATGGGAATCCACTTCCTCCTCAATCTACCGGACCAACAGACATGTATGGGAATCCACTTCCTCCTCAACAGCAAGCGTGTTATGGAAGCGCATCATCTGCTGGTCAACAGTCAAAGCCAAATACAGTACGGCTCGACACCTCAAGCTTTTCTAAAGTCAGTGTGGAAGTAGCAAAGGAACACATGGAGCTGCTAAACACTTTGGTGAGCGCATACTGTGGATTAGTGGAAGGTCAGATTGGCAACATTAATCTGACTCAAGAAGACTATCAGCAGATTGATAAAGAGGAGATGGAGATGATGGACATCAAGTGGGCCTTTGCCAGTGCTGTTAGGCAAGCAAAGGATTTCATGGAGAGAACTGGCAGAACCAGCTTGGAAAGCAAGAAAGACACCAAGTATGGGTTTGATAAGCAGGCTGTTAAGTGCTTCAATTGTGGTGAACGTGGTCATTTCAAGCGTGAATGTACGAGGCCATCTCAACATGGAAACCAGAATCCTTTCAGAGGTCAAGGCAACCAGCAGAACCAGAACAGGAACAATGTTCGTACGTTGGTACCTGTCAACAACCAAAGCCAAGCAGGACCATCAAATGCCAACCAGGCACTTGTGGTTCAAGTAGATGAAGGTTGTGATTGGTCAATCCAGTTGGGAAATGATGCTCCAGATGGAACAGCTTGTTTTGCTGAAGTTGTCAAGGATCCTAAACACGCCAGTGGTGGAGAATCTTCCACCAATGGTAGTGAATCTTCTGAAGATGAAGACAGCTCCGGTTACAGTGGAAGTTCAGATGAAGAGTCCTCGAGTTCAGGGAATGATCAGGAAGATGACACATCAACTGCGTCAGTTAATGCAGATATTGATGAACTATTGGAAGAAGCTACAGCAAGAATTCAAAGAAGATCTATTTTGGTGGATCAAGCTGCCTATTCTTCGTCTTCTCTCCATTCAGCCTTTATGGCTAATGTCGACAGTTCATCAAGTCAGGTATGTGTCGATGAACCCACTGCTGATATCTGTGATAATTGTGATAGATTGCATGTTAAATGTGCTGATTTGGATGCAAACATGTCTGAGTTGCAAGGCAAACATGATGCTTTACAAGCTGGTTTGTTTGACTTGCAAGACAAACATGTTTCTTTGAATGATAAGTGGTGTGAATTGCAAAGCAAACACGAGGCTTTGCAAGAGAAATATGATGTGACATTCATTCACAACCAGAAGTTGACCGTTGATCTTTCCAAGTGCACAGAAGCCAACATGTTTTATGAAAACCATGAAAAGGAATTTAAATCAATGATTGAAACGTTAAAGAAAGATAAAACAGAGCTGACAAAAATGGTTTCCAGAAAACAAACTGACATCAATTTGTATATAACTCGTCTTGAAGTAATGCAAAAGGAAATGGCTTGTGTTAAAACTGAAAGTGAGGCGATCCGACTCAAGTTAGATAGTTATTTGAGCTCTAGCTATGTGTTGGATCACATCATTGATGTTCAGAAAGAGAAACGGGATGTCACATGCATAGGTTACAAGAAATGTCCACCACCTGTGAGAAACAATTTTGATGCACTGCCTGATGTGGAGTACAGAACTCACTTTGAACCATCGGTTCCTTTGGACGTTGAGGAATTTGCAACAGGGCTTGGATACAAGAAAGAAGTATCATCAGATTCGGATGTGTCAGCAGATACTTTTGTAACTGCTGAACAGAATCAGGGTCCTCCAGTTGTGATTGAGGATGCTGATTCTTCTGATGATGAGTCTGATGATACTGATTTAGCAAAGTCTGATGCGGTGATAAACGAAGAGGACATACCTCTTGAGAATCATATTCTGTGTGATCCTCCTGCAAAACCCGCTAAGACTGTTGAAATCGAGTCCTCGTCTGCAAAAGAGTCGGAGAGTGTGGATTTGCTGTACACTCTTGTTGGTGATGATAAAATTTATTCTGACAAAGATTTTCCTATTAAGAATGTTAATCAATCATTAATCAGTAAAGTTTTTGAGAATTCAACAAGTAAGTTTTTGGGTAAGAAAGGATCACACGTTGTGGTAACACAGTGCCCTCCTATCCCTAAGGCTGAAGTTAGAAAACAATTTGGCAATCAGAAATTACCAACAGTGCAAAAACAGCAAAATCATGCCAAACCAAAAGGTAAAACACCGACTCAAATTCAAAGGAAGCCGAATCAGAAGAAGAAAAGGAATGTGAACTTTGTGAAATCTAAGGGAACGGACAAAATTGCAACGTTTGAAAATCAATCTAATTTAGATTTTGTCAAGAAAGCAACTGTGATGAAAAGGAATGAACCAAGTAGTTCAAAACCTAGTACCTCGGGATCACAAAGTTCATCATCGGTAAGACGATCACATGATACTTCGGGGTTTGTTGAACGAAGATCATGTTTTGAATGTGGTACAATTGGGCACATTGTCAGAAATTGCCCGTATCTTCATAAATTAAAAGCCAAAGAAGATGATCCCCGTGAACGCAATCACCAAAAGCGATCTGTGTCTTTAAAACAAGATCCCTGACTTGTAAGAGAAAGGGAAAAGAAACAGAAACGCCAACAAGTCAAGGTGGTTGAAAAGGCACTTAAAAATGAAGTGGTTCAAAAACAATCGGTTCCAGTTAAACCAGAAAGCTCAAAATTTTCAAAAACTTCAAACAATCACGAAGTTAAATTTGCAAACAATCAAACTGGTAAATTTCAACAGACATGGAAACCTAAAATAACCACAAATTCAGGGGGACCATCACAATTTTCGAATCATCAAAGAATAGAGGTTATTGTTGTTGATGAAAATGGAAGACCCAAGACCACAATGGCTTGGGTCCCCATCTCCAACTAATTATGTGAGTTCATGTACAGGGTGTTCCAGGAGGAACTATCAGTAGTCATTGGATTGTTGATAGTGGGGCATCCAGGCACATGACAGGCGACATGAAGCTTCTCTACGACGTCAAATCTATTAGAGGAGGTTATGTTGCTTTTGCTGGAGATAAAGGCGGATATATTACGGGTGAAGGAATGATTTCCAACGGGGTTGTTAGCTTTGATAAGATCAACTTTGTACAACAACTTGATCACAATCTTCTTAGTGTTTCTCAAATTTGTGATAAGCAGTTCTCAGTACACTTTGATGCAAATGGATGTTATGTGCTGAAACCCGGCTTCAAAATTCCAAAAGAATGGATTCTCTTGTCGGCTCCAAGGATAAATGATCTGTATGTCCTTGATATGAGCCAAGCTATCACAACGTCTGCACAAGCAACTTGTTTCGTTTCCAAAGCCACAAAAAAAGACACAATCTCTTGGCACAGGCGAATGGGTCACATTCACTTACGCAAAATGAATCATTTGGTGTCAAATGAATTGGTGAATGGTGTTCCTCTTAAAAACTTCCATCTTCAAGATGTCTGTGTCTCGTGCCAAAAAGGAAAACAAACGAAGAAGCGACACCCGACAAAGAAAATCAACACGGTGGCTGTTCCTCTTGAACGTTTGCACATGGATTTGTTCGGTCCTGTCAAGCACAAAAGCATTAGGAATGATCAATACTGCCTCGTGATAACTGATGATTATTCAAGATTTTCTTGGGTGGCGTTCATGGCACATAAGAGTGAAACCTTCGGTATTATCAAAAACTTGATCATTCAGATTGAGAATCTATATAATTTGAAGGTTAGGCGGATACGTAGCGACAATGGTACTGAATTTAAAAATCATACCATGGCGGAGTTTTGCACTTCAAAAGGTATTCTTCACGAATTTAGTGCAGCTTACACTCCTCAACAGAATGGCGTCGCTGAACGTAAGAACCGCACATTGATCGAGACTGCTAGGACTATGTTGGTAGAGTCACAATTGCCGATTCCATTTTGGACTGAAGCTGTGGCATCTGCATGTTATACGTTGAACCGAGTCCTTACAGTCAAAAGGCACAACAAGACCTTCTTTGAGCTTATTAACAAACGGAAACCAGATTTGTCATATCTTGAACCGTTTGGAGCTCCTTGCACTCTAATCGATCCTCATGGAAAGTTTGGGGCAAGAGCCATTGAAGGATACTTTCTTGGGTATTCCACCCCGAACTTAAGAGTCTGGAATCTAGAGACTAAAAGGGTCGAGGAATGGTCTGAAGTCAGAGTACAAAGGCACACTTTACCAGTCAAATGTCCTGGTCAGCCTTGGATGTTTGAGTACGATGACTTTTTCAATTCGATCAATGTTGAAGCAGTTGAAGAAAATGCTGCAGCAAGGATGTTTTTCGAGAGTGACAACGCAACAGATTCACCGTTGGTTCGTCCAATTCTTGTCAATCAAGAACCATCTTCGGTGAACAATAATGCTCTCGACAATGAGGATTTTCACGATGCTACCGAATTGAACGAATCTTCAGAGGATGATGAATTTCTCGATGCAGATCAAGAAGCTCCAATAACAGCAGTACATGGTACTTCAGAGGGTACACCTCCAGTGGATGTCCCTAGAACAGCTGAAGCTACTGCATCATCCTCTTCGTCAATTCCGGGACTTGAATTGATTGTTGATCTCAATCTCAACAATCTGGGTACAAATATTCCAGTTCAAAATAATCCAGAAACAAGGATTCACAATACCCATCCTCAACAAAACATCATCGGAAATGTACAGAGTGGCGTTCAAACAAGAAACATGTTGCGAAACAACAACAATGCAGGCTTGTATGCAACTATCCGAGAATCTGGTCAACAAAATGATTGGTCTTTCGCGTGTTATGTCTCACAAGAAGAGCCAAGAACTTGGAAAGATGCTTTGAAAGATAGCTCTTGGGTTGAAGCAATGCAGGAAGAACTGCAACAATTCCAGAAGCTTGGTGTCTGGAAACTCGTAGAGAAACCTGCTGGTTACAAGAAGATTGGTACCCGTTGGGTGTTTAAATGCAAAAAGGATGACCGTGGAGTCGTTATTCGAAACAAAGCAAGGCTAGTCGTTCAAGGTTTTCGTCAGATTGAAGGGATCGACTACAACGAAGTGTATGCACCTGTTGCACGTCTAGAAGCAATTCGGATTTTTCTGGCTTATGCCTCATTCAAAGGTTTCAAGGTATACCAGATGGACGTGAAAAGTGCATTCTTACATGGTGTGGTAGAAGAAGAGGTGTACGTCGAACAGCCTCCAGGTTTTGAAGATCCTATCCATCCCGATCGGGTTTGGTTGCTCAAGAAAGCTCTCTATGGTCTACATCAAGCACCGCGAGCTTGGTACGCAACCTTATCTAATTATCTGCTGGAGAATGGATTTCGCAGAGGTCTTATCGATTGTACTCTTTTCATCAAAGAACAAGATGGAGATCTTCTACTGGTACAGGTATACGTTGATGATATTATTTTTGGTTCTACTAATGATGTTTTGTGTAGGAATTTCGAGCGTGTAATGCAGGATAAATTCGAGATGAGTGCTATGGGGGAAACAACTTTCTTTTTGGGCCTACAAGTACAACAAACCGAGTCTGGGATATTCATCCATCAGACTAAATATGTTGGTGACATCTTGAGCCGGTTCCAGATGTCTGATGCAACGCCCATCGGTACCCCATTGCCACAAAATCACGGAATTACTCCAGACTTGAAGGGTGAAGCTGTTAGCCCCTCATACTACCGCGCGATGATCGGATCTCTTATGTACCTCACAGCATCAAGACCAGATATAATGTACCCAACGTGCCTGCTTGCCAGATATCAAGTCAACCCGAAGGCCTCACATCTTGCAGCTGTAAAAAGGATTTTTTGTTATTTGAAGGGTTACCCTGACACCGGTCTATGGTACCCTAGGGATAATAACTTTGACTTGATCGCATTCAGTGATTCTGATTTTGGCGGATGCAAAATCGACGGCAAATCCACAACGGCTGGATGTCAGTTTTTGGGAAATCGCCTAGTCACATGGCAGTGCAAGAAGCAGACGTGCGTCGCTACATCAACATGCGAAGCTGAATACATTGCTGCCTCTAGTTGTTGCTCCCAAGTCCTATGGATCCAACAACAAATGCGTGACTACGGTTTTGAATTCCTAACTACTCCTATTTACGTTGATAATTCTGCTGCCTTACAGATCACTAAAAATCCTGTGCAACATTCAAAGACTAAGCACATAGAAATTAAGTATCACTTCATACGTGATTGCTTTGAGAAAAGGCTAATCGATGTTGCTTACGTCCACACCGATGACCAACGTGCCGACCTTTTTACCAAAGCATTTGACAAATCAAGATTTGACTATTTATTATTGGTAAACGGCATTAAGGTCAAGCAAGAGTAATACCAACATCGGAAAATCATTTTTGTAAATACCTTTGTGTTTTTAATTTATCTTAGTTTGTTGATTTTAGGGGGAGTAAATCCAAAAAAAAAAAATTTGAAAATCCAAAAACATCGAAAAATTTCAAAAACACAAAAACAATAGAAAAACAAAAATGAGTTTCCTGGCGAGCAAAAGAGAAAATGATAGTACATCAGTGGTCTATCCAAACCTTTTTAAACCTTAAATGAAAAACGATAAGCAGCTCTATATAAGATGTATCGGTAGGCTCACAATCATTTTAAAGTGTGCAGGGTGATATAAACTTAAATTGACTGAAGACCAGGTGGGAACCATTCATTGGCATATGGTCTTAGTACCGAAATTTCGTTTGAGAGATTGCCGAGGTTCTGAGATATTCGGTCTTTATGCTGCTTATCATCTGGGTATCATGGTTGTATCTTTTACCGAAATATAACGGGGACGCAAGTCTAGATCTTCCATGATACCATACATACGTGTACATACTGCATACGACCTCAATAAGTGATAAACAATCACATGTCCAATCAAAATAAGTGATAATATATCACAAATTCTTTCCGGGAGTCAAGTTCGTCTCTCTGCTGTACGAAAGTACTGACCTGTTCACGGACTTGCTCCTGTGCCCTCATGCATATGAAAATCAAGTTCCTCATAAATAAGTGATTCTATCACATAGGGCTTGTTTTCAATCAAAATAAGTGAGAATCTCACATCATATACGGTCAAACAGATGATAATCGGTATACTCACCGGTAAGATGAACCCTCGTGCATACCTTGATACGGGAATGTGTCGTGATGTGGATGAACACCGGTCGGTAAGTATAAATCATACCTTAACGTATCCCCTCGCCATGATTACATCTGATAAGTTGAGCTTAAGTGGACAACAATACCGATAATTGTTATAGGATGCTTATCTTAATGTTAACTAATTGAACAACAAGAGCGTTTTGGCATGACCGTACACTGATATGATTCTCTTACCCTCGAAACTCGCAAAAAGAATGTCTGTAAATATTTATTTAATGCTTTCAGTTTCTGCTTCTTTGTATATATTTATTTACTGCTTTCTGTCTTTACATTTGAAATATTCAAAAGTCCAAAAAGATTTTAGGTGTGTTTTAATATAAACTTTAGAAATGCCAAAAAGATTTTATTTCTATTTTATTTTCGATCGTACGATGTTGGAGCTCGAGTCTTCGTTACCTGAAAGCTGAACGAAAACCGAAAATGACTATTTCTTCATAAACGGTCAAAATTTGCAAAGTTTTGAAAGTTAAAACTTAAATCTGAACAATTCGTTAAACTTTCAAACTGTCGGACGGTGTTTGATTGAACAATGGTCACATGTGTGTCGTTTACTTATGATATTCCTAGCAGTTGTTCTCATTACGCGTTTAGATTTCTTGCATGTGCAGATTCTAAAGGCAAGGAGAACATGGTCGATGACAAGCTTTGGAATGAAGACACGACGTGAGGGAACTCAAATGATGAAGATGATCGAGTTGCCGATGCCATCATCAACACCACAAGGATCTCAATTCACAAAGAACAAGTATTTCACGAGCATAACTCAAGGGGGAGCTTATGTTAAGGGGGAGTTTGTCAACACACTTCCTACATGAAACGGGGAGTTTGTTGGTACACTTTCTGCTTTCAAGACGTGAAGACTTTAAAGATCCTCCGACATTGAAGAGTTGAAAGGACGTCAAAGACTTGAAGTCACAAAGATCGAGACAAAGCTACAAGCCAGACAAAGCTACAGCCAAGGGGGAGTTTGTTGGTGCACTTGTGTCTGTATTTCGTCTTGATTCAATACGATGTCTTTGTTAGTACTGTAAGTTTGACCAAGTCAACCATCCTCCTGGTTTGACTTGGCCAAACAGTTCGAACAATGGTTGTAATATGGCTGTGTCGAAGGATGTGTCATCGAAGGATTGTTTATATCCTTCGATGAGCTCGAAAGATGACCTTCGAAGGATAGACCTCGAAGGATACCATCCTTCGAGGTATCTGTGATCCTTCGATGGGTTTCTGGTCGACAGATGATCTTACGATCAGTCTGTCTGATCCTTCGACCAGACAATCTGAGTTGGGTATAAATACCCATGTGTTGTGTTCACTTGATAGTTAGATAAAAGAGAGCTTCATTTTCAGACACATAGAGAGCATTCTGTTCAGAACACACACACACACGAAAGTTAGAGAGAGTTTATAGAATACATCTGTAAACATTGTGCTTGTAACCGAACCTTTCATACGTATTAATACAAGTGGTGTTAATCGGTGAAAACTTGTGTGTTGTGTTTATGCTTGTTCTTTCTCGGTTTGCATGCTAGCTTGGATTCCGCACTCGCTAGTGTGTTAGATATAACAAGGAATAGGTTAAACCTCAACCTCCGAGGGACCTACAGAAGACCCGAGTAATTCATCGAGAGAACAAAGTATTGCAATCTCCAACACCTATATCTAAATCAATGGAGAGCTCAGGAAATCTGGATAAACAATCTGTTTCACAAGGTCAATTCTCACCAACTCTCACCCAGCCTTCACCTAACACCTCCAGACCGTCTGAACCATTACCTCAATTGACCCAAACTGCTACTCAAGTCCTAACCCTACCAGCCGCCACCGTATGAGTACCCATCCCACCACCACCACCAGTCATCAGAGCAGGGAAAGCCAGTGCGAGGAGGACTGGCTGACATATATGATACGAGTGCCTTGTACGAGCATCTAGGAGGTTATTACGGTGGATCACCAGGTCCATCTTATAGCTGAGCACTCTCTGATCCTCCTTCATTAATCAGGTCCACGTGCTTGATCCTTAGTACTTTCTTTTATTTAGACATTATTTTTTTTTTTATCTGTTGTCTTGGTGGTGTAAACTTTTGTGTTGGAAGTGTTTATTTGTTGATTTGGTTGGGTTTATTGGTCGGTCATGGGTTGGTAGTTGGTGGTACTCGGTTGGTTTTATAAAATGCACCATACATTGGGGACAATGTATCCCAAGTGTGGGGATGTGGTAACCCGAGAGAGGACTGGTGATTGAAAGTGTTTGAATCATTGAAATTGGTTGAAAAAAGTGAGAAATTGAAAAATTTTCAACCAATTTCAATCATTCAAGCACTTTCAATCACCAGTCCCCTCTCGGGTTACCACCTTTGAGTCCAAATTTTTAACACCATCCTCCATGTTAACTCTAAAGACATTTTCGTCATTTAGACATGAAGTACAACTCTTTATGCACAAAGGTATTATTTCACTTTTTACATGTATTACACACACACAAGAAAACTACAATCTCTCTTCATCTTTATGTCTCACCTCTCTCTCATCCCCCCTCTCTCTCCATCAACACCTACCTCCATAACCACCACTACCACCATACTGCACCACCTCCACCACCGCACTACACCATACCCGAATCCATAACCCCCCCCCCCCCCCCCGCTGCTACTACTCTACCACCACCTCCAATTTCATAACCACCACCTCCTTTCACCACTACCAAACAACACTTGTGCAACCCTAACCCTCGTCACAACCAACGGTTAACCACTTCAGCCACCACTCCGTACACCAAACTTATCTTAAACTCCCACCTGCAAGTTTCAACATGTCACCATTTTTTAACATTAACCACTTGAAACCCTACCCGCCATCATAGACGTGATGCGAGCGTGGGTGATTTTTAGATATATTTTAAGTACTTTTCACTCGTTTATTCAAGCTTTAAATTTATAAAAACACGATATGCAACTATCACTCTCTACAACACGCTAGGTCAAGGGCACCCATCGTTGGCGTATTATAGTGATGGTAAGATACTGAGGTCGGCCAAGGACACAAGAGCTTTTAATACCGGATTATCGTCAACGTCTAATCAACCCAAACTTTGAGAAAAGGTTTTGACAAGTAAATTAAAATAAGCAAAAGAAAATAAAGGAAACAAATAAACAAGATAGAATCACTTGGTTCCGTCTCACCTTTTACGTATCCTTTGATGATTTCCGTACTTTGGTTTTTTAAGAGATTATCTTGGTTAAAGTGGAATGTCCCTCTTTTGGAGGCAACAATACCCTCAGCCATATTGGTTTGAGTCAGTAGGGATACAGTCCCGCAAGGCCAGAATCTTAAAAGATAATTAAGTGAGTTATTAATGCAAAATGTGCCTATTAATGCAAAATGTGGCATGTCCCTCTTTTGGAGGGAACGTTACCTCGACCATATTGGTCTGAGTCAGCAGTGATACAGTCCCGCAAGGCCGGTCTAAAGTTTTAATAGTAGTTTATAAATAAGGGATTCAAGCCATTCTTACTTCCCCTGATTTGATGCTATCTGTCTCAAAGGAAGTCCTAATAAGCTTGAACCAAGTCCTCGCAAGATCTATACACTAAACGAGGCAAGAGTTTTACCCAAACCACCCTTCCAACCCCCTTCCAGGCAGTTAACATGCTTTATATAGACCGTAAAGAGACGAATGAGTGAATCAACAAAACATGAAGGAATGATCAAATAAAACTCACTTTCAAATTTCAATATAAAGAAACTAGTTATTAAAGTCACTAATATAAACCCAACTAAAAGGTTAACCAACGATTGGAAATCAAAAGTAATACATAAAAGATTTCGTCTTGACCAAGTGATGTAAGAGATTAGCCAAGCATGACCATAGTTTGACAAAGACTCTTACGATCGATCTTGGATCCCGAGACTACTACACACTATAAACTCTAATGATTATGGTGGAAGATGATGATGGAGTGGTGACAGGTGTAAGAGAAATAGTTTGCCAAGGGATGAGTTGAAGTGGAACTAAGCACCCCTATTTATAGCTGGAAACAAACTATTCACATGGCCTCGTGCCCATAGGGCACGACCCCGTGTCTTCCTTCTTCTTTGTCTTCATTTAATTCGTATGTCAGATCTGTCTGCTACACGACCCCGTGTCTCTTGTCTGCTTCTGTTTGTCTTCTTCTGATCTGGAATCTTGAAGGGGCACAACCCCATGACAACAAGGCATGACCCCGTGCCAGACTTCTGATTCGTTGTTTTTGTTCTTGGGGTGAAGCTCGGAAGGTTGGTATAGTGTGTTGTCTTCCTATCTTTCCTACTTATGTTGGATTTTGCTGTTAATTTGTTCCTTTTGTATATTTAAGCTCTTTTTATTATGAAAATAAAAAGTATACAAAGAAACATACTTTTTCTAACATTAGTACTAAAAAGGGTTGATTTTATACCGTATTTGATATAATTTATATATTGCATTTGACGCATATCACCGCCCACCACCTCATCTCAAACACCCACCTGCAAGTTTCATTACCACAACGATGGAATCTTTTTGTAGTAGTAGGTTTGTGTGTGTTTAACATTTACCATATCTTCTCATCTATAGATCTGAGACTCATTTCAAACTAGCATCTTTTGATCTTCAGATCTGAGCCTCTTTTCGAACTCCGATCTTCAGATCTGAGCAATGACTATTTGTTGTTCGAACAGTGATTGTGGTGGTCGAGGGTTACAATGGCGGCGGCTATTAGTGGTTAGGACGGTGGTGATAGTGTGTGGTTCAAGGGAGGGTGGTAGTGTACCGGTGATGGGTGGTGTGGTGATGAGAGTGGAGGTGTAGTGGTGGGGGATAAAGGTGGTTTAGAGAGAGAAAGAAAGAAAGAGATGAGGGAGTTTAGATTTTTTAGAGAAATAAAAAGGGTGAGAGAAATATATAAGAGAAAGAATAATCTAATAATAACATAGCTTTTTAAATTTTTTAGCTATAGTAGTAATTTGGTCATTCAAATATAGTTAACTAAAAATCTAACGTTGTTAAAAATCTGGATTCAAAGGGTTACAAAAAAAGGTGGTTAAGGACTCGGGGCGTTAAACTTTTTGATTTTGAACTCAAGTGATTAAAACCACTAAAGCGGTGTTGGAACCGACTCGTCGAACCTTAACTAGGATCTCTTAACCCTAAACCTAAACCCTAGATTTTTTGTGCTTGATTTTTTTTTTTTGTACTGGATTTTTTTATGTTGTATTTTGAGAAAACAAAAAAATGTGAGTTTCTGTTTTAGGACCAAAACATCCTTTCATCCTATTTATAAAAAACAAAATATATCACATCTTATCTTGATAATCCTTTTTAGACTATTTAAACAAAATTCACTTTTTAGAAGATGTTCGTACATTTTGAAGATACGAATATACATAAAAAAAAATTAATGTATTTATTATGTTTGTGTAGTAGTTGGCCAATGTGTCCTTAAAATTACTTTGGGTCTACACAATTTACTTTCCAATGAATCATATGTTACAAAACTGCTACTGAGATAATAAAATTATTACAGCAAGCTTATCTCTTAAAACTGGAAATATAACAAGAAAACAGAAACAAATAACGAATTAATACAATAACAGTGAACCGGGCTTGTGTTTGACACAATTCCCTTAAACAGATTCGCGGTCTGTTCCCAGGGTACGCCGGTTCGAAGCAGCAACAGCGCACTGCCGGACTGGAACACTTGCCTGAAACGAAACTGGAATACTTTGTAACGAGATTGCTATATGCTGCAGAGATTAGAAGTGTGTTGGTGTGTTGTGGTATTTCAAACTGATGAGTTGAGCTTCTATTTATATGCACCATAACTGATTAAGTGCAGTAGTTAGCACACTAGTTAGCAAACCCGGAGCAGTTAACACACTAGCAGCTTTCGTCATTGCTGCTGTCATCAATCACCAACAGCTTTAGTTAAAAATCAAAAGGCGGCTCTCAAGCGGCTCGCGGTGATGCGAAGTGCAAAGTGCGCCATCAAAACGCCACATTACGCCCATGAGCCCGGTCCCGTGCCCGGGCGCGGGCGCTTTCGGGCCCTTACGGGCCCTCAGGCTTGCCACTAGGTGTGTCCACTTGTCTAGAAGATATCATCTTCCTTACACTCCTCATTATATACCACTCTCCTATTCTCCATCCCACCGATGTGGGACAACTTGAATACCAAAAGTCAAGTTTACCAAATAATCATTTCCATTCAACTTACTTTCCAACAATCCCCCACATGAATGGAAATCAATCTCAAACAACATTATTCCAATTAAATTTCAACAGTTGAGTTTTGCATACGATAGGTAGGTGTTACCCTTTGAACCTTCGCTCGTGAAACGCAGTTAGCCTACTAGCTCTGAGTAGAACTCGATGTCTTTGAACTCGTCTGCTGTTTGTGTAGACGACAATGCACTTCACACAAAACTCTCCCTGACAAAGTCAAGTCCTCATAGTTATGTTCGTTATGGTCATGAACATGATGCCTGGTTCTGCGAGAGCTATTAAGTATTGTGCCCTCATCAATACCCTTCGAAGCGACCCCACTTCTCTCTCACATAGGTGATTCACTATGTATAGTTACTTTAGCAAAATCATTAAAAGCCATAGGCTTAACCTCACACTTGTCACTTTTAGGAATGGACTAGGAAGTTTATTAAGCTTTTACAATAAACTCCCTTATATATATACGTAGGGTAACCCCCCACAGTGACCTCACTAATTCATACAATTAGGTTTTCCTATTGAACTCAGCTCTTGGGATCTCCAGTCTACTGAGTTAGGTTTCCATCATATGAACTTATTTTCAAGGGTTTCAGTCCCATTCCCAATGACGACTTCTGTACTACCTCTCTACTTAGGCCTTTTGTTAGCGGATCCGCAATATTATCCTTTGACCTCACGTAGTCAACAGTGATAATTCCAGTAGAGATTAGTTGTCGTACCGTATTATGTCTACGTCTGATATGTCTGTTCCTACCATTATACATTGTGTTACGAGCTCTGCCAAGTGCCGATTGGCTATCACAATGTATACAAATGGCCGTTGCCGACTTAGGCCATCTTGGTATATCTTCAACAAATTGACGTAGCCATTCTGCCTCTTCACCTGCTTTATCTAAAGCGATGAACTCTGATTCCATCGTGGATCTAGCGATAACCGTTTGTTTTGATGATTTCCATGATATAGCAGCACCTCCAAGTGTGAATACATACCCACTTGTTGCTCTGGAATCATTCGTGTCAGATATCCAATTCGCATCGCAGTATCCTTCTATAACTGCTGGATATCTGTTATAATGCAACCCGTATTCCCGAGTGTATCTTAAGTAGCGAAGCAACCGAGTGATACCGTTCCAATGCAATGAACTTGGGTTGCTAGTGTATCTACTTAGCTTGCTCACAGCAAATGCTATGTCTGGTCTAGTACAACTCATTAGATACATCAAACTACCAATAATTCTTGAGTATTCCAACTGGTTTACGGGTTCACCTCTATTCTTGGCTAGATGTTGACTTGTGTCAAGCGGAGTTCTAGCCTCATTAGAGTCGTTTGCATTGAACTTATCAATAATTTTGTCCACATAGTGGGATTGACTTAAAACAAGTCCACTTTCAGTTCGCATTATTTTGATCCCCAAAATCACATCCGCAAGACCCATGTCTTTCATGTCAAATCTTGCCTTTAGCATGTTCTTTGTAGATTTTATGATTTTGTCATCACTTCCAGCAATGAGCATATCATCTACATATAGACACAAAATGACATATCCCTCAGATGTGTCCTTAACATATACACATTTGTCACATTCATTGATTTTGAACCCAGCATCACGTATGACTTGATCAAACTTTTGGTGCCATTGTTTTGGAGATTGTTTCAATCCATACAAGGATTTTACAAGTTTACAAACTTTCTTTTCTTGCCCAATGGCTATGAAACCTTCAGGTTGTTCCATGTAAATCTCTTCCTCGAGATTTCCATTCAAGAAAGTTGTTTTCACATCCATTTGATGAACTTCCAAATTTCTAATGGCTACAATGGCAAGCATCAACCTGATGGAGGTTATTCGCGTAACAGGCGAATATGTATCAAAGTAATCTAAACCTTCTCGTTGTTTATATCCTTTGATTACTAACCTTGCCTTGTATTTATCGATGGTCCCATCTGGTTTCATCTTCTTCTTGAAGATCCATCGATATCCTAGTGGTTTACTTCCTTGAGGAAGATCCACTAGTTCCCATGTATGATTTTGTAAGATAGAATCTATCTCACTTTTGATGGCCTCCCTCCACCGAGGTCCTTCTGAGGAATTTACCGCTTGTTGGTACGTTTGAGGTTCCTCTTCTACCATAAAGGTAAGAAAATCAGGCCCAAAGGATTTTTCAGTCCTTTGCCGTTTACTTCTCCTGATTTCAACTTCCTCAATCTTAGATTGTTCCTGAGGTTCATTACATGCACCCTCATCTCTAGGAACAATTTCCTCAACTGGTCTAGTGAAACTCGATTCACCTTTACCTGAGCATGGGAACACATGTTCAAACCATGAAACATCCTTAGATTCTATTAAGGTGCCATTGCATATTCCAGGGTTCTTGGAATCATGCACAAGAAAACGATATGGACCATAAGGACGGGTGTATCCTACAAACACACAATCCACCGTTTTGGGTCCTATTAGTAGGCGCTTTGGTGGTGTGACCACCACCTTGGCTAGACACCCCCATACTTTCAAAGATTTATATGGTGGTTTCTTTCCAGTCCATGATTCGTATGGAGTTATATCCTTTTTCTTATTCGGTATCATGTTCAACACATAATTTGCCGATAAGATTGCTTCCCCCACATGTTTTGGTTTACACCAGAACTTATTATCATGGCATTCATCATTTCTTTCAAAGTACGATTTTTCCGTTCCGCTATGCCATTTGATTGAGGGGAGTAAGGAGCCGTGAGTTCGTGGATGATTCCACTTTTTGCACATACGTCAATAAAAGGTGAAACATATTCACCTCCACGGTCGCTCCTTACGACTTTGATTTTCCGATTTAGTTGATTCTCAACTTCTGCTTTGAACAAGATAAACTTGTCAATAGCCTCGTCCTTACTCTTAAGTAAGTACACATAGCAATACCTTGTACTATCATCAATAAAAGTGATGAAGTACTTGTTCCCTCCACGAGTAGGAATTGCTTTTAGATCACACACATCAGTGTGGATCATTTCGAGAGGTTCAGTGATTCGTTCAACCTTTTTGAATGACGATCTCGTTTGTTTTGCTTCTATGCAAACTTCACATTTATTATTTGAGTCGATATCAAATGTTGGTATGCAATTAAGTTTAATTAATTGGCGAATGGAATTATAATTTACGTGACCTAGTCTACCATGCCAAAGATTACAAGACTCAATCAAGTAAGTAGAACTAGTAGCGTTTTCTTTCATTGCATTCACGACAATTACATTTAGTTTAAACATTCCATTGAGGGCATAGCCCTTACCAACATACACATCATTCTTGGTCAACACGACCTTGTCCGACTCAATCACTATTTTGAACCCGAATTTGTTCAACTGCCACCCCGACACAAGGTTCTTACGAATTTCTAGAACATACAACACGTTTGACAAGGTGAGTTCCTTTCCAGAAGTCATTTTTAGAACCACGTTCGGTTCTTACGAATTTCTAGAACATACAACACGTTTGACAAGGTGAGTTCCTTTCCAGAAGTCATTTTTAGAACCACGTTCCCTTCACCTTTAATTTCGGCCGTGGCAGAGTTTCCCATAAAAACCTTTTCGCCATTAGTCACCTCTTTGAAGGTGTTAAAAAGGCTCTTGTCGAAACACACATGACGGGTAGCCCCCGTATCAACCCACCAATCGTTGTTATTTTGCTCGACCAAATTAACTTCAGTCACCAAAATCGAGAGATCCGTGACCATGGCAACCAGGTTGTCGACTTCATCAACCAAGTTTGCTTGTCGAGCATTTTCCTTCTTAGGAAGCTTGCATTCGTTGGCCTTGTGGCCTTGCTTCTGACAATTATAGCAAATTCCAAGGAACTTCTTTTTTCCAACTCCCCCCTTAGGACCAAGGTTGGAGCGTTTCCCATGTCACACCCTGGCTTTGCGGAAGCGTGGGTTAATTTGGTGTGACTTCTTAATACCATAGCTTAATCACAACAAAGCTATATGAAAATAAAACATGCAGATCATCCATTGAATTAAGTAAAATACCACAACATTGTCTTAATACGTTGACACATGCAACGGAAATTACAACATAAAAACTTTGTTCTTAACACACAACCCCAAAATATAACATAACATTTGTTTAAGACTTGCGACTCGTCCAGGTAAAAGTCGCAATCCCTAAACATGGATGATCCTGTAATTCTAACACAGCGGGAAAACGTAGCATACCGGGCCAGATCCTTAGTTCCCTGAAATACATGTAAGTTGGAAAAATCAACACAATGTTGAGCGAGTTCATGCGTAAGTGAGTATGTAAAATCCTTGTAAGTAGAAAAACCCTGGTATGTAGCAAATAAGGAAAAAGAGATCACCAATGGTTTGCAAGGCCATTGATATGTGTGAAGTGCAAGTAGGAAGACTCAAACCTAGCGGATTTGTGCGTCGGGTACATAGTCACCCCAAGGTCCGTTAACTGTTTGGCCTGGGGCTGGGCTCGCTACACCCAGATAGATCTACCGCATTGTGTCCCTCGGTCCTACCATGAGGATTAATGGCCTCAAGTACCACCTACCCACTCACATGATCTGTATGCAGTAACCCTCCTTACGCTAACCATACCATGTAAAAGTACTCGTAATCATAGTGACATGTATTTCACCCCCGCAGTTTAGAAAACTGAAAACAGTTAAGAGAAAAGGGGGACATGAACTCACTGTAATGCGTCCTCGAATAACAGCAAATCAAACTCAGTCTGCAGCACGACAACCTACAACGTGTTAATATCTATTAGACGAACGGCCGTGCCTTAGCTTTAGAGTTTTAATGTTCTTGGGGAAATAGTTAGACAACTATTTCGTGTTTATATTTCTTGGTTAACGTATAAATAGATTTCTTCCCAAGGATGGGGTATTCGTACAAGTATTATGTATGTGGTGACTTTAAGTATTGCCAAGATACATTTTCAAGTCTCATAACCAACACTTTAAAGTTTTGTGTCAAAACTCATGGCGAGGTTTAATTATGAGATATAAAGTTTCACATACACGAATTTTTTTCTAAGTCTTGGTATTTTTAGAAAAATTCGCCAGAACTTCCCCTAAAAACGGGAGTATCCGTGCTAATATGCACATCATTTTCTTTTCGAAATCAACCCATGATCATCAACAATCAACCATTACGTTTTAACACGCTAAACACTACCTTTGTTGCTTCAGTTTCAATTATGTGAAAACTGGACTGTTTTCGGATGAATAAATAAAATACTTAACGTATTCCAAAAATTCCCAATTTTTTGTGGAACGTCATAACCGACCCACAAATTATTGTGTAAAAATTTCGGGGTCTAATTCATTACCAAAAATTTATAGAAAATCGTTTACCGAACTGTGATCAGATTTGTTACATTCTGATCACAGTTTACAGAATAATTCGCCAAAAATTCCTCGTAAGTCCGTTTGTCGAAAATCCAGTTCGAGGATCACAAATACATCTTTGTTCATCTTTGATAAAAGTTTCAGGGGCTGGTTCGGTTCGGGTTTTAAGTGGTGATCGAAAACGCACAGCCCAATTTTCTGCAGTAACAAACAGCCTTAGCTGCTGTCACGAAAACGGATTTTTAAAATAGTAAACGACATCAGAAAAATATGATTCCAGCGCCATTTTCTTCGTTTTTCGAAATGACACGATTTAGGCTTTTGAAATTCCGTTTTTCGAGTTTTTAAGGTCCGTTTACAGCCTGTTGAAGGCGGCTGAAACAGTGACTCAGCATGCTGTTTTGTGATTTCGATGTTATTAAATCGCGTTATAGGTGTCCGATTAGCGGGTTAAACAAGAAAACGACTTTTAAATATCAAGTATGTGTTATCCAACCCTTAACCCGACGAGATTCCACTTCATAAATCATACACAAGTAAACTTTTATGTAGATTTTAGGTTCATAACTTATGTTTCATATTTTTCTAACATTCTTGTAAACTAGTGATTTAAACAACAATACTACATGTTAAATGCCATAATTTCGAACAAGATGAGATCAAGTATGAAGAAACTTACTACTAGCCTCTAGCTAGGGAAGAATCTTGTGTAAAAATGATGAGAAAAAGATGTAGAAACAAGCAAGAACAATGCTCCCTTGCAATCCCTTCAAGTTGCACCTTCCATGGATGGTTTCTAGGCTTTGAATGGACAATAAAATGAAGAAGATGATGTTGTTTAGGGTGGTGATGGTGTGCTTGGTTGTGGGCAGCCGATCAAGAGAGAGGAGAGAGTGAAAATGTGTTGCAAAATCTTGTGAAGTGATGTACATTTATAAGGAACATTACTTATATTTACTTTCTCATATTTTGTATAGATAAGCAAGCAAAACAATAAATACTAGATCATTCAATCAAGCAAGAGGATTGGAAGTATGGTTGTTATGACATGTGGGGTCCCACTTGGGGAAATGAATTCGTTGGGGGGGGGGGGGGGGGGGTATTATGTAAATATTGTGACTAAAGTGTAAAAGTGTAAGTAATGTGATATGTGTTAGTTGATTTATTTTAGGCGGGTGTTATGGCGTACGGGGATCATGACTAGCCATAAATAATAAAATAAAGTATTTGACAAAAATTTAATGCCCCGGGTAATGTCCGGTTATACGGTTAAGTACCGTTCCGTTAAAATGTTTAATTATACCGCAAAAGGTCCTTTATGTATATATTTTGTAACATAAATTATTCCCGGTACTTAGGAAAATATACGGGACCGTTCTGAAATGTTTTTGCACTGTATTAGTAATTTAAAATGCTGAGTTTATCATATAGCGCAGAATTTTGTCATTTAGCAAATGAATTAATATAAAGTTTGATGAAAAATGCAATTTAGGTCCCTCAACTTTTGTAACCTATTTTTAAATAGCTTTTCTATCACTAGTGATACCACCCCTCCTACATTTCTATCACTATCACTAGAATATTGGGTGCTTACATGGCATCATTTGATTGGTTGCTTCCATCACTGAAATCTATCACTAGCAAACCACCCCTCCCCCCCTTAGTAATTTAAAATGCTGAGTTTATCATATAGCGCAGAATTTTGTATTTAAAGTACGTTTTAGGCATAGCCGGTCACTATAAATCTCACCTAGTGACGCAGTTCTACAATCCTCACCTCCCTACACTCACTACTAGTGTAGTAATCTATTCCCGGCTCGTACTGGCCTTAGAGGCAGTGTCTGCCTGATGCTGGTTACGTCAGCATGTTTAATGGGTATTCCGTAGTGTGCTCACTGTGCTTGTTGTGCATCAAGGTTGTCACTGATGTTGGTGTATAAATAATAGAGTGACAGTATAAAATGTGATGCATGAGCATGTATGTATCAGAAATCAGTAAGCAGTTTAAGCACAGTTTCAAGTAAGCACAGTAATTAAGCAGCAATTTAATATTAATTAATTTGTACGGATACCTGGTTTGGTGAGGGTTGTCACATTCTCCCCCCGTTAAAGAAATTTCGTCCCGAAATTTAAGTTCTGCTACGAGATGCAGGGTTCTTAGGAAACAAATGGGGGTATTTTCTTTTCATTCGGTCCTCACGCTCCCAGGTGTATTCAGGCCCATGCCTAGCATTCCAACGAACTTTGACGAGTTTGACACTGCTCCTGCGAGTTTTGTTCACTTTCCAATCCGTGACCTCAACAGGTTCTTCAACAAAGTGGAGCGTGTCGTCAACATGAATCTCGTCGGTGGGAATAGCAACGGTAACTTGAGTTGGACTTTTCTTTAGATTGGATACATGAAATGTATCGTGAACACCATTCAGTTCAGCAGGTAAGTCCAGCTTGTATGCTACTTGCCCTATTCTGTCCAAAATTCTGAAAGGACCAATGTAGCGCGGATTTAACTTCCCACGCTTTCCAAAGCGTGCCACCCCTTTCCAGGGTGATACTTTCAATAACACCATTTCTCCAACTTGGAATTCCACATGTTTCCGGTTTGGATCCGCATAGGCCTTTTGTCTGTGGCGAGCTGCTTCGATGCGTTTAAGAATCTGGACAATCTTGTCTGTTGTCTCTTGGGCGATTTCGGGACCAGCAAGCTGCCTATCACCTGCGTCAGCCCAGCATAAAGGTGATCGGCACTTGCGTCCGTAAAGGGCTTCAAATGGCGCGACACCAATACTGGTGTGGTAGCTGTTGTTGTATGAAAATTCGGCCAATGGTAAATGCTTATCCCAGCTACCGCCAAGATCCATTACACATGCTCTCAGCATATCCTCCAATGTCTGAATAGTTCTTTCACTTTGGCCATCAGTTTGCGGATGGAATGCAGTGCTCAAATTTAATTGTGAGCCAAAAGCTTCTTGGAAGGATTGCCAAATCCTTGATACAAATCTCCCATCTCTATCAGAGATGATCGAGAGAGGCACTCCATGACGTGCAACGATTTCTCGCATGTATATTTCCGCAAGTTTACTTGTATTGTCTTTCTCTTTGATTGGCAAGAAATGTGCGGACTTTGTTAGGCGGTCAACTATCACCCAAATAGTATCATGACCCCTGGGTGTCTTGGGCAGTTTCGTTATAAAATCCATTGAAATCTGTTCCCATTTCCACTTGGGAATTTCAGGTTGTTGCAGAAGTCCCGAAGGCTTCTGGTATTCAGCTTTTACCTTGGGCCACGTCAAACATTTGCTAACATAAACAGCAACGTCGCCTTTCATTCTAAGCCACCAGTAATAATCTTTAAGGTCCTGGTACATCTTATCCGCACCGGGATGAATAGAGTACCGTGATTTGTGTGCCTCATCAAAGATAACTTTTCTCAACCCACCAAACAGAGGAACCCAAATCCTTCTCACAAAACATAACGTTCCTTCCTTGTTTGGTACTAATTGCTTCTCCATCCCACGGAGATATTCTTCTTCAAGGTTTCTTTCCTTAAGAGCTTCTTTTTGCGCGGTATGAATGCGCAGGGAAAGATTTGTCTGGATAATCATCTCCAAAGCCCTAACCCTTATGGGCTTGATCCTTTCTTTACGACTTAGGGCATCGGCGACCACATTCGCCTTCCCTGGATGATACTTTATCTCGCAGTCGTAATCGTTCAACAATTCGACCCAACGTCTTTGTCTCATGTTCAGCTCTTTCTGGTTGAATATGTGCTGTAAACTCTTGTGATCTGTGAAGATTGTACACTTCGTACCATATAGGTAGTGTCTCCATATCTTTAGTGCAAATATCACCGCGCCTAGTTCCAAATCGTGTGTGGTATAGTTCTTTTCATGTACTTTCAACTGTCGTGACGCGTAAGCTATAACTTTCTGGCGTTGCATCAACACGCAACCCAATCCTTGACGTGAGGCGTCACAGTATACCACGAAATCATCTGTACCTTCCGGTAGTGCTAAGATCGGCGCATTGCAGAGCTTATCCTTCAACGACTGAAATGCTTCTTCCTGTTTGATTCCCCAATCAAACTTCTTATCCTTCTGCGTGAGGAGTGTCAGTGATTGAGCGATTTTTGAAAAATCCTCAATGAACCTTCGGTAGTAACCAGCCAAGCCTAAGAATTGTCGAATCTCGGTTGGCGTCTTTGGAGTCTCCCAGTTCTTTATCGCCTCGATCTTTGTGGGATCGACATGAATTCCGTTTCCATTAACCACGTGTCCAAGGAATTGGACTTCACGTAGCCAAAACTCGCACTTAGAGAATTTGGCATACAACTGTTCCTTTTTCAACAATTCCAGAATAGCTCTTAAGTGCTGTTCATGTTCGGCCTTTGTCTTCGAGTAAATCAAAATATCGTCGATGAATACAATCACGAACTTATCGAGATACGGCTTGCAGACTCGATTCATTAGGTCCATAAAAACAGCAGGCGCGTTTGTTAACCCAAACGGCATGACTAGGAACTCGTAGTGTCCATAACGAGTTCTGAAGGCTGTCTTCGGGATGCTCTCTTCTTGTATTCTTAGCTGATGGTACCCAGATCGAAGATCGATCTTAGAGTAAAAGCTTGAACCCTGGAGTTGATCGAATAGATCATCGATTCTTGGCAGAGGGTATCTATTCTTGATCGTCAGTTTATTCAACTCCCGGTAGTCAATACACATACGAAAACTACCGTCTTTCTTTTTAACAAATAAAACTGGAGCTCCCCAAGGTGAGAAGCTTGGTCGGATGAATCCTTTGTCAAGTAACTCCTGGAGTTGTGTCGACAACTCCTGCATCTCTGACGGTGCCAGTCTATAAGGTGCCCTAGCTACAGGCGCGGCGCCTGGAACTAAGTCAATGTGAAATTCCACTTGCCTTTGGGGTGGCAATCCTGGCAAGTCTTCTGGAAAGACTTCAGGATATTCCCTCACGACAGGGATGTCTTCGATTTTCGGCTCAGCAGCTTTCTTATCCACGATGTGTGCCAGGAAGGCAGCACATCCCTTTTGTAAACACCTACGAGCTTTCAGGCAACTGATAATTCTTAAAGGCGTATCCCGCTTCTCCCCATGAACCACAAATGTTTCTCCATCTTCAGTTGGGATACGAACTACCTTTTCGTGACAAACAATCTCAGCCCTGTTGCTTGACAACCAATCCATTCCTACTACCACGTCGAAACTCCCCAGCTGGACTGGTAGTAGATCCAAAGTAAATTCACGCTCTCCCAATTTGATTACACAACCTCTGACCACTTCATTAGCTTCTACCAATTTTCCGTCTGCTAATTCGATTGAGTAAGGAATATCTAATTTACTAGCGGCTAAACCAAGCATATTCTTAAACTCTAACGAAACGAAGCTATAATCGGCACCAGTATCAAACAAAACGGATGCAAAGCGTTGGTTTACAGGGAACGTACCAGTAACAACATTGGGATCTTGGCGCGCCTCCCTCGCTTCGATATTGAAAACCCTTCCCCGTGCTTGGTTCAATTCTGGGCAGTTCCGCTTATAATGCCCCATATCACCACAGTTAAAGCAACCTGGTCTTTTCCCGTTTCCACCTCCATTCCCAGCTTGATTGTTGTTTTGGTTTCGGTTTGCAGTACCAGCTTGATTCGCGTTGTTGCCTCGATTTCCATTCCCTCCGCTATTTCCTTGTGCACGATTTCCATTTCCACCACGATTATTGTTTCTATTACCAAAACCTCCCTGGCCACCCCGGCCAGTATTAACCCAACAAGTATCCTTCAAATGTCCATTTCTCCCACAAGTTTCGCATATTCTTACTCCGCACTGGCCGGTATGATGGCGCTGGCATGTGTTACACTGGGGCAGAGTGCCCATATATCCCCTTCCTTTCCTACCAGTACCATTCGTAGCTCGGGTCGGCGTGCTTGACTCTCCTTTCCTGCCATCACTGCTTGTGCCTTGTTTGAAATTCGAGTATTTTCTTTTGTTATCCCCGGACGACTCTACATGAGTCTCCTTCTTCTTTTGCTCAACATCAGAAAACTTGTTTAGGCGGATTGCCTCCTCAGTAAGAGCTACACTTAGATCAATCGCCTCAGTGATTGTTTTCGGTTTTGAAGAGGTCACCATACTAATGATTTGAGGAGCTAAACCCCAGATGAAGCGTTCAATCCGCTTGAATTCTGGCGTGACCATATAAGGTACTACTTGTGACAGGTCGTGAAACCGCTGAACATATTCCGCAATTTTTGGACCGTCCATCTTCAGATGCCAGAACTCAGTTTCCAACTTTTGAATTTCAGCGCGAGAGCAATACTTTTTGCGCATGAGTTCTTTCAGCTCGTTCCACGTCAATGCGTAGGCTGCAGCTTCACCAAGGGTTTGGACTTGTAAATTCCACCATGACAGGGCTCCGTTCAAGAATAGCCCAGAGATATAAGTAACCTGCTAATCAGGGGCGCATTTGCTCATGCGGAGAACTGATTCTGTCTTTTCGGCCCAACGAACAAAAGCAACGGCACCTCCGGTGCCATCAAAGTTTACGGGCTTGCAGTCTAAGAACTGCTTGTAGGTGCACCCTGCACATACGTTACAATATATGAATGGCATTAGCAAACTTGCTATAGATATCCAATGTATCATGGTATGCCTTAATAACTTAGTATTACCATGAGGCGGATTATTGTTGCCGTTATTGTATGAACTGCCTCCGCTAGGTCCTCCTTGAGAGGCGGCGTATTGCGCAATGGCGGCAGCGATGATTTGTTGGAGTTCTGCCTCGTTGGTAGGCATGTGTGGATCACGTCTCGGTGGCATCTTTTAAAAGATGGTTTACGCGAGTCAGGTTATGGTAGGTAAAGTGTGCGTATATAAAAAAAATAGTAATAATACATAACATCTCATGTTAAAATAAACCAACACATAACATCTCATGTTAAAATAAACCAAACACACAACATCCCATGTTATAAATATATCAATAAATCAGCCATGCATGTAATGAGAACACTGCGATTAAGCTTTTATATAACCAAGACCACGATTACAATGTTTTCAAGTTCCACAAAAGTAACATACATCCAAAAAGGGACCAAGGGTCACAACGCCCTTGTCCGAAACGTCTAAATATATACAAATACCAAACATCAAAAGTCATAATCGTCAGGTGGTCTTCAAAAAGCTATGCAGCCGACTTAATCGCTATCTTCTCATCAAAAGTGGTGGTACCTGCATCAAACCAAAAGTGCCCTCATGCTGCTGGTGGTGGAGGGGGAGGGGGAAAATGAAAGTAGAACAAACTGCGCATGAGGAGCCAGTCCGCCTCCATGGCGTGGTGAGAACGTGACAGATGCTCTAACTGCTGCTCCAGGACCTGGACACGACGCGTCAGCGCGTCATGCTGTAGCATAAATGAAACGAGGACATCCTCATAAGAAGGCCCGACATAATGGGCATGATATGGATCTGTCGGCGGCACGACGGATGATGATGTCCATAGAAAAGGCTCGCTGGATGGAGTAAAAGGTGGTACAGCGAACGGTGGAACAGGGGGAACGGCAGTATGGTGAGGGATCTGTGGTGCAAACTGATCCCCTCTGGTCGGAAAAGGTGCATGGCCAATTGGCTGATGAGATGGGCCCTCTCCAGGGCGTGGTGGAGGGATCTCATGAAGAAATGTGACGGGCAGATCCGCGCGGTGCGCGTCAGTAGGGTGTGTGGGGAACAAGGGTGCCTCGGTGGTATGTGGTGGAAAAGGTGGGATATCAGTAGGAGCAAACATGGGTGCCAAAACTGGGGCTACAGGTGCCACGAACGACGGAAGCTCATCATCATCATCAATCCACCCATTCCGGGTGTCAGCATACTGTGGGTCGACGTGAGCCCCGAAGAGTGCATGGTCGGGCTCCAGAGGTACTGGGTCCGGAAGGGGAGCAACTACTGGCTCGGGGGCCACAGCAGGCTCCGGGTCGTCATCGTCAGGTGCAACAGACATCGCCATGTCTGAGTCAGAATCAGAGGAATGGGGCTGTACGCTCTGGGCGTGTAGTGAAGCGGACGCTACTGACTCGAAGGAGTGAGCACCAAACAGATCAAAAGGAGCCTCCTCAATGGGAGCCTCGACAGGAATGACAGGATCAGCAATGGGCATAATAGCAGGAATGCCAGCCAAAGGAACAACAGGATCGACAACAGGATCAGCAGCTAGAGGAACATCGGCGTCCATGAGGGCCACACCATCCTGGTTTCCCTCCGGGGGACCCTCTAGGAACAAGTCAATGTCATCGTCAGGAAGAGCAAACGGCTGAAAAGCATCCTCGTCCGTGCTGGTGGTGTCTGACGTGTACACCTCACTTTCTGACATCAACTCATCGTCCGACACGATAGCTAAAGGATCCAAAGTGTCCGACACTCCAGTATCTGGAGAGGAAGCCATGTCGTCTGTAACACAAACACAAATATGCACAAATAATCAATCATATAGTCAGATAACACATTAATCACCAATAAGCAATTTAAATAGCTCTCCTAGTCCCACTAGCCTCCCAGCCTCCCAGACTGACTCCCTAGTCCCACTAGACAACTACCTCAGCCTCCCAGACCGAGCCTCAGCCTCCCAGACTGAGCCTATAATTAACAATTAAAATGTGCTCAACATTTGTTTGTAAAAACATTTTGGATCTGGACTTAAGTGGTATGCAGTGTAAAAATGTTTTCGTGAGAGCCCTAGTGATCATAGTCTAGACTCGAGGAGGAATCCTAGTTCGCTATGATCAGAGCTCTGATACCAAGCTGTCACACCCTGGCTTTGCGGAAGCGTGGGTTAATTTGGTGTGACTTCTTAATACCATAGCTTAATCACAACAAAGCTATATGAAAATAAAACATGCAGATCATCCATTGAATTAAGTAAAATACCACAACATTGTCTTAATACGTTGACACATGCAACGGAAATTACAACATAAAAACTTTGTTCTTAACACACAACCCCAAAATATAACATAACATTTGTTTAAGACTTGCGACTCGTCCAGGTAAAAGTCGCAATCCCTAAACATGGATGATCCTGTAATTCTAACACAGCGGGAAAACGTAGCATACCGGGCCAGATCCTTAGTTCCCTGAAATACATGTAAGTTGGAAAAATCAACACAATGTTGAGCGAGTTCATGCGTAAGTGAGTATGTAAAATCCTTGTAAGTAGAAAAACCCTGGTATGTAGCAAATAAGGAAAAAGAGATCACCAATGGTTTGCAAGGCCATTGATATGTGTGAAGTGCAAGTAGGAAGACTCAAACCTAGCGGATTTGTGCGTCGGGTACATAGTCACCCCAAGGTCCGTTAACTGTTTGGCCTGGGGCTGGGCTCGCTACACCCAGATAGATCTACCGCATTGTGTCCCTCGGTCCTACCATGAGGATTAATGGCCTCAAGTACCACCTACCCACTCACATGATCTGTATGCAGTAACCCTCCTTACGCTAACCATACCATGTAAAAGTACTCGTAATCATAGTGACATGTATTTCACCCCCGCAGTTTAGAAAACTGAAAACAGTTAAGAGAAAAGGGGGACATGAACTCACTGTAATGCGTCCTCGAATAACAGCAAATCAAACTCAGTCTGCAGCACGACAACCTACAACGTGTTAATATCTATTAGACGAACGGCCGTGCCTTAGCTTTAGAGTTTTAATGTTCTTGGGGAAATAGTTAGACAACTATTTCGTGTTTATATTTCTTGGTTAACGTATAAATAGATTTCTTCCCAAGGATGGGGTATTCGTACAAGTATTATGTATGTGGTGACTTTAAGTATTGCCAAGATACATTTTCAAGTCTCATAACCAACACTTTAAAGTTTTGTGTCAAAACTCATGGCGAGGTTTAATTATGAGATATAAAGTTTCACATACACGAATTTTTTTCTAAGTCTTGGTATTTTTAGAAAAATTCGCTAGAACTTCCCCTAAAAACGGGAGTATCCGTGCTAATATGCACATCATTTTCTTTTCGAAATCAACCCATGATCATCAACAATCAACCATTACGTTTTAACACGCTAAACACTACCTTTGTTGCTTCAGTTTCAATTATGTGAAAACTGGACTGTTTTCGGATGAATAAATAAAATACTTAACGTATTCCAAAAATTCCCAATTTTTTGTGGAACGTCATAACCGACCCACAAATTATTGTGTAAAAATTTCGGGGTCTAATTCATTACCAAAAATTTATAGAAAATCGTTTACCGAACTGTGATCAGATTTGTTACATTCTGATCACAGTTTACAGAATAATTCGCCAAAAATTCCTCGTAAGTCCGTTTGTCGAAAATCCAGTTCGAGGATCACAAATACATCTTTGTTCATCTTTGATAAAAGTTTCAGGGGCTGGTTCGGTTCGGGTTTTAAGTGGTGATCGAAAACGCACAGCCCAATTTTCTGCAGTAACAAACAGCCTTAGCTGCTGTCACGAAAACGGATTTTTAAAATAGTAAACGACATCAGAAAAATATGATTCCAGCGCCATTTTCTTCGTTTTTCGAAATGACACGATTTAGGCTTTTGAAATTCCGTTTTTCGAGTTTTTAAGGTCCGTTTACAGCCTGTTGAAGGCGGCTGAAACAGTGACTCAGCATGCTGTTTTGTGATTTCGATGTTATTAAATCGCGTTATAGGTGTCCGATTAGCGGGTTAAACAAGAAAACGACTTTTAAATATCAAGTATGTGTTATCCAACCCTTAACCCGACGAGATTCCACTTCATAAATCATACACAAGTAAACTTTTATGTAGATTTTAGGTTCATAACTTATGTTTCATATTTTTCTAACATTCTTGTAAACTAGTGATTTAAACAACAATACTACATGTTAAATGCCATAATTTCGAACAAGATGAGATCAAGTATGAAGAAACTTACTACTAGCCTCTAGCTAGGGAAGAATCTTGTGTAAAAATGATGAGAAAAAGATGTAGAAACAAGCAAGAACAATGCTCCCTTGCAATCCCTTCAAGTTGCACCTTCCATGGATGGTTTCTAGGCTTTGAATGGACAATAAAATGAAGAAGATGATGTTGTTTAGGGTGGTGATGGTGTGCTTGGTTGTGGGCAGCCGATCAAGAGAGAGGAGAGAGTGAAAATGTGTTGCAAAATCTTGTGAAGTGATGTACATTTATAAGGAACATTACTTATATTTACTTTCTCATATTTTGTATAGATAAGCAAGCAAAACAATAAATACTAGATCATTCAATCAAGCAAGAGGATTGGAAGTATGGTTGTTATGACATGTGGGGTCCCACTTGGGGAAATGAATTCGTTGGGGGGGGGGGGGGGTATTATGTAAATATTGTGACTAAAGTGTAAAAGTGTAAGTAATGTGATATGTGTTAGTTGATTTATTTTAGGCGGGTGTTATGGCGTACGGGGATCATGACTAGCCATAAATAATAAAATAAAGTATTTGACAAAAATTTAATGCCCCGGGTAATGTCCGGTTATACGGTTAAGTACCGTTCCGTTAAAATGTTTAATTATACCGCAAAAGGTCCTTTATGTATATATTTTGTAACATAAATTATTCCCGGTACTTAGGAAAATATACGGGACCGTTCTGAAATGTTTTTGCACTGTATTAGGGGGGACGGGGTGGTGCGTGATACCACCCCACAACGCGTTATTTCACCACGCTACACCGCCGCCACCCCTTCTATAACTCGTTAAAAAAATAACGAGTTAAACGTATAACGCGTGAAAGATTGGAAAGTGCAATCATACAAAGTTGAAAATAACGAAATCATGCAGATTCTTTTGTCATTTAGCAAATGAATTAATATAAAGTTTGATGAAAAATGCAATTTAGGTCCCTCAACTTTTGTAACCTATTTTTAAATAGCTTTTCTATCACTAGTGATACCACCCCTCCTACATTTCTATCACTATCACTAGAATATTGGGTGCTTACATGGCATCATTTGATTGGTTGCTTCCATCACTGAAATCTATCACTAGCAAACCACCCCTCCCCCCCCTTAGTAATTTAAAATGCTGAGTTTATCATATAGCGCAGAATTTTGTATTTAAAGTACGTTTTAGGCATAGCCGGTCACTATAAATCTCACCTAGTGACGCAGTTCTACAATCCTCACCTCCCTACACTCACTACTAGTGTAGTAATCTATTCCCGGCTCGTACTGGCCTTAGAGGCAGTGTCTGCCTGATGCTGGTTACGTCAGCATGTTTAATGGGTATTCCGTAGTGTGCTCACTGTGCTTGTTGTGCATCAAGGTTGTCACTGATGTTGGTGTATAAATAATAGAGTGACAGTATAAAATGTGATGCATGAGCATGTATGTATCAGAAATCAGTAAGCAGTTTAAGCACAGTTTCAAGTAAGCACAGTAATTAAGCAGCAATTTAATATTAATTAATTTGTACGGATACCTGGTTTGGTGAGGGTTGTCACATCCCATGACTTTTCTTTCCACCTTTTCCCCTGTTTTTGCCCTTCGAAGATTGGCCTTGTTCAACAAGATTGGCCTTCACAGTTTCAGGACCATCAATCTTTTTTAGGGCCAATTTGTTATCTTCTTCAATCCGAAGACGCCTAACAAGATCTTCAATAGACATCTCCTTTCGCTTATGCTTGAGATAGTTCTTGAAATCAACCCAACTTGGTGGCAGTTTTTCAATCATTGCAGCAACTTGGAATGTCTCGCTGAGCATCATTCCTTCCGCAAGAATATCATGAATGATAATCTGCAATTCTTGGACTTGGCTCATGACAGTTTTAGAGTCTATCATTTTAAAGTCCAAGAACTTAGCCACCACGAATTTCTTAGTGCCCGCATCTTCTGTTTTGTATTTGTGATCCAAAGACTCCCACAATTCTTTGGCAGTCTTGGCTTTGCAATACACATTAATACAATGTGTCCACCAAACCATTCAAAAGAAAGTTGCGGCACAGGAAATCCGAATGATTCCAAGCATGCATCGCGCTCACAGATTGAGCATTCATATCCCCTTCATCCAGTTGGGGTTTAGGTTCAGTCAAGAACCTTGCCAGATTCAACGTGGTCAGATAAAAGAACATCTTTTGCTGCCACTGTTTGAAATTCACACCACTGAATTTCTCTGGTTTCTCAACATGCGACACTGCATTAGGCAGTGGTGTCACCAAACCGGTAGTGACAGTTACAGCGGGAGTCATGACCGCAGAAACAGGACTGGTCATGACAGCAAAAACAGCAGAAGCAGCAGTAGTCATCAGTTGGGATGCCATTCTGAAACGAAACAGAATGCGGGAACAATTAGTAAACGAGTCTGTTTAAGTTTGTTACAAAACTGCTACTGAGATAATAAAATTATTACAGCAAGCTTATCTCTTAAAACTGGAAATATAACAAGAAAACAGAAACAAATAACGAATTAATACAATAACAGTGAACCGGGCTTGTGTTTGACACAATTCCCTTAAACAGATTCGCGGTCTGTTCCCAGGGTACGCCGGTTCGAAGCAGCAACAGCGCACTGCCGGACTGGAACACTTGCCAGAAACGAAACTGGAATACTTTGTAACGAGATTGCTATATGCTGCAGAGATTAGAAGTGTGTTGGTGTGTTGTGGTATTTCAAACTGATGAGTTGAGCTTCTATTTATATGCACCATAACTGATTAAGTGCAGTAGTTAGCAAACCCGGAGCAGTTAACACACTAGCAGCTTTCGTCACTGCTGCTGTCATCAATCACCAACAGCTTTAGTTAAAAATCAAAAGGTGGCTCTCAAGCGGCTCGCGGTGATGCGAAGTGCAAAGTGCGCCATCAAAACGCCACATTACGCCCATGAGCCCGGTCCCGTGCCCGGGCGCGGGCGCTTTCGGGCCCTTACGGGCCCTCAGGCTTGCCACTAGGTGTGTCCACTTGTCTAGAAGATATCATCTTCCTTACACTTCTCATTATATACCACTCTCCTATTCTCCATCCCACCGATGTGGGACAACTTGAATACCAAAAGTCAAGTTTACCAAATAATCATTTCCATTCAACTTACTTTCCAACATCATAAGTCATAACTACCACGTGCTCAATGAGGATGGATACTATCATATACATGAATTCAAATACTCTAGACCAAACTTCTAAACGTAAGTATTAGGGGAGGAGGGGTGGTTCACTAGTGATAGATTCTATCACTACTAAGCACCAATCGACTCATGCTATGTCATCATCCAATATTCTATCACTAGTGATGGAATTGTAGGGGGGGTGGTATTACTAGTGATGGAATTCTGTCACTACCAATTTTTTTTAATTTTCATTTTAAAATTAGAAATTAACAATAAAACACTAAAATGTAAATTTCATTAAACTTAAAAAATAAATTACATAGCAAAATAAAAAAACAACTAAACCTTGGAAAAAAAAAACTAAACGAGTGGCATCTCCCAACCCCACTTTGCGCAAATCTCGCGCTTTTGTTGAATGACAATTGACTTAAACGGTTCGTCGAGATGGTTGTGCTTTTCACACAAGATTTTTAAATCATTTTGTCTTTCAACCGTTTTCAAGTGTTCCTTGTACGCCTGCTCGCGTTCAACTTTGTGGGACATAATTATATCTTTTCTTTCTTCGGCCTTCTTGTATCGCGTGATTTTCTCCTCTTCGATTCTAAAGATCGACTCCACCACCGCTTCCTTCCCTTTGCTTGATGATTCACCATCTCTCCTGCGGCGTGGCCTTGTAGGTGTATCTCCTTCAACGGGGTCGTCTTCTGGTTCGTCAAGGGGGTCGTCGTTTAAGTTCATTTCGGGCAAGTTATCCGACACGGAAGTCGTGTAGTTCCCCGAATCGGATGTCTTTGATCTTTTCGAACCTCCTCGTTTTTTTGGAGTCGTAGGACCACGCATGTCAACCAACTCAACGGGGACCCACTTCGGGTGATTTCTCGAAACTTCCCATGCGGCCACGTGTGGGAAATTCCTCTTTTTGTAGACACTGCAATACATTTCGGTGGCTTGTCGCATGATTGTCGCCTCGCTCGCTCCACTTTGTGGGTTTCGGTTCTACAAAAAATATAATAGGTTATCTTTAAAAAAAAACTGTTTTCTGTTTAAAAAAAAACTGTTTTCTGTTTTAAAAAAAACTGTTTTCTGTTTTTTTTTTTTAAACTGTTTTCTGTTTTTTTTTTAAACTGTTTTGTTTTTTTTTTAAACTGTTCAGTTTTTTTTTAAATAAAAACTGTTTCTCTTTAAAAAAAACAGTTTTCAATGAAAAAAGATTTAAACTTTAATAAAAAACATACCTTTTGAATGAAACAAGCGTTGAACTTGCTAATTTTCCCGTTCAAATCCATCCATTTCGACGTCATTTGGTCCATGTTTCGAATATTTGCACCGGGAAGTTGCCTAAAATGATTAATGACCCGTCTCCAAAACGCATCCTTTATTTGCTCGTTGGCATGTTTCCTGTTCTCCGAGATGTGCAAGTACGCCTGAACCAAGGACACCTCCTCCTCGCTCGTCCAATGTTGTCGGACGGTTTGTCGGACTTCTTGAACGTCATCATTTTCTTCTTCTTCCTCTTCCTCTTCTTCTTGTTGTTGTTCTTGAATGTAATCATCATCTTCATCGTCGTCAAGACTTTGTTGTGGTTCACGATACGCGTTTGCAAATTGATGGATGAGGGTGTTGTCTTCTAGTGGGTCGAGTTGGTGGGGTTGGGTTTGAAAGTTTGGAAACGATTGGGGTTGGAATTGGTGAGGTTGAAACAGTGGAACGAACGGTTGGTTTTGGTACGTTTGCGATTGAAAGGGTGGATATTGTTGGGTTTGAAAGGGTGGATATTGTTGGGTATGAAAGGGTGGGACTTGGTCGGGTTCGTCTTGCAACCTAAAGCGCGTCGGCTCGCCAAGATTCGCTCGAACCTTGGGTCTCACGGGATTTTTCTTCGTACCCGAACCTCTTTTTTTCGAACCCCCACCTCTCTTGCTTGAACCTTCCATGTTTCTTGTAAAAATATTTGGAGAGTTTGTTGATTTTTTGAATTGAGTTTGAGATAATTTGTTGTTTTTTTTAATTGAGTAAATGAGGATTTATAAAAAACAATGTTTCAAACGGTCAAAAAAAATAACAAACGGTCAAAAACCAACGTTCCAATTTCAAATTTCAACGCGTTTAAAATTTGACGCGTTATTTTTTGGGCGGCGGCGGTGTTCCGTGATGGTTCAACGAGTGATGGGGTGGTATAACGGACCACCCCGTGTCCTCTTAGAATAAATATCAACTAGAAATGTCAAGAGGGTTATTGTAAAATTAAAACGTTGGCCCCTCAAAACAGTTGTCGCCTCACTGTTTTTAGCCTTCACAGTTTATACTAGAAGTCTCTCTCCCAAGTCCCCTCTCAACGCTCACCTCATCAGTTCTACTCGACCAATACAATACTCCTCTTTTGTGACTCCTTTTTATAAGGTCTGATTTTTTCAATTTCTTATTTGGTGATAGTGAATTTTGCTAATTCTATACTGTTGTGTTTTTTTCTTTGTAAACGGTTAACTGATTTTGTGAAGTTCAATATGGTAAAAAAAAATCTCTAGGTATTTCCTCATCTACAGTTAGTGATTTTAAACCTACAGCACCCGCAATTGTGTGGTTTTTATGTTGTTTTTGAGGAGACTAGGAGAGAGAAGGGTAGAGTTGAGGAGAGAGGGTGTGGTGATGTTCATACATATGAACGTTGGTTTTGGAGATTGTGAGAGGAAGAGAGGAGAGAGGGTTTGATTTAGGAAAAAAGAGAATGTGGTGTGAGTGTGGTAAAAGATAGAGTGTTTCGACAAGTGCCACATGAGCATGTTTTTACCCCCAAGACCCCCCTTAATTGTGATGCCTTATAATCCTTGATTTGTTGAAGTTAGCTAATTGTTTCAACTTATAATTGCAGAATTTACTATGGAAAAGGGCGATTTGGAGCTTGGAAACACAGACGTCACCGCAAAGTGCCTCGAAAGCTTTCTTAAACGTGTGGAAAATGAAGTGAAGAATACGAAATCACCATCGATTTGCATGGTATCTAATGTACTGAGAGATCTAAGCCCAAATTCTTTTAACCCTCGGCTGGTATCTATCGGACCTCTCCATAGAGAAAATAAGAATGTGCAAGCATTTGAAGGGCAGAAAGTAAGTTATCTGACCAAACTACTGGGTCTTATCAATGTCCCAAAGGAGATAATATTGGAATCATGTATGCATAAGGTGTACGCTTCAATGAAACAAATCAAGGAATGTTATGTTTGGACAAAGACCTATGATGATGCTGAAATTGTTGAAATGATGGTTATGGATGCCTGTTTCATACTTGAATTCCTTATTGAACTTATTGAAGGTCACCAGAAATCTGAAAACATCTTGCAACAACAACATATAAGGTTTGACTTGGTGTTGCTAGAAAACCAGATCCCTTTCTTTATTCTTAATAAAATATTTGAGTGCACAATATTGAAATATAATCCGTTCTACCGACTTATTGATCTTCTCCATCCACTTCTAGAATGCCATAACATCTTTGACAAACCTATATGCACCAACCATATTTCCATTAATACTACTCATCATATTCTTAGCCTTCTATGTGAATGTTACAAGCCAATAGATAATACCCAATTCGAAATTATCCATGACTTAACAATACCTTCGATTGTAGATCTAGATTGGGCAGGGGTCAGCTTCAAACCTATAAAAAATCCTGCATGGCCGATGCAGATGAAAGTCGATCTATACAGGTTAATCCCATGTTTTTTTTGTCTTGGACTAAGCCCACCCTTAGAATGCCTGTATTAAACATACATGACTCTACTGAGTCCATTCTAAGGAATCTTATTGCATACGAGCACGAGCAGTTGTGTGAAACCAATAATCATATTACTTCATATGCCGTTGCCATTGATACGCTAGTGAATACCCACGAAGATGTTGCCAAGTTGATTGACTCAAAAGTGCTCATCAACATTATGGGTTCAAATGAAGAAGCTGCTAATATGATCAACAACATATGCAAACACGTTGTAATTGCATGGGGCGGTTTCTATTATGGTCATGAGTGGAAAACATTGAATGAGCACTGCAACGGTTACTGGTCAACACAAATAGTCAAGTTGAGGAGGACTTATTTCAATAGTCCATGGAATTTGATTGCTCTACTTGCTGGAATCATCCTGTTTGTTCTAACTACGATTCAAACCTTCTTTACCATTAAGCCTCTTGGAAGCAACAACTAGATTTACACTGTAAGTGCTTTTCTACTTTTGTTGTGCACTTTTAGAAAAGATATACTTAACAATTATTATCTAGGAGTTATACTTAATAATTATCATCAGTGTTGTAAAAGTCGCTAGGCGGTCTCTAGTCGGCCGACTGGGGAGTTGGGAGTAATCGGAGTACTCGGAGAGTACTCGGGGAGTACGCGGACATGGTAAATATAAAGAAAATTAATTGTTATATATTATTTATGTGTTAAAATAAGCATAATTCATGTCAACTGAGTATAATTTAAAATGAAACATGTTTAAAGTTCAAATATTCTGAATACAAGTCCGACTAGTCTGAGTACAAGGCCGAGTAGTCCGAATACAAGGCCGAGTAGGCCGATTTTGACCGAGTTTGACCGATTAAAAGTCAACAAACCACGTTGACCGCGAAGACCGACTAGGGCGACTACGTCCGACTACGTCCGACTAGGCGCCGACTAGGCGCCGACTAGGCGCCGACTAGGCGCCGACTAGGCGCCGACTAGGCGCCGACTAGGCGCCGACTAGGCGCCGACTAGGCGCCGACTAGGCCGACTAGGCACCGACTACTCCCGAGTAATCCCGAGGCCGACTAATTGAGACCGCCTAGGAGGAAGTCGCCTCGAAGGGGGTCCGAGGACCGATTACTCGCCGAGTACTCGGCCGAGTAATCCGACTTTTACAACACTGATTATTATCTAGGAGTTTGGTTTATGAATTGTATATCAAAATTAATATCATTAAGGCTTTAAATTCCATCAACTAAGGGGAGTGGGGGTCGTATCACTTGCAAAAATTCCATCACTCACAAACATCCAATCAAGTTCCGTCATGTCATCAATCATTATTCTATCACTCACAAGCTTTTTTAGTGGCGGTGGTCATCACTAGTGATGGAATTCCATCACTCACAACTTTTGTTAATTATTTTTTTAATTAGAAATTAACAATATAACACTAAAATTATAAATTTCATTAAAAATAAAACATACTAGTTCAATTTAACATACTAGAAATATTTTAGGCTACAATTTAAAAAAAAATACTAAAAAAACTCTACTCCTTGTCCGACTCATAAAACTCCAAACCTAAAGAACCTACTAGTTCGATTAAATCGTATCTCAACCGAAAGTGAGTTTCTTTATCACGCAAGTCTTGTTGGATATTTTCTAGAACTTGAACTTGTGTAGGAGGATCCGGCACCCAATCCGGAGATATTGCACGTCCGTCTTCTTTGATTATCCTAATGTGCAATATGATACATGCATATACTATGCTATGTATTGATTTCTTGTTCATCGCACGAACCGGTCGGCGTAGTATGCCTCATCTACCCTTTAAAACACCAAAAGCCCTCTCAACATCTTTTCTTGCCGATTCTTGCAACTTTTTGAACACGATTTCTTTACCCTCGACAGGAAAGGAAGGAGCTTTCACAAAAACAGACCATGATGGGTAGATACCATCCACAAGAAGAAAGCCTCGTCTGTAATATTGTCCGTTAACATAGAATGGACAGAAGTGTGCGGTACCATCCGTTACGGTTTGAAACAACGGCGACGTGTGCAACACATTGATGTCGTTGTTTGAACCTGGAACACCGAAATATGAACGCCAAATCCATAAATCATTCGACGCCGCCGCTTCTAGTATGATGGTTGGTCTTTTGATGTCACCCCTAACATATGCCCCTCGCATCTCTCTTGGACAATTTTTCCACTCGATATGTGTATAATCGATGCTACCGAGCATCCCTGGAAAATGCCATCTAGCCTCATGTGCGGCGTAAATACGTGAGATGTCGTGTCTCGTCGGTTTACGTAAAAACTCTTTACCATACAATTTAATAACCGCGTTGCAAAAAAATTGCAGACATTCACGGGAAGTTCTGGACGCCATAGCTAGGTATTCATCAAATTGATCGGGAGGGTTACCTATCGCTAGTTGGCGAATGGCGGAGATGCATTTTTGTATCGCCGTGAAACTTGGTTTGCCCCTCGCATCATAACCTTCTTGAAACCATTCCTCGCTTGCTTCGATGTCTCAAACAATCTTTAAAAATAAATCTTTTGGTAAACAAAACCGATCTCTAAACGTTTCGGCATTGTAGAGCGGATTCTCCACAAAATAATCGTTCATTAACACTTCGTTGGCATGTATACGATCACGATCCACCATCTTCTTCTTTGGGCGGGACGAACTAGATTCAAGTTCGTTATACACCGACACAAAATATTTTAGCGTCTCATTGTCAGAAGACGACTGCGTATCGCTATCGCGTCCATCGGAAACGTCGAATACGTAGGAAACTCCATTTGAGAAAGATGTAGATTGTGTGAAATGTGTTTGTGTTTTGGTGTGGGTGAAATGTTTTAAAATTGAGAAGTATATATAAAAGGTTTAAAGGTATTTTTTTATTAAAACTTACCGTTAAAAAACGGTCCAAAATGCCCAACGGTCACAGTTTGCACAATTACAACGCGTGAACTTTTCCACGCGTTTTAAGTTTAACGAGTGATGAACATAGGTGGCGGCGGTGTGCATTTAGTTTTCACGAGTGATGGTGGTCCATCACGGAACCACCCCCAGTCCCCTAACACAGAATGTAGGATTTCCCCCATAGAAAGTTTGATTTCCAAAAGAATTCAAGATCTGGTTTCGTAGAAGAGGACCATCGTTGTTTAGTCTCATATGTTGTAGACAGCTCAAGCACACACTATTAACCGCATACCCATGAGATCTAATTTTCAGCCCTACAAATTTAGCCAAGGCCCATTTTTTATTGCTGATGTTATTCTTTAGACATAACGTTTCGCTCCACCAATCCATCTTATTTTTCAACGAGATATTCATCTTTAGCAATCTTGCATTTGCAGTATACATGTTCTCTTCATATAATGTTTGACAATTATAGTTACTTGTATTCATTGTATTCCGTTAATTCTTTGTGTCTATTGGTGTACCATAATTTTTTGTAATAGATCTTATGGCTCCCAAAGGTTGGAGCACTGAATTTTCTCAATTGTCACATGGTATCTAGAGCCTGATTTTCCCCCTTCCCCTACCTCTCTACCTTCTGATCTTTCCTGTTCTCTGCCCCACCCACTACCCCTCTTTAACTTTTCGAAGGCAACCTCCTTATCCTCTTCTGATTCTGCCATTCCCATGAACACACTCCTTCACATCTTAATCATTAAGCTCACTTCCACCACTTACTTGTATTGGCGAACTCAAATCCTCCCTCTCCTCTCCTGCCAAGAACTGACTTCCCATGTTGGTGGTTCCTCTTCTGCCCGTGAACCAATGCTTACTCAGGGCGACAAGGCTGTTTCCAACCCGCAATATGCTGCATGGTTGGCCGCTGATTAAAAGACTATGATACTCAATGCCCCTCTCTCCGAGGAGGCAATTCCTGAAACCCTAGGGCTCTCCACCGCCCGTGTGTTGTGGCTTGCGCTTGAATCGGTGTATAGCAACACGTTTATTGAACGTGTGCAAAATATTTGTGACAAATTTCGTCACATCAGCAAAGGATCCTCTTTTGTTTCTGAAGGCTTTGGAGGAGCAACCCAGTAGGCCCATTATGCATTAAAGGGGGAGCTAGCCAATAAGGCCCATAAGGTTATGGGTACTATTGATGTTGTATAACAACCCTCTAAAATATTTTTCAACACCCCTAATATATTTAAATTATCCCAATATGTCTTAAAAATACCCCGTATATGAAAACCGAGCCCATAATACCCTATATAATTAAAAATAAAATAAAACCAGAAAATAGTGTAGCTCGCGGGCCGCGAAGACCCCTTAGGGATCTTACGCGGGGCGCGACAGCCAGTCACCAGGGCGACACCCTGAGCTGCCACGTGTCACCATTCGTGTCGAGACTAGTTGTTCGATTCAGCAAACCTAGGGCCTACATACCCTAGCTCGCGGGCCGCGAAGGGTTACCCTTCGGCTTACGCGAGCCGCGACAAAAGTTGAAAGGACACTATAAATAGAGGCCTTCAGCCTCAGTCCCAACTCGTTCATTTTCTCGATCTCTCTCTCAATATTCTGAATAGTAGGCACTATACACGGGCATTATAACCCCCTAAATAACGAAGTTCTGCCCCGTTGTAAGTATCATAACCCCGGTTACGTATTAAATACGCTGTCCGATTGATCCAGGGTTTCGTAACGGCTGTCGTGGTTCTGCCCGACGTAGTCGTTGGAATACAGTCTCGGGGAGGGTATTACTAATGTAAATATTGGGTTATTATACTAACGCGTGTGCATTTGTGTAATTAATAGATAATCACCAGGAAATCCAAAAGGAAAACCCTAAGACATCAATGTGAGTAACCTCCTTTTTGCAAATTATTTTTACAAAACCTCACATAATTAATGATATATTAAACAGTGATTGAGTATTTATATTCTACAATTATCGTCGGTATGTTGGGGTTTTGTATACAAAATTTGTTACAACATTGTGAGTAGTAACATGACCACAAGTCGGGTTGACAGTACCGTGGGTGGTAATTAAAGTATATGGAAACAAATATAATTGCGAGATCGCGCTCAATACTGTAGATTGGTTTTACCAAACTTGATTAAACTGGGATTCACTCACCAGTATTTCCCACTGACAAAAATGTTTTTAAACGCGTTTCAAGTAACAATATGTGAAAGCCAAATAGAAGCCAGCTGGACAGCACTGAAGGCTTGGAAAAGTGGCTATAAAAGTTACCTAAATAAGAGATGTTTTATTTGAATAAAATAGGGTTTATCCCTATGAAAATGTGTGTACTTGAAACTTGGGAATTTCCCATGTGTTTACTATTATAAAAGCGTGGTATTTTACTGTGATAAAATATTTCCTAACTACGGTCCTGATGTAAATTACGCTGCCAAAATGATTAAACACCAGATATCACCAAGACTGGCCGCGGCCGCTCGTTCCCAGGATGATTAGGGGACGGGGGTTGCGACAGAAGGAGATATCAGAGCTAAGCCACTGATTCAGCCACAGAAGTGTTCCGCTGACACCAAGATATTACTCAAAGTGTTAGGAAACAAACTATGGAAATACGTGCACATCTGTATTTTATTGTTGTGTGTTATTTAACTATTTGTTAGTTTACAGTATGAGTGACCAAGGACCTTCAGACGCTTACCGTCAGTTGTCCAGCTCACCTAGGGACGAAGACACCTCTTCACAGCCATCTCTCTCAGGGTATTCGGCTGACAATGAAGATGGGATATTCGTGTTCAAGGCCAAATCTGAAGAGCCATTCCCTTCCAAGAAAAGAGGATGGTTCAGCAGAGGAGCGCATGAACGTTGAAAAAGGATGAAAAAGTTACAACAACAGCGAGCCTTAGCAGCCATTAAGAAAGAAACAGATGCTCACACTCAGGATATGCTCAATAGGAGTCTAGCAAATTTTCATATCTTAGCAACTACAGCTGCAGACCCTAATCTAGAGCAACTCATAGCACCCCAGCCCTTACCGCTGTTTCCCACACAGCCAATGGAAATTGACGCCAACCCAGAAAACCAGATCCTAATGCCTGATATTAACCCAGCTGAGATACATAGGATACCAGCACCCAATCCAGCTGACCCAAACTATGACCCGTGGTTTAATGACCATATGGATTACCAGCAACGCTACCCAATACCTGAAGACGCACCTATGCCAAACCTAGCAGCTTACCCAGACTTGGACCCTCTAGATCCATACTATGATAATGACCCATACATCAGAGAGATTCTAGAGAATACGTATCCTTACCAGGAACCCATGCCCCAGTTCCCAAACCCAATACCAGCCCCTGCACCACCCATGAGCACTGAGAATGTGCAAGAACTCCGAACCTTTGGTGAGGAGATTTTATAAGGAAGTGAAAGGATGAGGCAGATAGGAGAACGACTCGTCTGAAAATATGACGAGCGTAATATGGAGTTCTGGATGAACCCATATCGGTAATAGTAATTATAATAAAAATAATAACATATATATATATATATAATATGTGTGTATGTTTGAAAAAAAAATATCTAGATAATAGCTACGGATGCCTAATAGTATTGTGATTTTTTATTTCAGTTCCAGTTTGTACTAGACGCATAATATATAAGAAAGAGTAAAAGTCGCAATGTTCAACGATTTTGATCAATATGCGTATGACATGATTGTTTGCATTACATATTATTTTGTGATATTAATATGTGGCAAATGTTTACAATTCAGATGGACAACGAAGTGAACTAGGATAACCAGAATAATGATAACCAGAATGATGATAACCAGAATAACAATAACAATGGAAACCAAGTGGATAACAGTGCCATCCAACACATAGTGGCACAAGGAATTATAGATGCAATGCCATTTATTATTCAAACAGTTAGGGAAGCTGATAATAAAAGTAATCATGACAGTAAACGACCAACCAATGAACTCAGTCACAGCGTGAACAATGGACCCATACTTCAGGTGCCCATTCCCAAAAGAAGAAGAACCATGTCATATGGTTGTTCTTATAAAGAATTCTGGTCTTGTAAACCAATAGAATTCTCGAGCATTGAAGGAGCCATTGCAGCTTTACGTTGACTGAGGCAGTCTTAAAAATAAGCAAGTGCGCAGAAGAGGATAAGATAATGTTTGCTTCCAATCTGTTTAAGAACTCAGCTTTAGAATGGTGGAACACTATCCTCCAATCTAGAGGAAGTGATAGGATTTACAAAATGGAATGGGAAGAATTTAAGAACATGGTGGAAAGGAAATTCTGCCATCCCAATGAAAAAGAACAGATAGCAAATAAGTTCTTAAACCTTAGAATGACTGGAGTGGATAGTAAGGGTTACACTACATTATTCTTTGAATATGCTAGAATACTACCGACCCTTGCATCACCTGAACCAGTGTTAATCTCCCGTTACATATGGGGATTAATCAGTGAGATTAGACATGTAGTCAAGGCAGCTAGACCTCAAACTATAGAAGAAGCGGTAGAACTAGCAAACACCTTGACTGATGAGTTAGTACATACACGAGAAGAGGACCAAAGAAGGAACCTAGCTCAAAGGCTTACCCAAGAATTTCGCTACAACCGTGGGAAAAATGTAGGTTCTACCTCTACACCTTATTGTAAGGCCTGCAAGAAGAAACATCCAGGAAGATGCTCCACTTACTGCAATTTCTGCAAACTACCGGGACACAAGGAAGAAGAGTGTAGGAAGAAACCTAATAATGGGATGTGCTTCAACTGTGGAGAAAAGGGTCACATCAAGCCGAACTGTCCAAAACTAGCTCCAGCCATGAACAACAAGACTACTAAAAATGCTAGAGCATTTGTTCTAACTACAGAAGAAGCCAAGATGATTCCGGATGTGATAGCCGGTACATTTTTAGTTAATGATGTTTTTGCTAAAGTATTATTTGACTCTGGTGCGAACCAAAGTGTTATTAATACTTCATTTTGCAAACTTGTCAATCAATCATTAACTAAACTTCCCCAAGAATGTCTAGTAGAAACAGCAAATGGGGAAACCATTAAGATTTCTGAAATCTTGCAGTGAGCAAGAATAGAATTTTTAAATCAAAAGTTTATTGCAAACATTTACCCAATGAATCTGGCAGAATTTGATGTTGTACTAGGAATGGATTGTTTAGTAGCCAATAAGGCCAGTATTCTGTGTGATTAAAAGTCAATTCAAGTAAATTCACCAAGGGGTGAAAAGATCACAATTAAAGGAGATAAGCCATCTAGATCTACAAAATTAATCTATGTGATGAAAACTACAAGTTATGTAAGAAAAGGATCATTAGTATATTTGATTTCTATAATCATTAACACTAAAGGAAAGGAACTGAAAGATATTCATGTAGTATCTCAGTTTCCAGATGTGTTTCCTGAAGAATTACCAGGACTACCGCCGGATAGAGAAGTCGAATTCAGAATCCACCTGCTACCAGGGACAGCACCAATTGCCAAGGCCCCTTATCGTTTGGCACCCGCCGAAATGCAGGAACTAAAGAAACAATTAGACGAATTGTTGGAAAAAAGGATTCATACAGCCAAATTCATCTCCATGGGGAGCGCCAATCTTATTCGTAAAAAAGAAAGACGGGTCAATGCGTATGTGCATTGATTACCGTGAATTGAACAAACTCACGATTAAAAATCGGTATCCATTACCGAGGATCGATGATCTGTTCGATCAATTACAAGGAGCTCGATTTTTCTCCAAAATCGAATTGCGCTTAGGATATCATCAATTAAAGGCACAGGAAGAGGACATTCCTAATACCGCTTTTAGAACAAGGTATAGCCATTATGAATTTACCGTCATGCCATTTGGTTTAACCAATGCCCCAGCTGCATTTATGGACATGATGAACCGAATATGTAAGCCACATTTGGATAAATTCATAATTGTCTTCATAGATGATATTCTCATTTACTCTAAGAATAAAGAGGAACACGCTGCGCATCTGCATGCACTTCTAAGTTTATTGAGAAAAGAAAAGCTTTATGCAAAGTTTTCTAAGTGTGAATTTTGGTTATAACAGGTACAATTTGTTGGACATTTAGTTAATCATGAAGGAATTCATGTAGATCTCACCAAGATTGAGGCCATTACCAAATGGAAAACCCATGAGTCACCAACTGAGGTTAGAAATTTCTTAGGATTAGCCGATTATTATAGAAGATTTATTCGAGATTTTTCTAGAATAGTCATTCCCTTAACTAAGCTAACCTGTAAATCTGTTAAGTTTGAATGGGGACCAAAACAATAAGAAGCCTTTAGAATTCTTAAGCAAAGATTAACCAACGCACCCATATTAGCATTACCAGAAGGGACTGACGACTTTGTAATCTATTGTGATGCTTCTAAATTAGGTTATGGATGTGTGTTGATGCTGTAACAACTCGTATCAAAAGTCCTATTTATTTTATTATTTTATCTAATAGGAAACCCTAATTAAGACACCCAAGTGATTCTGCACAAACCCTAAAATTTTTAGAACAATCAGAATCAGGATCAGGGCCCCTAAAACTCATGGGGGGTAAAACCCTAGTCACGATTATCTAAATAAAACGCTGTCAAAATTGAAATTTACGAATCTGTCAAGTCAGCAAGGCTAGTCAAGGACGTGGCTACCCTATAGTGATTTCGTGTCCCTTGCGCACCGTAAGGGATAAGGCTTACGGTGCGTAAGCCTGGTCAAATTTTGTGTATAAATAGCAGACTTTGGGACTTGAAATTGGGCGCTTGAACGACGTAAAAAGTCGAAATATACACTGAGATACGCTCTGTTTACTATCAAAACACACACGAATCACGAAGTGCTGCCGCAATACAGGGTAATAACTCGATCGCTGATACGATTCAATGTCCGATCGATTAAACTATCCAATGGATGTTTAAGTGCTGCCCACATTAGGGTTTATGCTTTGTCATTCGTCGTTAATTCGATGGATGTTTAAGTATCGCACTTTGTCATTCGTTGTGAGGGTTGATCTCGTGAGTTATCGTAAACGCTGTATTAAGTTATTAACTGAATTGTGTGCATGTTATTAATTTTAGGTTAAAAGGCTAATCAGTAGGCTAGGCTCTGCTCAATTAAATCTGCAATGTGAGTCATTCTCTTTTTATCAAATTACTTTCAAAATCATGTTTATTTTCAAGGTTATAATTACAGTGATTAAGTTTATGTAATCACCAAGTTACAGCCGGTATGTGGGGTTTTGTATACATTACTTGATAACCGTCACTATTGGACAACGAGTTAGCCAATGAGTGATATGACCATAGTCACAGACACCATTGGACAATGAGGTTACCGATGAATGTCGAGTGACAAATACTGTGGGTAGTTGGTTGAAATCTGGAAACATTATAATCTCTCTTAATACTGTAAATTATAACAAATGAGTCTTTTAGTAAAAAGAATGATTCACTCAGTATTTCCCGCTGACAAAACCTTTTTCAAACATGTTTCAGGTGATCTGTTGTGATCCAGGAAAAGTGCCGAGAAGCACTACAAGCTTAAGGAAGTGGCTCAGTATAAAATAAAGAAACATGTTTTGTAAAATAAAAGATTTCTCCGTGAAATCTCAAGATTGTAAATTACCGGGTTTTATCCCGAGTTGTGAAATAAAATAATCGGGAAATATTGCAGTTTTTAAAATATCCTGATGAAAACTTCCGCTGTTAATTAAATACCACGGGAATTTCTGTCCCGCGGCTCCTGAAACGGGTTAAACCGGGTCGGGGGCCGTGACAGAAATAAGGTGGTATCAGAGCCACTGATTTAAGCCTATTAAGTATTTAGAAAATACTTAATTTTTCTACTTGTCATTCTGTGATCATTTGTTTTCTTATTTGAATATTTGTGTAAAGTATGGGTAAGCAAAAGTTTTCAAACATCTATCTTAGATTAGATAGGTCTTCCACTGAGAAGGGAAGTTCATCCCAAACCAAATCCTCAAATCACCCTGTAATTCCTGAAGAAGGAATATTTGTGCGAAAGGCACAATATGAGGAACCACTTTCTCCTACTAAAAGAAGTCTGATTATTAGGAAAAGTAAAGAGAAAATAAAGAAATCTCGAGAAAAAAAGTTAAACAGGAAACCCAGGAATTAACCAGTAAATCACCTTGGAAGGACAAGTTAGATGAAAAATGGGCAGATCTTTATATGCTAGCTACTGTAGCAGTTAATGCAAATCTTTAAATAAATTAACCCAAGTTTTAGCACCTTTATCAATTACAGTCTAGAAACCTTATTTCATTACATAAATAAGTTTACAGTAAACCCTAGTGTGTTTTAATTTTCAGTTGTTTTGTAGTTACCAGTCTGAATTTATATTTAAAGGTTTCTATGAAATTTTGTTACAATTTTTAAACTTAGTAATTATGTGTATTTTGTTAAACAGCATGAGTGACTTGTCTGATGCCCTTCAGAATTTAAATCTCTATCCAGTAAAAATAGAGGTTTCCAGAGATTTCAATAGGTATATACCAGATATAGAAGAACCTATAGAATTCAACGCTTCACCTCTCGAGAAACCCAAGCCTAAGAAAATGGAAATTGGGGAAAGCTCTAGGCAAATTGAGGGGTTACCATCTCAGGAAGAGCTAGATTTTATATTGGCAAGCTATAATACTATTAAGCCTGTTAATGAAAATGTTTTTATTCATCCTATTGAAACCCAACTACCAATAAACTTGGACCCAACAATCCCAGAACCTATACCTAATCCACCTATGAGTAACGAAAAATTTAGCCGAACTCCGCCACTTTGGCGAGGAGCTAATGGATGCCGGAAATAGGATCAGGGAAGTAGGAGAACAGATCTCCTGGAAGTACGACGAGAGGGAACGTCGTTACTGAAACACCAAAGAACGAGGGGTAGAAGGATTATGAAGGTGGGGTTGTGAAACTGTGATTGTGAAATAAATAAGTAGAATATAGCTTGTGAAATAACCTAAATAAAACTTTGTAAGATAATGGTGTGTATGGACGCATAATATAAAATATATAAAAATGGAAATCGAGAAATCGATAGTTTTGGCTATGTGTGTTCTGTGAAATTTATATGATTGTTTTGTGTATAATTGTTATTCATTTGATACTAATAAAATTAAATATACTAGTGGTATACCTCCCGCGCGTTGCGGCGGCGGAAACTCGGTGTATTATGCATGGGAAACTCAAGAACTCTGTTTATTACACACAGGAAATTCGGTTGAAATCGATTCAGTTCAGTACTACGTTATTGTTATTGATATGGTAACCACACATGCTAAAAGTTTTCTAATTTATAAAACTATAGTAAATATAACACAAAAATTGTTAACTTCCTTTATATAATCTCACATAATTACTTTACTATTTAATTTAATACAACAATCATATATTAATTTATAAAACTCACATAAAACGATTCTCTCTGCAGATTTATAAAACTACTATTTAATTTAACATACCAATTAGATATTAAATTATAAAACTATAGAAACTATAATACACAAATTATTTTACCTTTTATATATATATATATATATAAAGTTCCATGTTTTGTGTACAAATTTTTTATCATCTCATCTATTAAAAACGATTCTCTCTGCAGATTTTGTTAATTATAGGGAATAAAAATACATAACAGCACTAATAAAATTTGTTATATTCATTGTTTGATATAGTTGCAATTCTTGTGTAGTATAATCCTATGATGAACATACGTGCTCAAAATACATGGATATATTAGGTGAATTACAAGCATCCATCAAAAATTCAAAAGTTCAAAACAGTAATATGTCCTATGTCCATCCATCATACTACTTTCCCAATAGTACTCTAGCACAGCTAGTGAAAACCTTTTCTAAACTTTTAGAATATCGTATTTTTTATATGTAAAAAAAGAAAGAATAACAATCCAGATTATAGAATTTGGAAGGTTATCAATATACAATGTTATCACCTCTTTCTACACTCTCTCTACCTTGGTCCCCAACCCTACCAGTCTACCACCATAACACCGTGCACCAGCACCAGCACCACCTACCCACATTCACACACTTTCTCTCTCTACTTCGCCCATCTCGTTCTTCATCCGCCGAACTCACCAGCGCACCCATCGCACTGTTACGACCTCTATAAGATCTGTCTTCTCCGGTGACCGTACTCGAATCGTCTTCTCTAACCGGGGTTAAGAGTTAAGACGATGCTTCATCAGATCTTAACAGCCCCTAAACGGACCGCGTCTGGGTTTTAGATCGGACCACATTTCCGGCGTTAAGAGTTTCACTCCTCCTCCTTCCTTCTATCACAAAATGAATCAAGCTCGCCGCTGTTCGTTGTTTTTATAATCGACGTCGACTCAGACGTCAGACCTGATTAAGACGAAGGGCGGCGGCGGCTATGTTTTGTTGATGAGTTGAATAAGAGGGCGTTGACGTTATGGTGGCCGATAGAGTTCCGATCAGCTGGTAGTAGGTGGTGTGTGAATGCTTATTTTGGGAAGAGAAGTGATATATTTAAGGCAGGTGATGGGCATGTGTGCTCATGAATGTGTATGCACGTGTCAGAAAACTAAATCCACACATTGCACCTTTTCAAGACACGTTGATGATGTACTGTTCATTTCACTTCTATAATTAATAGAGATTAATTAGCAGATGGAAAACGCTAATAATGAACCAGTTAATGAGGTTAATCAATCTGAACAACAACCGGGGTATCAATATATGACTAGGCAGGATATAGAAAATATCGTTGCTCAAGGGATAGCCAATGCTATTCCAGCAATTGTTGCTGCTGTTAAAAATCCAATCGAACCGCAACAAATCGTTCCTAGCAAACGTATTTCTGAAGATAACTTCAGTAATAGCGTAAACGGAGGCAATGATCATGTTAATCATGATGATGAACCACGGCAAGCTCCGCTCCCTAAGAAAATGAAAGCTGCAACACCTGGTTGCACTTATAAAGAATTTCTTGCTTGTAAACCCACTGAATTTGCAGGCAATGAAGGAGCGACTGCGGCACTGCGTTGGTTAGAGAAAACCGAGGCAGTAATTGCAATAAGTAAATGTGCCAAGGATGATCAGGTCATGTACGCATCAAATCTTTTCAAAGAAGGGGCGCTAGAATGGTGGAACACGGTGTTACAGGCTAAAGGAAGAAATAGGGACTATGCCATAAACTGGGAAGAATTTAAAAGTCTTGTAGAAAGAAAATTCTGTCCCGAATATGAAAAAGATCAAATGGCAAATAAGTTCTTAAACCATCGAATGATGGGTGTAGATTGTCGCGGTTATACTTCGACATTCTTTGAATATGCTAGAGTGGTACCAACACTGGCTTCGCCAGAACCGGTACTCATTTCTCGTTATATTTGGGGACGGATTAGTGAAATCCGTAACATCGTTAAAGCTGCGAGACATCGTACGATTAACGATGCTGTGGAATTAGCTAACACCCTAACTGACGAACTGGTACGCACGCAAGATGAAAACAGGAAGAAGGAACTGGCTCAGAAAATTACCCAAGGATTTCAGACGGGTAATAATAATAACAACTTCAGAGAAGAGGAACAGGGCAATCTTCAAATCCGTCGTTCTGCAGGAATTGCAGAAAGAAACATTTTGGAAGATGTAGTGTAACCTGCAATTTTTGTAAAATGGTAGGACATCGTGAAGAAAACTGCAGAAAGAAAACCATAGTCTGCTATAACTGTGGAGAATCTGGGCATTTTAAACCAGAATGTCCTAAATTGGTCAAATCAGCAGACAACAAAGCCAAGACAGCCTACGGAGCTACTAAGAAGAATGTTCGAGCCTTTCAATTAACTACTCAGGAAGCCGAGATGATTCCAGATGTGATAGCTGGTACGTTCCTAGTTCACAACGTGTATGCAAAAGTATTATTTGACTCTGGTGCAAACCAAAGTTTTATAAATACTTCATTCTGCCAAGCTCTTAATTTACCATTAACCAACCTTAGGCAGATTTTTACAGTCGAAACGGCAGACGGAAATTCTGTTAGCATAGATAAAGTTTTGCAAAAGGAAAATATAGAACTCTCAGGTCATAAATTTCATGCAAACCTATTACCTATGAAATTAGCTGAATTCGATGTTGTATTAGGAATGGATTGGTTAGTAGCCAACCATGCTCGCATTCTTTGTGATCAGAATTCTATAGAAATTCAAGCACCTACTGGAAAAGTAATTATGATTATAGGAGATAAACCACGTAAGCCTATGAAGTTCATATCAGTGATGAAAGTTGCTAGTTATGAACGAAAACAAGGAATAGTATATATGATTTCAGTAATCATTAGTACTAAGGGTAAAGAACTTAAGGAAATTCCTGTAGTCTCAGAATACTCAGATATATTCCCAGATGAGTTACCAGGATTACCACCAGATAGGGAAGTAGAATTTAGGATTAATCTAATTCCTGGAACTACACCGATAGCTAAGGCACCTTATCGGTTAGCTCCTACCGAAATGTTAGAACTGAAAAAGCAATTAGATGAATTACTAAGCAAAGGATTTATACAACCTAGTTCATCCCCGTGGGGAGCACCAGTGTTGTTTGTTAAGAAGAAGGATGGTTCGATGAGAATGTGTATTGATTATAGAGAATTGAATAAGGTTACAATTAAGAATCGATACCCATTACCTAGGATTGATGATCTTTTCGATCAACTTCAAGGAGCTAGATATTTTTCTAAGATTGACTTACGCTCCGGATATCATCAATTGAAGGTGCAAGAGGAAGATATACCTAAGACTGCTTTCAGAACTAGGTATGGTCATTACGAGTTTACAGTCATGCCCTTCGGATTAACGAATGCACCTGCAGCATTCATGGACATGATGAATAGGATTTGTAAACCGTACTTGGATAAATTTGTAATTGTTTTATTGACGATATACTTATTTATTCCAAAAATCAGGAAGAACATTGTCAGCACTTGCATGCACTCTTAACTTTGTTAAGAAAAGAAAAGTTGTACGCCAAATTCTCAAAGTGTGAATTTTGGTTGCAAGAAGTGCAATTCTTAGGACACATGGTGAATCACGAAGGTATTCACGTAGATCCTGCTAAGATAGAGGTAATTACCAAATGGAAGGTTCCACAATCCGCAATGGAAATTAGAAGTTTTATAGGTTTAGCTGGATATTATAGACGGTTTATTAAGGATTTTTCCAAAATAGCTGTACCATTAACTAAGCTAACATGTAAAGCAGCTAAGTTTGAATGGGGACCTAAACAAGAAGAAGCCTTTAGAATCTTGAAACAGAAATTAACCAATGCTCCAATCCTAGCCTTACCAGAAGGAACTGAAGATTTTGAAGTATATTGTGATGCTTCAAAACTAGGATTTGGATGTGTGCTAATGCAACGCAAAAAGGTAATTGCGTATGCTTCAAGACAATTGAAAAAGCACGAAGAAAACTATACGACTCATGACTTAGAATTAGGAGCCGTAATTTTTGCCCTGAAAATCTGGAGACATTATCTGTACGGAAGTAAGTTTACTATCTATACAGATCATAAAAGTCTAAGATATATATTTGGGCAAAAAGAGTTAAATATGAGGCAAAGGAGATGGATGGAAATCCTAAGTGACTACGACTGTGATATTCAATATCATGAAGGAAAGACAAATGTAGTTGCAGATGCCTTAAGTCGTAAGTACCATGAGAAACAAAGAAGAGTTCGTGCTCTTATGTTAAATCTATAGTTAGATTTAATGGAACAATTGAAGAATATTCAAGAAACAACAATCAAGGATGATGCTGAAGGAATGAAAGGATGAATAAAAGAATTAGAACAAGGAGCTGATGGAATTTGGAGATTCCATAAAAGCAGAATTTGGGTACCTAAGCAGGGAGAATTAAGAAATAAGATTCTAGAAGAAGCCCATAAATCTAGATATACCATACACCCTGGAAACAATAAAATGTACCAAGATTTAAGGAATAACTTCTGGTGGATAGGAATGAAAAAGGACATAGCTCGATATGTTTCTAAATGTCTTACTTGTTCACAAGTTAAGGCATAACATCAGAAACCTTCAGGTCTACTACAACAATTAGAAATGCCTGTATGGAAATGGGAACTCATAACAATGGATTTTGTTACTAAGTTACCCAAAACCAGAAAAGGTAATGACGCGATTTGGGTAATTGTGGATCGATTAACCAAATCTGCTCACTTTCTGCCTATGAAAGAAACCTTTAGCATGGAAAGATTGGTAAAGTTGTATGTAGATGAAGTCGTATCTCTACATGGAGTTCCACTCTCCATTGTATCAGATAGGGATAGTCGTTTCACTTCTCATTTCTGGAAAAGTTTCCAGCAAGCAATGGGAACTCGACTAAATTTAAGCACTGCATATCATCCTCAAACAGACGGACAAAGTGAAAGGACAATCCAAACTCTAGAAGACATGCTCCGAGCATGTGTGATAGATTTTGGTGGAAATTGGGACGACCATTTACCTTTAATTGAATTCTCCTATAACAATAGTTATCATTCAAGTATTGAAACTGCCCCATTCGAGGCACTGTATGGAAGAAAGTGCAGAACTCCAGTTTGTTGGGCAGAAATAGGAGAAAGTCAATTGTCAGGTCCTGAAATAGTGCAAGAGACGACCAACAAGATTACTCAAATCAAGGAAAGGCTGAAGACGGCCAGAGATCGCCAGAAGAGTTATGCAGATAATAGACGAAAGCCATTGGAGTTTCAAGTCAGAGATAAAGTACTTTTGAAAGTTTCTCCTTGGAAAGGAGTTGTTAGATTTGGTAAGAAAGGAAAGCTAAGTCCAAGATACGTAGGACCATTTCCAGTGATCCAACGTATAGGACCAGTTGCTTATCGTTTACAATTACCAGAAGTGTTAGCTGGAGTACATGATATATTTCATGTATCCAATCTCAAGAAATGGCTATCAGACGAATCTTTGGTAGTACCTCTCCAAGATATAGAGGTAAACGAAAAATTAAAATTTGTAGAGAAACCTCTTCAGATAGAAGACAGAAAAGTCAAATTTCTCAAGCACAAGCGACTAGTGCTAGTTAAAGTAAAGTGGGATTCAAATAGAGGAGCTGAATACACTTGGGAGCTGTAATCAGAAATGAAGAAAAAGTATCCCTACTTATTTCAGTAAATCTCGAGGACGAGATTTTTATTAAGGTGGGGAGGATGTAACAACTCGTATCAAAAGTCCTATTTATTTTATTATTTTATCTAATAGGAAACCCTAATTGAGACACCCAAGTTATTCTGCACAAACCCTAAAATTTTTAGAACAATCAGAATCAGGATCAGGGCCCCTAAAACTCAGGGGGGGTAAAACCCTAGTCACGATTATCTAAATAAAACGCTGTCAAAATTGAAATTTACGAATCTGTCAAGTCAGCAAGGCCAGTCAAGACGTGGCTACCCTATAGTGATTTCGTGTCCCTTGCGCACCGTAAGGGATAAGGCTTACGGTGCGTAAGCCTGGTCAAATTTTGTGTATAAATAGCAGACTTTGGGACTTGAAATTGGGCGCTTGAACGACGTAAAAAGTCGAAATATACACTGAGATACGCTCTGTTTACTATCAAAACACACACGAATCACGAAGTGCTGCCGCAATACAGGGTAATAACTCGATCGCTGATACGATTCAATGTCCGATCGATTAAACTATCCAATGGATGTTTAAGTGCTGCCCACATTAGGGTTTATGCTTTGTCATTCGTCGTTAATTCGATGGATGTTTAAGTATCGCACTTTGTCATTCGTTGTGAGGGTTGATCTCGTGAGTTATCGTAAACGCTGTATTAAGTTACTAACCGAATTGTGTGCATGTTATTAATTTTAGGTTAAAAGGCTAATCAGTAGGCTAGGCTCTGCTCAATTAAATCTGCAATGTGAGTTATTCTCTTTTTATCAAATTACTTTCAAAATCATGTTTATTTTCAAGGTTATAATTACAGTGATTAAGTTTATGTAATCACCGAGTTACAGCCGGTATGTGGGGTTTTGTATACATTACTTGATAACCGTCACTATTGGACAACGAGTTAGCCAATGAGTGATATGACCATAGTCACAGACACCATTGGACAATGAGGTTACCGATGAATGTCGAGTGACAAATACTGTGGGTAGTTGGTTGAAATCTGGAAACATTGTAATCTCTCTTAATACTGTAAATTATAACAAATGAGTCTTTTAGTAAAAAGAATGATTCACTCAGTATTTCCCGCTGACAAAACCTTTTTCAAACATGTTTCAGGTGATCTGTTGTGATCCAGGAAAAGTGCCGAGAAGCACTACAAGCTTAAGGAAGTGGCTCAGTATAAAATAAAGAAACATGTTTTGTAAAATAAAAGATTTCTCCGTGAAATCTCAAGATTGTAAATTACCGGGTTTTATCCCGAGTTGTGAAATAAAATAATCGGGAAATATTGCAGTTTTTAAAATATCCTGATGAAAACTTCCGCTGTTAATTAAATACCACGGGAATTTCTGTCCCGCGGCTCCTGAAACGGGTTAAACCGGGTCGGGGGCCGTGACAGATGCAACGTCAAAATGTTATAGCTTACACATCTAGACAACTTAAGAATCATGAAGAGAATTATTCAACCCATGATCCAGAACTATGAGCTATAATTTTTGCCCTGAAAATTTGGAGACATTACCTTTACGGTAGTAAGTTTACCATTTTCACCGATCATAAGAGTCTAAGATATGTTTTCGGGCAAAAGGAGTTAAATATGAGACAAAGACGCTGGATGGAAATATTGAGTGATTTTGATTGTAATATCCAGTATCATGCAGGAAAGGCTAACGTAGTAGCCGATGCTTTAAGCCGAAAATATCACGAAAAACCAAATAGAGTGTGTTCTCTTAAATTAAACCTACAAGTAGATTTAAATGATCAGATAAGAAAGGCACAGGAATCAGTAATCAAGGATGATACTGAGAAACTGAAAGGTATGATTAAAGAATTAGAACAAGGAACAGATGGAATATGGAGATTCCATAAGAAAAGGATGTGGATACCTAAATTAGGAAACCTATGCCACCGTATATTAGAAGAAGCCCATAAGTCTAAGTATACGATGCATCCTGGAAATGATAAGATGTATCAGGATTTAAGAAAAAAAATTTGGTGGATAGGAATGAAGAAAGATATAGCAGCATATGTTTCTAAGTATTTAACATGTTCACAAGTCAAAGCTGAACACCAGAAACCCTCAGGTTTATTGCAGCAATTAGAAATGCCCGTTTGGAAATGGGAATTGATAACAATGGATTTTGTTACCAAATTATCCAAAACAAGAAAAGGTAATGATACAATTTGGGTGATTATAGACAGGCTAACTAAGTCAGCTCATTTCCTAACAATGAAGGAAACTTTCAGTATGGAACAGTTAGCTAAATTGTATGTAAATGATATAGTTTCATTACATGGAATTCCTTTATCAATTGTTTCTGATAGGGATAGTCGTTTTACCTCTCATTTTTGGACAAGTTTCCAAAAAGCAATGTGAACCAAGCTAAATCTAAGCACAACTTATCATCCTCAATCGGACGGACAAAGCGAAAGAACAATTCAGACAATGGAGGATATGCTTAGAGCTTGTGTAATTGATTTCGGAGGTAATTGGGAAGATCACTTACCGTTGATAGAATTTTCTTATAATAACATCTATCACACAAGTATCAATGCTGCACCATTCGAAACACTTTATGGACGAAAGTGCCGAACCCCAGTCTGTTGGGCAGAAATTGAAGAAAAGCAATTATCCGGACCTGAGATGGTGCAAGAAACAACCGACAGGATCATTCAAGTCAAGGAACGACTGAAAGCAGTACGCGATCGTTAGAAAAGTTATGCTGATAACAGACGGAAACCATTGGAATTTCAGATAGGAGACAAGGTGTTATTGAAAGTCTCTCCTTGGAAAGGAGTGGTAAGATTCATCAAAAGGGGAAAGCTAAGCCCCGTGTATGTTGGACCATTTGAGATTATTAGAAGAATAGGACCTGTAGCTTATCAGCTACAACTGCCAGAGGAAATGGCAGAAATACATAACGTATTTCATGTATCTAATCTCAAGAAATGCTTAGCTGATGAATCATTAGTCATGCCTCTTAAAGACATAGAGGTAAATGAAAAGCTTAAGTTTGTAGAAAAACCTCTACAAATTGAAGACAGGAAAGTCAAGAATCTCAAACACAAGAGACTGATTCTAGTCAAAGTAAAATAGGATTCCAAGAGAGGACCAGAATACACATGGGAGTTTGAATCAGAAATGCAAAGGAAATATCCACACCTATTCCAGTAGACCTTGAGGACGAGTTCTAAAACAAGGTGGGGAGGATATAACAACCCTCCAAAATATTTTTCAACACCCCTAATATATTTAAATTATCCCAATATGTCTTAAAACATACCCCGTATATGAAAACCGAGCCCATAATACCCTATATAATTAAAAATAAAATAAAACCAGAAAATAGTGTAGCTCGCAGGCCGCGAAGACCCCTTAGGGATCTTACGCGGGGCGCGACAGCCAGTCACCTGGGCGACACCCTGAGCTGCCACGTGTCACCATTCGTGCGGAGACTAGTTGTTCGATTCAGCAAACCTAGGGCCTACTTACCCTAGCTCACGGGCCGCGAAGGGTTACCCTTCGGCTTACGCGGGGCGCGACGAAAGTCGAAAGGACACTATAAATAGAGGCCTTCAGCCTCAGTCCCAACTCGTTCATTTTCTAGATCTCTCTCTCAATATTCTGAATAGTAGGCACTAAACACGGGCATTATACCCCCTAAATAACGAAGTTCTGCCCCGTTGTAAGTATCATAACCCCGGTTACATATTAAATACGTTGCCCAATTGATCCAGGGTTCCGTAACGGCTGTCGTGGTTTTGCCCAACGTAGTCGTTGGAATACCGTCTCGGGGAGGGTATTACTAATGTAAATATTGGGTTATTATACTAACGCGTGTGCATTTGTGTAATTAATAGATAATCACCAGGAAATCCAAAAGGAAAACCCTAAGACAGCAATGTGAGTAACCACCTTTTTGCAAATTGTTTTTACAAAACCTCACTTAATTAATGATATATTAAACAGTGATTGAGTATTTGTATTCTACAATTATCGTCGGTATGTTGGGGTTTTGTATACAAAATTTGTTACTACATTGTGAGTAGTAACATGACCACAAGTTGGGTTGAGAGTACCGTGGGTGGTAATTAAAGTAGATGGAAACAAATATAATTGCGAGATCGCCCTCACTACTGTAGACTGGTTTTACCAAACTTGATTAAACTGGGATTCACTCACCAGTATTTTCCACTGACAAAAATGTTTTTAAACGCGTTTCAGGTAACAAAATGTGAAAGCCAAATAGAAGCCAGCTGGACATCTTTGAAGGCATGGAAAAGTGGCTATAAAAGTTACCTAAATAAGAGATGTTTTATTTGAATAAAATAGGGTTTATCCCTATGAAAATGTGTGTACTTGAAACTTGGGAATTTCCCATGTGTTTACTATTATAAAAGCGTGGTATTTTCCTGTGATAAAATATTTCCTAACTACGGTCCTGATGTAAATTCCGCTGCCAAAATGATTAAACACCAGATACCACCAAGACTGGCCGCGGCCGCTCGTTCCCAGGATGATTAGGGGACGGGGGTTGCGACATGTTGTGAGGTGGGTTAGATGGGCCTAGAATCCCCACAACGTCTATGCTAGTTACGATTGTCACCGGACCGGCGAGACAAGCTTGGCCGGGTACAATTGTCACGGTGATCGGTTCGGTCATTGGCTAAGGTGCATCAATAGCCGCTGCTGTAACAGCCGACAACGAGGTGGTGGCTTCTAAGGTGTTCTAACAGTATTGTTCTCAGAGCAATATATCACAGGTGGTCTCCCACGACAGTAAAGTTTGGTTTAACCAATAACCAACTACATCAAACTCAAAAGAGTACCCCTCGAACTAACTTCATAACAAGGCATTGTTCGGTGAAAAGACAGTCGTCAGCGGCAAGTTGATCCACGAGTTTCTTAAGACACTGTAAGTAGGTTTTAAAGTATGGCATAGACCTAATAGTCAAGTTGGTTAACTCATGTTCCCAAAGTGGCCACACAGGAGCCTATGTTATTAAAAAAATATTCTGAATACGAGTCCATGCCTCATGACTAGTGGGCTAGTCTTCAAGAACCCGAACTAGGAGCTTGTCGGAAAGAGTACCATAGATCCATTGAAGGACCACATCATCAATCTTCTTCCCTGTAGGGTATGTAGGGTCATCTTTCGCAGGAGGCAGCATGCTATCAATGTGAGATGAGACACGATAAGCGATCGCATGGAGGTTAAACAACCAAACCCATGACGTCTAGGAGACTTTGTTACCATTAGTTGGGCGGGCCATCTATTGAATATGTAACAGCCTAACCGACAGTGGAATGTGTTGGGGCGTGTATATTGTGCATAACAACACATGGTACTATTAAAAGTGACATGTATTTAATTACACCTAAAGTTAAAGAATCAAATACATAACATATTGTCTCATAAAATCATAAGATAACATGGAATAAAAATGTCTTGTTTATTTTTAACCAGACCCATGCTTCTACGTGAATCCTCAATCTTGATAACACCTTATGTAGCATTTTCTTGTATCATGTACGGAATAAAAGGGTCAGTTAAAAATAGTTGGTGAGTAAACATAGGTATTGACACACATGAATTAAAATAGCGAATCACAAGTCCAACATTATATATCTTAACAAATGCAAAGTACATGTATAGTAAATTACAATTAATTAAACATAAGGTACAATGTGGAATTAAAGGAAAAGGTTTTAAAAATGTTTCTTTTTTTATTTTGTGGTTTTTAATTTACTATTTCAAAGGAAAAGGTTTTAGAATTTTTTTTATGTAGTTTTTATTTTACTATTTAAAATAAATCCTTTTTATAATAATTTTTATACTAAAATTACTTTAAACATATTATATATTTTTTTCTTATAACTAATAAGATACAATGTTTTATAAAATTCTAAATATGTCATTATGATATACTTAAAACCGAGTTGTGAATAATAATTTACAAGTGCTCAAAACACATGCGTACATGTCATCATCGTTATGTTGCGATTAGTTTTTTTAAAGTGACAAATTTACCTTCTTCGTTATTTTAGCAAAATAATATAATGTTTTATAAATTTTGAATGTTTGTTACGGCGTGCTTATTTTTATCTAGGATAAGATAAAATTATTTGAATGTATCAAATATAGTTATGTTTTGTTCTTTCCTTGAAAACTAAACCAATACCAATCAAATAACATTGATACCTTTAATGTGCCAAAAAACATTATTACCGATACTTGTATAGTAAGGAACCAAACTGATACGGACTGAAAGCCCGCAGCGAAGCGCGGAAATTCCACTAGTTTAAGTTAAGGATGAATGATAAACGAATGTAGCCTTGATCAAACCTTTGACACAATAATTGGTTTTGACTTCCAAATTCCTTCAACAAGGACAATAATTTAGGCGGGTGGTGAATTCCATAGCCCTGTTATCTACTACCTTAGGCTTCATGTTGTTAATAATCAAAGCATGAGTGAATGAATTAAAACCACGAATGCTTGAATACCACAAATTCTTGATTACCACATATAATTGAGTACAATTAACACATAGGCATAAATGAATTCGCATCGTTGAATAAAAGTATTTAAATTTATATTACATGATACATCCAGAAAAGTAATCGAAAAAGGGATACGAATACTCACATGTTGCGAAGATAGCCAAAATACAACTTAAGATAAGTTGTAGCCTTTTGGAAATAATATCCCAAAAATTATCCTAACAACATATAGTATGAAAACAAATACGAATAAAAGAATCAAATGAAAAAAAACGAATATGATGAGATGATGAATTCTAAGTTCCCATGATTTTGGGATTTCCAAGTATAAATGATAAAACGATTTAAATGTCTAAAAGATATAAGTACAATTCGTGTTTATATGTAATAGTAAAATATGATAATGTTATATGATTTCGACTAAAAATAGATTATATGTATTTTTCTCTAAAAATAGATATATAACATCTACAAGTTCCATATACTAAAATATATTAGATTTGTTATATATATATATATATATTATAAAAATAGGTTTTGAATACATGCATAATATATATATATATATATATATATATATAGGGAGCCGCTAAAATAGGAACCATCCCTAGTTGTAAGAACCGCGAGAACCACTCTCAACCAATCAGATTATGCCAACATAAAGGGTATATTGGTCATTACCCCAAATGTCAAATTCCCCCCTCTCTCTCCATTTAATAACACCAGAGATTTTAAAATCTCTCTCCTTTCTCTCTCATCAACATATTATCCTCTCACCTTATATATCTCCATCCTCTCATCCTCTCTCTCATGTGTTTTGAATCTGTAACCACCGTCTCTCTCAGATCTTTTGATTTCAACTCTCTTAGATCTTTTGATTTCAACTTCCCCTTCCAAACACCCATAGCCGACAACCCCCCCCCCCCTCCCACCCCCTCGTCTTTCTGATCGGCGACTGATGGAGCAGGTTTCTGTTCCGGCGGCTCTCCGTTTCGTCGAAAACCACCAGCAACAACCACCCCTCACCTCCTTTCTTCATATGTACGGCGCCGGTTAACCGGCAACACACCCCCCTTTGATGACGATCCTGACGATGGGTACCAGAAAGAGAGGTGGAGAGAGAGACTGAGCATAGAGATAGTCGAAGAGCTGACGTCGCCGGCGACGTCACCGAAGACCAACGCCGTTCACGGGCGGGGTTGTGGTGGTGGTGGGTTTTGACGGCAATGGCGGTGAGGGTTTGAGGAATGACGTGCCCTGTGTTTGGGTTTTGTGTGTTTGTTGAGTCGCCGGTAACCCCTCAGATCAAGACTCGATTTTGCTTTTTTCTTCATGGTATCTCAAAGATATTGGGTACTGTTCTTGATCTTTGGGTCTCTTACTGGAAGATTTGAAAAGTTTAGCTTTTTTTTTTAACAATGATGTGCCCTGTGTTTAGGTTTTTGCTTGTCATTAATTTTGAAAAGTTTAGATTTTTTTGTGGGTTTCGTTGCATTTGTTGAGTCTTGGCACAGCAAAAGAAAGACGAGATCTGAAAAAAGTGAGTTGCACTTGTTTGAATTTTTTTTAATGATGCAGGTTGTTTGAACGATGCATTTGTCTTCTTTGATTCTCATGGGTTTTGATCTGTTTGGATTGGGCGGTGATGATGAAAAAAAAAACATAGATTTTGATGACGATGGCGCGGCAAAGACGGTGGAGGGTAGGTTTTTGAACCTGCAACCCCACTTTTGCAGCCATTTTGATTATCGAAAAATCTGAGCCAAGCCCCGTTTTTTTTAGATACATATTGCTTTGATATGGTTGGTTTTTTATATTTTTTTCCCCAGTCGATGATGATAACAATCTATCTGAGACACCCACCGAGTTTGCGATTTTTAGGTGCGTTCGTTTTGCGTAAAAAAGTTTTTGTAAAAAAAAAAGATAAACCGTAAACTTTTTAACGTAAAATGTAAACATTTTAACGTAAAACATAAAAACATAAAACGTAAAAAGTTTAACGTAAAACGTACAATGTAAAAAGTTGAACATAAATGTAAAACGTAAAAACGTAAAAAGTTTAACGTAAAACGTAAAAATTTTAACGTAAAAACGTAAAAAATTTAAAAAATCTGAATTTAAAAAGATTTTAATAAAAAAAATTGTTTAAAAAATAAAAACTAATATTATAATACAAAAAAAGTAATAAAAAATAATGAAGACAAAAAAACAAAAAAGTAAATTTACCAAACTATCCTTTTGCATTAAAATATTAAAAACATAATAAAACAAAAAGTATTTAATATTAATTTTAACTACTTTTAATCTCATTCATCCATCTTGAAGATCTAATCGACAGAAAGTGGTTCTCATGGTTATTACAACTGGAGGTGGTTTTCATTTTAGCGCTCCCCTATATATATATATATATATATATATATATATATATATATATATATATATATATATATATATATATGGAGAAGATCATGCGAGAACCACCTCTTATTGCGAGAACCGCGAGAACCAATGTGAACACAACCAAAAATGCCTAAAAATAGCTAAAAATCACACAATTTTTTTTTTATATTTTTTATATAAAAATCGCTACTTTTCGAAGCCAAAAAAAAAATTAAATTTTTTTTAGCTACTAAAAGTAGCGATTTGAGCATAAAAAATATTAAAAAAAAAAATTAGATTTTTTTTAGTTTTTTTTAGGTTTTTTTGGGGTTTAGTTTTTAGCATTTTAGCTTGGGGGGTGGGGGGGGGGGGGGGTTTAGGTTTTTTTTTTTGGGGGGGGGGGGGGGGGAGGGGGGTTAGGTTTTTTTTTAGGTTTTTTGGGGGTTTTAGTTTTTAGGATTTAGCTTGGGGGGGGGGGGGGGGGGTCGGGGTTAGGTTTTTTTAGCTATTTTAGGTTATGTTCACATTGGTTCTCGCGGTTCTCGCAATAAGGGTGGTTCTCGCATGAACTCCTCCCTATATATATATATATATAGTGGAGGGTTCAAATGAGAATAATTTTTTTCTAAGAAGAAAAAACAAGAAGTTTCAACCAATAAGAATGCTTCATTTTACTTATTTAATATTTGTATTTAATTTTAATTACATAGATCATTAATTTCTAGTTTTCCTATTTAATAGCTTTTTTTGAAAGGTAAATTTCATTTCCTATTTAATAGCTAACTAAATTAAATTTGTAACTTATTTTCAAGATATATATTTTTTCAAAAAAATAAATAAATAAATTAATTTAGAGTGTAGGACAAATTACTAGGTGTGTAGGATAAATTGCGAGTTGTGTAGGATAAATTTAAA